>CM077164.1:30850583-31541958 GCA_039583875.1 Platanthera guangdongensis | reverse complement strand
GAACTTAATGGCAGAGATCAACCTCCCTTAGCTTTTTTCAAAGCTTTTTGAATCTGAACTCAGTAGGGTTGAATCTCCTGAGAAGATGATCTTCAATCAGCTTCTGACTTGAGATTCAGATCACAATCTGAATCTTTCTTGGCAGCCTGGTTCAGCAACTGCTCTTCTTAGATGGAGTTCTCTCTCTCCAACTTCTTCTAGATCTTCTATCGAAAATCTTTTGTATTATTACTTCTCTCTGTATTGCTCAGAATCTGTATTCTTCAATAATTGGTCATCTCTTTCTGTTGAAGGAGTAAGGCTTTATATAGTCTTCCTCCATGATAACTGGCTGATCCGGTTTCTAACAACCTTCTGACAGTTCTGACAGTTGCAGTAGACCGGTTGAAATGGCAGCTGTGAAGTCATCCAGTCACTTCTTGAAAATACTGTCTGTCTGAAAGTGTCGAGACTGATCTTCATTATGTGTCGACATAAATAGACTAAGTGTCGACATAAGTGGACTAAGTGTCGATACTAGCCTTGGTGGTGTCGACACAACTTCTTTTGTTGTTGTAACAACTTCTCGACACTACTTCTTCATAATGTGTCGACACAAATTCTGTATTTCGACACAAGCCTTCTTTTCTTTAACATTGTTGAAACTTGCTGAGTGTCGACACATCTCCTTTGTGTCGACACAAGTACTTCTTTTACTTTAACTTTGTTGAATCTTACTGAGTGTCGACACATCTCCTTTGTGTCGACATAAGTACTTCTTTATTTTAACTTTATTGAAGCTTTGTTGTGTGTCGACACAAGTCCTATATGTCGACACAGTTGATGTTGACAAATACTTCTGTGTGTCGACACAGCCTCTTGGTGTCGACACAGTTGATGCCGACTAAGCATTCCTGTGTGTCGACACTGCCTCTTGGTGTCGACACAGTTTCTGTCGACTTTGCTGCTCTGTGTGTCGGCACAGCCTCTTGGTGTCGACACAGTTGATTCTGGTGTCGACTCGGCCTTTCCAAGTGTCGACACAATTAACTCCAAGTGTCGACACAGCTTTTCTCCAGTGCCGACACAAGCCTTCATAAGTGTCGACACTGCTTCTCTAGGTGTCGACATATGGACTTAGAAATTTTTCTGCATTTCCTGCAATTACTTAACCTACACATATAAACTCAAAACACATCAAATACACCTTGATGTATATCATTGAGTAGGGTGAGGCTTCTTCAAATCTGGTACATATTTTTCAATGTACCCAACAATCTCCCCCTATTTGGAGAAGTCATTACCCTTAGTCAATGATATACACCATACATAACAAATACACAATATGATGTATAACAATATTATATGACAGGGTAAATACTTAAACAAAACATACAAAACAAATCATCACAGAATAATAATAATGCTAACACAGAACAAGCATTAATTATGTTTTGCTTCAACTACAAAAGTTTTTTAATAAAAGTTTTACATAGATTTTAGACACTAAATTTTACAATGTGATAAAATCTAGTAAATCTAATATAAGGCTGCTCTGGCTCCTTGATGACAATGCCCTTGTCAGATTGAATCTTGGCTTGAACTAGAACATCAGAGTCATCAGCAGGCTTCTTGCCTTTAAGATCTTTCTTATTTAGCTCTTCAGCCCTTATCTATTGTCTTTCAAAATAATGATAAGGCTTTGGGAAATATTTGCTAGGCTCCTGTGCATTAGGAGGTAGCTTCCCAAGTTTAGCCTTCCTTCTATACTGTACAATAGTCTCTTGCCTGGCTTCATGCTTTCTCCACTCTTGTTCAGAGTACCACTTGCCCCTTTGTAGAATATTGTCCTTTGCAGCTTTCCAAGCAGTTAGTATAATAGGATCTCACTTTGACTGTTAAGTCTTTCTTTGAGTAACCTGGGATACTTTAATAGTCTACATAGAGGGATCTGAAGAGGTAAGACAAGATAGAAAATCTATGCTAAACCAAGAATATGAAAGTTTCAGACAAGGAAAGTCTGACAGTATCACAGAGTACTATAAAAAGTTCTATATGATAGTGAATGAGTTGATGTCCTATGGGAGAATCTTCAGTACTTATGAACTGAATGATAAGTTCTTAAGATCCTTGACAAAGGATTGGGACACAAAGATTTGTGTCATTAGAGAAGTGGTCAAACTTGCAGATATTTCTCCTCCAACCTTGTTTGGAAAGTTGTTGTCATATGAGATGCAACTTATGGCTAGGAAAGAGGAAGAGAAGAGTGCAAAAGGTGAGCATAGAGAAAAATATGTGGCCTTCAAGGTTGAAGCCACTAAAAATAATAGGAGGATGTCTCCATCACCTCCTAATATTGTTGCTGAAACTGCTTCAGAAAATTCAGATAATCAGAATTCATACAGCAGTGACTCAGATGAGGATTTTGCAGCGTTTACTAGACAGTTTCAGAGATTTTTGAAGAAGAAGCAGTGGAAGTCTAAGCCTTCCACATCTAAACCTAAGGATGATTACTATCAAAAGAGGAAGTCATCCAGGAAAGACAGGAGCAAGTATAAGCCAAACAAGTCCACAACATCAAAGATTGTTTGCTACTGTTGTAATAGGCATGTACATGTAGTGGCTGAATGTCTAGATAAAAGAAAAGAGTCTGGTGATAAAAAGAAGACTCAACACCAGAGCAAGAAGGAGAAATCCTTTGTTGCTAAGAAGGAGAAGACATTGTCAGATCAGTCATCTTCAGAGTCAGAATCTGAAGCTGAGGCTTACATTGGTCTGTTTGCTGCAGATGAAGAAGCAGAGTTTTTACAAGTGCTGAACTCTATATATGAACAGGAAGACCATCAGTGCAAGGGACTGATGGTTGTATCAGAAGAAAACAAATGGCAGGATCAGCCTGGTCCCAGTAAGGTACAATGTCTTTCAGATTGCAGTACTGAGTCAGAGTCAACAACATCTGCATCAAGTGATGTGGATGGGTCTGAGTCTGAAGGTGATATTCATCAGTTGATAGATGAATATAGAGACTTGCTACAGGCACTTAAGAAGAACAAAAACCTATCCAAATCCCAGGCTAAGGAAATTGCAGATCTTAAGTTGGTTGCAATAGATTCAGAGAAGTTGCTAGATCAAAAACTGAATGAGATAGCCAGACTGAAAAAACATTATTATTATTCAGATAGGTACTATTACATTCAAGAATGATCAGATTAGAAATCTGAAGGTTAGACTTCAGAAAGAGAGAGATAGTGGCTAGCTTTTCTAAACTTAAATCTGTTTTACCCTTGATTGATGAGTTTGTACCTCAAAAGGGTAAGGCTAGATTAGGATTTAAGAAAACTGCCTGGACTGTTAAGTACAAATGTAAAGGCAAAGCCCCAACACAAAACAAGAAGCCTGTTGTAGATAATTCAGCTAGGGTTGTACCTAAACAAAGGTACAACAAGTTTGAGTGCTGGTGTTGTGGTAAGGTAGGCCACTTTGCCTTAGATTGTTGGCACAATTCTAATGTCAAGGAGAGTAACAATCTGTCTGCTAGAAGAGCTATAGGCAGATTTGTTAAAGTTCAGACTAACTTGTACCAACGACCCAAAAGTTATTTGGGTTCTAAGGTTAAGTAATCTGTGTTGCAGGTGAATCCAAGTTGTCATGCCCCAATATGGTACTTGGACAGTGGATGTTCCAGGCACATGACTGGAACAAGGGGATTGCTGAAGGACTACACACCTATCATGGATGGCCCTAAAGTAACCTTTGGTGGTTCTGAAAAAGGAATCATCAAAGGCTTTGGTAATATTTCTAATAATTAGATTACTATCTCTCAAGTGGCCTATGTGAAGTGTTTGAAACACAACCTTATAAGCATAAGTCAGTTGAGTGACTTAGGATATGACATTTCATTTATTAAAAATGGATGTCATATCAAAAGGTCAAGTGATCAAAAGGTCATATTGACTGTATATAGAAAGAGAAATGTTTATTGTCTTAATTTTGAGTGTGAGAACAATGTTTCTCCTATTTGTCTTGTAGCTGATGAGAGAGTCTCACATTGTGTTAAATGGCACAAGAGGCTGACTTATCTTAACTATAAGACTATTGGCCAACTCTTTAGCAAAGAGTTAGTGAGGAATAGTCATCAAGTTAAGTGTATTAAGGATGGGATATGCTCAGCTTGTCAAAAAGGCAAGCAGACCAAATCCACCTTTTATATACTTGAAAACAAGGATTCAGTGAGGTTTCTATACCTCTTGCATATGGATCTATTTGGTCCTATGTCAGTTCACAGTCTAGGTAGGAAGGTCTATACTTTTGTGATTGTAGATGACTATTCTAGATATTCCTGGGTGTTCTTTCTAAGACAAAAATCTGAAACTCCAACTGTCTTACATAGTTTTGTTAAACAAATTCAGAATGAGTTGGACAGTACAGTGGTCAAAATCAGAAGTGATCATGGCACTGAATTTCAGTCTGAAAGTATGACAAAACTATGTGAAGAATTTGGGATTTTTCAAGAATTTTCCTCACCTAGAACACCTCAGCAAAATGGTATTGCTGAAAGGAAGAATAGAATATTGATAGAGGCTGGTAGAACTCTATTGAGTGACACTTCTCTCCCAGAATATTTCTGGGCAGAGGCAGTAAACATTGCATGTCATGTAATCAATACGGCTACTATCACCAAGTGCCACAAAAAGACTCCCTATGAGATTGTGAAGGGCAGAAAACCAAATTTATCTTATTTCAGGATCTTTGGTTGTAAGTGTTATATACTTAACAATGGCAAGTCTTATCAAACTAAGTTTGCTGGCAAATCCCAAGAGGGGATCTTTGTTGGGTACAGCAACAATAGTAAGGCTTATAGGGTCTACAACTTTATTACTCAAGTTGTAGAAGAGTCTGTACATGTAGTCTTTGATGAAACAAGACTGATTAACTGTGAGTTGTCAAGTAGTGCTTGCAGTTCTACAGGTTTAAATGAGAGAATGGACAACCTTACCATTACAGAAGATTCTATTGCAAATCAGCAAGTGGAAAATGGTGGTTGCTGTCCAGGGGGAGTACAAGACTCTCTAGATGCTGAAGAAAACCAAGAGGTGCAGATTAATGAAGAGGCTGGAGGTATACAACCTGAAGATAGACTACCTCCAGCTAATAGACACTAAAAGAATCATCAAGCAAACCAGATAATTGGTGATCCAAGACAAGGAGTGCAAACAAGAAGCAGGAATCTGAGCACAGTTCTTTACTCTAGCTTCCTATCACAAGTGGAACCAAAGAAATTTGAAGAAGCAGTTCTACACCCTCATTGGATTGATGTCATGCAAGAGGAGCTGAATCAGTTCAGAAGATGCAAGGTCTGGAAGCTAGTTCCTAAACCAAAGGACCACAATATCATTGGAACAAAGTGGATCTTTAGGAACAAATTGGATGAGAATGAGATCATTGTGAAAAATAAAGCAAGACTTGTTGCAAAAGGATATAGGCAGGAAGAAGTTATTGATTTTGATCAAACATTTGCCCTAGTAGCAAGACTGGAAGCAATCAGGATGTTCCTTTCTTATGCAACATATCAAGGTTTCAAGGTATTTTAAATGGATGTAAAGTCAGCTTTCCTAAATGGAAATCTAAAGGAAGAAGTCTATGTAGAGCAGCCCTCAGGTTTTGTTGATCCTCTCAAACCTGATTATGTTTATAGACTTAGGAAAGCATTGTATGGGTTGAAACAAGCCCCAAGGGCTTGGTATGAAACCATGTCTAGTTTCCTCATTGAGAACAAATTCTCAAGGGGGAAAATAGACAAGACTCTATTCCTTAGGGAATCTAAAGGAAAGATAATCCTAGTCCAAATATATGTTGATGACATAATATTTGGGTCTACTGAAAGTAATCTTTGCAGAAAGTTTGCAAAACTTATGCAAGGAAATTTGAAATGAGCAGTATGGGGGAACTTAAGTTCTTCTTGGGTCTTCAAGTAAGACAGACTGAAAATGGCTTGTCCATATCCCAGTCTAAGTTCACCCTCGAGTTAATAAAGAAGTATGGTATGGAATCATCCACTACCATGAGAAATCCTATGGGGTCATGTGTGTCTCTTAGCAAAGATGATGCAGGGAAACATGTAGATGAAACTTTGTATAGACGGATAGTTAGCTCCCTTCTATATCTGACTGCTAGTAGACCAGATATCATGTATGCTACATGTGTTTGTGCTAGGTACCAAGCATGCCCTAAAGAATCTCATCTGATTGCAGTAAAAAGGATTTTGAGATATCTTAAGGTCACACCTTATCTAGGCCTTTGGTACCGTAGGAATGGAGATTTTCTACTAACAGGCTATTCAGATGCAGATTTTGCAGGTTGCAAGGAAGATAGAAAAAGTACTACTAGCACCTATCAATTTCTAGGTGGAAGACTAGTGTCTTGGAGCAGTAAGAAGCAGAACAGTGTGACAATCTCCACAACTAAGTCAGAATATATTGCTACAGGAAGCTGCTGTGCACAACTTTTGTGGATTCAACATCAGCTAGTAGATTATGGTATTCAAGTAAGTAGAACACCTTTACTTTGTGATTCTACTAGTGCAATTTCTATAGCTAATAATCCTGTCTCACATAGTAGGACTAAGCACATAGAACTTAGATATTATTTTCTTAGAGAACATGTAGAGAAAGAGGACATTTCACTAGAATTTGTCAAAAAGATAACCAAATTACTGATATGTTTACTAAGCCTCTAGATGAAACCAAATTCAATAAGTTTAAAATTTAATTAGGGATGTTGAACTTAGAATAGTTTAATAAAATTGGCTAAGTAAAATGGTGTCGACACAAGGAGTTGTATGTGTCAATACATAGAAGTGGTGTCGACATTTCAGAGAAATGATGTCGACACATCTAGAAAGTCTGTGTCGACACTTCAGAGAAATAGTGTCGACACATCCAGAGTAGGTGTCGACACATCCAGAAGTGGTGTCGACACTTAGGCTAAATACAGATTTCGTCGAGTAGAGTTTCGACTAATCGTCGAGCTGAGATGTATAAGTGTCGACATATAAATTCTGTCGACTATATTTGTGTCGAGACATAGAAGTCAACACTTATGTCGAGACATTAGAAGTAAGTGTCGACACTTTTCAACAGTGTCGACACATTAAGAGTATTATGACGTGTAAGACCCCCTTTTTTCTCTTTTCGACACCGGGGTCTTAGGCCTAGAACCGTCGTTTTGCGGTGACTCCTTCACGACCTGAAGGGTCATCACCACAAAGCGCCGATTCTGCCGGCCAATTCGATCACAGAAAAGTAGCATAATGAAGTAAATGGAAACTAACAGTCCACAGAGAATCACATGTCATAATAAATATAACTCCACGAAGGGAGTGTCCACAGAATAAAACATCAGAGTAGCAAATGCGGGCTTATGCCCGGTACATCATATCCTCACTACAAAATCACTCATGCGAAAGCAAAAGTAGAAAAACTACTCAAGGTCGAGACTCACGGTCCCGACTGTATGAACTCCGGAGCTAGACTGCCCCACCTCCAAGCGCACCGGTCTCTGGGGCTGCTCCTCCATGCTGGTCTCCACGATCCCCTAAATGATGCGGTTCGAAAACCGTTAGCCTAAAATACTAAGTCCTATCATCCCTCGCCCCTTCCCCCACTGCTCCTAGGCACCGAGCGGAGAGGAAGAAAGGGGAGGACTTGAAGGTGGAGAATAACAAAAACAGATGGCAGCAGACCTATACTAGCAATTCTATGACAGGTATAATCAATGAGCTGAAATATGAAAAGTAACATTCACTTATGTGAGAACACATAAGCTAAGGGGTCTTCTGCAAGGCTCTCATTGTATAAAAAGTCTCACACCAATTTATACGTTGGGGTGTCGGTTATCAAACAACAGTATAAGTGTTTATATATCAAAATTGACCTTAATTTATAAACTTACACACACAAGCTTATAGACCAAGGGGTCGTTTTGCAGGTCCTAATGTATAAGCGTCTCATTCCACTTATACATTAGGTGTCAAGGGTTAAATGATTCGGTTATGCTATGACATATAAGTGGGTATGATGGACATGCAAGTGCAACGCACACACCCGACTCTGTGCACACAGACCTTTAGTTCCCCTTTTTTGGAGCCGTAACCTCCCAGGATACCTCCGTAGTGGCAGACGGAAGTGGTGGGTTGGGCCTCACCCACCTCTAAACCAGTAAAACACTACCAGTCAGACCTATCATACGCCTCAACGCTTGGTGCATGAAGCGGACTCCTGCGTACTCTTGCCGGCTGGCGCACCGGACTTCTGTTGGCGAAGTGCTAACCACACTTGCCGAGTCAACGTATTGGCGTCGGTGCATCGACCCTCCAACACCGAAGACCCACCACCTTAATTTCCTTTCCTTTTATGCACATGCAAATTTAGCGTAATCAAGAATCGAGCCGAAGCTCCCCGGACCAACACGTCCGTCTCAAACAATCGAGCCGAAGCTCCCCGGACCCAAAGTCCGCCTTTTAACCATCCGAGCCGAAGCTCCCAGCTAACTTCCGGTGCCAATAGTGTTTGTGAAATGTGCAACCCTAATTACTAAGTTACTCTTTTCAGCTTGTTAAAACAGTTTACGTTAACTCAGGACTGCCCCCGGTATTCCCTGTGAAGGGCTCTCAAGGGGCACTAGGAACTGTGTTGGGATTACGCCCAGCGTTCCCTTTCGCAAGGTACTTATTTTGTTATTGGTTGATTCCCCTACCCATTACTTTCTCATGTTCCGATAGGCTAATCCTAGGGTGATTTGACTCCAACTCTCCTTGGGTAGGACGATCTTTCGTCGGAACCGAACGCCTCTAAACCCTAGGCAAAACAACACCCTACTCACTTATCTTCCATAGATGCACCCAATTCTACTTATCCTTTCAGCAAACCAACAAGACCCATCACACGTGCTCTAATTCATATCCAAAATGATTTCCTGCAGTTTTGCTATATGCAGACCACTTAAGCTACATGACCCGTAAAAAGGGAAGTACATGAAATACTCATCCAGTACCCCTATGATAATTATTAGAGGGCTAAAATGACATTTTTAGCATAAATCCAAAAATTCATAATTTTTCTAATTTGTTTGATAATTTATTTATTTATTCTAGTATCCAAAAAGCCCAAGTTTGAACATGAAGTACCAATTTCAGACAAGATAATATTCCAATAAATTTATGTTAATTACAAAGTGCATAATCATCTCTAAAGCCTAAGTCTTCAAATTTTTCAGCAAGGTTTAGGCCCTTAAATTTAATTTCAAAGATATCTCGTAAAAAGTCATTTTAAAAGATTTTACAGCAATAATACCTCCAAAAATTCAGAGAACATTCAGGGATGATTATGATGGCCTACAAATACCCTAGAAAAAGTTTCATAATTTATCATTTAATAATAAGGCTATACTTGATTTTCTCATGAAATTTCAAGTTTATGGGTTAATGAACAAAGTATACTAATTATCCATCAAAAATTTCCACAAAACTTCCCACATGATAATAATGAACTAGACACACTATGTATCAAGTTTCATAATTTTTCAACAAGTATTGGGCTCTTGTAAGAATTATTTAGTATGTAACCGAAGTAATGCACTTGTGAAGTAGATGTCCTAACTAGGTATCCAAAAATTCTATCAAAAATCATACATGATCAATATGGTCTAAAACTACCTCTGCCAATGTTTCATGCCCTTTCAATGGGCAGTGAGATCACAATAGCCAAATTATTAATTAGGGCAATCCTATTGGTTACAAAAGAAGTGCTACCAATATTGATCAAAACTTCCCAAATAAATTATCAGAGGCTCAAAATATCATTATTCCCTCACTACCCAAATTTGATTGAATTTCAAGAAGTTTAGCTAACCTAAACTAGCACTACAAGTTTTATGACCTAAGCTAGGGTTAGGGTTTTGTGGACCCTACCCTTTTCAAAATTATTTAATATTTTCACCAGAGAGATTTATACACCCTAGGACCCTGTATGCAAAATTTGATGATCATCCAAGGTGCTTAGGACTCATGCCCTTCACAAGGCACAAAAGTCTTTCCTTAGGGTTTGACCTAGAAACTTAGGGCAAATCAATACCACACTACCCCACATTCCTTGGGGAGGTGATAAATGTCAAGGCAAGTAAGTGTCCCAAACTTCAGCCTCTGTTGAGGTGATTTGGTCACTCAAAATCAAAAGTGCACTTTTTAAACAAAAATACCACCTTAGGGCCACACTAGGGTTTGGTGATTCCCTAACCAAAACATATCCAAATGAGTCCAAATTTTGTACAGGACTAGGTCTTGAAGCCAGGGACCACTCCCCAAAATTTGGGAGGGTTTGGAGGTCATTTGACCACTTAATTAAATTACCCTAGCTTTATTAAATAAAATCAAAAACTTTAGGAAAAGTGTGTCCAAAAATTCTGAGTTGGGGCAAGCCCTAGGTATAGCTAGGTTAGGCTCCCTGCCAAAATTTCAATTGATTTGGGCTAGGGATGAAGTGTGGGCACTCAGTTTAATGACTGTCTAGCCCTAAGGGTATGTCCCACCAAAATGGGTGCCCTGGTCATACCATGTGCCCAAATGGGTTCAAACAAATTTTAAAATAAATTAGACTCAGAGGGCTACAACGTTTGTGTTGGTGACTTTTTCTGCAGAGGGGCCTAAGTATTTTTAAAAATTAAACCCATTTAGTGTATATAGTGTGACAGAAATGAAATAATCAAGAAATTGATTCCTATAGTTTAATTTCTGATGGAGCACGAATCTTGGCGCAGAATCGACGGAATCCCGTCATCTTCTCCATTGAGCCAACGGCCAGGATCCATCCCGCCTGGAGCCGTTTCCAAGCCTTGCCGCCGGCGATCCAGCCCCTTCCCCGGCCGGCCACCGCCACCACCACCTCCGTTGAGGTGGTGGCTATCGCCAGGCGGCGGCTCTGCCGCCGGAGAGGCGTTTTCCGGCAGTTATAGCAAGAAAATTTCTTGCCGAAACCATGAAAATTCCTGGTTTGGATCAGGCTCAATTGAGCCCGAAACTTCAACCTAAGTAGTCCTATGATCTACCCGTGAGTTAAGGAGAGGGAGAGGACCTTCCTGGCGGCCTGGATGCGGGAAGAGCGGCGGGATGCCATTGTTGACGGCGGCGGCGCTCGGCTTCTGCAACAGTACAGTGGGATGGCCCGTCTCCTCCAGGTAAATGCTCGAAAATATTCCCCTTTGCCCACTGATGGTGTTTAAATGGCAGTTGGGGAAGGGGGGTGGCTGGTTCTTCAATGGCCATCAACACCATTTATGGTGTGGCTCGGGTAGAGTGGAGGGGGGCTGAATCCACCCCTTGGTGGCCGGGAAACGGCTGGAATCAACTCCTCTTCCCTAGAGGAGTTGATTGAAGTCATTAAGGGTGGCTGTTAGCCTCCCTTGGCCGGCTCCACTCTCTCCCTTCCTCTCCCCCATCTTCTCTCTCCTCCACTAACATGGAGGGAAGCTTCTTTCTCTCTCCTAGTCACCCCTGGTTGACTGGTCAACCCCATAAGCTAAGTGCAGCCCACTTGGTTATGATGATCATGGAAATGGGGTTAGCCTAAGGAAGAAGTGGTTTGGGCTTGGGTTAGCCCTTTTGGGCTAGGTTTGGCTTGACTTAAATGAGGGTTGACCTGGGCCAATTTGACCATCTGGGTTGACCCCATTGGGTTTTTAGTGACCCATTGGACTCCCTTAAGGTCTAGGATTACTTGAATAGGGTTTGTTGGGCATCATGGTGGTCAAATGTCCCTTGGTAAGGGCACTTTGACCATTTTAGGGCTAGAGTTGACTTTGGTCAACATGACCATTTGGGTTGACCCGATTGGGTCCTTGGTGACCCATTGGCTTCCCCCAAGGTCTAGGTAGGGTTATGTAGGGTTACCTTGCACTTTGGAGGTCACCTACCCTTAGTAAGGGTACTTTGACCAGATTAGGGGCTTGAGTTGACTTGGGTCAACCTGGCCTCTAGGGTTGTCCCCAATGTGTCCTTAGTGACCTATTGACCTCACTTTAGGGTTAGGAGGGCATAAGTGGGGTCCTCTAGGCTAGGAGTAGGTCAATTGACCCTAAGTAGGCTAGTTTGACCCATTTAGGGCTAGGGTTGACCTTGGTCAACTGAGCCTCTTTGTTTGACCCCAATGGGTCCTTATGGCTCTAATGGGCCTCCCAAGATATTAGGGGTGTTGTGGTAGAGTCTTGGGGTTAAGGTGTAGCCCATGGTCATCCTAAAACATTGTTCAGAGTTCTACTATTTGCAGACCATGATGATTTTCCACATTTTGTCCCCTATCTCTTGGCCCATTCCTGGCTTCCTAGAGTTTTGTCATGACCTAGTCATGGCCAAAACCACTCTTAGGGGTCTAGTTGAAAATGGGATGTTACAAATCCCAATAAACAAAACAAAGATTTCATCCCCGAAATCAAGGTTGAGCCTGCGGGAATTTTTACCGAAGAAAAGAAACTTGTAACATCCCATCACGACGCCATGTTTGCTAAATTAAGTTTTGAGGGAAACTTAAGTCTATACCCATTTCGCCTAATCGGCAAACCAAGATCCCAATAAACAAAAGATAAGCCCCCAATAAACAAAAGATAAGCCTCTATCTGCCTAGAGCAGCCCTTAGTAGTTTAAAGCAGGAAAAAAAATTAAATATCTTGAGGGGTTTGTGAGGTATACCTGACTGAACAGCTCTGGGTATCTTTGTCGCATCAAGTCCTACGGCTCCCAGGTATGCTCCTCCTGGCTGTGGTTCCTCCACAAGACCTTGACTAGTGGGACCTTCTTGCGTCGCAAGACCCGTACTCCTCGGTCGTCGATCCTAACCAGCTCCAAACAAACTGACCGGTCTGAAGCTTCCGGCCCTTCGGTGGTCAAAATCTGCTGCTCCGGGCGTAGCAGAGCCCTCCTCAGCGAAGAAATATGGAAGACGTCGTGCAGAGCTTCCAGCTCTGGTGGTAACTCCAGCCTGTAGGCCAGGGGCCCGATCCGCTCCAAGATCCTGTAAGGGCCCATATACCTAGGGCTGAGCTTCTTCCTCTGACCACGCACCCGCGAGACTCCATGCATGGGCCGGATCTTCAAAAACACACGGTCTCCCACCTGGAACTCCACCTGTCGATGCCGGGCGTCATAGTACTTAGCTTGTCTGCTCTGCGCCTCTAGCATCCTGTCCCTGATCAGCCTCACCTGAGCCTCGGTGTCTTCAACAAACTCTGATCCCAACACCCTCGGATCTTCGTCCTGAACCCAAGAAAGCGGGGTCCGGCATTTCCTTCCATACAAGGCTTCGTAAGGCGCCATCCTGATGCTGGACTGGTAGCTGTTGTTATAGGAGAACTCGACCAGGGGTAAGAGTTTCTCCCACGTTTCCCCGCGGTCCAAAATGCATAGCCTCAAAAGATCTTCCAGCGTTCGGTTGGTGCGTTCTGTCTGCCCGTCCGTCTGGGGATGGAATGCAGTGCTGAAGGTCAATCGCGTGCCTAAGTAAGCTTGCACGGATCTCCACTCCCTGGAAGTGAACCGACCATCCCGATCCGACACGATCGTCTTGGGCACCCCGTGATATCGAACGAACTGCTCCACAAATTTCCGTACTAATACTCCCACAGCGTCATCCTTCCTGATTGGAATAAACCTGGCTACCTTAGTCAACCGATCGACGATGACCCAAATTGAGTCATTCCCTGTTCGTGATCGGGGAAGTCCGTGGATAAAATCCATCGCGATGTCTTTGAACTTCCACTCTGGTACCGGGAGTGGTTGCAGCAACCCCGCAGGGTTTTTGCACTCTGCCTTCACTAGCTGGCTAGCTTCGCAGTGGGTCACAAACTGAGTGATATCCTTCTTCATGCCAGGCCAGTACATAGTCTTCTTTAAATCCGCAGTCATCTTCGTGATGCCCGGGTGCACCGAGTATCTGCTGTGGTGGGCCTCTGCCATAATATCTTCCCAGACCTGGCCTCCCTCCGGTATATAAGTCCGACCTCTAAAGCATACCACGCCATCCCTCATCGTGTAATCTCCTGTTGTACCATTCTCCAAGGCCCAGAATATCGGCTCCAATTTGACATCTCGCCTATGTCCCTCTCTGACCCTGTCCCGGATATCGTCTGAAGCACTCACCGTTGCTAAATACTCCGTGTAAAGCTCGGGGTCCTCGGATGTCACCAGTCTGATGTGCATATCCTCCAATCTCCTTACCAGCTCCATAGACATAACCTGAGGCCCGACTTCGGAAGTGGCAGCTCTCTGACTCAATGCGTCCGCCATCACGTTTGCCTTCCCTGGATGATAGTGCATCTCATACTGATAATCTGCAAGGAACTCCACCCAGCACCTCTGACTGATGTTCAGTTCCTTCTGCGTGTCCACGTATTTCAGGTTCTTGTGGTCGGAATAGATGTCGCAGTGGACTCCATACAGATAATTGCACCAAACCTTCAAAGCAAAAACGACTGCCCCCATCTCAAGGTCGTGCACCGGATAGTTCTGCTCGTGCTTCTTTAATTGACGAGATGCATATGCAATCACATGGTCCTTCTGCATCAGTACAGCTCCCATACCCTGGTAGGAAGCATCAGTGTAGACCTGAAATCCTTCCCTCCCCGATGGGAGAGTAAGGATGGGAGCCGAGGTTAGCCGATCCTTCAGCTCCTGGAAGGCTGCTTGGCACTGCGGGGTCCACATGAACGGTACCTCCTTCTTCGTCAAGGAGGTGAGCGGGAGGGAGATTCGAGATAATCCCTCCACGAACTTCCGGTAGTAACTGGCAAGTCCTAGAAAACTCCATACGTCAGTGGCTGTCTTCAGCTGCGGCCAATCCCGAATAGCATGAACCTTTGCCCGATCCACTGCCAATCCGGCTCCACTGATGATGTGGCCTAAGAAGCCCACCTCCTTCAGCCAAAACTGGCATTTACTAAACTTCGCATATAGATGGTTCTCCCGCAGTCGCTGCAGGGTCAGTGTCAGATAGCGAGTGTGCTCCTCCTCCGTCCTCGAGTAAATGAGGATGTCATCGATAAACACAATGACAAACACATCAAGATATTCCTTGAAGACTTGGTTCATGAGGGTCATGAATGCTGATGGTGCATTGGTGAGCCCGAAGGGCATCACCGTAAACTCGTATAAACCATATATGCTACTAAAAGCAGTCTTCTGGATGTCCTCCTCCCGAATCCGAAGATGGTAGTATCCCGACCTCAAATCTAATTTTGAAAAGAACTGCGCTCCCTGTAGCTGGTCGAACAGCTCATCTATCCTTGGCAGTGGATAGGTGTTCCGGACCGTCAGCCGATTTAGTGCTCGGTAATCGATGCACAATCTGAGGGTCCCGTCTTTCTTCTTGACGAACAATACCGGGGCTCCCCAAGGTGAAGAGCTTGGCCGGACAAATCCGGCTTCCACTAACTCCTGAAGCTGGCTCCGGAACTCTGTCAACTCCTTTGGGGCCATCCGGTAAGGTGCCTTGGACGCTGGCTTGGCCCCCGGCACAAGCTGTATCTGGAAGTCCTGCTCCCTGCGCGGGGGTAATCCGGGTAACTTCTCCGAAAAGACGTCCTCAAACTCCCGCACCAACGGGATATTCGATATAAAGCTCGTGGCCTCCGTCATCTCAAACAGCACCTCGTAGACCTCCTCCCCCTGTAAATAGGCCTTGACGGCCTGTACTGAAGATAAGGGTATACGTGAGGCAGGTCTTATACCTTCGATGATGATGGTAGAGTCCCCGTGCCTCACGGTGATCCTCTTCGCTTGACAATCAATCTGGGCATGATTCCACCGCAACCAAGTCATGCCCAGGATCAGCTCGAAGACTGGAAACCTCAGGACCGTTGCCGGAACTTCAAACGACTTCCCTCCAATCTCCGCCTCCACACTGTAGTGAGCTGAGGTGAGTATCTCTGATCCGTCGGGTAGACGCACCCTACTCATCCGGCCTGTGAACCGTTCCACTCCTTCCAGCCCTTCCAGAAAGGCCTCCGACACAAACGAGTGCGAGGCACCCGTGTCGAACAGAGTATAGGCGGGCTTGCCGCAGATGAAAACTATACCTGAGACGATTTAAATGTCTTAGTACTTTATAACGGGTTTTCTTTCCTATTTATTCTACTTAGGGCAGTTCTACTTGTTGTGTAATTGAGAACGGGAATTTAGTTTAAACGATTTAAAACATCTTAGCTTACCTGTGATGACCCGCTCTGGATTTCGAGGCTGTGTCAGATCCAAGGCATATGCCTGCTCCCTTTCCTGTCTTCGGTCTCCTCCCTGGTAACTACATCCTCGGCCGCGTCCTCGGCCTCCGAAATGCTGGGCAGGTGGGCCACCCTGTGGTACTGGAGGTGGTGCCCCCCTCATGGGGTAGTTTCTCCCGAGGTGCCCCACCTGATGATAATGGAAGCATTCCGGCGGGGGATACGACATACCCCCGGGTCTCGGCATCTCCTGTATCCAAAGAGGTTGTGGGGCCAAAACCATCTGCTCTCTCGGCTCCTGCCTCACCTCCTGACGAGACTGCTCCTCTGCCCTTCTCCCATCTGGTATGGTGCCTCGCCGCTGATTATTTCGGGCCCTCCGGCCCTGATCCTCCGCTTGCCGCTTCCGGCCCCGAGTGGTGTGCCAATCGGCCTCAATCCTCTTCGCCATCTCCAAAATTCGGGAGATAGGCCCGTCAGATACAAACAACAGGGCCTCCCTCAACTCCTCTTTTAGGCCCTTATAGAATCTCTTGACGTATCCGTGTTTCGTCCAGCTGGTAAGAACCCGCATATCGGGCCAAATGGTCGAACTCTCGGTGGTACTCCACCACCGTCCTGGTGCCCTGCCTCAGCTGCAAGAACCGCTCCTCCAACTCGTCCCTGGCCGACTGCGGAACAAAGTGCTCCAGCAGCGTGGCCCTGAATTCCTCCCAAGTAATTTCTGCAATCTCCCTATCGGCAAACGTCGTATCCAACAGCGTCTTCCACCACCTCTTGGCATGGGACTCCAAGCAAGATACCACTAAGGCCACCCTCTCCTCCCAAGGGCATCGTATCCCAGTCAACATCTCGTACATAACATCCAGCCACTCCTCTGTCCGCACTGCCGACTCTGTCCCCAAGTATGACGGGGGAGAGAGTCCTCGGAAGGTGCTCATCCAGTTGGCCCCTGGGTTTGGCTGCTGGGCCGGAGCCTGCTGAGCCCGGAAGGCCTCAAGGATAGCTGTAAGGGTTTGCCCCATGTCTGACTGAAGGAAAGGTGTGGGGACCATGGGAGGTGGTGTCATTTCTGGAGTCTGCTGAGCTCCACCTTGTGGGGTGGGCTGAGCTGGGGGCTGCAAAACGAGCTACATTAGTAGGTAATCGACTCAATACCTAATAAAAAGTGGACAATTTACATGTGATCCCCCATATGGGCACACCACTGATTCCGCTGCTTAGTTTGTCCCCAAACAAAACTCGCGCGGGGGTGACCCAGGTTTGTGGACTGCTACTTTTCGATCGAGGTCTGCTCTGATACCACTTGTAAGACCCCCTTTTTTTCTCTTTTCGACACCGGGGTCTTAGGCCCAGAACCGTTGTTTTGCGGTGACTCTTTCACGACCTGAAGGGTCATCACCACAAAGCGTTGATTCTGCCGGTCAATTCGATCACAGAAAAGTAGTATAATGAAGTAAATGGAAACTAACAGTCCACAGAGAATCACATGTCATAATAAATATAACTCCACAAAGGGAGTGTCCATAGAATAAAACATCAGAGTAGCAAATGCGGGCTTATGCCCGGTACATCATATCCTCACTACAAAATCACTCATGCGGAAGCAAAAGCAGAAAAACTACTCAAGGTCGAGACTCATGGTCCCGGCTGTATGAACTCCGGAGCTAGACTGCCCCACCTCCAAGCGCACCGGTCTCTGGGGCTGCTCCTCCATGCTGGTCTCCACGATACCCTAAATGATACGGTTCGAAAATCATTAACCTAAAAGACTAAGTCCTATCATCCCCCGCCCCTTCCCCCACGGCTCCTAGGCACCGAGCAGAGAGGAAGAAAGGGGAGGACTTGAAGGTGGAGAATAACAAAAACAGATGGCAGCGGACCTATACTAGCAATTCTATGACAGGTATAATCAATGAGCTGAAATATGAAAAGTAACCTTCACTTATGTGAGAACACATAAGCCAAGGGGTCTTCTGCAAGGCTCCCATTGTATAAAAAGTCTCATACCAATTTATACATTAGGGTGTAGGTTATCAAACAGCAGTATAAGTGTTTATATATCAAAATTGACCTTAATTTATAAACTTGCACACACAAGCTTATAGACCAAGGGGTCGTTTTGCAGGTCCTAATGTATAAGCGTCTCATTCCACTTATACATTAGATGTCAAGGATTAAATGATTCGGTTATGCTATGACATGCAAGTGGGTATGATGGACATGCAAGTGCAACGCACACACCCGACTCTGTGCACACAGACCTTTAGTTTCCCCTTTCTGGAGTCGTAACCTCCTAGGATACCTCCGTAGTGGCAGACGGAAGCGGTGGGTTGGGCCTCGCCCACCTCTAAACCAGTAAAGCACTACCGGTCAGACCTATCGTACGCCTCAACGCTTGGTGCAAGAAGCGGACTCCTGCGTACTCTTGCCGGCTGGCGCACCGGACTTCTATTGGCGAAGTGCTAACCACACTTGCCGAGTCAACGTATTGGCGTCGATGCATCGACCCTCTAACACCGAAGACCCACCACCTTAATTTCCTTTCCTTTTATGCACATGCAAATTTAGCATAATCAAGAACCGAGCCGAAGCTCCCCGGACCAACACGTCCGTCTCAAACAATCGAGCCGAAGCTCCCCGGACCCAAAGTCCGCCTTTTAACCATCCGAGCTGAAGCTCCCAGCTAACTTCCGGTGCCAACAGTGTTTGTGAAATGTGCAACCCTAATTACTAAGTTACTCTTTTCAGCTTGTTAAAACAGTTTACGTTAACCCAGGACTGCCCCCGGTATTCCCTGTGAAGGGCTCACAAGGGGCACTAGGAACTGTGTTGGAATTACGCCCAGCGTTCCCTTTCGCAAGGTACTTATTTTGTTATTGGTTGATTCCCCTACCCATTACTTTCTCATGTTCCGATAGGCTAATCCTAGGGTGATTTGACTCCAACTCTCCTTGGGTAGGACGATCTTTCGTCGGAACCAAACGCCTCTAAACCCTAGGCAAAACAACACCCTACTCACTTATCTTCCATAGATGCACCCAATTCTACTTATCCTTTCAGCAAACCAACAAGACCCATCACACGTCCTCTAATTCATATCCAAAATGATTTCCTGCAGTTTTGCTATATGCAGACCACTTAAGCTACATGACCCGTAAAAAGGGAAGTACATGAAATACTCATCCAGTACCCCTATGATAATTATTAGAGGGCTAAAATGACATTTGTAGCATAAATCCAGAAATTCATAATTTTCCTAATTTGTCTGATAATTTATTTATTTATTCTAGTATCCAAAAAGCCCAAGTTTGAACATGAAGTACAAATTTCAGACAGAATAATATTCTAACAAATTTATGTTAATTACAAAATGCATAATCATCTCTAAAGCCTAAGTCTTCAAATTTTTCAGCAAGGTCTAGGCCCTTAAATTTAATTTCAAAGATATCTCGTAAAAAGTCATTTTAAAAGAGTTTACAGCAATAATACCTCCAAAATTTCAGAGAAACTTCAGGGATGATTATGATGGCCTACAAATACCCTAGAAAAAGTTTCATAATTTATAATTTAATAATAAGGCTATACTTGATTTTCTCATGAAATTTCAAGTTTATGGGTTAATGAACAAAGTATACTAATTATCCATCAAAACTTTCCACAAAAATTCCCACATGATAATAATGAACTAGGAACACTATGTATCAAGTTTCATAATTTTTCAACAAGTATTGGGCTCTTGTAAGAATTATTTAGTATGTAACCGAAGTAATGCACTTGTGAAGTAGATGCCCTAACTAGGTATCCAAAAATTCTATCAAAAATCATACATGATCAATATGGTCTACAACTACCTCTGCCAATATTTCATTCCCTTTCAATCTGCAGTGAGATCACAATAGCCAAATTATTAATTAGGGCAATCCTATTGGTTACAAAAGAAGTGCTACCAATATTGATCAAAACTTCCCAAATAAATTACCAGAGGCTCAAAATATCCTTATTCCCTCACTACCCAAATTTGATTGAATTTCAAGAAGTTTAGTTAACCTAAACTAACACTACAAGTTTTATGACCTAAGCTAGGGTTAGGGTTTTGTGGACCCTACCCTTTTCATAATTATTTAATATTTTCACCAGGGGGTTTTAAACACCCTAGGACCCTGTATGCAAAATTTGATGATCATCCAAGGTGTTTAGGACTCATGCCCTTCACAAGACACAAAAGTCCTTCCTTAGGGTTTGACCTAGGAACTTAGGGCAAATCAATACCACACTACCCCACATTCCTTGGGGAGGTGATAAATGCCAAGGCAAGTAAGTGTCCCAAACTTCAGCCTCTGTTGAGGTGATTTGGTCACTCAAAATCAAAAGTGCACTTTTTAAACAAAAATACCACCTTAGGGTCACACTAGGGTTTGGTGATTCCCTAACCAAAACATATCCAAATGAGTCCAAATTTTGTACAGGACTAGGTCTTGAAGCCAGGGACCACTCCCCAATATTTGGGAGGGTTTGGAGGTCATTTGACCACTTAATTAAATTACCCTAGCTTTATTAAATAAAATCAAAAACTTTAGGAAACGTGTGTCCAAAAATTCTTAGTTTGGGGCAGGCCCTAGGTATAGCTAGGTTAGGCTCCCTTCCAAAATTTCAATTGATTTGGGCTAGGGATGAAGTGTGGGCACTCAATTTAATGACTTCCTAGCCGTAAGGGTATGTCCCACCAAAATGGGTGCCCTGGTCAGACCATGCAGTCAAATGGGTTCAAACAAATTTTAAAATAACTTAGACTCAGAGGGCTACAACTTTTGTGTTGGTGACTAGTTCTGTAGAGGGGCCTAAGTATTTTTTAAAATTAAAACCATTTAGTCTATATAGTGTGACAGAAATGAAATAATCAAGAAATTGATTCCTATAGTTTAATTTCTGATGGAGCACTAATCTTGGCGCAGAATCGACGGAATCCCGTCATCTTCTCCATTGAGCCAACGGCCAGGATCCATCCCGCATGGAGTCGTTTCCAAGCCTTGCCGCCGGCGATCCAGCCCCTTCCCCGGCCGGCCACCGCCACCACCACCTCCGTTGAGGTGGTGGCTATCGCCAGGCGGCGGCTCTGCCGCCGGAGAGGCGTTTTCCGGCAGTTATAGCAAGAAAATTTCTTGCCGAAACCATGAAAATTCTTGGTTTGGATCGGGCTCAATTGAGCCCGAAACTTCAACCTAAGTAGTCCTATGATCTACCCGTGAGTTAAGGAGAGGGAGAGGACCTTCCTGGCGGCCTGGATGCGGGAAGAGCGGCGGGATGCCATTGTTGACGGCGGCGGCGCTCGGCTTCTGCAACAGTACAGTGGGATGGCCCGTCTCCTCCAGGTAAATGCTCGAAAATATTCCCCTTTGCCCACTGATGGTGTTTAAATGGCAGTTGGGGAAGGGGGGTGGCTGGTTCTTCAATGGCCATCAACACCATTTATGGTGTGGCTCGGGTAGAGTGGAGGGGGGCTGAATCCACCCCTTGGTGGCCGGAAAATGGCTGGAATCAACTCATCTTCCCTAGAGGAGTTGATTTAAGCCATTAAGGGTGGCTGTTAGCCTCCCTTGGCCGGCTCCACTCTTTCCCTTCCTCTTCCCCATCTTCTCTCTCCTCCATTAACATGGAGGGAAGCTTCTTTCTCTCTCCTAGTCACCCCTGGTTGACTGGTCAACCCCATAAGCTAAGTACAGCCCACTTGGTTATGATGATCATGGAAATGGGGTTAGCTTAAGGAAGAAGTGGTTTGGGCTTGGGTTAGCCCTTTTGGGCTAGGTTTGGCTTGACTTAAATGAGGGTTGACCTGGGCCAATTTGACCATCTGGGTTGACCCCATTGAGTTTTTAGTGACCCATTGGACTCCCTTAAGGTCTAGGATTACTTGAATAGGGTTGGTTGGGCATCTTGGTGGTCACATGTCCCTTGGTAAGGGCACTTTCACCATTTTAGGGCTAGAGTTGACTTGGGTCAACATGACCATTTGGGTTGACCCCATTGGGTCCTTGGTGACCCATTGGCTTCCCCCAAGGTCTAGGTAGGGTTATGTAGGGTTACCTTGCACTTTGGAGGTCACCTACCCTTAGTAAGGGTACTTTGACCAGATTAGGGGCTTGAGTTGACTTGGGTCAACCTAGCCTCTAGGGCTGGCCCCAATGTGTCCTTAGTGACCCATTGACTTCACTTTAGGGTTAGGAGGGCATAAGTGGGCTCCTCTAGGCTAGGAGTAGGTCAATTGACCCTAAGTAGGCTAGTTTGACCCATTTAGGGCTAGGGTTGACCTTGGTCAACTGAGCCTCTTTGGTTGACCCCAATGGCTCCTTATGGCTCTAATGGGCCTCCCAAGGTATTAGGGGTGTTGTGGTAGGGTCTTGGGGTTAAGGTGTAGCCCATGGTCATCCTAAACCATTGTTCAGAGTTCTACTATTTGCAGACTATGATGATTTTCCACATTTCGTCCCCTATCTCTTGGCCCATTCCTGGCTTCCTAGGGTTTTGTCATGACCTAGTCATGCCCAAAACCACTCTTAGGGGTCTAGTTGGAAATGGGATGTTACATGACGCGTCTTTTCACCTTCGTTTTTAGAAAGGTATAAATAGATCTTCACCATTGTTTGTCGACACGCTCTCAATAGTTTCGAGACCAAAACTTTGTGTCGACATCTCTCTCATCTAAATTCAAGATTTCTCTAAACCCTAATGGCGCCAAAGCTCGAGGAGAACGTCAATGAAGGATATGAGCTAGTACGCAATGTATTTGACCATGCGGAACCAGAAATTAAGGATGTTATAACCCTAATTACTAAGAATGGGTTGGAGTATTTAGTTTCTGAGCCAACCAAGATTTGGAATAAGGAAGTACTTGAATACTATGGCGCTGCAACTTTAGATTCAACTGGATTGAAGATCAAGTCAATAGTTCATGGAACCAAAGTCAAACTTACATTGAAGAGCTTGAGAAAAACTCTTCAACTACCAAGAACTAAAGAAGAGGAAGATGTACCTGCTTCTAAGCTAAGGGAAACACTTCAGTGGTGTGGACTGGATTCCACCATGAAGATTGGCTCAGTATTTAACAGAAAAGGAATGAATATGCAAGGCAAGTTCTTGTCTGAAGTGGTAGGAAAGGTGATTCTGTGCAAGCCAGGTGGGCATGATAGGATATCAGCTCATATGTTCAGCTTAATGACAAGGATCATCTACAGACTCAACACTGACTGGTCAGCAGTGATTTTTGAGAAGATTAAGGAAACTCTGAAGAAGCCTAATTTGGGTAGGATAATGAGCTTGTACTTGGCTGGAACTATTCCAAAAGTAATGGAGCAAGCTGCTGGTTCTAAGATAAATCACATGAGGAAGATGGATATCAGGATTATCTCAAGATGGGATAGGGTGTTAACTAAGGACATGCCTACTCCAGAGAAGGAAGTTCCTCTACAGAAAAAGAAGAAGAAAGTCATAATGGCTCTAGAATCCTCCAGTAGTTCAGAGGAGCAAGTAGTTTTAAGTTCTAATGAGGAAGAATCTGATAATACTGGAAGGTCACCAGCAAGAAATGAAGATGTACAGAGGCAGGGGGAGCAACCATCTGCTAGCCCCATCCACCTGGATCCACTCCTGGGGGAGCCTCACCATGAGGAAGTGCCTACTCACTTAGACAGTGAAATGGCAACTCAAATAATCCTTGAGGTAATACATGAAGTTAATCAATCAATTTTCCATATTGAGGATGAAGTATTAACTGAATATTTGATTGATGTTGAACAGCCAACACAATTACATAGTCAAGCACAAGATGTGATCATGAAAGATACATCTGTTGCTACTGATGCTCCAGAAATAAGAAACTCTCCTGTCCCTTCTCAACAAGAATTTACTTTAGAAGAGCTGTTTCATGATATTGATGGGGAGCATGCTGGTTTTGAGGGGGAGAAAACTGTTTTTGAGGGAGAGCAAGTAGGAGCACAGGGAGAGAATACAATGACTGAAACTGAGGAGCAAAGGACTCAGGGGGAGCTACCAAGACCTGAGAAGTAATTGCCTCCAAGTCCTAAGGAAAGGGTTGACATAGCTAGTACTTCAGATTCTGAGGATGCTGCTGAGGTTCAAGCAAAGAAAAGGAAGCTAATGGTCTTCAAAAGAAGAAGTCAAAGCTACAAGAAAGCACTACAAACAGTTGCTCCACAGCCTGCCCCAACAATTGATTACAGTTCATTGTTAATATCTTTACAAGTGAAGTTGGATGAGCAAAGGATAACAATAGAGAAGTATATGGATGAGACTCACAAAGATTTCCAATTCTCTTTGTCTCAGGATATCAAATCTATAAGATTTGAAGTGAATCAAAATAAAAAGGAAATGACTGATTATTTTCATAAAGGGGGTAATGCAGTGGTTTTCCTTACTACCCATCAAGAAAAGATAAAGACACAGGTTGATGATATAGCAGTGAAGCAGGGATATGTCTTAGAAAATCAGCTTAGAATGAATGATAATCTAACTGCATCCCATAATGTCATTATTACAGAATTGAAAAAAGTTGCAACAGCCCAGCCTGCTGATAAGTCTACAGTCAAGCCAGAGTTTGATAAGGAGAAATTTGATAAAGACTTCCAGGAAGGGATAACTGCTGTCAAAGTAGCTATTACAGATTCTCAAAAGACTATTTCTGGACTGATGCTCAAGTTAAAGGGTTTTTATAAGGATGGAGTTAATTTTCTAGATGAACAGATCAGATTTCAGAAGGATGATCTTAGAGATCATGTGACTAGAGAAGTCATAAAGGGGGAGAGAGTACTAGTCAAAGCTAGATCTGACCATGCTAAATGGATTTCCAATAGCATCAGAGCCACTCTTGGATATTCACCCCTGTGTGATGATGACAATGTGGCTGAATCTGGAATAAATCCTGCTATTTTTGGAGGTGAGCAACCTGAAGTTGCTCAAGTAATTTATCCTCCTGCAGATTTTGAGATGATTCATCAAGAAGTACAATCTATGTACAGCCCTCCTGAAGGTAATAAAAATATTATCATTAAGAAATTTGACAAGCCTGTGCCAGAGGCAGTATTGAAAGAGCAAGAAACTCTTTTGTCCAAGAAGAGATTCAGAGAACAAGCTGAGTTAAAGCTAGATTTTGAGCAGTGGAGCCCAACATCTAGGTACATCCACTTTCCCCCTTCGCCTATCTAGCAGTGTACTAGATTCGGCCTAACTTCTGCACTTCTTCTCAGATCCTCAGATCTTACAGTAGCTCAGAACCCAAACCAGGTTCCTACAACTCAGAGTGTCCCCACTCCTACAACTCAGGCAAACAACCATACCTCAGCCTTCACCAAGGCCTACACTCAGAGAACACAGTCTCCTACAACTCAGGCACAAAGCCCTACCACTCAGTCTTCAACAAGACCAACACTCAGAGATCTAAATCTCTTACACTCAGCCTTTATAAAATAGGCTTACAGCTCAGATCTATAATAGATCTTACAGAAATTTGATTAAGCAAAGTTTAATACCACCACCCTAAAAGAGAGAGAAGGGATGGATGGCTTCTTGAACAGTTCTTAGAAGAACTTGATGACAGAGATCAACCTCCCTTAGCTTTCTTCAAAGCTTCTTGAATCTGAACTCAGTAGGGTTGAATCTCCTGAGAAGATGATCTTCAATCAGCTTCTGACTTGAGATTCAGATCACAATCTGAATCTTTCTTGGTAGCCTGGTTCAGCAACTGCTCTTCTTAGATGGAGCTCTCTCTCTCCAACTTCTTCTAGATCTTCTGTCGAAAATCTTCTGTATTATTACTTCTCTCTGTATTGCTCAGAATCTGTATTCTTCAATAATTGGTCATCTCTTTATGTTGAAGGAGCAAGACTTTATATAGTCTTCCTCCATGGTAACCGGCTGATCCAGTTTCTAACAACCTTCTGACAGTTCTGACAGTTGCAGTAGACCGGTTGAAATGGCAGCTGTCAAGTCATCCAGTCACTTCTTGAAAATACTGTCTGTCTGAAAGTGTCGAGACTGATCTTCATTATATGTCGACACAAATAGACTAAGTGTCGACAAAAGTGGACTAAGTGTCGACACTAGCCTTGGTGGTGTCGACACAACTTCTTTTGTTGTTGTAACAGCTTCTCGACACTGCTGCTTCATAATGTGTCGACACTGATTCTGTGTGTCGACACAAGCCTTCTTTTCTTTAACATTGTTGAAACTTGCTGAGTGTCGACACATCTCTTTTGTGTCGACACAAGTACTTCTTTTACTTTAACTTTGTTGAATCTTGTTGAGTGTCGACACATCTCCTTTGTGTCGACACAAGTACTTCTTTTTTTAACTTTGTTGAAGCTTTGATGTGTGTCAACACAAGTCCTATGTGTCGACACAGTTGATGTTGACAAATACTTCTGTGTGTCGACACAGCCTCTTGGTGTCGACATAGTTGATATCGACTAAGCATTCCTGTGTGTCGACACTGCCTCTTGGTGTCGACACAGTTTCTGTCGACTTTGCTGCTCTGTGTGTTGACACAGCCTCTTGGTGTCGACACAGTTGATTCTGGTGTCGACTCAGCCTTTTCAAGTGTCGACACAATTAACTTCAAGTGTCGACACAGCTTTTCTCCAGTGTCGACACAAGCCTTCATAAGTGTCGACACTACTTCTCTAGGTGTCGACATATGAACTTAGAAATTTTTCTGCATTTCCTGCAATTACTTAACCTGCACATATAAACTCAAAAACATCAAATACACTTTGATGTATATCATTGAGTAGGGTGAGGCTTCTTCAAATCTGGTACACATTTTCCAATGTACCCAATAAAAATGTTTCAAACACCCAAACAAAGGAATCAATGGTCTCTTCAGCGATGAAAGCGTCGTCAATAAAAATATTTTGACATTGATTGTTGACTGCGATAAATGGAGCACAAGCCAAATTGTACTTGTTCAATCTGTAGGTTGTGTCAAATATAATAACATCCTCATAGCAGTCATAATCTATTTTGCTATGTCCATCCATCCAAAAGAAGCTTGTTAACCTGTTTAGTTCATCCGTACGAACATCAAACGAAAACATGTTGTCCTCCAACTGATTTCCCTGTAGTATCTTCAACAGACTAAGTGAATCACCGCTCTCTATCAAGGCCTTTCTTTCCCGCTACACAAAGTTATAGGCATCAGATTTGGAGAACCCAACATTCTTCATACCTCCAACTTCATTGGATAGAAAGTTGTATGCATGAACAGTTCTAACCCCCGTATCTGTCAAATTTTTCATAAGATTACCCTGCATGTTTGAAATGCTACGGTGCGATCTCAACAAATGCTGCTCCTTCTCGGTGGCAAGCGGATGGTTGTGCTCCTCAACGAACTTCGATACTGTCCAATTCCTACCTTTTTTGTCTGCGGAAAAAAAATATACGAGCCAGACAACCTGTCCGTGTCTCCAATGTTCGATACTTTTTTGGAGACGGCCCGACACTTCGAAAACCGGCTTTGGCACAACTGTACTCCCGAGATCTAATAATCCGAGTGTGCGTCCAGTAGGTTATGTGAGTTTTCGGACACTGAAACCTATGCAATGAGCATACTGACAATACATAGCGTAGGCCTCATCCTCTGAATGAACTACTGGAAACACCACAAGTTTTTTTGGGACCTGACAATTTTCGAAGGAATGCAGTTGAAAACTATGCTAATATTAAAAAAATGCAGTTACAATCATCAAAGAAATGCAGTTGCATTAACTTACAGTTACCTCTTCTCCAACAACACTACCGGAACCCTGAGTACTTGTTGCTCCCACTTCAGACATTTTCGCCTACAACTTTCCCGAAAAATACAGAGACATATAAGAGAACTCCGATGAAGTTTATAATGTTAGGTTAAGCACTAGATCACAATACCTGTACTGAAACGATAAAAAAACAGTATGGAGCACGAACGTTGCCGAAGAAGGAGAAGGAGCGACGAGTTGCACAAGGACTAGGGGCGGCGAGTGGCGAGAGAGCTGAGACACCTTTGTTCTGCCGAAGTTCACTCAGTTTCGGTAGGCGGTTTTTGCTCCCGCAGCTGCTGAGAAGCGGGGTGGAGGGAAAAACGAGAATTTGGGAAAGTAAAAGAAGTGGGCCCCATCGATGGGGCTATTTATTTCCGCAGCATCCCATGCTGCGTTACCCGCAGGAAAACAATTTTCCTGCCGAACACTTTTTTGAAAATGGTAAGTCGCCTCCTCCTCCTTTCCCTCCATTTCTCTGGTGGGAGAACCTCTAAATTCTTGAAACTGTATTTCTTATCTATTCCCAGCCACCAACACCAACACGCACAATATTCCACTTCTAGTTAACTACCTCCATAATTACTAAGAACTACCAAATCAATAAACTCGAACCATTCAAGAAATTTCACATACTCTTCCAATTTTTAAAAATTTAATGCCCAGTTTCAATTTTTTGCTAAACCTTATTTCATGTATCCTTCAACATACTTAACATTTAATGGTGACTATATTCGATTGAGTAGATATTAGACACTCTGAAATGCCATGCCTATGATTATTGTTGATTATTAGAAAGCAGTATTTTTAATTATGTAAAATTTGTTTGAGATTTCTAATTACTATACAATAAATACAAATGAAATTTATTTTAATGCAAAAGATAACAAAAATAATTAATGTAAACAGCCTTTTATCTAAACTATATTAAAAGAGAAAAATATTCTTCGGTTAAAAACTCAAATTTCAATTTTACCCCTCTTTCTTAAAAGAATTTCAATTTTAAAAAACTATTTGATTTTTTTATTTTAAAAGAAATCCTCTCATATAGACAAAGTCCTCTTAACTAGAATAAAAAATGTGTTCTCTTTGCCGCTCAAAAACTCTAGTGCACATCGCAAAAATTGAGGGATGAGCATAGTATAACACTCAAAGGCTTGCATGTGGCGGGAGCGCCATCGTGTCGGGACAATGTCGTGGTCGGGAAAATATCGCACGGAGGTACCGTTGAAGTTGGCCGTAAGGGCAGAGCCCCGTGGCTATCACTCGTAGTAATATAATTATTGCGGGTCACAAATTTTTTCCCCGATCCGAAGAATCGGACTGGCTTAGCTCGGAATTGGACAGAACGAGCAAACAATCAAAGAAAAACAACAATACATGACAACATGTCTTTTTGACGTGGGAAACCCGGAAATGGTGAAAAACCATGTGGTTGGATCTGTGTCGAGCCAAAATCCACTATTTTGTTAGAGTTTGAGGCGATCTCTCAGAGAATCATAAACAACTTCTCTATTACAAGAGAAAAGTACAAAAATTAGGAAAAAACTAAATCCTCAAACCTCGATGGAAGCGCTCCAGCCTGGAAAATTGTTGAGTCCACTGAAACTCGATGAAAGCGTTCTGGCAGAGAAAAATGTCTAAGTTCATTGTGTAACGCCCCAAATTTAATTAAAATGATTGTGAGGTGCGGATAACAGGCTTTGGTGTGTGGATAGCTGATATCCATTAGGTTACTATAAAACCTAAAATTAAAGCCTTAATATCTGATCCCTCCCCCATCCTTTTCACCAGCCACAAAACTAGGGTGTGCTACCCTCCTGAATTCCTCTCCTCTATCGCGCGTCCAGCAGGCCGGTATTGCTAATCCACCGCCGATCGTGGAGAACAATCACCTTTGACCTCTGCCGTGAGATGCTGCAAAGTTAGGGCTCACTCCCCTCTCCTGATCCCATCTCTGCTTCGCGCGTCCAAGCGGTCGATGCGTCGGATCCGCCACCGATCGTGAGGGAGGCCGAGCCTCCCTCCAGCAATCTCCGTCCAACCATAGCCTTAAAGCTCTCTTCTTGCCGCCCTCATTGCGTTCTTCAATTCCTGTCTATCCGATCGAAAGAGGAGAAGTTTTCCTCCTTGTCTAGGGTGAGAGAAGGAAGTTCCCTGGTTGAAACCCTCTTCCATCCTCTTCTTCCTTATTTTGGCCGACCAAGGCAAGTCTTGTTATTGCTCTCTCCTTGTCTAGGCCAATCAAGAGAGAGAGAGAGAGAGAGAGAGAGAGAGAGATTGGATCTTGAGGAGGCAAGAGTTTGGATCTTGAGGAGAAAGAGGAGGTCAACCTCTCCTCGTAGTCGAGAACTCCAAAATTTGAGGACACCCTTGCCGAGAGGTGTTAACCAACCAGAGATTTCCAGTCTTTCGTCATCTTGTGCCTTTTGTTGTGTTGTTGCCGTCAAGAAAGAGTGGAGCAAGCTAGGGCTTAGAAGAAGGCACGTGTTGCATCCGAAGTTGGAGAGCTCCAACGAATGTGTCATCGTCGCTAGTGTAAAGAGACTGCACCGCAATCACTCTCCGCCCAAATCCTTGAGGCTTAAATAGTCGGTTGGGATTGGACACAGGTAATGATCTCTTTCTCTCCGGATTTAGAAATTGATTGTTGCATGGGTATTTTAATTATGTCATTGTGTGGCGCCTGATATCTCTAACTAGAGAATCTGAGGCGGCCATGATTTATGGTGAACTTTCGGGTCGATTGTGTCCGTCCCCGACATATTTTGCATTAGCAATGTTTGATGAACGAATTCGAATTAGGCATACTATGTGAAACCTATATATGGCGATATGCTCGGATCGGTGATGTTGATTGCATATTTATACTGGATAATTATTCGTGTTTCTTTTGTCGCGCCCGCTTGCGGGTTGAGAATCGACGTTGGTGGAGGCCGCAAGAATTTGTGTGTGGTCTAGGTTTATAGTGAGACTGTGTCGATTCGTGGTTGTTACTTGGTAGAGGAATGCGGGTGGCGGCAAAAGATTCGAATATAAATTAATGACGATGCTTAGGGATTTTAGATGTTTTACCTTACGAACCATTTCCATGATCAGTATCGACGTTGGGCAGAAGCTTCAAGTCTAGAGTAAATGTTACAGAGCGATAATGCTTTATAGAACACGTGGTGATGAACAATTATGTGTAAGGTCAATCATAATATTAATAAAATCATCGTAAGTGATGTTGGAGGGTTAATTGGACAAATCCCTCCTAATCAGGTTTTGAGCGGAATATGTTATGTGAGTATTATTCATGAAATCTTCCATATGAAATCGAGTTTAACTCGAAGGTGTTTGATTGCATCTAGTGCCTTAATAATGTGGAATAAGCTTGTAGGATCTTATGTAATTTGAGTAGATCCCCACCCTGAGTGTGGAATAAGCTTGTAGATGCCATGCAGCATGGGGGCGAGGTGCTTTGCTTCATAGACGCACCATGTTTCTTCTCGCTTGCTTGTATTATTCATCTCAGAGTCTCGCTTTGGGGAGACATGTATGACTGACAAAAATTAGAAAGTAGTTGCAATATTGGGGAAAAGTGGAACGCATGTGTGTGCGCAAGTCCCACTTTGCGGCTTATTATATCAAAGAAAAAATGTGTGAAGTTGAAACACGAGCTTTGCGCCCGTTATTCGGGGAGAAACCCCTACTCGATCCCCCTAATTTATCTGTATCGGGCTACTGCTCGGCCTTTAGATGGATTGTCATTCTGCGGTGCGGGCTTGTTCAAGGCGGAGTTCTGCACAAATCTTCCGAGAAGACCTTATTGGATGAGGAGCTCAATCTCGTCCTTCAATCGGTTGCAACCCTCTGTCTTGTGGTCGTATATGCGATGGAAGTCATAATACTGTGTCTGGTTTCCTCTTTTTGGCGTTAGCGGCTCAGGCCTGCAAAGATCACCGTTGTTTCGGATGGCGAGGAGCACGTCGGTTCGGGTGGTGTTCAAGGGAGTGTAGTCTTGATGCTAACGAGTTCCTTGATCCCGACGGGAATTGTCGTGACACTCGTCGTTTCTCTTGGACCTCGTAGTGAATCCGGATTCTTCTTTCTCTTCGAGCTTCCTTCAAACTGTTGTCGATGTACTTTGATTGCCTACTCCGCCGCGATTTGAGCCTTGACTCAGCAGATGAGGTCGAGGTAGCTGTGACCTGTTTCACTTATCATCACGAAGTGAAATTTTCCTGGTCCAAGTCCTCTGAGGAAAGTTTTGCGCAGGAGCCCTTGGTTAACCCCCAGAATCTGTCGTGCCTCTACAATGAAGCGACGAAAGAAATCCCTTAGCGATTCTCCCTCAGTCTGTCTGATTTCCGTGAGGTACAAGGGGGTATTGAATGATTCACTTGTTGACGATGAATTGATCCGTGAAAAGCTGGGTGAGCTCTACAAAGTTCTTGATTTCTCCCTCTTTCACAGCATAGAACCAGGTATGAGCTTCTCTTTTTAGTGTTGGGAACACTTGGAATAAGAGCAGGTCTCGGGCATTGTACATGCGGATGACAACTTCAAAGTGCCTGACATGCTCCAGGGAGTTGTTTGACCAATCAAATGTCTTGAAGCCTCGAAGTTGGATCCCAGATGGAGCGGGATACGCAAGGATCGACAGAGCTAACAGGGAGATACGGCGGTCGGGGCATGCTACATTTCAGTCTTTGGTGCCCCCCGGGTCCATATTCCTCCCCGGTCACGTGTCTCACTTCCTCACAAGTTATTCTTCTATTGGTCACTCCCTTCATTGTATGAAAGTTTCTCCGCGTGCTCCTGGGAAGCCCATCAGGTAGTGTAGGGTTCGTGAAGCTGACTATGTCGGACAATTCATCCACGATGGGATCCTTAGAGCGGGCAATGTCCTTAGGCATTATCTGACTTGGGATCTGCGGTGGTTGATCTCATGGTTCTATGTCCGTGTTGGGGGCGTGACGAGCCCTTGGGTCCCTTAGCAAGATGAGCATCTTCGTGTGGCACTCCCTTATCAGGCGCCTGCATTATTCCCTTGATGCTTATGATGCGGTGTCGGTGGATCCCCCTTGAAGCGAGGTATTGCCTGCGGGCGAGTTGGCGGGGGTTGGATTAGTGTGCTCCTCTAGTGTCGCATTATTGACAGTTCATGGACTTCTCTTTGCCAATGCTGCCCGTGTTGCTATTTTGAGATTTGTTAGAGCTTTGGGGAATACCTTCTCATAGACAACGCCAAACTATTGTGGGTCACCCGGTGTTTTTTCAGTCCGAAATATCAGACCGCCTTATCTCAAAATTGGACTGGGCGTGTAAACAGTCAAAGAAAAATAGTAGCAAATGACAAAAAGATTTCTTTTGACGTGAAAAACCTCGAAAGGGTGAAAAAACACGTTGCTGGATCTGTACCGAGCCAAAATATACTATTTTGTTAGAGTTTACAAGAGTTTGAGACAATCTTTAAGAGGGTGGCAGGTCACCTTTCCGTTACAAGAGCAAAGTACAAGAATGAGGAAAAGAAACTAAGTTCTCGAATCCTTGATGGAAGCGCTCCGACCTGAAAAATTGTCGAGTCCACGGAACCTCGATGGAATCGTTCCGACTGAGAAAAATCTCTAAGTCCACGAAATCTCGATGGGAGCGCTCCTGCTGAAGCGGAGCCTTGATGGTAACACTTCGTGGTGAAGAAATGACGTGTCTTGAAGTTTGCTGGAGCCTTTGCGCTAGAAGAGGAGCAGAGCGAATTTCTGAGCGGAGAATCGGTCTAAGTTCATGATATTGTCGAAAAACCTCAGAGTTTTTCTAGCCTATGAAGTTGTTTGTCTTCAAATGAAGGCATGTGTGTATATTTATAATTTTTTGGAGGGTCGCGTCGGTAATTGCGTGTGGGGAGGGATTTGTGCTGACAAATGACGTCACTCTGTTTCAGTCACCAGGATAACCAAATTTAGCATAATGGCGAAAGTGCCACCCAGACGGTTCGGGAGGCCCGGGCAGAGTGCCCGACGGCGGAGGCCAGAGGCACTGGCGGCGGCCGCCGATGCGCGCAGGGAGCGTGCGGGGTACATGCGCGTGTCGGCGCGCTGCGCGCGCGCGGGGGCGCGGTGTGCGTGCGGGCGCGCGTGCTGCGTTCGTGCGAGTGCGCTGCGTTTGGGTGTCCACGTCTGGCTGCGCCCCTTTGTTCGGGGTGGTCCTTCCGGAGCGACTGCTTGAATCTCTTGACCTGACTTTAAAATTTTGAGAGGGGCCTCCATCAATAACCATTAAGGCTCCGTTTGGAGGGGGCAGATGTATTTTCACCGGTCAATCAGTTACGACCACATCAAACCAGAAGGTCGTAACCGATTGATCGGTGAAAATAAGTCCCCCAAAAAACTTCGTCTCAAATAAAATTTATTTGAGACTATAAATTTAAAAAAAAATTAAATAATTTAGGAACTAATTTAAAGCACTTATAAATGGCGCTGATATTTGCAGGCCAAAAAAGAATATTTGCAGGCCCATTTTTTAAAAATTCACCTAATTTATAACATAAATAAAAGATCCTAATTGCAGACCCATCTATTCCCATTTCACGATTTCTCCTCTGCACGTCCGACTTGAACTTCCACTGCCTCCCAGAGAGTTTTGAAACCAAGCTTCGGACCGGTCCAACCGGTCGGGCCGCTGGTCGGACCACCGCCCGGTCCGGTCAAGGCTAGTGACCTAGTAGAACAAAGGACCGCCCAAGAACCAAAAAATCGGGTGGGCGGGCTGGTGAGCCGGGAACCGGACACGAGTTTACCAAACCGGGCGGGCCAAAGAGAATAATTTAATATCCAAAATGTTGGGTGTGAGGATTCGAACCCCTGCCATCCACAAAGCTGCCACAGTATTGGACCACCAAGCCAATTGCTTTTCTATTTTATTATTAAAATATATTATATACATATACATATTAACAGAAATTTAAAATAAATTAATATTTCACTCTTACATGTATTAAAATTTGGTTAAATACACTCATTTTTATTTCATTATCAATTATATTTTTGCATAAAAACTAAAAAATATGTCCATATATAAATGAATATGTCAATGTACCATATAATATAGATGAGTGATTTCCAACTGCTGATATCAAATATGAGAGAGAGAACTCAAAATAGTTGCGGCCTTGTAGGGGGCAAAAGTATTATTTATCAATCTAGTATCACTAAAACCAATTCAAGATTTTCAATGTGAATTGACAACAATTCGAAATGTCATTTTTATTTTTCAAAAAAATTGTTTGACAGATAAAATTAATGATATATTTGTACAACCTCGTACTCGCGAAGAATGGACCCTAAATGAGGCATGCTTAGTTTTTAAGCTTTTTGGAGATTTTGCACTCTCGGTGGCCAATTTTGGCTCTGGCTTGGGAACATACTATTAGGGGGAGGAAAAATTGGCTCCCCCCAATGGCTCCTTTGTTGGGGGGCGGGTGCGGCAAGTTGGCTAGCACCCGCCCCGGCCTGTTGAGTCCGTGGCAGAAACAGGCGAGGCGGCCAGGGGCCGGTCTCGCCCAAGCGGCCTGCTCACGGGCGGGACGGCCAGCGGCCGGTCCCGCCCGAGCGGCCTGCTCGCGGGCGAGGCGGCCGCGGCCTGGGTCTCGCCCGAGCGGCCTGCTCGCGGGCGAGGCGGCCGCGGCCTGGCTCTCGCCCGAGCGGCCTGCTCGTGGGCGAGGCGGCCACGACCTGGGTCTCGCCCGAGCGGCCTGCTCGCGGGCGAGGCGACCGCGGCCTAGCTCTCGCCCGGGCGGCCTGCTCGCAGGCGAGGCGGCCGCGGCCTGGATCTCGCCCGGGCGGCCTGCTCGCGGGCGAGACGGCCAGCAGCCGGGCTCGCCCGAGCGGCCTGCTCGCGGGCGAGGCGGCCGCGGCCTGGCTCTCGCCCGGGCGGCCTGCTCGCGGGCGAGACGGCCAGTGGCCTGGCTCTCGCCCGGGCGGCCTGCTCGCGGGCGAGACGACCAGCGGCCGATCTCGCCCGAGCGGCCTGCTCGCGGGCGAGGCGGCCGCGGCCTGGCTCTCGCCCGAGCGGCCTGCTCGCGGCCTGACCAGCGGCCTGGAGCCGTCTCGGATGTTTGGGGGCGGGGTGTTGGCGGCGTGCTTTTACCGCTGTGCCCTTGGGGGCGTTTTACCCCTCTGCCCCCCGGCGGGGGCGTTTCCTATTGGCCCAAGGCTTATTGGGCGTGAGGGTATCTCGGTCATTTTGGTCCATGGGGTTTTGAAAAACTATAAATAGACCCCCTTGAGTGTCTTTGAGGGGATTCCGTTTTGTCTTCCTCCTCCCTTAGCTTCTTCTTGGTAGAGTTGAGAGAGCTCCTCCAAGGCACCCTAGCTCGAGCATTGGCTAGGGAGGGGAAGTGCTCAGGTAGCCTTCCGGGTGTGAGGTGGGACCTCCGCGCTAGAGCCGAGGGTCTGTTTCTAACTTCTTGATCCTTTGGTCCGTGACGTTCTCTTGAGTGTAGTAGGTGTGAGGTCACCCCTTTCTAGGGACCCCGAACTCCACGGAGACCAAGTTCTTGGTTTCAACATTTTGGTGCGGTGAGCGTGGAGAGTGACCAGCACAGAAGATCTCGGGAGAGTGTCATGACGGGAGGTCAAGGAGGTAGTGATGATCTCGGCGAGCTCTCCACCCCAGGACCCTTTGTGGGGAGGCAAGAGTTCATGACCTCCATCTAGGGCATCATGGAGATGCTGCGAAGCATTGCTCCTCAGGGTGGCAGCTCCACCTCGACCCCCCGGGAGTTAGCTCCCCCTCTCGACGAGCCGACTCCCAGGGGTCTAGGCGAGATGACCCCAGTAGGGGGAGAAGGAAGTGCACCAGGAAGAAGGCCAGGGAAGGAGAGGATGGGCGATGGGGTCGAGCGAGACCTCACCGGCCGGAAGCTGTTCTCCAGCCTGGCGAGTGCCAACCTTCAGGGCGAGCAGGTCGCGCGAGTGGAGGTGGCGAGACCACCCCTTAGGGGGTCACCCTTCAGCGAGCTGATCATCTCAGCTCCCGTTCCCGAGGGGTTCAGAGAGCCAGACATGGCTTACTATACCGGGAAGGATGATCCCGTCCAGCATCTGTAGTGGTTCGAGGACGCCGTCTCCATCAGGCCGATGACGGATGCCTTCAAGTGTCGCCTCTTTGCGATCACGCTGAAGGAGAAGGCAAGGGACTGGTTCCATCAACTCCCTCCGAGGTCGATCTACGGGTTCGAGGACTTGAGTCGAAGCTTCCAGCTCCGCTTCTCCACCTCCAAGAAGCGGAAGAGGAGTCCTGAGTCCATCTTCTTGATAAGGCAGGGGGCCGAGGAGTCGCTGGCTCGCTACATAGACATGTTCCAAGAGGAGATCTTGGAGGTCCAGGAGATTCCAAGGTATGCTCTCCAGATGGCCTTCACCGTTGGGCTGAAGGAGGGCTTCTTCAAGATGAGCTTGACCCGGAAGGCCCCCCTTTCCTTCGAGGAGCTGATGGAAAGGGCGGCAGAGGAGATTGTCATGGAGGCAGCCAACCCGGCATTTGTCAAGAGGTTGGAAAAATTGACGGAGGTGGAGTCAAAGGAGCAGGGTGGCTCAAGGCATCAGGAAGGAAGAAGAAGAGAGGAGCAGAGAGATCAGGGGTTCCAAGGGCAGGAGGGTCCGGAACCAGGCTGGAGGCAGCAGGGAGGACCTACTCAAGGTCCAGGAAGAGCTCTCATCCAAGGAGGGGGGAACTTCCATGGGGGTCAAGGGAGGTTCAACTTCCAGAGGCAGGACCCAAGATAGCTCTTACCCCCGCCGCAGCAAGCCTTGGCAATAGGAGGGGGAAGAGGTAACAGGAGAGTGCGCGCAGCCCGCCGAAAGAGGGGAGCAAGAGCGCTACTGTACTGCGACTTCCACCAGGTGGAGGGGCACGCCACGGCTACCTGCCCCGAGTTCTTGGAAGTGAGGGGGGCGAGAGGCCCTGCGCAGCCGCAGCTGCCGGTGCGGGTAGAAGAGGTTCTACCCGGAGAAGGGGGTGATGATATATGCGAGGATCGGGTCGACGTGGGAACCCGAGGCGGTATAGGAGTGATCTACGGTGGAGTGGGGGTTGAGGCCACCCGGAAGGCAAGCCTCCATGTCATGTACCGGAGGAGCGTCGCCTCAACCTCCCAGAGCCCGCCCCCAGATGAAAAGATCACCTTCTCGGTGAAGGACCTACCGGATCATGAGGATCCGTTCTGTGATGCGCTGGTCATCCAGACAGCCATCGAAGGCTACACCGTCTCCCGGATCCTGGTTGACAACGGAAGCTCCGTCAACGTCATTTTCAAAAAGGCGTTTGACGAGATGAAGGTGGAGCCAAGGAGGGTGTTGGCCTCGGACGGACCCCTGTTCGGATTCTCAGGAGAGAGGAAGGAGGTCGAAGGTGGAGTAGGGCTCCAAGTAAAATTGGGAGGAGTCTCGAGGAACTGCCGGTTCGTCATAGTTGACGCTCCAAGCAGCTACAACGCCATCTTCGGAAGACCCCTCATCAGCGCCTTCCGTTGCGTGCCATCTTCTTTTCACCAATGCCTCAAGTTCAGCTCAGGAGGGATCCAGGTCAGAGTCAAGGGAGACTCCAGGATGGCAAGGCAGTGCTACGTCACGGCCGTCAACACCATCTCTTGGTTGGCCAGGGCAGAGGAGATGGAGAAGGTCATGGAGAGCCTGAGCAGGATGGAAGTGTCCGGCAAGGAGGAAGCGGATGACGACTACCGGGCCCAGACCCCATGAGGAAGCCTCGCCCCGGCAGAGTCCTGTATGTATCTTATCTTGTAATGAGTCTAACCCCCAACCAACTGAGTCGGGGGGATCATGTAACCCATCTATTTTCCCCGTTTGAGGATGCAGGATTTGGTAAGGTTTGATTGTGTAGCCCAAGTCCTTTGCTCCGATGACGATTCCGCCGCCAGGCTCCCACTAGCTGGCTGGGTAGGTTGATCTCTCGTGGTAGCCTAAGTCCTTGGCTCCGATGACGATTCCGCCGCCAGGCTCCCACTAGCTGGCTGGGTAGGTTGATCTCTCGTGGTAGCCCAAGTCCTTTGCTCCGATGACGATTCCGCCGCCAGGCTCCCACTAGCTGGCTGGGTAGGTTGATCTCTCGTGGTAGCCCAAGTCCTTTGCTCCGATGACGATTCTGCCGTCAGGCTCCCACTAGCTGGCTGGGTAGGTTGATCTCTCGTGGTAGCCCAAGTCCTTTGCTCCAATGACAATTCCGCCGCCAGGCTCCCACTAGCTGGATGGGTAGGTTGATCTCTCGTGGTAGCCCAAGTCCTTTGCTCCGATGACGATTCCGCCGCCAGGCTCCCACTAGCTGGCTGGGTAGGTTGATCTCTCGTGGTAGCCCAAGTCCTTTGCTCCGATGACGATTCCGCCGCCAGGCTCCCACTAGCTGGCTGGGTAGGTTGATCTCTCGTGGTAGCCCAAGTCCTTTGCTCCGATGACGATTCCGCCGCCAGGCTCCCACTAGCTGGCTGGGTAGGTTGATCTCTTGTGGTAGCCCAAGTCCTTTGCTCCGATGACGATTCCGCCACCAGGCTCCCACTAACTGGCTGGGTAGGTTGATCTCTCGTGGTAGCCCAAGTCCTTTGCTCCGATGACGATTCCGCCGCCAGGCTCCCACTAGCTGGCTGGGTAGGTTGATCTTTCATGGTAGCCCAAGTCCCTTTGCTCCGAGGTGGTCCCGCTGCCAGGCTCCCACTAGCTGGCAGGGTCGGTGGTACCTCTCATGGAGAGTAAGTCCCTTTGCTCCGAGGTGGTCCCGCTGTCAGGCTCCCACTAGCTGGCAGGGTCGGTGGTACCTCTCGTGGAGAGTAAGTCCCTTTGCTCCGAGATGGTCCCGCTGCCAGGCTCCCACTAGCTGGCAGGGTCAGTGGTACCTCTCGTGGAGAGTAAGTCCCTTTGCTCCGAGATGATCCCGCTGTCAGGCTCCCATTAGCTGGCAGGGTCAGTGGTACCTCTCATGGAGAGTAAGTCCCTTTACTCCGAGATGGTCCCGCTGTCAGGCTCCCACTAGCTGGCAGGGTCAGTGGTACCTCTCGTGGAGAGTAAGTCCCTTTGCTCCGAGGTGGTCCCGCTGTCAGGCTCCCACTAGCCGGCAGGTCCGGTGGTGCCTCTCGTAGAGAGTAAGTGTTTGCGCCCCGAGGCCGTCTCGTTACTCGGGCTCCCATTAGCTGGCTTGACAGGTTGATCCCTCGGGGAAGCTAAGTGTTTTCACCCAGAGGAGGTCTTGCCACCCAGGCTCCCATAGCTGGCATGGTAGGTTGACTCCGAAGGGAGGTTACACTCCGCGAATACGTTGGGTTGGATGTTTCTTTTCGAGCTTGTGCCAACCTCGAAAAGAGCGGGGATTGTGTACAACCCCGTATTCGCGAAGAATGGACCCTAAATGAGGCATGCTTTGTTTTTAAGCTTTTTGGAGATTTTGCACTCTCGGTGGCCAATTTTGGCTCTGGCTTGGGAACATACTATTAGGGGGAGGAAAAATTGGCTCCCCCCAATGGCTCCTTTGTTGGGGGGCGGGTGCGGCAAGTTGGCTAGCACCCGCGCCGGCCTGTTGAGTCCGTGGCAGAAACAGGCGAGGCGGCCAGGGGCCGGTCTCGCCCGAGCGGCCTGCTCACGGGCGGGACGGCCAGCAGCCGGTCCCGCCCGAGCGGCCTGCTCGCGGGCGAGGCGGCCGCGGCCTGGGTCTCGCCCGAGCGGCCTGCTCGCGGTCGAGGCGGCCGAGGCCTGGCTCTCGCCCGAGCGGCCTGCTCGCGGGCGAGGCGGCCGCGGCCTGGGTCTCGCCCGAGCGGCCTGCTCGCGGGCGAGGCGGCCGCGGCCTGGCTCTCGCCCGGGCGGCCTGCTCGCGGGCGAGGCGGCCGCGGCCGGGCTCTCGCCCGGGCGGCCTGCTCGCGGGCGAGACGGCCAGCGGCCGGGCTCGCCCGAGCGGCCTTCTCGCGGGCGAGGCGGCCGCGGCCTGGCTCTCGCCCGGGCGGCCTGCTCGCGGGCGAGACGGCCAGCGGCCTGGCTCTCGCCCGGGCGGCCTGCTCGCGGGCGAGACGACCAGCGGCCGGTCTCGCCCGAGCGGCCTGCTCGCGGGCGAGGCGGCCGCGGCCTGGCTCTCTCCCGAGCGGCCTGCTCGCGGCCTGACCGGCGGCCTGGAGCCGTCTCGGATGTTTGGGGGCGGGGTGTTGGCGGCGTGCTTTTACCGCTGTGCCCTTGGGGGCGTTTTACCCCTCTGCCCCCCCCCCCCCCCCCGGCGTGGGCGTTTCCTATTGGCCCAAGGCTTATTGGGCGTGAGGGTATCTCGGTCATTTTGGTCCATGGGGTTTTGAAAAACTATAAATAGACCCCCCTTGGGTGCCTTTGAGGGGATTCCTTTTTGGCTTCCTCCTCCCTTAGCTTCTTCTTGGTAGAGTTGAGAGAGCTCCTCCAAGGCACCCTAGCTCGAGCATTGGCTAGGGAGGGGAAGTGCTCAGGTAGCCTTCCGGGTGTGAGGTGGGACCTCCGCGCTAGAGCCGAGGGTCTGTTTCTAACTTCTTGATCATTTGGTCCGTGACGTTCTCTTGAGTGTAGTAGGTGTGAGGTCACCCCTTTCTAGGGACCCCGAACTCCACGGAGACCAAGTTCTTGGTTTCAACAATATTTGTATTTTTTGCTTTATTTCATATTAATAATTAGTAGGAGGAAATAAGTTAAAGAACATCAATTTTAATTTTTTTTTACAAAAAGGGCTGCAAATATCCATTGAGTCTGCAAATATCGATTTGGGAGTTGCAAATATTCAAGCGCTGCAAATATCGATTATGGGCCTGCAAATATCAGCGCCCTTTATAAATTGAAGGACTCATTTAACAAGGTGATTGTTAACCGCAACCCGTTATTTTGTTATTCGCATCCCAAAATCTCTCAAGTTTTCGCGCTTTTTTGAAATACACCTTGTACATGCAATATCAGGAAAAGTGTTCAACACGAAAGTTGTAGATATCGACGAGATCTACAACTTTCGTGTTGATCACTTTTCTTAAAAATGCATGTACAAGACGTACTTTGGAAATATGCTCACATTTTGCGCCTTTTCGAAATACGCATTGTACATGCAATTTAAGGAAAAGTGTTCAACACGAAAGTTGTAGATCTCGTCGAAATCCATAATTTTAGTGTTGAACTTTTTTCCTGAAATTGCATGTACAAGGTGTATTTCAAAAAAACGCGCATAATTAGGAGATTTTGGTCTGCGACTAGCCAATTACGAGTTGCGGTTAACAATCACCTTTAACAATATAAGAACCAAGCTTTTAAAAACCGGACCGGACCGGCCGGTCAGACCGGTCGAACCGCGGACCGAGGACCAAGCCAGTCCGGTCCAGATAAGCAAACCGCACCCTCCAAGAACTGGTCAAAAACTGCGGAACCGGGCGGGCGGACCGGTGGGCCGGAAACCGGGCGCGGTTTCACAAAACCGGGCCTTCGGCCCGCCCGCTATTAAATATCAGAAAAAAAGTAGGCAGGGGGTTTTGAACCCCCCACCATTACAAGATTAGTTTACTAGCAAACCACCTGGTCATTTGATTCGTCTGTTTTTACATTGTAATATATTATATACATATCAATATTAACGTATGTACAAAATAACCGTATCTAATTTAATATACATATCTATATAAATATTAATTATATATTTTGTTAGATATATTATTATAATAACATATTAAATTATTTTTTAAAAATTAAAGTTTATATTTGTTAATATATACATACATGATACATCTATCATTCAAATAAAATTTACGTTCCGTTTGACACGGCGATGACGGTCAACAACATGGTGGTTATGAACTGTCGTTCTTGAACGTCCGACCTTATATAAGAAATTTCATACATTTTTATGTTCGATCTTGAACCTAAAATTTATAGGTTAATTTTTAAGATAATGTTAATTATTTTTATTTCCTAATATATATATATATATATATATATATATATATATATATATATATATATATATATATATATATATATATATATATATATCTTTAACTACATTAAAGATGTAGTTTTGAATTTTAGAATCACATCACGATCGATCACAACCGTTAAATCTAAACCGAACATTTGATCGCAGCCGTTCATCACAGCAACGAATCAGGATCGTTCATATTTTTTATAGGACTCCTAAACCTATATATGACCTCTAAAATTTAGAGCACCCTACAATTCATCAGCTCAGTCCAAAAATTCAGGCCTGCCAGACCGCCCAGCGCCCACAAATACACAACCCCCCCCCCCCCCCCCCAGCGCCCACCAGCCTGAATAACGTGCCAAACTCATCCCTTTGTATCACATCTGCGCAATTAAAGATGCAAAAACCCTTATATACTCATGCAGCAAGACTAAAATTGGCGGTGTGGGACTAAATCCCACACCGCCAAATAAATTAGGCTGGATTAAATCCCGCAGGCGGGATTAAATCTCGCCTGCCTGTTTTTTTTAATATATTTTTTTATATTTTTATATATAATTAAATTTTATATTCTTTAAATATATATTTAAATATAATTAAATATTATATTTTTAAAATATATTTAAATACTATATTTTTTTAATCCCGCCGCGGGCCGGGCGCAGCCCACCGGGGGGCGAGGGGAGGGGGGGCGAAGCCCGCCGCGGGGCTGGCGCAGCCCGCCGCATATTTTTTTAATCCCGCCGCGGGGGGTGGGGGGGGGGGGGGGGCGAAGCCCGCCGCGGGGCGGGTGCAGACAGGTGTGGGCAAAGCCCGCCGCCACGGGCCGGGTACTGTGGCACGTAGTCATAGGGGCGGAGCCCCGTGTCGCACCACCTCCCTTCGACCCGATGGCTACGCGCCACAGTACTTGGCCGCCGACGGCGGGCTTCGCCCGCCCCACCACCCCCGGCAGGCTCCGCCCGCCCCTGGGACGACGTGACAACTTTTTTATAATTTAAATTTTTATATTAATTTTTATTTATATTTTAAAAATATTTTATATATTAATAACTTTTATAAAAAAAATTATTTTATAAAATATTTTATATATTAATAACTTTTTTATAATTTTAATATAAATAAAAGCGCCCCCCCCCCCCATTCTCACGGCCACCCCCACCGCCGGCGGCGGAGCCGCCGGCGGCCTGACCGGCGACCCCCAGTAGCTTCGCCGGGAGCAGGCGAGCCTGCCGGCGGTCGTCCGGTGGCGCTCCGGCGGGGCCACCGGGCCTCACAGTCAGGGCCACCGCCTGCGGTGGCCCCGCCGGAGCGCCATCGGATCACCGCCGGCAGGCTCGCCTTCGCCCGGCGAACCAACTGGGGGCCGCCGATCAGGCCGCCGGCGGCTCCGCCGCCGGCGGTGGGGGGGTGGCCGTGAGAATGGGGGGGACGCGGAAGGTGGGATCGGGAAACAAGAGAGAGAAGAGTTCAAGTTTTTTTGGGTATTCTGTTATTGGCAAACCAAATGTGTTATTCGCAGCCCAAGATCTAACGGCTCTGGATCAAAACACTCGAATCTGACGGCCCTTGTTTTTTCCCTATTTTCGAACTCACGCTATTGGCAGACCACCATATATCTTTTTAAGATAGTATATATATATATATATATCTTTAACTACATTAAAGATGTAGTTTTGAATTTTAGAATCACATCACGATCGATCACAACCGTTGAATCTAAACCGAACATTTGATCGCAGCCGTTCATCACAGCAACGAATCAGGACCGTTCATATTTTTTATATCACTCCTAAACATATATATGACCTCTAAAATTTAGGGCACCCTACAATTCATCAGCTCAGTTCAAAAATTCAGGCCTGCCAGACCGCCCAGCGCCCACAAATACACAACCCCCCGCCCAGCGCCCACCAGCCTGAATAACGTGCCAAACCCATCCCTTTGTATCACATCTACGCAATTAAAGATGCAAAAACCCTTATATACTCATGCAGCAAGACTAAAATTGGCGGTGTGGGACTAAATTCCACACCGCCAAATAAATTAGGCGGGATTAAATCCCGCCTAAACAGGCGGGATTAAATCCCGCCTGCCTGTTTTTTTAATATATATTTTTATATTTTATATATATATATAATTAAATATTATATTTTTTAAATATATATTTAAATATAATTAAATATTATATTTTTAAAATATATTTAAATACTATATTTTTTTAATCTCGTCGCGGGCCGGGCGCAGCCCACCGGGGGGTGAGGGGAGGGGGGGGGGCGAAGCCCGCTGCATATTTTTTTAATCCCGCCGCGGGGGGGGGCGGGGGGGGGGGGGGGGCAAGCCCGCCGCGGGGCGGGCGAAGCCCGCCGTCACGGGCCGGGTACTATGGCGCGTAGTCATAGGGGCGGAGCCCCGTGTCGGGCACTAGTATATATATATATATGAGTCGCAGGCACGGGCCTCCGGCCCGATGGCTACGCGCCACAGTACCTGGCCGCCTACGGCGGGCTTCGCCCGGCCCACCACCCCCGGCAGGCTCCGCCCGCCCCCTGGGACGAAGTGACAATTTTTTTATAATTTAAATTTTTATATTAATTTTAATTTATATTTTTAAAATATTTTATATATTAATATAAAATATATTTTATATATTAATAACTTTTATAAAAAAAATTTATTTTATAAAATATTTTATATATTAATAACTTTTTTATAATTTTAATATATTTTATAATTTAATATTTTTAAAAAATAAAAAATAAAAGCGCTCCCCTCTATTCTCACGGCCACCCCCACCGGCGGCGGCTCCGCCGCCGGCGGTGGGGGTGGCCGTGAGAATGGGGGGGGGGGGACGCAGAAGGTGGGATCGGGAAACAGGAGAGAGAAGAGTTCAAGTTTTTTTGGGTATTCTGTTATTGGCAAACCAGATATGTTATTCGCAGCCCAAGATCTAACGGCTCTGGATCAAAACACTCGAATCTGGGGGGGGCAAGCCCGCCGCGGGGCGGGCGCAGACAGGTGCGGGCGAAGCCCGCCGTCACGGGCCGGGTACTATGGCGCGTAGTCATAGGGGCGGAGCCCCGTGTCGGGCACTAGTATATATATATATATATATATATATATATATATATATATATATATATATATATATATATATATATATATATATATATATATATATATATATATACGAGTCGCAGGCACGGTCCTCCGGCCCGATGGCTACGCGCCACAGTACCTGGCCGCTGACGGCGGGCTTCGCCCGGCCCACCACCCCCGGCAGGCTCCGCCCGCCCCCTGGGACGACGTGACAATTTTTTTTATAATTTAAATTTTTATATTAATTTTAATTTATATTTTAAAAATATTTTATATATTAATATAAAATATATTTTATATATTAATAACTTTTATAAAAAAAAATTATTTTATAAAATATTTTATATATTAATAACTTTTTTATAATATTAATATATTTTATAATTTAATATTTTTTTAAAAAAAAAAAAGCGCTCCCCCCTATTCTCACGGCACCCCCACCGCCGGCGGCCCCCAGCAGGTTCGCCGGGAGCAGGCGAGCCTGCCGGCGGTCGTTCGGTGGCGCTCCGGCGGGGCCACCGCCGGCGGTGGCCCTGACCGTAAGGCCCAGATCCGGCGGCCCCAGCAGGTTCGCCGGGAGCAGGAGAGCTTGTCGGCGGTCGTCCGGTGCGCTCCGGCGGGGCCACCGCCGGCGGTGGCCCCCCCGGAGCGCCACCGGACGACCGCCGGCAGGCTCGCCTGCTCCCGGCGAACCTGCTGGGGGCCGGCGGCGGCTCCGCCGCCGGTCAGGCCGCCGGCGGCTCCGCCGCCGGCGGTGGGGGTGGCCGTGAGAATGGGGGGGGGATGCGGAAGGTGGGATCGGGAAACATGAGAGAGAAGAGTTCAAGTTTTTTTGGGTATTCTGTTATTGGCAAACCAGATGTGTTATTCGTAGCCCAAGATCTAACGGCTCTGGATCAAAACACTCGAATCTGACGGCCCTTGTTTTTTCCCCTATTTTTCGAACTCACGCTATTGGCAGACCACCATATATCTTTTTAAGATAATATATATATATATCTTTAACCAGAAATCACTTTTGAAGGGAGATGACAACTCTGTACAGATCTGGGCCTCACGGTCAGGGCCACTGTCGGCGGTGGCCCCGCCGGAGCGCCACCGGACGACCGCCGGCAGGCTCGCCTGCTCCCGGCGAACCTGCTGGGGGCCGCCGGTCAGGCCGCCGGCGGCTCCGCCGCCGGCGGTGGGGGTGGCCGTGAGAATGGGGGGGGGGGACGCGGAAGGTGGGATCGGGAAACAGAAGAGAGAAGAGTTCAAGTTTTTTTGGGTATTCTGTTATTGGCAAACCAGATGTGTTATTCGCAGCCCAAGATCTAACGGCTCTGGATCAAAACAATCGAATCTGACGGCCCTTGTTTTTTTCCCTATTTTTCGAACTCACGCTATTGGCAGACCACCATATATCTTTTTAAGATAATATATATATATATATCTTTAACTACATTAAAGATGTAGTTTTGAATTTTAGAATCACATCACGATCGATCACAACCGTTGAATCTAAACCGAACATTTGATCGCAGCCGTTAATCACAGCAACGAATCAGGACCGTTCATTTTTTTATAGGACTCCTAAAGCTATATATGACCTCTAAAATTTAGGGCACACTACAATTCATCAGCTCAGTCCAAAAATTCAGGCCTGCCAGACCGCCCAGTGCCTACAAATACACAACCCCCCGCCCAACGCCCACCAGCCTGAATAACGTGCCAAACCCATCCCTCTGTATCACATCTACGCAATTAAAGATGCAAAACCCTTATATACTCATGCAGCAAGACTAAAATTGGCGGTGTGAGACTAAATCCCACACCGCCAAATAAATTAGGCGGGATTAAATCCCGCCTACATGTTTTTTTAATATATATTTTTATATTTTTTATATATAATTAAATATTATATTCTTTAAATATATATTTAATTATAATTAAATATTATATTTTTAAAATATATTTAAATACTATATTTTTTTAATCCCGCCGCGGGCCGGGCGCAGCCCACCGGGGGGCGAGGGGAGGGGGGGGGGGGCGAAGCCCGCCGCGGGGCTGGCGCAGCTCGCCGCATATTTTTTAATCCCGCCGCGGGGGGGGGGGGGGGGGGGGGGGGGGGGGCGAAGCCCGCCGCGGGGCGTGCGCAGACAGGTGCGGGCGAAGCCCGCCGTCACGGGCCGGGTACTGTGGCGCGTAGTCATAGGGGCGGAGCCCCGTGTCGGGCACTAGTATATGTATATACGAGTCGCAGGCACGGGCCTCCGGCTCGATGGCTACGCGCCACAGTACCTGTCCGTCGACGGCGGGTTTCGCCCGCCCCATCACCCCCGGCAGGCTCCCCCCGCCCCCCTGGGACGACGTGACAACTTTTTTATAATTTAAATTTTTATTTTAAAAATATTTTATATATTAATAACTTTTATAAAAAAAATTTATTTTATATATTAATAACTTTTTTATAATTTTAATATATTTTATAATTTAATTTTTTTTAAAAAATAAAAAATAAAAGCGCTCCCCCCATTCTCACGGCCACCACCACCGCCGGCGGCGGAGCCGCCGGCGGCCTGACCGGCGGCCCCCAGCAGGTTCGCCGGGAGCAGGCGAGCCTGCCGGCGGTCGTCCGGTGGCGCTCCGGCGGGGCCACCGCCGGCGGTGGCCCTGACCGTGGCGGTCAGGGCCCACGGTCAGGGCCACCGCCGGCGGTGGCCCCGCCGGAGCGCCACCGGACGACCGCCGGCAGGCTCGCCTGCTCCGGCGAACCTGCTGGGGGCCGCCGGTCAGGCCGCCGGCGGCTCCGCCGCCGGCGGTGGTGGTGGCCGTGAGAATGGGGGGGGGGGGACGCGGAAGGTGGGATCGGGAAACATGAGAGAGAAGAGTTCAAGTTTTTTTGGGTATTCTGTTATTGGCAAACCAAATGTGTTATTCGCAGCCCAATATCTAACGGCTCTGGATCAAAACACTCGAATCTGACGACCCTTGTTTTTTCCCTTATTTTCGAACTCACGCTATTGGCAGACCAACATATATCTTTTTAAGATAGTATAGATGTAACGGTGCGACCCCGGTTGAACCGGTTGGATCGGTCCAATTTTGAATTTTTCCCTCCGCCGATTCAATGTCTGGTGCGATTTTCAAAACGTTGATAAGAACTGATTTACAATTTTGACTTTTTAAACTCATCATTCTTTTTTCTCGGTAAACTGCCCTTTCTAGGGCGCTTCTTCCATCAAAAAAATCTGTGCGCATCTCGAAAAAAATGATCACCCTATCTCTCGTCTTTTCATGTCAGCCCGAAAGACTCTTCGAGTCCCGCGCCCCTCGCCTTTTCCCTTCTCCACACCAGTCTCCTAGAAACAGAGGATCGAGTTCCCCTGCAAACAATCCTTCATCCTCCCCAGGGCTCCGGCCGCCAACCACTCCCCCGGCGTCTGGCATGTTCTCTTCATCCTCTACTTTATGCTCCAGCTCTTCCTCCCGCCGCTGACTCCGACCACCTCCAGCTCGCCTTCGACCAGCGCAACAAAAAGGCCAATACACTGAAGCTTCAGGTACCTCGAAACCATCATCTTTTTTCTCTTGATCATTGTTTGAAATCAAATGCATTGAAGCTTCATTTACAACAAAAGGCCGAATAGAATGCCGGGGACTGCTTAAAATCAAGGCTGTAGCATCAAATTCGCCGGCTATTTGGAAACCATCAAAAGCCGTGGCTGTTTGAGACTCTTGTTGAACTACAGCCTCATTTTGTTTTTTCTGTTCTAAAATGATTCTTCTTCTTCTTCCCTCAAAATGATTCTTCCTTGCTCTTTACTTAACTTTTTGAACTCACAATAAAAAACCATAGATAACCGCACTGCAGTTTTGGCTTGTCGTACCTCATTCTCTCCTAATTTTTCGCGTTTTTGAAAATACGTCTTGTACATGCATTTTTAGGAAAAGTGTTGAACACAAAAATTACAGATCTCGATTTCGACAAGATCTACAACTTTCGTGTTCGACACTTTTCTTAAAAATGCATGTACAAGGCGTATTTACAAAAGGCGTATTTACAAGGCATATTTACAAAAGGCGCGAAATTTATACGTATTTTTAAAGTACGTCTTGTATATGCATTTTTAGGAAAAAAAGTACACGAAAGTTGTAAATGCATTAACAAGAGGTATTTTCAAAAAAATCCATTAACAAGAGTTTTCAAAAGGCGCAAAAAATTATAATAGTGCGATGCGACAATCCAAAACTGTAATGCAGATATCACTTGAAAAAAATAAAGTAGAATAATTTCAAATGTTTCTGTTAAGTAAGCGTGCAGCCCAAGAGAGTTACATCTCACACTTTGAGGTGTTCAAAGATTTCTCTTCTTCCCTCTACTACCGCCTTGTACCCTGACTTAATAATTTTTGTGTGGCGAGATGGTTCTAATTTTGGAAATGCTCAACATATTATGGGTATAAGCTGCAAATATTCATTTATTTATTTATTTTTGATTTGAGTTAATCATTTTTGTAGTATTTCCAGCAGTGAGTGGGATCAAGCATAACGTATCACAAGGTATGGATAATACATGTTGTATTTCTCATTTTTTGTTCATCACAATTTTTCTACTCAACTCAATTGATTTTAAGCATCTCGAGCAGGGGGCAAAGCTAAGGATAAGGACGATTACTCTTAGGTTCTGTTTGGGGGACTTTTTTCTTGCGGTTGTAACCGCTTGATTGGCGAAAATAAGACTGCGTTTGGCGTACCAAAATCTTATGCCTCAAACTATTTTTTTTTGTGTGACATTTGTGACACCAAACATACATTCTATAACAATAACGTTTTTGTTCAGTCTCACCGGAACAAATAAGCGGCGATAAGCCGCGCCAAACACAGCCTAAGTCCCCCAAACAGAACCTTAATTTATCTACTCAAACTCATGTTTTGTTCTTAATGTTCATATATCCGCTTAAATCCCATGTTTTAATTTTTTCCGGTTTCTTCCTGCTTATTTTTTCCAGTTAACTGAATGAGTATCATTATCTCTTTTTTTTCCTTCCAGAAATCTGCTTCTAACTGATTGCCCGCTATATTTCCGGATTCTTTTTCTGCTGTTAATTAAAATGTGCCTCTGTATATATGTTTAATTTTTTTATTGTTTTAGAAATATGCGTCTGCTCGACTTATCTGCTTCCAACCCATTGCTCAACGTATTTCTTGATTTTGTTGCAATGAATAACTTTTTATTTTGCTTCACTGTATTTTTCTCTCCCCATATTTTAAACCACATTAAATAATTTGCTCCATACTGAGAATGTTTTAAGGTTCTTTTTGATGTGTATTTGATGCTTTTTCGGTTTTGCCCTTAGCATCGCCTTATCCTTGCCTCGCTTCGCTCTCGCCAACTTCTGCCACCAAACATTTTTTGAAGCAAAAAAGTCACTTATATTTCTTCATCATCTTGATGACAGTAATGGTTTACTAACAAATATGATTTAATGCATAAATTTTGACATATTCTATTATTTTAAGTTGGCCAGGTTCCATGAAAATCAATTATCTGTGCATGAACAATGTGGTAGGATTACATTTCACTATGACATTAATTGCATAGAAGTTGGCTTATTCTGATAAATTTAAATTTTAAATATGAACTTTAAGCCATGATCATTCAAAGACCGTTCAAAGCACTTACCAACTTCACACAAACAATTAATAAAACTTGGTAGAGCTAAAGGAAAAAAAAAACGTACCAAGACCATTCTTCCTCTCGAGCTGTCCATCCACTTTGGCTAGTCAATGATATTGAACCAGATTTGTGTAGTCAACACTCACGTTGAATGCCCGCTAGAATAGTGAAGCAAGGTATACCTATAACACCTCATTTGAATAGAAAAGCATTGCAGCGCGACCCTAGCTTGAATAGAAATGGAAAAACTAGAACTCCTTGTAAAATTTTTCGGATCTTGGAATGAGCAGGAGTTATATCAACTAAAATGTTAGATCACAGCCAGAGACACATGTAACAACAAAAAATGTTTATTGATAATAACAGTCTTCTTACAAGGCGAGACATGATTTCGCCAGCATGAAAAACAACAGAACAAAAAACAGAAAGATAACTGTGGCTAGAGAACAAAGTCCGCCGAAACCGCCACAAACTGCAACTGCTGTCCGTCAGACCGCCGAGTCCGACACACAACACTAGCCGCTCGAACACGAACACAGTCCGCAACCTCCAGAACCAGACCGACACTTCAGAACTTCTGCACTGCACAAATTGCTATCCGCGAACTGCCCCAAGTCGCCAGCTAGAGGAAAAACTGTTTGGTCCTATCTGCCAACCTGCACAGACAAGTTATTTCAGCAAGCTGCGCGATCAAAAAAATCAGACTGCATGTTCCAACGCGAGTTTGTGCTTACTGTTTTTCGATAATTATGTTGTCACCGGGGGGTCCTATTTATAGGCACGGAGAGAGATGTGGTCACCGCCCTAGCTGATAGGATCACCTCCCACAGCCCGCAATCAGCCTTCACCAGTCTGCCCAGTCTGCTTGGACATGGTCTGTCCACAAGCCAACCCGCCTACAACACTCCTGGATAAATGCCAGTCCGCAACACCTGCGGACACCACTCCAGCTTGCAACAGACCGCCGAGTGCGCCGAGTCCGCCAAAAGTTGGCAAGGCAGTTCACAACAAGACTATGAACAAGGCATCAGACCGCCAAGTCCGGCGGACCAATAGCGATCTTCCGAACTCCAACTTCAGTCCGCATAGGCCGCTCAAGATCAATCTTCACGTCTTACTCTATACACTAGGCCGCATCGTAGCCCGCATAGACCACGGCCTCCAGTCCACTGTGCAGTCCGCGCAGTCCGCGCGGTTTACCTGATCAGTCACTTACACTTCAACAATTTCAACACTCCTCACTTACTGAATTAGAAGAGCGAAGCGTAGTCAGAGAATATCAAAGCAAGGCGAAGCGAGGATTCACTCCTAACCTGACTCGATTGGAACGTTACCCTTCATTCCCCTCGAGGTTCTTTTTTTTATGTGTACTTGATGCTTTTTCAATCGTTGCTTCCCTTCGCTCTTCCAACTTCTTACCCCAAACATTTCTTTGAAGAAAAGAGTCACTTAAATTTCTTCATGACACTAATGGTTTACTCACAAATATGATTTAATGCATAAATTTTGACATATTCTAATGTTCTAATTTCTAAGTTGGCCAGGTACTCAAATCAAATAACTGTGTAAGAATAATGTGGTAGGATTATGTTTTACTATGACATTAATTTCATGGAAATTGGCTTATTCTGAGTATGGACTGAAACCATGATCATTCGAAGTGCTTACTTTTTTTTTTTCACATTCACGACATCATTCTAAGTACTTACCAACTTCACACGCAACTTTATTAATTGCCATCTTTGTCATTCTCAAGATTCATGTGAACTCGACTCACTTCTCATTTACAATCACACAAGAAGCATTATTCAGTTGATGTAAGACCATAAGGTCAGCTGTATTGTTTTTCTAAATCTATTAAACGGGCATTCATAATGTATTAAAAAGCTTATTTGCTTTTGTTACTGCCGCTTCTTTCAGATGTTCTTGTACCTGCTGAGAAATGAAAACATAAAAACTTACTTTTTCCATTGACAGTGACATCCATTTACTGGACTATTTCTGAAGACAGCGAAATCTTCCACTCAATCACTGCCATTGAGTCAAGTTCGAATTCCAATCCAACACTCCACCTACTCCTCCACATCAAATCAGATCTCAACAATAATCCAATCAGAATGGAAGCTCAACCTGTTGTGGGACAGCATGAAAAGGTCGGTGGTATTTGGGCACATCATTTCCTAGAGAGCACCGAGAGATGCATTCCTGCAATTGAGAAGAGGCCCAGGGAGCCAGGTGGGAAGATAGAAGTCACCTTTTACAAGCTAGATGAAGGGGCACCAAATGAATTCGCCGGGACTTTCTACCAAACCATGATGGATATGGCAAGAATGGATGAAGAAATGGGCCACCAAATGTGTGCTTATGTGCTCTCAGCAATCAATGTATGGTTCCCTATGTCCAACACAATTGAGAACTTCATGAGAGGCATCAACTGGCAAATTCAGATATTATATTATCCGTCCCAACAACCTAAAAACATGAGCATGTCCATACCCGTCACATGGAGGGAAATTCTTGTCACATTCGCGCAGGTTTTGTTGATATTCTTTAAGAACATATTCGATGTCAACTACACCAAGTACATGCTCAAAAGAGTCCAGGCTGTCCGATCCCTTGTCAGCTGCCCAGATGCACACGACAATGTACTCGCCCTACCTCTTGAAAGGGCGAAGGTCATCAGACATGTTCTAGGAGGTGCCTTTACGCTCAGGAAAGAGCTTCTGGAGTACATTCTCACAGCAAAGAATGAGACTTCAGTGTTAGGTAGAATGTGCACATACCTGTCTGAAATCTTGTCTTGGACTGATATGACCCATATATTATTCATGTTCGAGGAACTAGTCTTAACATCATCCCCCGTTCTGAGATCATCAGAGGTTGCGGTAGAGGCCCGCAACTTGGATATGGCTCTTGTTTCTATTCGGATGATATCCCATCCTCAATATTACAAAATACTAGCCCCAGTCTCTGACCACATACTAGTTGATCGCAACAAGTTTCCCATACTGACTGAAGTGGCCCGCAGGCTGAAAGAAGGCAAGAGTTTGTCTGCTCAGAACTTTCGGGGTTCTGCAAATGTCAACCCTGACACAGTCAATAGACTCTTGGCGCTCCATAGAGGCCAACATAAACCGATGTCGAAGGTCTATGAAAAAACGTTTGAATTCCTTGCTGGAAGACTATCTACTTCTGATGGACATTGGGGCCTGATGAACAACTATATGGATGAGGTCTGATGACGGGATTATGAATAGTGGGAGCTAAGGCTGGAGGTCTGTGAGTTTTTTTCATTGTTGTTCTCTATTCTCTTATCTCTACTTCCCTGCAATGTTCTGTCTTTTTTTTTTTGGTTTTGGGTGCTGTTTTGTGTATCTAAGTTTGTTATTACTGTATTAGTCCTTCATTCGTATGAACTTGTGACTCTTGGTTAAAGTAACCATGAAAAATGTTAAATGGTTGAGTGTATGTTGTATATTGTGGGGTCCCAATTGGACCATATTATATTGTGTGAACAGGTTGAGTGTTGCATAGAAACTCTGCCATGTACCTGTTGGGCTAGAGAGCACGCAGGCCCGATCAGAGCATCTGCAAATTAGTTCGAGCAAGTACCTGTACAACCGCTAAGTGGTATGCCGATAACCAAAACACAGGACAAAATAACAACAAAAAAAGTGACATGGAAATTTAACGTGGAAACCCAATAGGGTGAAAATCACGAGACGATCGGAGATTAACCCGACGTCTTTTTAAATTTTTGCCCAAATCTACTCTAAATTCAATCCGTATAGGCGAAGTAGTTCTCGTCAATGTTCTACAATGATGTTTGAAACTCTCTCAAATTAAGACGATTGCCGCAAAGGTATCTCTCAAAATCTTTCAATACTTGAGTTTGAAGAGAAGTGGATATTTTACCTCTCTTTCTTCATTTCTATTTATAAGAAAAAATTAAGAAGGTAGAATTGGTAGATGACATGTAGATGAATCTTTTCTCGATAAAAAACACATCATTTGAAACAGTGTTATGGATATCGGCCAACATGAAGGTTTGAGAGCAAAAACGACACGAAATCGTTTAGGCCTGGGTTGTGTCCTTTTGAAAAAAAACGGGCCTATATGTCGGTTTTAATCGACGTACCGGCCCCAAAAAAAGGGCATATCGCCCGTTTTTTCTAATTTTTTTTATTTATTATTTTAATAATAAAATGAGCGGGCCGACCTTACTCATTTCATTTCATCCCGTCGCTCCTGCCCTAGCTCTCCCTCACGCGTTGTCGGCTCTCTAACATCTTTGGTTTTCCGGTGCTTTCCCTCTCTCACACGCAGTAGACATTATCTGCTTCTCTGGTGCTCTCCCTCTCTGATTCTCTGGTGTTCTCCCTCTCTCTGCTTCTGTGGCTTGATGATGCTCTCTAGCTCGCTGGTTATCTGGTGATCTTCCTCTCTCACGCATTGTCGACACTATCTGGTTCTCTAATGCTCTCCCTCTCTTTGGTTCTTTGTGGCTCGTTGGCGCTCTCTAGTTCTCTGATTCTATTGTTTTCTGGTGCTCTCTAGCTCGCTGGTGCTCTCCCCTCTCTTGCGCGCTGGTCCTTTCTTCTCCCTTCCTCCCCCTCTCATTCTCTCGCTCTTTATTTTGGTTTTTTGTGTGCTGGTTGTTGTGCTAGCTGCTGCCATGTTATCTTGTTGCCTTGCGCCCTGCTGTCTTATTGGTCAACTGCCCTACTGTCTTGCTCCCTGTTGCCTTATTTGCCAGCTGTAGCATGGTGGCTGCTTTGTGTGTTATTGCAATAAATGACCCGTTTAGTTGTTGGTGACTGCTCTGTTGCCTTATTAGTTCATCATGTCATGGTGACTTCCTTGTGCCTGACTTGCTGGCTATCTTACCTCTCTTTATTCACGTCTATTTATAAGAAAAAATTAAGGAGGTAGGGGTGGTAGATGACATGTAGGTGAATCTTTCCTCGGTCAAAAACACATGTCATTTGACACAGTGTTAAGGATATCGGCCGACATGAAGGTTTGAGAGCAAAAACGACATGAAACTGTTTTAAATTTGGGTCTTGTCGTTTTGAAAAAAACGGGCCTATATGTCGGTTTTAATCGACGTACCGGCCCCAAAAAACGGGCATATCACCCGTTTTTTTCTAATTTTTTATTTATTATTTTAATAATAAAGTGAGCGGGGTCGGGCCGCTGTTTTAATTTCCCCGACCTTACTCATTTCATTTCATCCAGTCGCTCCTGCCCTAGCTATCCCTCACGCGTTGTCGGCTCTCTAACTTCTCTGGTTCTCTGGTGTTTTCCCTCTCTCACACGCCGTAGACACTATCTGGTTCTCTGGTGCTCTCCCTCTCTGGTTCTCTGGTGCTCTCACTCTCTCAACTTCTGTGGCTTGCTGATTCTCTCTAGCTCTCTGGTTATTCGGTGTTCTTCCTCTCCCACGCATATTCGGCACTTTATCTGGTTCTCTAGTGCTCCCCCTCTCCGGTTCTCTCCCTCTACCTGGTTCTTTGTGGCTCGTTGGCGCTCTCTGGTTCTGTTGTTTTCTGGTGGTCTCTAGCTCGTCGGTTCTCTCCCCTCTCTCACGCGCTGGTCCTTTCTTCTCCCTTCCTCCCCCTCTCATTCTCTTGCTCTGTAATTTGATTTTTTGTGTTGGTTGTTGTGCTAGCTGCTGTCATGCTATCAAATCATAAGTGTGGTTCTCATGCAGAGATTACATTTCCTCCTGCATAGCAATCATCCATTCTTTTTCTCCGAGCTTTGCATCGCCTCTTCAAAATACTCGGGCTCCCCCACATCAGTCAACAAAATATACTCATTAGTGGAGTATCTCAAAGATGAGTGTTTGTCTCTATCAGACCTCTGTGGAGCGAGCTCATCTTATGGTATAGACACATCATTAGTGATGTCCTCTGTAGGCTCGTCATTAATAGCGCCTTCATGATCTAGAAGTGTCTCAGTACCCTATATCGGCTTAGGCTCTATATCCTTCTCAGTATCGTCACTTCCAATCATATGGGACTCTGCATCAGTGTGAGAGTCGGTCTTCTAAGTCTTCTTAGGATCAACTATAGTCTGATCCTCACAAAATACAGCATCACGACTGCGTACAAGTTTTTTCTCAACTGGATCAAAGAACATATTGTCAAACTCGTCGCTACGTGCATATCCCAAAAATATGCATTGTCGGGTCTTGAAATCCAACTTCAATCTTTAATCCTGATGGACGTGCACAAAGGCCGTGCAGCTAAAGTCCTTAAAGTGATTATATAAATGGTCCGTGTACCAAACCCTATCAGAAACATCCTCTTGTAATGCATAGCTGGGAGAAAGGTTGATGACATGTGCAGCTATATATAAAGCCTCACTCTAAAACATGTCAGATAGCTTTGACTCAGATAGTATGCACCTCACCCTCTCCAACAAGGTTCTGTTCATTCTTTTAGCTACGCCATTCAAATGTGGTGTCTTGGGCGGAGTTTTTTCATGTCTGAGCCCCTGCTCTCTACAATATTCATCAAATGGACCAATATACTTTCCCTCGTTGTCGGTACTGATGCACTTTAGCTTTCTCCCAGACTGTTTTTTCACTTCAACAAAGAATTTTCAAAAAGTGTCAAGAACCTCATCTTTGATCTTAATAGTGTAGACTCAAAGTTTTCTTGAATGATCATCAATGAACGTCACAAAGTAAGACACTCCTCCTCTTGTTTGGACCTTCAAAGGTCCGCATACATTAGTGTGTACAAGCTCTAACAACTCATATCTTCTGGTGGAAGTGTGGCTTTGGAATGATACTCTATTTTGCTTCTCAACCATGCAATGGTCGCATCTCTCTAACTGATGTACAGATGGATCAAATATCATCTTCTTCTTGGCGAGATATCTCAGGCCCTTCTGGTTAATATGACTTAGTCTCCCATGCCATCGTGATGTAGATACACTATGTTTGACAGTATTAACATGAGCAACTTCAGGCTCCCCTTCCATGTAGTATAAACCAGTATCTTTATAGCCTCTGGCTACTACTAGCGACTCCTTGATTAACTTCCAAAAATCTCCACCAAAGACACTAAAGTGTCCCTCATCCCCTAGCTTCCCAACTGAAACTAGGGTTAAACGGATGTCAGGTACGTGCCACACATCCTTCAGAATCAGCAAACCTCTCGTGCTTGTCTTCAGGTGTATGTCTCCCCTCCTGATGACTTTAGACGTGTCACCGTTTCTCATTCTAAACACTCCACAGTCGTGAGTTGTGTAAGTGGCAAACAACTCTCTGTTGTGGGAGACATGTGCAGAAGCACCTGAGTCCACAATCCAGCTCCTATCATCGCACGAGAGTGCAGCTGTGACATCATCTCCAACTGCCAGAATTCGCAAGAAGGTGTCACAAGTGCCAGCTGTTTGCCACTTACAGCCCTCCCGCTACAGCCGGCTCAGCGACTCAAGAGTATCACAGCCCCCTGACCCTTTGCCATCTGTGGAATGAACTTGGTCGGGTCGTTCCCCCAGGCCAGTGGGCAGAGGAGATTCCTGTTAGTGATGATTGATTACTTTTCCAAGTGGCTGGAGCTAAAGGTGCTGGCCAAAGTGACCTCCCAGGTCATCAGAAACTTTATTTGAGGGGAGATCATCTGGCGCCATGGGTTGCCCCAGGCCATTGTAACCGACAATGGGCCTCAGTTCGCCAGCGTAGAATTCACTAGCTTCTGCGAGTAGCTTGAGATTGACCTCGGGTTTGCCTCGGTCCACCACCCCAAGAGCAACAGGCAGGTGAAGGCTGCGAATAAGATCATTGTGAACCTCCTGAAAAAAGGTAGAAAACCTAAAACGGAACTGGGTGGAGCAGCTTCCCTCGGTTCTCTGGGCCCTGAGGACCACCCCCAACACAACCACGAGGGAGACTCCCTTCAAGCTCTTCCACAGATGTGAAGTCGTGCTCCCCATAGAATTTGAAGTTCAAACACCTCGGGTGGTCACGACAGGGGAAGGAAGGGAAGAATGGCAGGCCGAGAACGAGGAAGAGCTGTGACTCTCCTTAGATATGGTGGAGGAGCTGTGTGACCTTTCCACCATATGACGAAGAAGTGAAGAGGAGAATGGCTACGTACTTTGACAAGAACGTCAAAGTCAAACACTTTACGGAGGGTGACTTGGTCCTGAAAAAAGTGGATGCAGCAGGGAGGTCGGCAACTGTGGGGAAGCTTAACCTCAACTGGGAAGGCCCGTTCATTGTAAAAGAAACGTTGAGGTCGGGGGGAGGGGGGGTATCGACTCCAAAATGTGGAGGGAGAGACTCTAAGTCTCACCTGGAGCGGTGACGACTTGAAGCGCTTTTTCCCTTAAAACATGTGGTGCTTTGATTTTTAATAAAGTTCTTTGACTTGCCAATTTTGTCGCAGTAGTTTGTACGAAAAGACGAAGTGTACCCGGATCCCGAGCAGATCCCGCTGTCAAGCTCTCACTTAGCTGGCAGGGCTGGATGTCACTCGGTGTCAACCCTAGACTTCGAGCAGATCCCGCTGTCAGGCTCTCACCTAGCTGACAGGGCTGGATGTCACTCGACGGTGTCTACCTGGACGCCGAGCAGATCCCGCTCTTAGGCTCTCACTTAGCTGGTAGGGCTGGATGTCACTCGGTGTCTACCTGGATCCCGAGCAGATCCCGGTGTCAGGCTCTCACTTAACTGGCAGGGTTGGATGTCACTTGATGTCAACCTCAAACACCGAGCAGATCCCGCTGTCAGACTCTCACCTAGCTGATATGGCTGGATGTCACTCGACGGTGTCTACCTGGACCCCGAGCAGATCCCGCTGTCAGGCTCTCACCTAGCTGACAGAGCTGGATATCACTCGACGGTGTCTACCTGGACCCCGAGCAGATCCCGCTGCCAGACTCTCACTTAGCGGGCTGGATGTCACTCGGTGCCAACCCTAGACCCCGAGCAGATCCCGATGTCATGCGCTCACCTAGCTGACAGGGCTGGATGTCACTCAACGGTGTCTACCTGGACCCCGAGCAAATCTCGCTGTCAGGCTCTCACTTAGCTGACAGGGCTGGATGTCACTCGATGTCTACCTGGACCCCGAGCAGATCCCGCTGTCAGGCTCTCACTTAGCTGGCAGGGCTGGATGTCACTCGATGTCAACCTCAGACCCCGAGAAGATCCCGCTGACAGGCTCTCACCTAGTTGACAGAGCTGGATGTCACTCGACGGTGTCTACCTGGACCCAGAGCAGATCCCGCAGTCAGACACTCACCTAGCTGACAGGGCTGAATATCACTCGACGGTGTCTACCTAGACCCTGAGCAGATCTCGCTGCCAAGCTCTCACTTAGCTGGCAGGGTTGGATGTCACTCGGTGTCAACTTCAAACCCTGAGCAGATCCCGCTGTCAGGCTCTCATCTAGCTAACAGGGCTGGATGTCACTCGGTGTCAACCCTAGACCCCGAGCAGATCCCGCTGTCAGGCTCTCACCTAGCTGACAGTGTTGGATGTCACTCGACGGTGTCTACCTGGACCCCAAGCAGATCCCGTTGCCAGACTCTCACTTAGCTGGCAGGGCTGGATGTCACTCGGTGTCAACCTCAGACCCCGAGCAGATCCCGCTGTCAGGCTCTCATCTAGCTGACAGGGCTGGATGCCACTTGACGGTGTCTACCTGGATCCCGAGCAGATCCCGCTGTCAGGCTCTCACTTAGCTGACAGAGTTAGATGTCACTCGGGAGTCCTATACTCTTCAGATGGTGTCCAAGAAGTTTGACATTTTTTCTAAGAACAGGCGGAAAAAGCTCAGCACAGGCGAGTCAGAACTCGCCAGCTCAGCTCGGCCCCGGCAGCAGGACGGCAAGCCGGGCCCTTAGATCTCGCTGAAGGGAGGCGAGCTCTGGACGAAAACTTCACCCCTTCTCAATATTACTTGGGAAATTTTTCGATTTTGGTCTTACATTGATAAAATTATAGGCAACTCGGGAGCGAGTTGGGGGTGGTGTGCCCTGTGCGACGGGTAGTCCACCCCCGGATCATCTAAGAATCGGCGAGCCCTAGCAACCATCCTACTCGCAAAAAAAACCTACCTACGCGAGATCGCCAGGGGTAGGGCTCGCAAGCAAGCAGGGCGCAGCAAGAAAGTCCAAAAAGAAGATAGAAAAAATAGAAAGATTGTGGCAAAATGTATTCAATTAAATAGTGGTAATTACATGGGGAGCTCGCCTCAGCGAAATTACAAGAAAAAAGAAGAAAAAATATGTTCATCAGCCTTTGCCCCTCTCGCCAGATTGGCGATCCCCCCTTTTCCAGACAAATCATGAAAGCCCTTCCCGAAGAGTGCATCGAGGCTGTCTTCCTTCTCGCTGGGCGGCGTCGCCGGGAACAGGCTCGACATCAGGTCCCAGACTGAGATCTCCTCGCACCCCTCCACCAACACTCTTGTATCCTTCGTCATCTGGAGGGTACATTCGGCGACCTGGATTGAGTTGATCCACAGCCTCTCGGTGACGTCGGCCTCTCCAAAGATCCTCGGCCTCATGTACAGGAGGGTAGGGTCGGCGTCGCGAGCCGAGAAGATCTCCGCTTGGCGGCGGACCTCGCGGCTGAGGCTCGTATTCTCCTCCTTCAGCTTCGCGTTCGCCCCCTCCAGCTTGGCAAGGCGGGCGCGCAGCTGGCCGATCTCCTCTTCCTGCCCGACAGCACAAGTCCGCAACTCGCCAGCGGCCTTGGCATCCTGATGAGAAAGGAAGCACGTTAACAACAGCACAGAAAATTCCAAGTAAAAGGGGAGAAGGAAGCCCGATGCTTACCAGTCCGCCGACGGCTTGGGCGAGAAGATTCTCAGCAATGCCGAGCTGCCTCGCCAGGTCGACGACCTTGTACTTGGCGACGTCGCGTGCCTGCACGGCTTTTTGGATATGGTTGCTGAGGTTGAAGTTGCGGCTGACCATCATGTGGTGGAGCTCCATGGCCCGCATGTGGGCCTGCATGCCCTCATGGCCGAGCTGTCGAAGGGTCATGCCCTTGTAGGCCTCGGCGTCCTCGCGGCCATAGAGGCCGAAGCCGAGTGCGTAGGCGTGATCGGTGGCGAGCTCGCGGTCAGCCCAGGAGGGGTGGAGGGTGGAGATGGAAACTCGGTGGGCCAGCGCGTCCCACTGGACCATGGGCTCGCCCGCCGAGTCCTTCCACCTCCCACCAAAGTTGAAAGGGGGGTGTTCCTTCGGCATGGTGGGCTCGCGGGCCGCCTTCTTCGCCGCGGGGGGAGCAGAGGTCTCGTCACCCCCTGCCCCTTGCTGGTGATCTCCTTAAGCAGGCTCTCCGGCGACCCGTCTGGGATGGTTTCGGGCGAGCTCATGTACTTGGGTTGTTGATGTTGTTGTTGTTTCGCCCGCGGAGCCAGCACGGCTCTCCTCATCTTTTTTGGTGGTTGTTGATGATGGGGCGGGCTCGAACCCGCGAGCTCAGCTCGTTTCTTGCCGGATGAGGGCTTCGAGGAAGCCGGCTCGTCTCGGCAGGCCGCCGTCGTCGCCTTCTCGCGCGCAAGCGGGTCCGCGTACAACCTCGAGTCCGCAAACGGCGGGTTCACGGGGATTAGCCGCTCTCCTGCATGAAATAACTTAGACAATTTCCTTGACAATATGGCAAACTGAGCAATGGGGAAGAGGACAATACCTTCGTCGGACAGGACGGGGCGGAGCGAGTCGAGGCCCCTTCGCAGGAAGGCGACCTCAAAGTCTTTGTGGAGGAAGAACTTGTGGAGGTCGACATCGTTGTCGGACACAGCAGGGGGGCGGTAGACTTCCTCGCCCTTCTGCTGGGGGAGTAAGAAATGTTGCCGAGATTGCCCTTGATGAAGGCGATCTTGGTCATCCAGTTGTGATGCTTGTTCGCGATCTCACAAACCTTGATCATCGAGCCCCCGAAGTAGGCGACGTCATCCGGCGTCGCCTTGTAAGAAAAGGGTTTCCTGAACACGGTCAGGTTGAACTCTATCCGCTCCCGGCGGATGAAGCTCGCGAACGCCACCATCATGGCGATGGCGTTCGAGTTCAGCTGCGCGGGCACCGCGCCGTAGTACTTCAAGATCTGGCGGATTTTCGGCCAGAGGGGGAGTCGCAACCCCACCTCAAAATGCGAGATGGGGAAGGCGAGTTCGTCGCCGTAAAAGGAGTTGATGGCCTTCCCCTCGCTCGGCCGGCGCGCCTCGAAGCCGGGCGGAACATGGTCGCCGACGAATTCGGCGAGCTCGTCCTCGCTGGTGTTTCCCTCAAAGAAACAGTAGTCCCTGAAGTGCTGGGTGCACTTGGAGCGACCGTCGACGTCGGGGTTGGTCGTGCCCATGCTCGCAAAAGGGGGGGGGGGTGGGGGGGGGGGTGGGGTGGAGCGCGAGTACGAAGGAGTGGCGCAAAAAGAGAGAAAAAACAAGCAGTTAAGCCAGTGCTACGAGGTTGGGGGGGCTATTTATAGAAAAAGAAATCTTGGGCCAGGCTGTCCAATCGGCCCAGCTCGCCATCCCAGCTCGCCAACCCCAGCTCGCTAACTTCTGACGCGTCCCATCCCAGACCGAGTTAAATACGAAGCAATATATTTACTATTATTATTCGAATACCAGACACTGGTATAAGAATGTTTGAAGTTATTACAAGAATCAAGTACATAAATAAGAAAGCAGGGCGCGTGAGCAGAGGGGGACCAGGAGACGAGTGTCGGTTGGCTCGGCAATGGAGCCGCCTTCTATCTACCCCGGCCTCGCATTCCCCGTCCCCCAGACTGCCGCGAGCGGAGAAGCTCGCGGATCCGCCCCGAATTCCGCTGCGCCACCGAAAGGCCGTCGTCGATCTCGTCCAAAAGTCGGGAAGGAGACGTCATCTTTCCAGCTGGGTTGCCCCTCACCTCGTCAACAAGCCGCACGTAGTCGCGCTGTAGCGCCTCGTTGACCTCCTGCACCTCGCGCAGGCCGCGCACGAGCTTCTTGAAGAGCTTGATCCCCCTCCTCGTCAGCTCGTCATTCTCCACCTCAGGGCCCAGATAAGAGTCCAACGAGCTCTGAAAAGGGAGGGGAGAGTAGTGGGCTGTCCGCGAGGACTCCTCGGCCGCGGATTGGCTGGGAGGAGCTGTGAAGACAGAAACATCATCAATGGGAGGTGTCCCGAAAAACCACATGACAAGAATCCAAGGCCAAGTTTACCTGACGAGCTCGGCATCTCCAAGAAGGTGCAGGGAGGGACAAATCTCAGGTCCTTCCCGCGGCCTGGGCGACGCGTTCCCGGCGAGAGGTGGTCGAATCCCGGAATCAGAATGATTTCCACACATGCCCCCATGGTCACGACAGGTCGCTGAGGAGAAGGGGCGCGGACCGGCGAGTTCGGATTCTGCGAGTCCACCCCCAAGGTCCCAAAGGGGGGCGACGGGTCCCGGGGACGATTCTCCGGAGTTCTGAATCGCAAGTCGTCAAGTACGGTCTTGGCTCGCGGGGTGGAATCTCGCTGCGTGGTTCCCTCCATGCCATCTAGCTGGCTGTCCGGGCGGTCGCAGAGGTCAACAATATTTTTGCCCTTTTCAAGGGCAGGTAGAGTGGAGGAGTCGGTCTCATGCTCCAAGGTGGTTTTCAGGTCATCATAAATAGGCTCGGTCGCTTGAGGAAATGGCTTCACCCTCTTGGCGGAGTTGGGCTCGGCCGAGCCACCATGCGGGACAGCAAGCAGAACCACAGTCAGGGCAGCTACGCGAGCAGCCGAGGTCTGGCAAATCCAGGCGAGCCGCTCTTGGATCTCCATTGGGCTTGACATCTCGGCAGGGCTAGAGCAAAGGGAATGACAAGAGTCAGGCTGGTATGCAGGTGTATATATATAGCCACAAGTGGACCCCACCCAAAGATTCTCTTTGGTACCCCGCACTCGCCGAACACTTGGGGTTGGATGTTTCTTTCCGAGCTTTGCCAAGCTCAAAAAGAGCGGGGATTGTGTACAACCCTGTATCCGACGAGTGGGCCTGACAAAAACCAGACAGGCGCCCCCCCTTTTTCTGAGACGGGCGAGCACCAAGGGGGAACGGAGCTCGGCAACCTCCAGCTCGCCCAGGCGAGCCCGACACATGCTACGCGAGTTCGGCCAACCTCGCGAGCTCGGCGTTCGACGAACTGAGCTCGGCGTTCGTTGAACGGAGCTCAACGATCGTCGTTCCCTCGACCTTCTTGCCGACCTCCAGATGGCTCGCTGAGTCCGGACAGCTTAGCGGACTCGCAGCTCGCTAGCAGGGAAGTCCGTGCCCGTGCTCGCCACCATTGGCGAGTAGAGAGAACTGAGGGCTACTCGCCCATTGGTGCATGAGGTATTTTTTACTATTTTGCTCCCACTGGTCTGCCTCTAGCCTTTCAGAACAGCGGAGTTATGCTGTTGGCCGACCAAACTGGGCTGCACATAGCCGTTCAGAACAACGGAGGTTGGCTATTTGCAGGCCATTTTCAGAAATCTATCAATATGACCCAAGGGGTACCTTAGAAAACATGCTTCTGGTGCCCCTTGCTCCCTCTCTCAAGCGCTTTCTGAGGTTGCCTTAGCCCGGCCTTTGGCTAAGGAGGGGAAGCGCTCTAAAATCTTTCGGGTGTGTTGTGGGTCCTCCCGCCGAGCACTTGGGTCAGTTTTTCTTTGCTCCCTTTGTTGTTTTGCTTGCAGGAGAGAAATAGGTGCGCGATCACTCCTTTCCCAAGGATGAACTCCACAAGAGACCGAATAATAGTGGTTAAATGATATATAATTTCTTATTGTGACGATGTAACAGCTATGGGCCATGTGGCCAAATAATAGTGGTTAAATGATATATAATTGGCTAATTAGTGTTATAAATCGGGGTCATTGCTGTAATTGAGGATTATGAAAAGGAATAAAGTTTTTGGTTTGTCTTTGCATCTCTTCCCAGCCCCCTTTGTGGCTTCTTCTCTCCTATCTTCGCCCATCCTCCCGACCTTTTTTCTTCTCGCCTATCTCTGGCCACCTCGTCTCGATCATTTCGTGTATTTTTACAGGACGCTGTTACGTGCACACCACTTTTGGATATGTGTACACCAAACTCTTAAAATAAAGGGCAATGTTATGTACACACTACTTTTAGCTATGTGCACACCAAACTATTAAAATAAACAATACCACTATTTTTTTTCAATCCCACCCATATTAAACCTAAGCGCACACCCTGCTCCTATTTTCTCCCAAAAGCAGAAACCCTACCCTCGCCCCAGCTTTCGCCTCACTTCACATGACATAGAAGTTGAGTTGGATGAGATACTCCAAAAATACAATACATCATCGGCTATTCAAAAAAATGAATTGAAAAGAAAACTACGGGAGCTATTGGATCCTACAACAAGCTAAACTGTACAATCTTTGGTTCCGGGTCGCTTAGAGGGGCGACCAAAAGGATGCTTTAACAAGCAAAATAATCGTACATGTATTAATAATCAATTTTAAGTAACTTACAAATCTTGCATTTATTTAAGATAACTAATATTCATATATTTATGTTTGTGAATGTCTACATGAACTTAAAAATGGACCGTGCAAATTTTTATTATATCGGTGGAAATTATTTGAATTTTTTATCTTTTATTGTTTGTTTTGTTGGTTTGAAATGTAAAAGAGAAGAAATCTTTTGTATTTGAAGTAACAAACAAACTCAAATTTTATTTTAGTGTTTATTTAACAATTTGACATGCAAATAAAATTTATGGTGTTTACTTGATATTTTGACCTACAAATAAAATTTATGGTGCACACATATCAATAGTGTGCACATAGCCAAAAGTGATATGCACGTAATCAGGGGCAGACCTAATAAAGGGCAAGTGTGGGCGGCCGCCCACACTAAGAAAAAAAATCGCTGAATAGGGTTATTATTTGTGAGCGGGAACAACGCCAAAATTTTGGGTCTTATTTTTTTTAAAACATAATGGAATAGACAGCGGTTATTATAATAAATGTTGTCTATGGATTATAGACAACAGTTATTATAATAACCGCTGTCTAAAGTTCTTATAGACAACAGTTATTATAATAATCACTGTCTAAAGTCCGCCATAGACATTTTATTAGTGTCCGAGTCATGATGTTTAAAGTTCACTATAAAGTGTTTGATATGAAGCTTGACTGTGTTGAATGTACTGGACACTCAAATAGACAGTGGTTTATGTATAAAACGATGTCTATACTCGAATAGACAGTGATTTATATATAAACCGATGTCTATTCTACCCGGAACCTTAAAATAGACAGCGGTTTATATATAAACCGCTGTTTATTCTAAGATTCAGACGTAATGACGCCCTTTTATATCTTCAATTTTTAGGTCTTTGCAGATGACAAACAAAAAAAAGATTATACTTGTATCTTAAAATATGTTCAATATGTGCAATTTGGCCGTGATAGTTTTCTAGTCATGCTCGATAATGTCCAACCAAAGAACAATGGTTTAACACATTGGCTTTTGTGATAGCACACAACTTTACTTTGAGATGACATTGTGTACAGAGATTGATGAGATATTTTTTCCCTTAAATGTGAAAGCGGCTAGTTATCTTTTGACAATGATTTTTGGTAGGGATCTCCTAATATCATGAGAAATCTGGGTTTGTGATAGCAAAATCACTCACCTCCTTTGGTGGAGAAAGTAGGGTTGACCGAACTCAACCTCACTAGTGAGATGACCGCAATCATCACAAGCCCGCACACGCGAATGTGCGCGCCCACACTACCTCACGATGTCTCCTGGGCCCATGGCCGCGCACACACTCGCCTTTGCACACGCGTGATTGCCTCCCCAGCAAGGCCGCACGCGCGCCACTGCCCCAGAGGCTACGCCCACTTTGCGCAAGGCCGCTCGTGCCCCTCCCCCCCCCCCCCCCCCCCCCCCGCTCTCCTCGCAAGCGAGGTTGTGTGTGCCCCATGTGCATGAGGTCGCGCATGCCGCGTGCTTGCCCTATGCCTGTGGGGTCGCGCACCTCTCACACCTTGGGCGCGGGGCAGCGTCGCGCGCCTTGTGCACGACCGCACCATGCCAGCTGCCGAGAGGACTATGGCCGAGAGGGCCGTGACCGACCCTTCGTGCGCGGTTGCGAAGGCCGCAACTGGTCCTCCAACCCGACTGCGAGGGCCGCGGTTGGTCTTTCGTGTGCGACCTACCCTTCACATGGTCTTGCCAAGACCTCAGGTGTTAATGGTGAGCAGCCATCGGGCCTGCAATTGAAGGACTCACTCATGATGAAATTCACGACATGATTGTCAAAGATAAATAAATACATTCGCGAGCAATGACATGTCACCCTCTGAAGACACTTCTCTCTCTCTCTCCTAAGTTGTAACGAGAAGCGATATGTCGCCATCGATTCCTCATAAAAGCCCTGTACAACAAACAACAAATAGTAAAGTTCGGTCAGCACCAGTCCCGACCGCGTGCTTTATCACTCATTTCCTGATTTTTCTCGTAAAAAAAAGCTTCTTGCCTACTGTCTCTTTCTTTGTGACTCTTTGCGCACTCGACCGTTCATAAGCTAAGACGGTCGAATTTAGGTCGGTCTACCAAGAGTCTCGAGTGTCCCGCAACAGTTTTATGTCATATGTGGGAAGGTGTTCCCAGCATTTCCAGAAGATTCAAACGACAAATCCACATTATCGGATTTCATTTCTCAAAGTGCTAATGATTGATCCTAACAAAATATGAAAAAAAGAAGTATTTAACCACTTGTAACTAGTGGTTAAATATATTATGTTTTTAAGTAACATGCTAGTATTCGTAATAATTAGGGGTGCAAATTTGGCCCGGGCCTGGTTGCCCGACCTGGGTCGGTGCCCGATTAGACCCGGGTTAGGATAGGCCTAAGAGGGCTCAAAAGACTCTTATTTAGGTAAGACCCGGCTCGATGCTCGGCTCGGGCCATGCATAGGCCCGCCCGGGCAATAGACCCGCCCGAGCAATAGGCCCGCTTATGCCCAACGTTAAAATGTTGAGCATTGAGCCCAACATTTAATATATGGTGGGCATTGAGACCAACATTTAATAAATGCTGGGCATTCCCGGCATTTTTAAAATGCTGGGAGGCCAGGCCCAACATTTAATGTTGGGCGTGGCCGCCAAACACTTTTGGCGGCAGCTGCTGGTGTTTTTTTTGGGGCGGGGGGGGGGGGGGGGGGGGGGTGTTGTTTGGGCCCGGTTTTGTGGGTTCATCATGCCCCCATATATTGTAAGGCTCTGTGTCTGGCATGAGCCCGGTTTAAGTAAGGCTTGTCTTAGGCCCGACAGCAAAAAAGCCCGAACCCAGGGGTCTGTGCCCGGCCTGGGCCCGACATACCTTATTTGCACCTCTACTAATAACTGCGCGACATGTTATACTCTTAATTTTTATGCTCTCTTTAAAATGTTTTGAAATTCAACTAAAGCATGTTAAATAAACTAAAGAAATCATGTTGATGGCCGTAAATAGGAATGAGAATATTACAGTTGATGGAGTTTTCCAAAATAGGTTCGGACGAATCAAATTAGCGCGACCTCGACCGGCTCGCCGACACATTTCCAACAGGCCCCGTCTCACGCAATTCCGAGTCTGTTTGGTTTTATAAATAGACATCAAGACACTCGTATGCACATATTGTAAGACCCCCCCCAAACCTTTGCCTGGGTCGGACCGGAGGGGATCTTACTTGCCCAAGACGTCCACCCAGTGTTCCTTAAGAGACAAAACCCAACACTACTGAGCACTAGTTGGTTGTCTTGCACGTCTTGAATCACAACTTTCACATCACATCACAGAGTATTGCAGAAACATTATCAGAAAAATACAACAAATATATATAACAATATATATTTAACAGAAGCGCAAAAGACTGTAGCCACTGTTTATACATGGAGCCAGTAGACTATAATAGTAATACAACTAGCAACTTCTCTCTCTCTCTCAATTCTGCTCGCTAATACTCATGTCTAGAAACCTGGGAGACGATGGGGATGCATCTGCTCGGGTAGTCATATCAGCTAGAGCGTCGTCCTGTAGTGACGGATCCCTATGATGTTTCATCTCCTGTGAATGGTTATTAAAATAATCATTAGTCACAGAGCAAAGTGGAAACAAATCTCCTCTCCGGATCCATATCCTGGGGACGAACTCACGCACCCAACAAAAGTAGATAGCTGAAGCATGAGATGGTTAGCATAGCATTTCATAAGTAGGCTAGGAGCAATCAAAAGATGTACAACATGATATAATTGGGCTAACAACACTAATTTATGTCAGTTACAATTTCCTCTCCACTAGCACATCAACACAGGAGGTATACAAAACATGGATGAACTCCGCGGCTTTCGAGCCTCGCGCACATCGCAGGCATTCACAGTCGCGCACAATATCGCAGACATTCACAGTCGCGCACAACATCGCAGGCATTCACAGCTGCGCACAACACCATATGTCGATATAGTATGAACCGCTTCTTTTCAAGCAGGGTAGCGAGCCCCGCGAGCCTCACCGATGTGGTGGTAGGTGATAGCGGTCAGTCCTACCACTTCTGGGGGTGGTCGTACCGCACAGCCCATGCCCTAATGTACATCCTCATATACTCTTGGATGTGAGCGACATCCGGCGATTCAACATTTTGGCTGACCAGCAGAGGAAACCCAATGGGGAAAACATAACGGTCGGTCACCTGTGGTACTCATCTTCATGTCGCCTTGAGTCGTCGAACTTCCCGCACCGATACGAACGGTCTGCGGAAGTGATTAACCCGCCACGGTTTATCGCAAGCAATTTACAAGCAAACAAGAAAAAATAGTTTTGTTAGCAAGCACCATGTCTACAGCGGCTTGCCCTACTATGCTTTAAATAATTCGTGCAAATGACACTTGACTCGACTTTCGTCAAGGAGCGTCAAAGCACTTTATTTGGGGCTAACTTAGGAGGAACACCACAACTCATATTATCCCCAACTAAGCCTCAACCTATCAATTCACTGCCCGTGAGGGCAGGACCCGTGCTTGAAATAGTAAATTGCAGAAATAAAAGTGCGGTACTAGAAATCTTTGTTAGTATAATCTGCTGATTTGAAATGCTGAAATAAAGTGAGAACAATATGAGACTGGAGTATCACTGAACTGAAATAACAGAACAGAAAGTAAGTACTAAAAAGAACTTGACCAGTACTAGACTATAGTAGTACTGAACTGAAAGAATAGAACTGAAAGTAAGTACTAAAAAAACTTGACCAGTACGACACTGGAGTAGTACGCAAAGAACTAAACTAAAATAAATACTCAGGACCAGTATGAGACTAGGGTACTGAAAAAAAGGTACTGAACTGAAAATAATAAATGAACTTAATCAGTATGAGACTGGAATAAAACATAAAGAAAATGATTAGTAGTCCAATCACTCCATTCAGGAGGCTTCAGTTTCATCTTCGTTCTTAGGAGGTTTAGTTCAGTTCCATCTCCATTCTCAGGTGGTTTAGTTTGGGTTTCACCAATTATTTAGATCTGATAATAATTCCATTGCATCCTTTATTATTGTGACTTAATTAGATCTGAAGAATTTAAGGGTTACACCTTTATTATTCGTCGAGTATGATTGTCCGTATTTTCATTTTCCAAACCTTATCCAAGTTACTCGCAAGTTTTTTAACGGATAAAGACGAGACGCTCAGTATTTCCATGAAAACCTCGGAATGCTCAGAGCTTGTGCATTCTCCTCGGACACTCTCGTTTGTAAAATAACTTAGACCTATTATTAAACACAAAAGGACGGTCGTGCGCTCAACTTTTCGTTTCGAGGAAATCAGACGCATTAATTTTTAAGCGCGAGCCTAAGCTTCAAATAAATTGGAAAAACTCCAATTTTTCTTCCAAGGTTCCCAAATTTTAATACTACCCTTAGGCAGGACTAAAGTGAGCACACATTTGTTTTCCAAAATTTTTGATCAATTTTGGGCCTCTAATTGGGCCATTTAAAATTCATTTGAGCTTTTAAAAATACCAAAATAATTTCAAAAAATCTCAAAAGTTTTGAGGAGAAAGCCCTTATTGAGGGGAACAACTTTCATGTTCAAAACATTTTTCCTAGGAGCCTATATTTTTTTATAGAAAATATCCAAGGATCTGATTAACATTGGTCTGCATATAGCAGATCAAGATGATTCTGCGGCCAAGATTGTGCCTGACAGGAGTATTAGCTAGCCCTTCCCCACAGCGGATCAGTCGTGGATCCGCTGTGGGGGGCACAAAAGAAGAGGCGGGGGTAGGGGGTGGGGGTGGGGATGTGGTTATTACCGTCGTCCATCTCATCACCGGGATTTAGACGACGGTAATTTCATCCCGCCGATGAAGAAGGCGTTGACCCTCTGCCACCGCCGGTCGGCCACTGCTGGGCACCAGCGCTGCCACCCGATAGGTTCGTCGGGGCCGGCGAACTTCTGGGCGTCGGTCTGGCGGCCTGCCGTTGCCAGACACCGCCAGAAATTGCGAAACCGTGAGCAGGGTGGCGGTGGCTCCGCTCCCAACACCACCCTTCCCCTCCGATGACTAATCCGGCCACACAACCACCCCCGGTCGGCGCGTCGGGGGGGCAGTGCTCCTCTCCGGTGGTGGTCTGGTTATCAGCCACCGCCGTCAGAGCAAAATTAGAGGAAAAACCCTGCTCCACGGGTGCCGTCGGAGCGACATTTTCTGGTGGCGCCTCGGCCGTCCACCATCTGGGAAAGTAGTATCTAATGGTTTAACCCTTCCCCAACGCCACTGCCAGCACTGAGAGCGACTAACCTCTTACGGCCACCACCCGACCTGGAGCTTGGCTCGGGTGGTATCGGCGGCGCTCTGGCCACCGGGAGGCGCATGCAACACGTCGGAAAAATGAGGGAGGATGAGGTGAAGAGCTTCCACCTATGGTTGGGGGGTTTGGGACGGTCCCGGCCGAGCCGCAATTGGAGGTGATGGTGGAGCTCGGGTGGTGGAAGATTTTCCGGCGTGCTGGATTCCGACAGAGGGGGGCCCTAGCTCGTTTGGGTTTGTGTGGAGGGAAGGAGGCTGGGAAAGACCTTTTATAGGCTTGGGGAGGGTGGCCACACCTTCCTTAGCCGATGTGGGATAAATACCCTTGAGGGGAGGAGCTCTTCTCCTCCCCTCGACTTGGTCTGACCAGGTGGCACCATCAGGGTGGCCCTAGGTGGCAAAAATCAAGGGTGGGGGGGGCAGAAAAAAGTTTGGGCTTGGGAGTGAGGAAGAGGGGAAGGGGGTTTGGGCTTTACCCTTGCCCATGGCCCATCTCCACTTCTACCTAGTTGGTTGGTGGCCCAAGGGGTAAGAAAGGTAGGGCCTTAGTCAACTATGGAGCGGGGGGGGGGGGGGGGTGAGATCTCTTGAAAAAAATATCCAAAAATTGACTGTTAGGAGGGTTTGACCAAAGTCAACCCTATGGTGGGTATCCCTTGCTGTTCAAAGTCAAAATAAGTTCATGTCATCGAGAATCGAGTCAAATTTGGGGTGTCTTGTCATAATTTTTTGTGCACGCTTTTCGATGCACGATTATGCTTGATTTGACCACATGTTTACTATTCATATTTGAAATTGACCGGGATGAACTCGGTTGACTTCGTATTGACCACACGGGTCCAATGCCACTGATCGGGGTCAATTCAAAGTTCATTTGCTAATTATTCAAGATCTGCGCGTCGCGGCACGCTAAAACAGTCAAATTGTTGATATTCGTCGTTAGACTTCGAATTGCGGTACACCAAGTTCTAGTGGGTTCGTATTGACTATACAAAGGCATAAAACTTATAGAAATCAAATCAGAGTTCTCTAGGTCATTATCCAAAAATCTCATTTTTGCAACATTTTACGAGGAATGACCCTACTTACCATATGACCTCAGAGTTCAACTGAACGAGTTCCAACACACTTGTATCGATTATATGAAGCTATATGAACTAATAGAACTCAATTTGGAGTTTTCTAGCTCTATATACCTTGCTTAGGGTTACCTCTTACCCGAGCATGGGCCATGGGTAGAGGTTCGGGTTACTTTTTTGGGCCTGTTGCAATATAGAGGTCGGGCGGTCTATTGCTGCTCAGAGACCGGGCGGTCTGTCGGTTTATTCTGGCCGGTCTGTCTGCCGGGCTGTTGCTGTTTGGTATCCCAGCGGTCTGGCGGTTTGTCTCAGACGACTTGGAGACCGGGCGGTATAGCGGTCTCCTACGACCGCTTGATCTTTGTGGCGATTGTTCTCTCCTCTTGTTGGTTGTCGGGCGGTTAGCTGGCTTGTCTAACCGCCTGGCCTGTCCGGTTTGCCTTTTGTAAAACCGCATATACTTGTAAATTTTTTAGTCTCACATTGTTTAATTGTAATCTCTCTCATCTCCTCCATTATATAAAAGGGCGGCTATACCATTGTAATACATACCTTTTTTGGATAATAAAGTTTACATTACTCCAATTTTTCGGTCTGCTCTTTTCTGTTCGCACATGGTATCAGAGTACTCGGTCCTTTCCTCCTGACTGAGCTCTATCTGCGCGTGCGGCTTGTTTCTTCTTTCCGCGACATATTCTCGCTGCGTGCTTCCTTTTCTGACTGTTGCCCTGTTCGCGCGACTTGTTTTCTCTTCTAATTGCTGCCCTGTTCGCGCGGCTTGTTTCTCCCTGTTTGCGGCCTCTTCTGACCCTTTGTGTTGCGGCCTCTTGCTTCTTCTTTATTCTAGCCACTCTCCTCTTCTTTCTCGCCACGACCTATCCTTAAGTCGTTGCGGCTTGTTCTAGCCTCTCTCCTCTTCTTTCTCACCGCGACCCGTCCTTAAGTCGCCGCGACCTGTTCCAATGACTTCTCCTTCTAGTCGCGGCTTGTTTCTCCCGCTGCTCTCTTCTATGGCCTCCATCTCCTTCACGCAGTCTGCCTCGGTGGTCACATCTTCTGGTAGTGCTCACGTTGTTACTCACGACAGATGGTTGATCGACTCTGGTGCTACCAATCATATGACAGGAAATCCTCAGTGTTTTTCTCATCTAGAAACACATGATCGGTTGCCTCCGTCTTTGTTGCAGACGGCTCTTCATCACCGGTTAATGAGACGGGGGTGGTTCAAGTCACTCCGTCTCTTCGTCTGGCAGATACCCTCTATGTGCCCATGTTCCCTTGCAATTTATTATCAGTTACTTATCTATGCAAGCAACTACGGTGTTCCGTCACATTCACTCCTACTTCTTGTTCTTTTCAGGATCCGGACTCCCAACGGACGATTGCTACTGGTACTGAGAGCGGTGGCCTCTACTTCCTCGACAACGTTTTCGTTCTATCCGCCTTCTCCTCCTCCTCTACAGATCTTCTCCAATGACATCTTCACCTTAGACATGCTCCTCCCAGGCTGCTGCACCAGCTTCTGCCCCACCTCCCTCATCATCATCCTCCTCTACCCTGTGATGCATGTCAGCTCGACAAGCATCATCGCTCATCCTTCCCACCAACGCAAAGTCGTGGCTCTTCCTGTCCATTCGACCTCGTTCACTCTGACGTGTGGGGTCCTGCTCCTACCCTCACCATCAGTCGGGGTAGTTCATATTTTGTCACATTTATTGATGATTTCTCTAGGTGTACGTGGGTGTATCTTCTCAAGTATCGCTCCGAACTGTTCTCTGTCTGGACATCGTTTTATTCTATGATCAAGACATTGTTTGATACGTTTATTAAAATTCTCCGTTCTGACAATGCTAAGGAGTATCTTAGCCATTATTTCTCTTCTTTCTGTATGCATCATGGTGTTATTCGTCAAACTAGCTTTGTCTACACCTCACAACAAAATGGGGTGGCAGAACGCAAAAACCGTCACCTCCTTGATGTCGCTCGCACTCTACTGACCCAAATGCATGTTCCTCGCTCCTATTGGGGCTATGCTGTCCTGCTCTCCTGTTATCTCATCAATCGCATTCCCTCCACAGTTCTCCGCAGTGCCACCCCATTCTCCATTCTTTATCCCAACAAGAATCTTTTTCCTCTTCCTCTGCGCATTTTTGGGTGCACCACCTATGTGCACTCTCCCGCTGCCACCCGTGACAAACTCTCACCATGGGCCACTAAATGTGTCTTTCTGGGGTACTCTACCACTCAAAAAGGCTATTGTTGTTTTGACCCCGTTACCCGCAAGCAGTTTGTCTCTGCGGATGTTACATTCTTTGAAAATGCATCTTACTTCTCTCCCGCTTCCTCCTCTACTCATGTTAATCCTACTTCTCAAACCAACTCATCTATTCCCTCTGCTCCTACTGACGTTCCGCCACCTCCACCATCTCCACCATCTCCACCATCTCCACCACCTCCACCATCTCCACCATCTCCACCCTCTCCTCCCCCGATTTCTACCTCCTCTCCGTAGCCGTCTCTCTCTACTCCCGGGCCAGCTCTATCCACCACGAAAGCTCCGGATACTGAGGCACCGGCTGCCCTGGATCTCCCCATTGCCCTTCGCAAAGGGGTTCAGGCATGTACCCAACACCCGCTTGCTGCAGTTGTTTCCTATGATCGTCTTACCCCTTCTCGCAGAGCTTTTGCACTAGCTATCTCGACCACTGCCACCCCCCGTTCCTACAATGAGGTGAGCTTCCTATCCTCTCCCTTGGTTCTAGATCTTTAGTTATTTCCTTAGGAGATATATCGACTCAAGAGAGTTTTGATGGAGAGAAGGAGTTTTCTAGGGATGGCCATGGTGGGACATGTGTTCTAGGTTTTAGATCTTTTCAACCTCCCCTTTCTTCTATGTGATGATGGGTGAATGGTTTCGTGAAGAATCATGACCCTTTGAGGGTGAATAAGGGAGGAGGAATTTCTGGAGTGATTTTGGAAGATCGACTTGAATAGGAAGATGAACCGATGCCGTTCATTCCTCTTTAAGATACGTGCAGAATATGTATTCTGCGCACATCGATCTTCTTGGCCATTTTCAGATGTGATATGGTCAGATCTGCGCTTTCGACTAAACACGAAAGTTGAAGCACTTGAAAATACCTTTCCAACGAGTGGTTGACCGCCTTCATGCGAAGTATGTAGCCACGGGAAAAGCTGAACGAATATGACGTCCGATAAATCCTGCATGCAGAAACTGCGTTCTATACGCAGCGGACTTCAAGGCTGCTTTCAAGTATGATACCATCAAATCTGGGTTGTGGGCTGAATATGAAAGTTGTAACCCATGGAAAGACCTTTCCATCGAGGGGTTACATGTCTTCACCGGTGTACAACCCCATATTTGCTGAGCCAGACAAGGAGGCACAATGGTCACAGGAGGGTTAGCCAAAGTGGTCCCGCCCTAAGGAGGATCTCGCCCACAGAAGGCGGAAACGCTCTCGCTGGATGCTATAGCAGAGAAACCGTGGGCCGAGAGCGCCAAGCGCGGACTGCGCGGAAGCGCTCTCGCTCAAACCAAGCCTCAATCCCGAAGAGTTCTCGCTTGCGCTGGGCGAGAACGTGCGCGCCGCGCCCTGGGCCGAAAGGTCTCGGCACCAGCTCTCGCCGAGTGGGGCCCAGGGTCTTTGGAAGAATGTCCTAATTGCCCTCAGGAGAAATTACTTCAGTACCCTCAGAAAAACAGCGGGTTTTGGCTATTGGCAGACCAACCAGGGGCTTTTCAGTAAATTCAGGACAGCAAAATGCTATAAATAGACCCATAAGGGCTCCTTAGAAAGCAAGCTATCATTGTCTCCCGAATTCCAGTGCTTTCTGAGGAGCTCCTAGCCCAGCTTTGGCTTTGGAGGGGAAGCTCTCAGAGATCTTCCGGGTGTGAGGTGGGACCTCCCTGCTGAGGCTTTTGGGTCAGTCTTAGGTCCTTAGAATCCAGTCAAGGGGTGAGACTTGAGAGAAGTAGGTTTTAGCTGCACCCCTTTTTCTTCGAACTTCAGTTGAGGTCATATTCGGCTTCAACAGTTCTGGTGCGGTGAGCGTGGAAGGCAGCCGATTCAAGAAAGCCTTAAGTCTTGTCCCATGGCAGGAGGTGAAGGTGAAGGGTCAGGTTCTGGAGGCTCCCCCACCCGGGGAGAGGAAGCGACGAAGAGGATGCTGGATGAGTTCAGGCGAGAGGTTCTGCAGACGATCAGCTTGGCCTTCTCGGCGAGAGGCGAGTGGGCCACCCCTCAGGTCCCGATAGAAGAGGTTCCGCTCTTGGGCGAGAACGCCCCAGGGCAGCGCCCAGGAAAGGAGGTCCCGGGCGAGGCTGGCGAGAGAGATATGGCGGCACGGGAGCTATTCCCAGGCCAGAGCCAGCGCCCGGGCAAGGAGACATTGACAGAGCCAGGCGAGAAGGAGGCGGCGGTGCGGTAACTCTTCCCAGGGCACGGTCTCGCGGATCGGGCGAGCCAGCCGAGGCCGCGAGACGTGCCTTCTCGCCAGGCAGGAGGCGAGAGCCCATTTAGCGAGCTCATCATCTCGGCTCCGGTACCGGAGGGGTTCCGGGAGCCCGACATGTCCTACTACTCAAGGAAGGATGACCCGGTGCAGCACGTACAGTGGTTTGAAGACGTTGTGTCAATAAGACAGATGACAGATGCCTTCAAGTGCCGGCTGTTCGCCATCACGTTGAAAGAGAAGGCTCGGGACTGGTTCCACCAGTTGCCAGCAAGGTCAATCTACTGTTTTGAAGATCTGCGGAGAAGTTTCCTGTTAAGATTCTCAACCTCAAAGAAGCGGAAGAAGGAAGCGGAGTGTCTGTTTGCGGTGAGGCAGAGGCCGGATGAGACGTTGGGTCACTATGTCGACCGGTTTCAGGAGGAGATCCTTCTGGTCCAGGAGGTTCCAGGGTACGCGCTGATGCTGGCCTTCACCCTGGGGCTGAGACCGGGATTTTTTAGCATGGTGTTGAAGAGGATGCCCCCCCCTCTCCTTTGAGGAGCTCATGGAGAGGGCGGCGAAGGAGATTGATTTCGAGAGAGCAAACCCAGCATTCGCCAGGAAGTTGGCCAAGCTAGCAGAGGATGACGGGAAGGAACCAACAGCGGGAAGACAGAAGGAGCCGAGAGAGCAGAGGGAGCTGAGGGAAGAAAGGAGAAGGGAGGAGCCCCAAAGGTTTGGGCAGCAGCAGGGTTGGGGGGCCCGGGAGCCAGTCAACCGGTTGGGTTGGAGGCCCCAGGAGGGTCGACCCCAAGGCCCAGGAGAAGGCTATCGGGGGAGAGATAACCTGCGGGAGCCCCGGAGGTTCGATCGACCGGCATGGAGGCAGGAGCCGAGGGATCGTCCCCCACCACCGCAGGAGGCCATGGAAGTAGGAAGGGGGAGAGGAGCAGCCAGGGGAGCTCGAGGAGGAAGAAGAGGAAGGGGAGACGGGAGAAGGGGCGGGGAGGCGTTGCTCTTTTGTGACTTCCACCAGGAGGAGGGTCACGCAACGGCCACCTGCCCAGAGTTCTTGGAGCTGAGGGAGGCCAGAGGAGCAGGGAGGCAGGATCCACCAATGAGGATAGTGGAGGTGCAGCAGGGCGAAGCGGAGGACAGGTGCGAAGACCGGGTGGATGTAGGGACCCGGGGAGGAATCGGGGTGATTCATGGAGGAGTGGGGATTGAGGCAACCCGTAAGGGGAGCCTTCAAACCATGTACCGGAGAGGGGTGGCCTCAACCTCCCAGGTTCCTCCCCCAGAAGAAAAGATTACTTTCTCATCAGCGGACATGCCGGACTATGAAGACCCATTCTGCGACGCCCTGGTGATCCAGACGGCAGTGGAGAACTATACCGTTTCAAGGATACTGGTAGATAACGGGAGCTCGGTTAACGTCATCTTCAAGAAAGCTTTTGATGAGATGGGGGTTGAAGGGAAGAGGGTCTTGGCATCGGATGGACCTCTGTTCGGGTTCTCCGGGGAGAGGAAGGAGGTAGAAGGAGGAGTAGGGTTACACGTAAGGTTGGGGGGCGTGTCGCGGAACTGCAGGTTCGTGATCGTGGACGCCCCGAGCAGCTATAATGCCATCTTTGGGCGTCCCCTCATCAGCGCCTTTCGCTGCGTCCCCTCCTCGTTCCATCAGTGCCTCAAGTTCAACAATGGGGGGGTGCAGGTCAGGGTCAGAGGAGACCCGAAGGTGGCAAGGCAATGTTACGTTACGGCAGTCAACACCATTTCGTGGATGGCGGAGGCGGAAGAGTTGGAAATAGAGATGGCGGCCCTAGAGGAGGTTGTGCAGGAAGAGGAGATGGTCCATGAGGAGGTAAGGAAGGAAGCTGGAGAGGAAGAGACAGAGAAGATGCGAGGGGATGTGCAGGTGATACGGAGGAGCGATGGGCAGGAAAGCCCAGAAAGGGCAGTGGAAGTAGAAGAGCAGGCGGCGGGAGAAGTCGAGGGAGAGGTCCCAGGAGGCGTAGGAGCCGAGCAGCAGCAGCAGAGGGGGATAGAAGCGATGGAGATTGAGGAGGAAAAGGGAGAGCTGGAGCTGGAGGAAGAGGCAAGAACCGGTTGGGAGCAGTCGCGGCTGGAACCGGCTGAAGAAGTGGTGGAGATGGAGGTCTTCACCAAAGCAGGAGAGGTGCAAAGGGTGCGGGTCAGCGGGGGGTTGAGTCTCGAGGCCCGGGAGCAGGTGCGAGCTTGCATTCAAAGCAACGTTGACGTCTTCGCTTGGAGCGCGGTGGACATGCCGGGTATCGACGCCGATGTAGCTTGCCACCGCCTGAACCTGGATCCCCGCGCCCGCCCCATCCGTCAGAAGATGAGGGCCATCGCTACAAAGCTGGAGGAGCCCATTCGCGAGGAGGTCAAGAAGCTCCTAGAGGCGGGCTTCATCTCAGAGATCCAGTATCCAGGCTGGATCTCCAATGTAGTAATGGTGAAGAAGGGATGTGGTAAATGGAGGATGTGTGTTGACTTTTCTTTGTTGAATAAATCATGCCCCAAGGATTGCTATCCCCTGCCTCGGATCGACGCGCTGGTTGATTCAGCCGTCGGTTTTTCTGTCATGAGTTTTTTAGATGCTTTTTCAGGTTATCACCAGATCCGGATGCACCCTCCTGACACCAAGGATGTTTCCTTCATCACGAGGGATGGATGCTTCAGTTACAAGATGATGCCCTTTGGGTTAAAGAACGCAGGGGCTACCTATCAGCGCATGATGGATCGGGTCTTCCGGGATCAGAGGGGGATAAACTTGGAGGTCTACGTCGACGACCTAATGATCAAAAGCAAAAGCATAGTTTCACACCTGCAAGACCTCGAGGAAACATTCGCCACCCTGTGAAGGTTTAAAATGAGGCTGAATCCCTTGAAGTGTGTCTTCGGGGCAAGCCGCGGGAAGTTCCTCGGGCATCTCCTGACTCCGGAAGGAGTGGAGCCCAACCCGGACAAAGTCAAGGCCATCCTGGATTTGGAGTCACCTCGCGACGTCAAGGAGGTTCAGCGCTTGACAGGCAAGCTGGCTGGGCTAAGCAGGTTCCTCTCCCGGGCAGGAGACAAATGTTCTTCATTCTTTAAAGTGTTGCGGGAGAATCAAAGGTTCGAATGGACGGCCGAGTGCGAAGAGGCCTTCCAAGGGCTGAAAATGCAACTCTCTCAGGCTCCCCTCCTTCAGAGCCCAAAGGATGGGGAGGACCTGACCTTGTACCTCGGAGTAGGGGCGGAGGCGGTGAGCTCCGTCCTAGTAAGGGAAGAAGGAAAGAAGCAGCTTCCCATCTATTACGTCAGCCGGATATTGAAAAAAGCAGAGCTTCGCTACCCTATCCTGGAAAAGCTCGCTTATGCCTTAGTCATCTCGGCCAGAAAGCTCCGACCGTACTTTCAAGCGCATTCGATTAGGGTGGTGACCGACCACCCTCTTCGCAAGGTCTTCGAAGGAGTGGAGCACTCGGGGAGGCTGGCTAAGTGGTCCATTGAGCTAAGCGAGTTCGACATCTCCTTTGTGCCAAGGCTCTCCATCAAGGCACAGGCAGTGGCGGACTTTCTAGCAGACTACGTTGTTGAGGTCGGGAGGGAAGAGCAGCAACCGCGAGAAGCATGGAAGTTAATGGTTGATGGGGCCTCAGGAAGGCACTCCCTAGGGGCAGGGGTGGTGTTGACAAGTCCCCAGGGGGTAACCATAGAGCAAGCAGTCATTTTACATTTCCCAGTGACCAACAATCAAGCAGAGTATGAGGCCGTTATTGCTGGCCTTCGCCTGGCAAAGGAGCTGGGAATTCAGGAGGTGGAAGTTGTCACTGATTCAAAGGTAGTGACATCGCAGATCCGGGGAGAGTTTGAAGCTCGGGAACCAACCCTCATCAGATACCTCTCCAAGGTAAGGGCAATCATCGGAGGATTCCGGTCTTTCTCAATTCAACATGTTCCAAGGGAAGAAAGTGTAGCCGCCGATCGACTGGCCAAGTTCGGACCTCAGGTAGGAGGGACCTTGACGGAGCTGTTCCGACCAGCTATCGAGGAAGGAGAGTTGATGCTTGTGGATCGGCAACCCTCGTGGATAGATCCATTTGTGGCCTTCCTAACCGCCGGTGAACTGCCTGAGGGGACCAAGGTGGGGAGAAGCTTCAAGCGCAAGGCGGCTCACTACCTGATGATGGAGGGGGGTCTGCATCGCAAAATGTTGTCAGGGCTTCTTGCCAGATGTGCAACCGAAGAAGAAATCCCGAAGATTTTAAGGGAAGTGCATTCGGGCGAGTGCGGCAGCCACTCGGGAGGAAGGACGCTGGAGGCCAGGGTGGTCAGACAGGGCTACTTCTGGCCCACCCTAAGGAAGGATGCCATGGAGTTTGCAAGGAGGTGTCAAAAATGTCAACTCTACGCCCCCTCCAACTCTTGGCAGCTCAAAGACTACGGAGTATCACGACACCATGGCCATTTGCCATCTGGGGAATGGACTTAGTTGGGCCCTTTCCTCCGGCTAGTGGGCAGAGGAGGTTCCTCTTAGTCATGGTTGATTATTTCTCAAAGTGGCTAGAGGTCAAAGCCTTGGCCAAGGTCACCTCGCAGGTCATAAGGAATTTCATCTGGGGGGAAATCATTTGTAGGCATGGATTGCCCCAAGCAATAGTGACCGATAACGGCCCCCAGTTTGCCAGCGAGGAGTTCATCAGCTTCTGCGCTCAACTCGGGATAGATCTCCGGTTTGCCTCCGTCCATCACCCTCGGAGTAACGGTCAAGTGGAAGCAGCAAACAAAATCATTGTAAATCTACTAAAGAAGAAGGTGAAAAACTTGAAGGGAAATTGGGTGGAACAGCTCCCATCGGTCCTGTGGGCACTACGAACGACTCCGAACACGGCCACCGGTGAGACCCCCTTCAAGCTCTCTCATGGGTGTGAAGCCGTCCTACCGGTGGAGTTTGAGGTCCGGTCCCCGCGAGTCACAGCCGCGGGCGAAGGTGACGAGACTTGGAGGGTGGAGAATGATGAGGGGCAGCGCCTCTCGTTAGATATGGTGGAGGAACTGCGAGACGTGGCGGCTATCAAGCCAGAAGAAATCAAGCGACGGATGGCCAAGCATTTTGATAAGCATGTCAGGGTAAAACAGTTCGCAGAAGGGGATCTGGTGCTGAGAAAGGTCGACGCGGCGGGAAGATCGGCTCCCGGGGGTAAGCTCCACCCGAACTGGGAAGGTCCATACATTGTAAAGGAAGTCCTCGGAACAGGGGGATACTATCTCCAGGACGTGGAGGGAAGAGCCCTAAGCCACACTTGGAGTGGTGATGATCTAAAGCGCTTCTACCCCTGAAGGGGGAGGGATGTAGTCATGTATCTCAAAAATGAACTTGTTATATTATACCGATTGATTCTCCTTTAACTAGTGTCGAATTTTTCATGACATAACATAGTTGAATGTTTTGTGATACCCCGAGCTCGGCTCGGCCCCAGGTAGACCCGCTGCGCAGGCTCTCATCTAGCTGGCAGGTCCGAAGGCTCGCCTGTGGGGGATAGGTTTGGTTGGTTTGAGATCTTCATCGGCACCCCGAGCTCGGCTCGGCCCCAGGTAGACCCGCTGCGCAGGCTCTCATCTAGCTGGCAGGTCCGAAGGCTCGCCTGTGGGGGATAGGTTTGGTTGGTTTGAGATCTTCATCGGCACCCCGAGCTCGGCTCGGCCCCAGGTAGACCCGCTGCGCAGGCTCTCATCTAGCTGGCAGGTCCGAAGGCTCGCCTGTGGGGGATAGGTTTGGTTGGTTTGAGATCTTCATCGGCACCCCGAGCTCGGCTCGGCCCCAGGTAGACCCGCTGCGCAGGCTCTCATCTAGCTGGCAGGTCTGAAGGCTCGCCTGTGGGGGATAGGTTTGGTTGGTTTGAGATCTTCATCGGCACCCCGAGCTCGGCTCGGCCCCAGGTAGACCCGCTGCGCAGGCTCTCATCTAGCTGGCAGGTCCGAAGGCTCGCCTGTGGGGGATAGGTTTGGTTGGTTGGAGACCTTCATCGGCACCCCGAGCTCGGCTCGGCCCCAGGTAGACCCGCTGCGCAGGCTCTCATCTAGCTGGCAGGTCCGAAGGCTCGCCTGTGGGGGATAGGTTTGGTTGGTTTGAGATCTTCATCGGCACCCCGAGCTCGGCTCGGCCCCAGGTAGACCCGCTGCGCAGGCTCTCATCTAGCTGGCAGGTCCGAAGGCCCGCCTGTGGGGGATAGGTTTGGTTGGTTTGAGATCTTCATCGGCACCCCGAGCTCGGCTCGGCCCCAGGTAGACCCGCTGCGCAGGCTCTCATCTAGCTGGCAGGTCTGAAGGCTCGCCTGTGGGGAATAGGTTTGGTCTGGTTGGCTTGGTTAATGGAAGGCAGGAAGCACGTTGGGAATACCAAATGAAAAGTGAAAAATAAGAGATAGATCTCGGCAGGGATAGGTCTCGGCAGAGATAGATCTCGGCAGAAGATTCCCCATTGAAGGGAACTCGAGGTGGGGAGGCTTCCGCCAAAAGGGTTCCGCTCAGTGTTCTCGAACAAATAGGCGAGATCGTCATACTATGGGCTAGTGGGGACTCGCGCAGTCTGGAGGGGACGGTCCCGTCTTAAGGATTCGAGAGTCACGCTTCCGGCTGGCCGGTTACCGCGGGTTCTTGCTGATTCATCGCTACGGATTTCCTAAGAAGGCCAAGGGCCTTGGCGGAAGCCTACGCCGAAAGCATTCAACTACGACAATCACATCAAACACATTCGCAAATAACAAAAAATGTTCGCAAGAAAAAACATTTGCATTAATAATACAATGTGTGGGTACAAAATGATAGCGTCTCGCGCTTTTCAGAGAGGTGAAGAACAGAAGCAAGAAGGGAACCCTCAACGGGACAAACTGTACCCCTCGGAAGTCTCGCTGGAGCTCCCGCTGGAGCTTCCGCCGGAACTCCCCCCGGAGGTCTCGCCACCCGCGGCGGGGGACTTTGAGACATCCGAGGGAGGGGTATCGGGGGCGCCCAGGGGCTTTGGAATGGGCTCGAAGAGCCATGGGACAAGTTGTGGAGCGGTAATGTCTTTGCCCCTTTCGTCCCAGCAGTTGATGTCGCGCAGCGTCTCCAGCGTCAACTTTACGGTGGCTTGCGCGTTCTCCTGGAGCAGCTTGTCGATGTCATAAGCCGAGTAATACTGGCTCTTCAATCTCTCGTCCAGCGGAGGGGCTGCACTCGCCTCGAGGCGCGCGATCTGCTCTCGCAGGAGAACGTTGTCATATCGGGCCTGAGACAGCTCCTCGCGAAGTGCGGCCTGAGCGAAATCCTGAACAGCGGAAGGTTAGCATCAGAGAAGGGTTAGGATTGCGAGAACAAATGATTATGAAAGGTCTCGCTTACCCCTTCCGCTTGGCGCGAGGATAACAGTTGCTGGGTCTCGGCCAGCTCCTTAGCCAGAGAGGCCGCCTGGGCCACCGCATCGTCCCTGGCCTTGAACATGTCTTGGAAGTTGCGGTCTATCGTAATGCTCCGCCGGGCGCACATATGCGCAAGCTCCAGCCCACGCATTAAAGCGCGAGTGGAGTCGTACGCCAACAGCCGGGTCGACATCCTGTCGTAGACGCTAGCGTCCTCCCGGCTGTAGAGACCATAGCCTAAGGCGAAAGCTTCGCCGGTGACCTCGTCTCGCTCCGCCCAGCTCGGCAAGAGGGACGAGACCGTGACCTGGTTGGCGTCAGGGTCCCATTGCAGCAGTGGCTTGTTCTCCGCGTCCAGGCACCTCACGCCGAGACCAAAGTTACGATGACCCCGCGACACCTCGTCAGACAGGGGTTGGCCGGAGGTCCCGGCGGCGGCACCCTCGCTCTCGGCGGCGCCAAGGGTCCGAGGGTTCTCGGCAGGAGTCCCGGGGCCGCCCCTGGTGGCCGCAATCCTGCTTACTGCCTCCAGGACCTCCTCGAAGGAGCGGCCGGCGGGGAGAGGTTGGACGGGTGGTACAACAACAGCCTTGCCCTTCTCGATATCCGTGGTCTTGGGCCTCTTGATTGGCTGAGGTGCGGAAGCACCCGGCTTTCGCTTCACAACACCGCTTGAGGGGGGGAGGCCCGACTCTTTTCGGCAGGCTTGCGCGGCGGCTTTCGCAAGAGCCAGCGGGTCCTTAGGAGGTTGGCTCTCTCTGGCGCGAGTCTCGTCGAAAGGCTGGCGGAGAGGGATCTCGCGCTCTCCTGCGAAAACAATAGCGATCAATTCCAACCTTGGAAAAGGCAAGAAGGCAAATACGGGCGAGATCTTACCTTCTCCCGGAAGTACAGGATGAAGAGAATCGACGTCTCGCCAGAGGTAGAGGACGTCGAAATCCTTGGTTCCGAAGAACTCAAGGAGGGCGCTCTCGCGGGAGCCCAAGGACGGAGGCTTGTAGGCGGCATCCTCGTATTGGATGGGGGCGAGGGGTACGTTCCCGAAGTCGCCGGAAACGTAGATGAACCTCTCGCCCCAGTGATGGTGCTTGTTGGCGAGACCGATCGTTTTCAGCAGTTGCCCAGAGAAGAACACCACGCCTCCCTTCGCGCGGAAAGTAAATAACTTGCGGAAAATCGGCAAGCTAAACTCGATCCTCTCCGACCACATATAGCATATGAAGGCCATGAGAATCGCCACGGAGTTAGGGTTCAGCTGCGCGGGAACCACCCCGTAGTACCGGAGAGCCTGTCGCATCTCAGGCCACAGCGGAAGGCGGAAGCCCACCTCGAAGTGTTCGATAGGGATGGCGAGCTCCCCCTCCCCTGCAGTGTTGACTTTGTCATGACTGCCCGGGGGCCGCGCGACGAAGCCAGCGGGAACGTGCTGGGTCTTGATCAGATTGAACTCCTCCAGAGTGAGAGTACAGGAAGGGAAGAGATGCTTTTGGAAGGCTTCCGCGCAGTTGGATCGTCCTTCACCACCGCCCGGCATCGCAATAGGGTTTGAAGGCGAGATCTACGAGGAGAAGGCGAGAGAGAGAACGGGGCGAGAACGGAAGTGGAAGACGGAGACGGGCGAGAGCTTTGCGAAGACCGCGAGAACAACAACAAAGGGGAGAGAGACTGGAATCAGAGAAATGAATGTGGTAGGTGAGCCTCCTATTTATAGAAAATCGTGGTAATGATGACTGTTTTCAGAAAGGCGGCGGGGGTACAGCCGTCGCGTCCTAGGTCAGCGGCGCTTCGTTTTTCCCGCCCGAATCTGACAGCGACCGATTAACTAAGCAGCTGGCGCAAACGTTGCGAAATGTCATACGACCGGTAAGGTAGGCGGAAGCAAGGTGGCTCTCGCCACCCCAAAGGCCTGGGAAGATAACTTATACGCATACAAAAATATTACAGACAGAGCTATTGCTCTCGCTGAGCGGGAACGCGATAAAATAATAAGCGAATAAAGTGCGGGAACACTAGTTACAACTCCAAGCGAAAAAGTAAGGGTACATTAGAGAAGGGAAGGCCAGGGGAAGAGGAGGGGAGGTCTCGCGCTTCAGTACGGCTCCCAGCGCCATTTCCCTTGCTCCCAACGCCATTTGCCTCGGTCCCGCAACTTGGTCCGGGGGGCGCCTGCGGGTTGAAGTAGGATGACAGAACGCTGCATCCCAGGTCAACCCGGCGAGACAGATCCCGGATTCTCTCGATGCATCTCTCAGGTGAGGACCCGGCGGTAGCTCCCCCGGGCCGGTCCATCTCGCCTAGAAGGAAGTCTCGCTCCAGGGACTCCAGCCTCTTCTCCACTGACTGGCGAAACTCTCGGGCCGCAAGGTCGCGGACCCGTTCTCACCGGATGAGCTTCGACAGAATGGCGACAACCTTCTTCCCTCGTCTTTTCGCGCTCCCGACACCGATCAGGATCTCCTCCATCTCGTCAGATGAAGGGAAGGGAGAGCTTTCGCCGTCTTCTCCCTCTCTTTCTTCTTCTTCTTCTTCTTCTTCTTCCTCTACCTCAGCGCCAGGCCGCGAGTCCATGTCCCCTGTCGAAAGAATCCCCATTTTAGCGGAAGCTGAAGGATAGCAGCGATAAAATTGCCGTATACCTTCAGAGTGACGAGTCCCCCCGGTCGACGGCAGGCGAGAAGGCCCAGCCCCCCCCCCCCCCCCCCAGCTCCAAAGAGGAGGTGGATTGGCTTTCCTTTGCCGGGGGGGGGGGGTAAACTTTGCGGATGGTGATCCCGGCCTGATCGAGAGCGGGGGAGCGGGTCTCCTCAGCCGCTGGAGGGCTAGCGTCTAGCGGTGGCGCAGGGATCTCGGCATTTTTTCCTCTCGCCGGTAGGGAGGAATCAACCGCATGGGCATACTGATTCGCAGTTCTCGCCCCATCATCCCGGGTGGCGAGATCTGGAGGTGCGGAAACTGACGCTGCGAGGAATCAGGTCAGCATTTAAAAATACCAGGCGAAGGCAAGAAGGGAACCTTTACCAGCGGTGTTCGGGTCTGATGGAGGAGGCGCCTCGGGAACCTGTGGTTGATCATCGTGATGGCTAGAGGGTGGATCCAAACGTTCTCGCGGGGACGCGACAGCATCAGGAACCGTCTCCTGCGAGAGGTATCAAGTTAAACAATTGAGCAACTGGTTGTTAATTGGTATATCAAGCTTACCTTCCGCGGCGAGGTGCCGTCCGCGCAACTAGGGGTCGGGGTGGGCGGGCTCCTGTTCTCGCGGGATAGGTCCCGCTGAACCACCTTCGCCTTCTTCTTCTTCTTCTTAGGCAGAGAAGGCTCAGCAACTGACGACTGTCTCGCTAGCCATGGGGCGACCAGGGCGCTGTTAGCCCTAGCTCGCGCCTGCGCCGCGTTAATGCGGTCCTGCAGATCCTGCGGAAGCGGTTTATCGGCACGCTTGGAAGGCATAGCGAGAGAGAGGGCGAGAGCTCAGGGGGAGAATGACGGCTCGAGGGAAGTGTTATGACCGTCTATCGACACTCATATTTATAGGCGCCGTACGACCCACCGAAAGATTCCCTGACGTTGACACGTGCTCAGCGAATATTTTGGGTTGAACATGTCTTTTCGAGCGCGGCGCTAGCTCAAAAAGAGCGGGGATTGTGTACAACCCCATATTCGCTGAGCCAGACAAGGAGGCACAGTGGTCACAGGAGGGTTAGCCAAAGTGGTCCCGCCCTAAGGAGGATCTCGCCCACAGAAGGCGGAAACGCTCTCGCTGGATGCTATAGCAGAGAAACCGTGGGCCGAGAGCGCCAAGCGCGGACTGCGCGGAAGCGCTCTCGCCCAAACCAAGCCTCAATCCCGAAGAGTTCTCGCTTGCGCTGGGCGAGAACGTGCGCGCCGCGCCCTGGGCCGAAAGGTCTCGGCACCAGCTCTCGCCGAGTGGGGCCCAGGGTCTTTGGAAGAATGTCCTAATTGCCCTCAGGAGAAATTACTTCAGTACCCTCAGAAAAACAGCGGGTTTTGGCTATTGGCAGACCAACCAGGGGCTTTTCAGTAAATTCAGGACAGCAAAATGCTATAAATAGACCCATAAGGGCTCCTTAGAAAGCAAGCTATCATTGTCTCCCGAATTCCAGTGCTTTCTGAGGAGCTCCTAGCCCAGCTTTGGCTTTGGAGGGGAAGCTCTCAGAGATCTTCCAGGTGTGAGGTGAGACCTCCCTGCTGAGGCTTTTGGGTCAGTCTTAGGTCCTTAGAATCCAGTCAAGGGGTGAGACTTGAGAGAAGTAGGTTTTGGATGCACCCCTTTTTCTTCGAACTTCAGTTGAGGTCATATTCGGCTTCAACAACCGGATTCCTATAGCTTCGGGAATCTTTGGTCGAAGTTGCTGTCCAGATTTATTCTGCACTTAAATTCTGGGGTTTATATAATATGAATTTGAATTCAGTGGAATCGATGTTGCTAATTAACTCTAGATTTTGATGAACTATTTTATGTTGACCACCATAGTGCTATGAATGATAAATCTTGTTAATTAAATTTCATAAAACTGAATTGTGGAGCAAGCTTTAATGCATGATATGACTTGCTAAAATTGATAGATTATTATAAATGCACACCATGTTTATAATATGATGAATGAAATGACTGGATACAATTGGTAGATTATTATTAATGCGCGTCATGTTTTTAATATGTTGAAATTATTTGGAATGACAAATAGAAGGATAAGCCATGGTCATGAGTATGTATGATGGTTAGAATGAAATGTAGTAGTCCAATACTTAGAGCGTAGTCTCCCTACGGGTAGTATTGTGGATGGATGTAAGTGCGGTATTGACCGTCACTAGTTGGTTTGTGTTGAGATGTGGTATAGATGGATGGTTGGGTTGTGCCCTCGTGCTTACTTCGGAGGCCCCTTTCCATGCCACAATGTTGTGGAATTTGCATGTGGTGTGAGTCGACACGCGGTGTCGTAATCCTGGGTTAAGGATAGTGTGGCAGGTCTACGGGCTCGCCGATCGTCACACCGATGAGAGTTGACAGTTAGACTTTGGGCAGTTGAGCTTGGTCCTCGGTGTCCACGTCCCGGGGCTCCTTCCGTGCCAAGTGAACGGTTGAGCTGTGTCCTCGTGCCTTCTTCCGAGGCCCCTTTCGGGTCACACCAGGCCAGTTCGGGCTGCGTTCTCGGTGCACATCTACCCGAGACCCCGCTGGGCCATAGTACGCATGGGCTCCGCTGTTGTGTTCTTAGCGTTGAGGCGTACAGAGGCCTAGGTGAAGTAGTGTGGATACCCGCCTAGTAGTAGAGATGCCCGCTCTACTGTCACCGCCTGGCCACAACGACTGATGCTTGAGAGGTTAGCTACCTGCTCGAATAGTGAGAACTATAGTCTGTGTTGACATAGCAATTGCATGTGTGTGATCATGGGTGAGTCATCGCATAGCATACATACCATTACATAGCATTGCACAAACAAGACCCTCATCGTATAAGTTTGTTTGAGCACTCTTATACGATGAGTTACTTTTATGTAACCCGATCCTTAACTTATAAGTTTGTATGGGCATTCTTATAAGTTAAGTTACTTTCCTGCTGTAGTTACTTGTACTTGTTGATTTACTAGTATTGTTATTCAAGTAGAACTGCTAGTTTATAATGTTATTATTCATGTACTATTACCACCTGCTTGTACCTGATTTACTACTTGTATTATACTTGTACCCTTGTTCCTTTCTCTGCCCGGTGCCGAGGAGTCGCCGGGGGAGCGGATGTGAAGCCACTTAGTCTTTCGACAAACGGTTGTCACGTCTTTCTTTTTAGGAGGTCACCCCGCAGGTAGAGCAGCCACAGACTTTGCAGCAGGACGACAGGGCCTGAAGTGACGGTGTCGTCGCTACCGTATTTTATGGATGTGAGTGTTGTGAGATTCTGTTGTAGCCAGTTTGGGCAATTTTATAGCTGTACTCTGATATTGTATCTCGCCGGGTTCGCTCAGCGCCCAGAGGTCACGACGACTTCTCCCCGTCGCCTGACGCCGCTAGAAGAGGAAGCACCGCCGAGGCGAGCTGGAAAGGAGCCCGCTTGGGCAAGTGAAGAGCGACCGATGCAGTCGTGATATTACCCGACGAGTAGCCAGGGGGTTCGTTTTCGGGATCTAATGTCGCCGGCGAGATGCATGGATACTCAGCATTATGGCGAGTACGACGTCTCCAGCAAGAATGAAACTCGTCACCGCTAGGGAGGGATGAGCCCCTTCTGTGACAAGATCATCGCCGCTCCAGTTCCAGAAGGGTTCAGGGAACCCGTTCTCACTTACTACTCCGGCAGAGACGACCCTGTCAGACACCTCCGGTGATTTGAAAATGTCGTCTCCATCTGCAACATGTCTGACGTCTTCAAGTGCAGGTTCTTTTTCATCACCCTCAAGGGGAACGGTTGGGATTGGTTCCATCAACTACCGGCAGGGTCCGTGTACTACTTCTCAGATCTGCGTCGGGGCCTTATGGCGAGGTTCGCGACATCGAAGAAGAGGAAGAAGGAAGCGACGACCCTCTTCAAAATCGTCCAAGGGCAGCATGAGAGTTTGGGTCATTACATCGACCGCTTTCAGGAGGAGATTTTGGAGGTGGAGGAAGTAGACAGCTTTACCTTGATGGTGGCCCTGAAGTTCGGGTTGAAGCAAGGATTGTTTAGTCTGGAGATGGGGTCCAATCCCCCGAGATCTTTTGAAGAAATGATAGAGAAGGCGAACACTTTTGTTCGGGGAGAAGAGAAGAACAAGGATTTTCTGGCGAGGCTGGATGGGGAGATTGCGACAAAGAGGAGGGGAGCAGGACCTTCGGTCGAAGTCAAGGAGGACGTCGTAAAGGCGAGAGAAGATGAAGAAGGAATAACCAAGGAGAGAGGCAAGAGGCAGTTAGTTTGGTGTTTGTTCGGGAGGAAGGCAAGAGGCAGCTTCCTATCTACTATGTTAATAGAGTGCTGCAGCAGGTGGAGACAAGGTACCCTATCTTGGAGAACCGGGTGTTCGCTTTGGTAGTTTCGGCTCGTAGGCTCCATCCTTATTTCCAAGCTCACTCCATCAGGGTCGTCTCTGATCATCCTCTACGGAGTATCCTGGATGGAGTGGAGCACTCTGGCTGGCTGGCAAAGTGGGCAGTGGAGCTTAGCGAGTTTGATATTTCTTACTCTCCAAGGGTATCAATCAAGGCGCAGGCGGTGGCGGATTTACTTGCCGACTTCTCGGCCGAGGTGGAAGGAGAGGAAGGATCTTCTAGCACAGTGTCTTGGAAGATGTTCGTGGATGGGGCTTCGGGCAGATATTCCGTGGGAGCCGGAGTCGTGCTCGTAAGCCCTCAGGGAACCAGGATCGAGCAGGCAGTCGAGATCCTCTTCCCAATTGCCAACAATCAGGTGGAGTACGAAGCCATGGTGGTCGGCTTGCATCTCGCCAAGGAGTTGGGAGTTTGAGATATCAGGGCCTTCACCGACTCGATGGTAGTCGCGTCCCAGATCAGAGGCGAGTTCAAGGTGAACGATCTGATTTTGCAGCGGTACTTGATCAAGGTGAAAGGTCTAATCGGGGGGGGGGGGGGGGTTTCAGCATTTCTTCGTCGAGCACGTACCCCGAGAGGAGAATTCGGAAGCTGACTACCTTGCTAAGTACGGTCCCCGGGCCGGGGGAACCGTGACTGAACTTTTCCGACCGTCCATCGAGGAAGGGGAGATGATGGAGATAAATAGAGGGCATCCTGGAGGGATCCATTTATTTCTTTCTTGACGACAGGTCAGATTCCTGCCAGCAAGGGAGACCAGAGGAAGTTTCGCTACAAAGCCACCTACTATTTGCTTCAAGAAGGAGAGCTCTACCGCAAGACCATCCCAGGTCCTCTGGCTCGGTGCCTGTCAGAGATTGAAGTACCACGCATCCTGGAGGATATTCACTCTGGAGAGTGTGGCAGTCACTCGGGGACTCGCAGTATTGAACAAAGGATTCTAAGGCATGGATACCTCTAGCCCACCATTCAGAAGGATGCAGAGGCCTTCTCAAAAAAGTGTCTCAAGTGCCAGCTCTTCGCGCCTCTTCAATTATAGCCAGCTCAGCTCCTTCACCCGATCACTGCTCCATGGCCCTTCGCCATCTGGGGGATGAACTTGATCGGCCCCTTTCCTCAAGCCAGCGGGCAGAGGAAGTTCGTGCTTGTCATGATCGACTACTTCTCCAAGTGGATCGAGGCAAAAGCTTTGGCTAAGACCATGTCGCAGATTGTGAAGAATTTCATTTGAGGAGAAATTGCATGCAAGTTTGGGATTCCTCGCGCCATCGTCACCGACAACGGGCCGCAGTTCGCCAGTTTGGAGTTAGAGGACTTCTGCAAGCAGCTAGAGACAGATCTTCGATTCGCCTCTGTGCATCATCCTCGCAGTAATGGACAGGTGGAAGCCGCCAACAAGTTGATCATCAACCTCCTGAAGAAGAAAGTCACCAACTTGAAAGACAATTGGGCGGAGCAGCTCCCCTTGGTCCTCTGGGCCCTGAGAACAACTCCAAACTCAGCTACGGGGGAAACTCCCTTCAAGTTATCCCACGGGTCCGAGGCACTCATCGCAGTGGAGTTCGAGGTTCGGAGCCCAAGAGTTATAACAGCTGGAGATGGCGACGAAGAATGACGCTTGGAGAATGAGGACGTCCAAAGACTCTCGCTGGATTTCGTAGAAGAGCTTCGTGACTTTGCCTCCAACTGCCAAGAGGAGATCAAGCGGCGCATGGTGAAGCACTTTGACAAAAACGTCTGCCTTAAGCATTTCCTCGCCGGAGAACTGGTTATGAAGAAGGTGGACGCCACAGGAAAGGGGCAACAGTTGGCAAGTTGCATCCAAATTGGGAAGGTCCCTTCATTGTCCAGGAAACCTTGGCCACCGGAGGCTATTATCTCCAGGATCAGGTTGGAGAGCAGCTGAGAGGTACTTGGAGCGGGGATGACCTGAAAAGGTTCTATCCTTAGCAGCCAATGATGTATTTTATTTGTACATACTTTCACATATATACAATGGCAACTGTTTTGCTTCTGTTCATTCTTTTTTCATCTCAAGTGCTTTGGGAACTCAAGGTGTTGCTCCAGGATCGATCCGAGAAGTCGGCCGTCAACTTGTCCCCCTAGATAGCCCAGTTCGGACGATGGGACGATGCCTCGGGATATAAGCGTCCTTGTAAGACTGGACCCCTGCATTGACGGCCGAGATCAGCTCCCCCCTTGCATGTCAGCCTAGCTACCCTCGATTGCATCTTTCCTACGACTGGAGGAACTAACGGGAACAGGTTTGGACTCCAACCTCTTGGATTTGGGGAATGATCAATCTTGCCAAGCTCTCCCTTCAGTAGCCAGAGAGCCAGGATAGGCTCAAGAGAATATGTTAGCCGTGAGTGCGTCTTGTAGGACCCTCGGAAGAGCACAACCCCTCGCTCTTGCATTTGCGTTCGTAGCCAGTTGGCAGAGCTAAAAGCGATCATAGCGGTTGGATTGGGAAACATGCCTTCAACCCATTCCTCGTAGATAGCCTAGTTCGGACGATGGGACGATGCCTCAAGATATAAGCGCCCTTGTAATACCGGACCCCTGCATTGACGGCCGAGATCAGCTCCCCCCTTGCATGTCGACCTAGCTACCCCTGATTGCATCTCTCCTCCGACTGGAGGAACTATCAGGAACAGGGTTGGACGCTAACCTCCAAACTCGACGTCGGCAAGATCATCGTTCGATTTCTGTTTTCTTCCTCCTCAAAGATATTGATCCGCTTAATCCCTTTTCACACTCTTGACGCAGCAGGAAAACATATCAATTCCTCGGGTGGCAGGTCCTCGTAAGTTCAAGTCCATGCGCGAGCTCCTCTCCTGCGCATTGCCCAACGACCTCCTCGAGTGAGATCAAGATCCTCGCTGGAGTGATGCCGTAGTCCGAGATCTCTATACGAGCTCCTCTCCTGCAGACCGACTACTTGCCTCCCCGAGTCGACCTACACCACTCTAGTTGAGCAAGGCTCCTGAAAGCGGTCGACTCCAACAATGTCCAAGTCCTCGAGTGGTAGGTCCTCATAAGTCCAAGTTCCTGCACGAGCTCCTCTCCTACACATTGGCCAACGACCTCCTCGAGTGAGATCAAGATCTTCGCTGGAGTGATGCCGTAGTCCGAGATCTCTGTACGAGCTCCTCTCCTGCAGACCGACTACTTGCCTCCCCGAGTTGACCTACACCACTCTAGTTGAGCAAGACTCCTGAGAGCTGTCGACTCCAATAATGTCCAAGTTCTCGAGTGGTAGGTCCTCATAAGTCAAAGTTCCTGCACGAGCTCCTCTCCTGCACATTGGCCAACGACCTCCGCGAGTGAGATCAAGATCCTCGCTGGAGTGATGTCGTAGTCCGAGACCTCTGTACGAGCTCCTCTCCTGCAGACCGATTACTTGCCTCCTTGATTCGACTAGCTCCCACCCCCAGTTGAGCTCGGCTCCTGCTGGGTGTCGACTACTCACAACCACAAATCAGGCTCAGCTTCTCACAGGATGTCATTCTTGGTAACAAAATAAATCGTGTGGAAGCGGGCAGACTCCTTCGAGTATGCGAGCAGATATGAGGCGAGTACGCAAGCAGATATGGGCGAGTATGCGAACAGGTATGGGCGAGCATGCGAGCAGCTATGAGGCGAGTACGCGAGCAGATATGTGAGAGTATGTGAATAGGTATGGGCGAGTATGCGAGCACGTCACAGGTGAAAAGTGGAGGCGAGCTATGAAGAGCGACTATGGTCGTGCGAGTAAAAATTATGCGAATATGAACGATGCCAACGCACAGGTAAAAGTGAGCCTATGAGCCTAGCGAGTATCATCAGCATGCAAGTATGAAAGCAGGAAAACACAACGTGGTAATTCAGACTTGTATTTATATTTTTTTCAAAAACATTACAAGTTACAAAAGTATCTGTTACAAAATATCGCTAATTGGAATTAGCGAGCATGACAAATATCGGCGAGCAACTAGGACTCATCGTCGCCAATATCAGGCCGATATTCCTCATCCCCGATGTCAGCATCCTCTTCCTCGCCACTCTCCTCGCTCTCCTCCTCGACGCTGCCGCTGCTACTGCTACCGCTGCCGCTACTGCTGGAGCTCGCCGACGGTGAAGGTATGCGATCTGGTGAGATTGTTGCCTCAACGAGCAGCTCGGGGATCAGCTCGTCTACGGTGAACTGTTTCTCCCCCTCGTCAAGCTTCCCGCTGATCCTCAGCCTCGCGAGCACGACATTGCCGGCCGCGCGGGCTATCTCGCGGTGAACCGACGACCTCTCCTCCCACAAGACACGAGATCGCTTGATGGCGTAGTGAGGGTCGTCCTCCGGCCGCGGCTGAGAAGCAGAATAACTCGTACCGGCTTCTAAAATGGGCTGGCGAGATTCCATCTCGGCTGCGCGGACTTGGGCTGCCTCCAGATTAGCCTGAGACTTGGCGAGTTTTGCCTCGTACTCAGAAAGCTTCTTGGCGATTTTTATCTCGGCAGCCTGTGACAAAGAACAGAGTCAGCAAAAAGAATCCAAGTGTGTCAACATCAACAACGTGCGCAGGAGGCGACTTACCTCATAATCTCTCCAGCGAGCGGATTCCATGTCAAGATCAATCGCCTTTTTGCTGACGATCTTCAAGGCCTTAGTCCTCTCCAGCATCCTCCTCGCCACGAAATGATTCAATTCGACGGCTTGCGCGAGCGAGCAGGACGCATGCTGGGCGAGTTCCTCCTCGCTGAGATCCAACATCGATTCCGCGTCGCCTCGCCCGTACATCGCGTGAAGGATGGCGAAGGCCTCCCCCTTGTCCTCCCAGTCCGCCGACCAGGAGGGGAGGTTGGTGCTCAGAGTCAATAGATGTTCATCCGCCGACCAGGTCACCAGCGGGCGACCATAGACGTCCACCACCTCTCACCCCAAGTTGAAGTTGGGGTGGAAGTGGGGAAGTCGGGCATCCAGTTGCGACGATTCTTGGTCGTCAGGATGCGGCGACGACACATTTTGTTTTTTGGTCGCAGGGCCCGACGAACTGGCTTTCCCCTTACCCTTGGAGAGCTTTTCTTCTCGCCGACATCAGTCGGCGAGCCGGTCTCATGCAGCGAGGTGGCGACTTCTTTCACCGGAGGGAGCGGCTTCTCCGGAAGCTCGAACGACACTGCAAAATGGCAAGTTAGTTAGTATTGCGCTTCTCAATGCACGACGAGTATGGAAACAAAGTGATTCTCGCCCAAGCTTACCCTCCTTGGAATGCATCTCCAATAAGGTGTTGACATTTAGTCGCCAGAAAATGACGTCGAACCGGCGACCTCGGAACGACTCGACGAGCTGCTCGCGAACGCCCTCCAATATCGGCAGGAGGAAGGCGACGTCGGCAGGTTGGTGCGGCCTTCCTAGGACGCCATCGAAGTAGCCCTCGACGACGACTAGCAGCTCGCTCCATCGGTGGACTTTGTTCGTTGTCCCTACCAGAGTGCAGACGTGACTACTGAAGTAGACCACGCCCTCGGCAGTTGTGGCGAAGGCAAATATCTTGCGGAAGACAGAGAGGTCGAAGGTGACCCTCTCCTCACGCAATTAACAGAGGAACCCCATGATGATGGCGACGCCATTGGGGTTGATCTGCGCAGGGACGATACCAAAATACCGAAATATCTCGCAATATTCCGGCCATAATGGAAGTCGCAAGCCAACGTTAAAGTGGCGAAGGGGAAGGACCAGCGCGTCCTCGATATATGTATTGAGTCGCTCGCTACGGCTCGGGAGCCTGGCCGAGTATCCCTCGGGGAGGAGCCTTTCCCTAAAGCTCTCTAAGTCGCGCTCAGTGGTGATCGACTTCTTGAAAGCCGCATCCGCAAAGTTGGCGGCATGGGCTTGGCGGCGAGCACTGACATCATCACCAACCATCTTGCGAGATTTAACGAAGAAGAAGAAAGAAGAGCGAGGAACAAAGCAAAGTCGCAGCGCGCGAGCAAGAAAAGATACTCGCGAGCTATGGGGTCAAAAACGCAACATCGTACTTATGTCCTACCTACCCCCTCTATTTATAGACGCCGGGGGGGGGGGGGGTATATCTTCCTTACGGCGAGTATCAGACCAAATCGCGCCCTAAGCGAGTAATCTGACTTTGTTGCATAGGTCGTACAGAACAGATAAAGCATGATCGCAACCTGCAGAACAAACTCGACACAATCCAGACAAGATGTCGCACAAACATTGAAGACAGTAAAAAATTAATAATGGCGCGAGATCCAAGCTCGCTTATTACAAATCAATAAACGTTCATAAAGTCACACTTGACGAGCTTCAAGTAGAAGAAAAAGAAAGAAAAAATCCTAAGTCCTTGGAGGTCTCTCTGGAGGGTGAGGATGTCGCCCAGCCCATCTCGCGCGCCCGCCAGTAGTGCTCCGTCGCCAGCGCCATCGTGTCATCGCCAAGCCGCAACTGCTCTTCCAGCCTCGTCAGCCGGCCAACAGAGCCCATACTCGCTCGAATGCCGGCCAGCTCGTCGAGAACAAGCTGGAGGCGATGGTTGTTAAGCGTCAGCTTGCGATCATTCTCCTTTACCATGTGGAAGCGGGCTTCATAGCTCTCCAGAGTACTCTTGAGCTCTTCCATCTTCGACATCCGCACTTCCAACGATGATATTCGTCGATGAGGCTCGCAGATCGCCAGCTGGTCAAACTTGCTCTCCAGCTCCAGGTAGGCGTGAGCAGCAGCGTGGCGATATTCCATGCCCGCCAACCCAATGACGTCGATGAAGGCCGCCCCTGGAGTCGTCGACCGATCTGTCAGCAAAAGAAAGTCGCTAGATTAGACAGGGTACTTAGCCGCCACGTGCGACATCAATAGCGGTGCATACCGCGGCAAGGAGATCGAGATCGGCGAGGAGAGGATTCGCGAGTTGGCTCGTCTCGCCGGTTTGAAGATGGCCCACCAGCGTGCTCGGCCGCCTTGCCCGCGCCCTCCTTGTCCAGCATCTGCAACTCTTGGCGGGAAATAGCTCGGTCGCGACTTGACCGACTTACTGCCCGCGGGTTGCGATGAAGTAGGCAAGGGGAGCGACGAACTCGCCGGTGGCTGAGGATTCTTAAGCGGAGGAGGCGGAGGAAGTAGCGTCGTGGCGACTTGGGAAGGCGCGACCAGGGGCGGCGGCAGCGGCAAGGATGCAGTTACCGAATGGATGGTGGCAACATTTGTAAGAGGCGACGGCGTGGGAAGCGAAGAACTCAGCGGGGGCAGCGAGGAGCTCGCCTCGGGCAGAGAAGACCTCGCCGTAGGCAGTGTAGAACTCGCCGCGGGCGGCGCAAAGCTCCTCGCAGGCAGCGCAGAACTCGCCGGGAGACCCTTGCTCACCGGCGGATCCTTCTTTGGCAGAGTGTCCTTCGGCAAAGGATCCTTGCTCGCCGGGGTCGTCTTCCTTGGAGGATTCTTCAGCGGCAGTTCCTTGCTCGCCGAAGGAATCGAGGCCTCAGGTGTCTTTTTATCGCCGATATGGATCCGCACCGTGTGCACGGTCTTTACTGGTCTCCCGGCAGGAAGGGCGACCAACGGCGCGGAGCTCAATGGGGCGACATTCAGAACCGCGTCAACGCCCCCCGATGGAAAATCTGCGAGTATCATGATCAAGTTAGCAAGCAGTGGAAACGACCATAAGTGCAGCAAAGTATCTCGGGAATATGACAACCTGGCGGGTCGACGACTTCAACCTGCTGCGACACCAGAGTGGAGGCGAGTTTCGGGGCCAGGGTCGTGGCGAGCTCAGGGATGTCGAGCGAGTCGTGGAAACTCGCATCAGAGGCGACAACATTGGGAATGTCGTCAAGCCCCAGGTCACTGAGCAACTGTTGCGTGCTGGCAGAGCGCACGTGGTTGCTAGTGGAAGTCGCGGTTTGAGAAAGAGGTGGCGGCGAGTTATCGTCACCGGAGGCGGGTTTATTCTTGGACTTTTTAACTTTTTTCTTCTTGAGGGGGGGGGGGGGGGTAAGTCGGCAACAACGTCCTCCTCGTGTGGCCTTTTCGGCTTAGCGACGCCAAGAGCACGGATCAGCGCAACGAGGCTGTCATGAAGAAATTTCGCAGCGTCCGACATTATGCGCGAGTTCTGAAGATCCGGCTAAAGAACCAGGCCCCCTTATTTATAGTGTTTGACAGGCAGGTACATGAGGTGAGTAACCAAGATACTCGACAGAGCAGCTCGCCGAATAAGTGTTGGATGTTTCTTTCCGAGCTCCTATGTCGCTCAGAAAGAATGGGGATTGTGTACAATTCGTATTCGTTGAGAGTGGGTCCTACCACAGCCAGATCAACAAAAGTCAAGGCCAATGAGTCAAGACAGGAGTCAAAGACATCATACAAGATCGCGAAAGGCCTGAGCGAGTATAGACGAGCTCCCCTCGCATACTCGCCAGGTAGGAGACTAGGCGAGATACTCGCCCAGCCCATGCGAGTTCCTCTGGAAGTCGCCGAGTCGCCCGGGTGGTGGGGTATAAATATGACCCCCTCCCTTGGTTTTGTCTATAAATAGGACCACAGGGATACGAGGTGAGACACTTGAAATCCTCGGCAGGATACTCGCGCGCTTCATTTTCGAGATACTAGCTGAGTCTTTGGATTTCTTTTCCTTGGAGAGCAAGTCGCGACCTTACGACTTCGCCAGCTAGCTTCCCTCGTACCAAGTTCGACCATCTTTGGTTGAGAAGGGGCTGCTCCTTTCGAGCATCCGGGTACGTGGTGGGACCTTCCTACCGCAACATCTGATGTTCTGTTTGACCCGATTCTTCATTCTAGTCACCCTAGCCGTCTGATCTAGCTTTTGAGCCAGTAACCTTAGGCGGCTTTGGTCCGAATTCTGAGGTTAGGATTTTTCCTGGCTTCAACACTTTTATCTTTTATTTTAAATTCTCGTGCAGATTTAATAATTATATTATATAGCTTTACATGTGTGAGGATATTCAAAGTCTTCAAAAAATATTATGCGCTTATTTAGCTCACATAAAATGGGTTCGATCCAATGACAAATGATACATATATACGATAATTCTACTTTTATGATACTGTTTCAAACGTCACTCGTTAAACTTACACGATCTTCAAAAGTTTTAGAAAAATTTATTAACGATTGTTTTGATTCTAAATTGACTTTAATGTCGTCGCGCCTAAGAGAAACTCTACTTATATGTTGATATTTGTGCTGAAGCCCTGCATGTTTGTATTTCGCCGCATCCTCGTTGTTGTTGTGGCTGAATGACAACTCACGTTTGATGACATGTTTCATCTGTAGGACTCGTTGGCGAAGTTGATCGTACATCCAAATTTGTCCTACTTCTGAAATTTGGTCCTAACTGGACTCGGGAGTTCGTTTCAAAACACAAGACTTATGGTGTCTTGCTAGTATCGAGTTGCCGGTAAGGGTTAGTAGCTTCGAGCATAATTTGCATCACGGCTTGAATTCGACACCAACTCGAGCCTTATCAAAATGATCCCAAATTGACGTCTTACGATTGTGCTCCACCATCACAGACGTACTTTGAGTAGACGACCCGGGTGTTGATGATGACGATGTCATGCTAGCGTTGAGAATGATGCTGACGAGGCGTTAAGTAAATTTTAAATTATGAGAAATAGTGAGAGAGTGTGAGAGAGTGAGAGTGAGTGGGAGAGTGAGATGGAGAGAGGGAAGAGTGGGAGAGGAGTAAAAATTGGGTCCGGGCCCGGACCTTCCTCTAGGTCCCCACTAATGGGAAAGAGGAGCAACATGTAATTATGTGGAGTCCGCAATACGTAGTTAATATGGGCATGTTTGGTCCACCTGCAGACATATTTTTTATTGGCCACCCGGACCTTCCTTTAGGTCCGGGTGGCGGACCCAAAATTTTTTTGTGAGAGGGGGGTCGGGCTGGATGGGTTAAAAATTTTTTTTTTTTTATAATATGAGTCTAGGCCCTAGACTGCACAACAACCAAGGCCCTAGGCTTTGCTGCTGTACAGTAGTACAACTGCTTTATTGTTGTATAGCAGCTAACGACTCTTATAAGAGTTGTCGCCTGACCGAGCTGGCTCGAAAATCAGAATTTGTCCGCCTCGGGCCGGACACCACTTTTAGTGAGCCCAAACTGGACCCGGCCGGGCCTAGACGGGCTATTACCGTGCCGGGCTCGGATCAGCCCACTGGTCCCAATCCCTTTTGTACACGACAACCCACAACACACTTTTTTTTTTGGAGATAAATTGTCATTTTCGAGGCGTTTCTCCCTACCAAAAAAAAAGTTGGCTTCTCAAGAATTTAATCACCCTATGTCAGCCCGATAGACCCTCTCTCGCTGTCATTCCATCAGCTTCTGAGCACTTCGTGGCCCGCGCCCCTCGCCTTCACCACACAGTCTCCAAGAAGCAGAGGATCGAGTTCCCTAGCGCTCCGGCCGCCGACCACTCCCCCGGCGTCGGCCATGTTCTCTTCATCCTCTACTTTATGCTTCAGCTGTTCCCCCCGCCTCTGACTCCGACCACCCCCAGCTCGCCTTCAATCTATCTGCACAACAAAATGTCCATACACTGAGGCTTCAGGTACCTCAAAACCATCATCTCTTACCTTGATTATTGTTTAAAATCAAGGGTACAAGCATCAAATACATTGAAGCTTCAGGTACAACAAAAGGCAGAATAGAATGCTCAGCACTGCTTTAAATCAAGGGTGTAGCATCAAATGCGGTGGCTATTTGGAAATGAATCCAAAAATATTTGACACCCCTGATGATATACAACCTCATTTTGATTTTTCTGTTCTAAAATGATTCTTCTTTTTCTTCTTCCCTCAAAATGATTCTTGAGCTCACAGTAAAAAATAATGTAGAATAACCTGAAATGTTTCTGTAAAATGATTCTTCATAGTTTTTGTGTGGTGAGATGGTTCTAATTTTGTAAATGCTTAACATATTGTCGGTATAAACTACAAATATCCATTTTTTATTAATTTTTGATTCGATTTAATCATTTTTGCAGTACTTCCACTAGTTATTGGAAGATGAACCAACCGGTCTAGATGCATGAATGATCAGATGCCTTGAATGCTAAGAGTCACAAACCTGTTTAAATTCCATGTTTAATGGTTGTTTTAATATCGTCTATTAATGCTTGGTGTGTCCGTTCCTTTTCCATTCCCGCACTATAAAATCTGCCATGTAGTAACAAGTAATCAATCAGTGAAATGAAATGAATCTCTTACCTTTCTCCTCTCCCCTGTTTTCGTTGCTTTGTTGTTTTCCTGCTAACTGCTCTCATGGTCTCATCATCTACCAACAACGCCGCATTCCTGTCACAACACTTTTCCTTATTCAATGGAGAGCTATATGATCACTGGGCGGTCAAGATGGAGACTCTACTTGAGTCCCAACATCTATGGGAGGTTGTCCAAAATGGGCCTAGACCTGACCCAAGAGAGAAGGTGAAAGAGGGAGAGGAAGCCAGAATACCCAAAGGAGAAAAGCAAAAGAACTCCTTGGCACTGCTACTCATCCAACAAGCCGTCTCAACCAATGTTTTTCAAAGAATCATGGTAGCCAAAACTGTCAAATTTGCATGGGATACCCTCGGAGAAATCTACCAAGGAGATAAAAAGGTAATTTCTATCAGAAAAGTAAATATAAAGAGACAATTTGATTCCCTCTCTATGAGAGAAGATGAATCAATTTTCGAGTTCATGCCAAAACTCACAAACCTCACCAACCAACTAAGTAACCTTGGGGCACCTGTGGAAGAACGAGAAGTCGTACTTAAAATATTGACAAGCCTACCAAAATCATATGATCACATAGAGGCAGCTATAGAGGAAAGTAATGACTTAGACACTTTATCTGCTAGTGCTCTCATTGAGAAAATCCAATCCCATGAGGAACGCTTGAGGCGACACTCTCCAAATATTTCTCATGCACTGCATAATGGGTACTAAGTTGTTTTTAAATCAAATTTATGCCAAATTTTTTATCCTCGTGACAAGCAGGTAGCGTCCACAAAAATGTCCAAGAATAAAGTTTTCTCCCTCTCACTGGAGACCGTACAAACTGCTGCTCTTACCACCTTACAACACACAACTGGTATGGTAATGAGGTGGCACAACCGCTTGGGGCATGTCAACTTCCAATCTATGCAGAACTTAATTGAAAACAAGCTTGCAAATGGTCTGATAGAACTCAAGGTTCATCATTGCCCCTGTAATACCTGCGCCACTGGAAAATCACATCGTCTGCCCTTCCCTCTTCCTTCTCAAAGGTGCTCCAAGTCGCTTGACCTTCTGCATTGTGACTTGTGGGGACCATCCACAACTCCCACTGTTGGAGATAAGATGTACTTTTTCCTTATTGTTGACGATTTCAGCAGGTATATGTGGCTATTCCTGCTAGAGCAAAAATCTGAAACATTCTCCCAGTTCATTGAGTTCAAAAGAGAGACTGAGAAGAAGTTGGGAAGAAATATCAAGACAATAAGAAGTGAAAATGGAGGAGAATTCGTATCACATGCGTTTAAACACTTTTGCTCAGGTCATGGAATTAGACATGAGCTCACTGCTCCAGGATCTCCCCAGCAAAATGGTGTAGTAGAGCGCCGCAATCAAACAATTTTGGAGATGGTACGAACCATGTTACTACACAAAGGCATGCCAAAGCATTTTTGGGGAGAAGCAGCATGTACTGCTGTGCATATCCTGAATAGAGTCCCGAATAAGGTCAGTAAAAACTCAACTCCTTATGAGATATTAAACAGCAAAAAGCCTGAAATGGGGCACTTAAGAACTTTTGGATGCATTGCCTTTGTGCATTTGCTCAAAGAAAAAAGAGACAAGTTAGATCAAACAGCCAAAAAATGTATCTTCCTAGGTTATTGTGATAACAGAAAAGCTTACAAGTTGTTTGATCCAACATCTCAAAGTATACTTCTCTCTAGAGATGTTACTTTCCATGAGGAAGACAATTGGATTTGGGCATGAGATAGCACGGTGAGTCAAGGCACCTGCACCACGGTTGAGCTCCAATTGAACCCCCTCCAAGTGATGCAGGAGCCCCCATATCATGAAAATACAGAGCTGCCTCAAACTCCTGACTCACCAAGGTCATCATCACCCATCCGCACTCGGTCCTTGCAAGAAATCTATGACAACACAAGCACAGTTCCACTCTACACCAGTCACTTATGAGGAAGCAACACAACACAAGGAATGAAAAATAGCCATGAATCATGAGATAGTGTTGTTGAAAGAAACAATACTTGGAGTTTAGTCCCCAAACCACCAAACAAACCTGTCATAGGCCTAAAATGAATTTATAAACTTAAACATGATGAAAAGGGGAACATAGTCAAGCATAAAGCTGGAATTGTGGCCAAGGGATACTCCCAGAAATTTGGAAGGGACTACGAAAAAACTTTTGCCCCGGTAGCTCGAATGGACTCCATCCGGCTTTTACTCTCCATTGCAGCAAATAACTGTTATCCTATTCATCAGCTTGATGTGAAATCAGCCCTTTTAAATGGCACCATATCCGAAGAAGTGTATGTGTATCAGCCATAGGGGTATATACAAAGGGGGAAAGAAAATCAAGTTTACAAACTTTACAAGGCACTATATGGATTGAAACAAGCACCTCCTGCCTGACACTCAAATATCTCTGCATATTTCAAAAAGGAAGGCCTCACCGCAAGCAAGCTCGAACCTTCCATGTTTATAAAATCTGAATCCAATGGTGACAAAATTATAGTGTGCCTCTACATGGATGATCTACTGATCACTGGAGGATCAGAGAGTGCAATTCAGAACTTTAAAACTAGAATGAAGGAGAAGTATGAAATGTCAGATCTTGGGTATCTAAAATTCTTTTTGGGTATGAAAATCACGCAGATTCAAAGCTCTTTCTACCTCTCTCAAGAGCAATATGCCAGAGAAGTACTCAAGAAGTTCAAAATGTCAGACTGCAATCCCTGTCGTACCCCTATGTGCACGAAAGTGAAGCTAAGCAAGTACAAAGAAGGAGATGAAAAAACAGATGAAGATGCATATAGAAGTTTAATTGGTTCTTTAATTTATCTAACTAACTCAAGACCCGATCTTGAACATTCTGTTAATCTCTTTTCCAGGTTTATGAGCTCACCGACCAAAGAGCATATGGAGGCAGCCAAACGAGTTCTAAGATACATAAAAGGAACAGTCACCCACGGAATCCTCACACCAGGGATCTGAACCCATTGCTCACAGGCTATTGCGATGCGGATTGGGGAGGCTTTCAAGATGATCGAAGAAGCACCGAGGGTTATTTGTTCTTTTATGGATCAAACCCTGTTTCTTGGAGGTCAAGGAAGCAGCAAACTGTAGCCCTATCCACAACTGAAACAGAGTACATGAGTATTACTTCTGCAATTTGCGAAGGCATCTGGATGAAGGGGACGATAGAAGAGTTTACTGAAGAAAGGAAGAAGAAGGCAATAACACTTAAATGCGACAACAACTCCGTCATAACACCGTCGAAAAATCCGGTGTTCCACAACCGCAGCAAACACATCGAAATTAAATACCACTTCATTAGAGAGAAGATAGAGAACGGAGAAGCCTGTCTGGAACATTGCTCGTCGGAGCTCCAGGTCGCCAACATATTTACCAAGCCATTGCATCGCAGTCGGTTTATGATGCTCAAAACTGACCTCAAAGTAACCGGACCGCCGGTTCAAGGGGGAATATTGGAAGATGAACCAACCGGTCCAGATGCATGAATGATCAGATGCGTTGAATGCTAAAAGTCACAAACTTGTTTAAATTCCATGTTTAATGGTTGTTTTAATATCGTCTATTAATGCTTGGTGTGTTCGTTCTTTTTCCATTCCTGCACTATAAAATCTGCCATGTAGTAACAAGTAATCAATCAATGAAATGAAATGAATCTCTTACCTTTCTCCTCTCCCATGTTTTCGTTGCTTTGTTGTTTTCCTGCTAACTTGCATCCTGCACAAATGAGTTAAACAAGAGGTTCAATTTCCATCACTAGTAACTAGCGAGTGGGATCAAGCAGAACGTATCATAAGGTATGGATAATACATGTTGCTGTATTTCTCTTTTTTTTGTTCATCACAATTGATTTTAAGCCTCTGGAGCAAGCGGAGAAAGCTAAGGATACAGGCAATTACTCTTTAATTTATCTACTCAAACTCATATTTTGTTCTTAATGTTTAGCTTATCTGCTACCAACCCGTTGCTCAACTTATTTCTTAGCTTCGTTGCAATGAATAGTTTTTTTTTTTAATTTTGCTTTACTGTATTTTTCCATCCCCATATTTTAAACCACTTTAAAAATTTTTACTTGATACTGAGAATGTTTTATTTACTGAGAATGTTTTTGTTGAGGCCAAACTCGACGTCCCGGTCGGACCGGAATAATCTGCACCGTCTTAGTTCTTGGAACGGTCGAGCGTGCACACAGTCACAAAGAAAAAAAATTTGACACGACAATTTTTTTACGTGAAAAACCCCTCAACTGGGTGAAAAATCACGTGACCGGATCTGTGCCGACCAAACCTCCACTAGATCTGAGTGCTGTTACATGGCTTTTCCAAGAACTCGAGGGCAACATGCCGCCTCTCGTTACAATTATTGGGGGGGGGGGAGAGAGAATCTCATGGGTGACAGGCCACCACTCACAATGCTAATTATTTCTTCGAGTGCTGCGGGGAGCGTTGCGCTCGTTGTATTCTGGAGTCTTCTAATAATTCCTGAAGGCAGCAACAGTTTGTTGTACACGTTCTAATATCTGGTACTTTGAAGCTCGGAGGCGCTCTCAGCGCGTCTTATCCTCTGCTTCTTGTCTTTGATTGTCTTTTGGAGAAGCGTGATTCAGTTGTCTTATCGGTAGATGAAGTGCTTGTTTTGGAGCGCGTGGTGCGCTTGTTGGCAAAGAGCGCGCTGGGAGTTTGCTGGAGGAGAGCGCGCTAGGCGCTTCCTTGAGGGGCGGCGGCCAGAACGGGCGGCAGAATTGCCGCCCGTTTTGGGCGAAACAGGGGCCGCCCCTATGAGGGGCGGCGGCCAGAACGGGTGGTAGAATTGCCACCCGTTCTGGGCGAGACACAGGCCGCCACTGTGAGGGGCGGCGACCAGAACGGGCGGCAAAGTCGCCGCCCGTGCTGGGCGAAACAGGGGCCTACCCTGTGAGGGGCGGCGGCCAGAACGGGCGGCAGAATTGCCACCCGTTCTGGGCGAGACACGGGCCGCCCCTATGAGGGGCGACTGCCAGTACGGGCGACAAAGTTGCCGCCCGTTATGGCCAAAACACAGGCCGCCCCTGGCAGGGGCGTCGGGTGGCCAGGTGGCCGAGGAAGAAGGTTGCGCGCGGCGTTGCCCTGCGCGCGCAGGTGCGCGCGGCCCAAGACGCGCGCAGACGCGCGCTTCCCCGGGCGTGCACTGGCGCGTGCTTCCCGGGGCTCGCGCTGGCGTGCGCTTGGTCAGAAACTTAGTGTGGGTCAGGGCGGGGTGGTCCTCGGGCTTGACTGAACCATTCTTAGGGGGAAACCACATCAGTTTTATATATGTTTTAAGGTTCTTTTTTTATGTGTACTTGCTTCCCCTGGCTCTGCCAACTTCTGCCCTCCCAAGCATTTTTTTGAAAAAAAGTCACATAAATTTCTTCATGACAGTAATGGTTTACTCACAAATATGATTTAATGCATAAATTTTGACATATTCTAATGTTCTAACTTCTAAGTTGGCCAGGTACTCAAATCAAATAACTGTGTATGAACAATGAGGTAGGATTACGTTTTACCATGACATTAGTTTCGTGGAAATTGGCTTATTCTGATTATGGACTCAAAACTATGATCATTCAAAGTGCTTCTTACTCATTTTTTTCACATTCACGACATCGTTCGAAGTACTTAACAACTTCACAAAAACAACTTTATTAATTGCCGTCTTTGTCAGTCTCAAGATTCATGTGAACTCGACTCAGTTCTCATTTACAATCACACAAGAAGCGTTATCATTTATCAATTGCCATCTTTTCGTCTTAATTTTTAATTGCTCAATATCTTATTTAGTAGGCCTTAAGTTGGTAGAGCTAAAGGAGAAAACGTTCCAAGACGATTCTTCCTCTTGAGCTGCCCATCAACTTTGACCAGTTTATGATATTGAACCATCTTTGTTTAGTCAACACTTACGCCAAATGTCCCCGCCCACTCCGAATGTCCAAATTTCTTTTAAAAGGGTAAGGTCCGAAATTCTCCTTTTCAGGTCAGTTCGTTGGATTCTCTCAGAATAGGCGTGTAGCGACGAGCTTCAAATCTATCTATACCTTCGTGCGTTTTAGGCCTCTTCTAAGCAACAGTCAAGTAGAACTTGAAGAGCAAAGTAAAGCAAAGATAGTGAAGCGAGGCTTCACTCCTTTGATTATACATATTACATGTTACTTGTGCATGCTTGCATGTGTGCAGCCACCACCCCAGAGTTTGTTGGGATGACCGGGGAGAGTTGTTATGCGGTTTGTGATCAGCTCATAGTTGATCCATGTGTTTCTCTGACTTGTGTTTAGTGCAGGTGCCTCAAACCGCAAATGAGTGTAATAGTCTTAAATACCTATGCAACTTGCAGTGATGATGGTTACCTTTATATTTTGTAATCTGGCCTGTTAGCCGACATTAGATTGTTTAAATGCACTTACAGTGCATTTTCCCTCTTTTTCGCGCCGCTACCCCTTTTACGAGTCATTGTCCTCTTTTTCAATGGCATGCAATTATAGTTGATGTGAGACCATAAGGTCAGCTGTATTGTTTTTCTAAATGTATTAAATGGGCATTCATAATGTATTAAAAAGCTTATTTGCTTTCGTTAGTGCCCCTTCCTTCAGATGTTGTTCTTGTACCTTTTAGCTGAGAAATGAAAACATAAAAACTTACTTTTTCCATTGACAGTGACATCCATTTACTGGACGATTTCTGAAGACAGCGAAATCTTCTGTTCAATCACTGCCATTGAGTCAAGTTCGAATTCCAATCCAACACTCCACCTACTCCACATCAAATCAGATCTCAACAATAATCCAATCAGAATGGAAGCTCAACCTGTTGTGGGACAGCAAGAAAAGGTTGGTGGTATTTGGGCACATCATTTCCTAGAGAGCACCGAGAGATACATTCCTGCAATTGAGAAGAGGCCCAGAGAGCCCGGTGGGAAGATAGAGGTGGTCACCTTTTACAAGCTAGATGAAGGGGTAAGAAAGGGATTCGCCGCGACTCTCTACCAAACCATGATGGATATGGCAGGGATGGATGAAGAAATGGACAACCAGATGTGTGCTTATGTGCTCTCAGCAATCAATGTATGGTTCCCTATGTCCAACACAATTGAGAACTTCATGAGGGGCATCAACTGGCAAATTCAGATATTACATTATCCGTCCCAACAACCTGAAAACATGAGCATGTCCATACCCGTCACATGGAGGGAAATTCTAGTCTCATTCGCGCAGGTTTTGTTGATATTCTTTAAGAACATATCCGATGTCAACTACACCAAGTACATGCTCAAAAGAGTCCAGGCTGTCCGATCCTTTGTCAGCTGCCTAGATGCAGAAGACAATGTACTCGCCCTACCTCTTGAAAGGGCAAAGGTCATCAGACATGTTCTAGGAGGTGACTTCACGCTCAGGAAGGAGCTTCTGGAGTACATTCTCACAGCAAAGTATGAGACTTCAGTGTTAGGTAGAATGTGCACATACCTGTCTGAAATCTTGTCTTGGACTGATATGACCCATATATTATTCATGTTCGAGGAACTAGTCTTAACATCATCCCCTGTTCTGAGATCATCAGAGGTCGCGGTAGAGGCCCGCAACTTGGCTATGGCTCTTGTTTCTATTCGGATGATATCCCATCCTCAATATTACAAAATACTGGTCCCAGTCTCTGACCACATACTGGTTGATCGCAACAAGTTTCCCATACTGATAGAAGTGGCCCGCAGGCTGAGAGAAGGCAAGATTATTTCTGCTCAGAACTTTCGGGGTTCTGCAAATGTCAACCCTGACACAGTCAATAGACTCTTGGCGCTCGATAGAGGCTGACAGAGTCAATAGACTCTTGGCGCTCGATAGAGGCCAACATAAACCGATGTCGAAGGTCTTTGAAAAACAGTTGAATTCTTTGCTGGAACACTATCTACTGCTGATGGACATTGGGGCCTGATGAACAACTATATGGATGAGGTCTGATGACGGAATTATGAATAGTGGGAGCCAAGGCTGGAGGTCTGTGAGTTTTTTGCATTGTTGTTCTCTATTCTCTTATCTCTACTTCCCTGCAATGTTCTGTCTTTTTTTGGTTTTGGGTGTTGTTTTGTGTATCTAAGTTTGTTATTACTTATTAGTCCTTCATTTGCATGAACTTGTGACTCTATCCATTTGGTTAAAGTAACCATGAAAAAATGTTAAATGGTTGAGTGTATGTTGTATATTGTGGGGTCCCAATTGGACCCATATTATATTGTGTGAACAGTTTGAGTGTTGCATAGAAACTATCCCATGTACCTGTTGGGCTAGAGAGCACGCAAGCCCGACCGGAGCATCTGCAAATTAGTTCGAGCAAGTACCTGTACAACCGCTAAGCGGTATGCCGATACATAACCAAAACACAGGACAAAATAACAACAAAAAAAGTGACATGAAAATTTAACGTGGAAACCCGATAGGGTGAAAACCACCAGACGATCGGAGATTAACCCGACGTCTTTTAAATTCTTTCCCAAATCTACTTTAAATTCAATCCGTATAGGCGAAGTAGTTCTCGTCAATGTTGTACAATGATGTTTGAAAACTCTCCCTAATTAAGACGATTGCCGCAAAGGTCTTTTTCAAGATCTTTCAATACTTGAGTTTGAAGAGAAGTGGATATCTTACCTCTCTTTCTTCATGTCTATTTATAAGAAAAAAATTAAGAAGGTAGAGGTGGTAGATGACATGTAGATGAATCTTTTCTCGGTAAAAAACCCATGCTATTTGACACAGTGTTATGGATATCGGCCGACATGAAGGTTTGTGAGCAAAAACGACACAAAACCGTTTAGGCCTGGGTCGTGTCGTTTTTAAAAAAAACGGGCCTATATGTCGGTTTTAATCGACGTACCGGCCCCAAAAAGGGCATATCGCCCGTTTTTTCTAATCTTTTTATTTATTATTTTAATAATAAAATGAGCGGGCCGACCTTACTCATTTCATTTCATCCCGTCGCTCCTGCCCTAGCTCTCTCTCACGCGTTGTCGGCTCTCTAACTTCTTTGGTTCTCCGGTGCTTTCCCTCTCTCACACGCTGTAGACACTATCTGGTTCTCTCCCTCTCTGGTTCTCTGGTGTTCTCCCTCTCTCTGCTTCTGTGGCTTGCTGATGCTCTCTAGTTCTCTGGTTATCTGGTGCTCTTCCTCTCTCACGCATTGTCAACACTTTATCTGGTTCTTTAGTGCTCTCCCTCTTCGGTTCTCTCCCTCTCTATGGTTCTTTGTGGCTCGTTGGTGCTCTCTAGTTCTCTGATTCTGTTGTTTTCTGGTGCTCTCTAGCTCGCTGGTGCTCTCCCCTCTCTCGCGCGTTGGTTCTTTCTTCTCCCTTCCTCCCCCTCTCATTCTCTCGCTCTGTATTTTGGTTTTTTTGTGTTGGTTGTTGTGCTAGCTGTTGCCATGCTATCTTGTTGCCTTGCGTCCTGCTCTCTTATTTGCCAACCGCCCTACTGTCTTTCTTCCTGTTGCCTTATTTGCCAGTTGTAGCATGGTGGCTGCTTTGTGGGTTATTGCAATCAATGATCCGTTTAATTGTTGGTGACTGCTCTGTTGCCTTATTAGTTTAGCATGGCATGGTGTCTTCCTTGTGCCTGACTTGCTGGTTGTAGCATGGTCGTTGCCCTATTCCCTTATTTGCCTTATTAGTTGTCGTCTTATTTTTATTTGACCCGTTTATTAGTCAACAAATGATTTGAAATACTTCTATTAATAGTTATTTTCCCACTTTATTTTGCAATTAATGATGCATGTATATCCAATCTCATTTTCATCTTTAAAGTATTGTATGTTAAATGTTACATATAACTTTTAATATTTAAAAGTTCAATAGATTGTAAAATAGGTTGTACTGTGACATGTATAAAAACAATATTTAATTATATATATAATTAATTAATTATTAAAATCTGATATATGAAATATCCACGATATATCTCCCGGTATATAAAAAACTGACATGAAAATCCAAACTGACGTGTTCCCGACATCCGACATCTGCAACATTGATTTGACATGAAGCTTTCTTTGGTTAATTTTCTAAAAACTTTATTTAAGAACACATGTTGATTTCTAGGTCAAAGACGAGCCATTCTTTTTCATCTTTGTCATGAAACTCATGCTTGAAAAACATGATCAATATTGACTAGCCTCTTTCACAGTTATGAGAATATTATCTTAATGAATCTTGCTCTTTTCAACTAAGTGAAAAACTTGTCTTTCTGACAATCTTCCTTCAAATCTCTAAACATGTCTCCAACTTTGGTCAACAATACCAAATTCTAGTTAACAATTTTCTCCACAAAGAACGAGAACTGCAACCAACAACTAATTCTCTGTATACCTTTATATAGAGGAAACCACCATGTCGGCGATCCTCCCGCAATGTTCGAACTTCCCCCTCGACACGGTGTTCGTAAGCATATCTGCTCCATTGTCATCCGTGTGCACCTTCTGCAAATCCAACTCTCTTTGCTCTAGAGTATCGCGTATCCAATGACACCGCGTGTCAATATGCTTGGACCTCGAGTGAAAGGTGAGGTTCTTCCCTAGATGAATTGCACTCTGACTGTCGCATATGAGTGCGTAGCGCTCCTGAGTGAAACTCATCTCCTTGATGATATGCTTCATCCAAAGTTCTTTTTCTGTATCAGTGAGTGCAATAAATTCTGTCTCTGTAGTCGATAGTGCAACACACTTTTGCAGTCTCGATTTCCATGACACAGCTCCCTTCCCAAATAAGATTAGGTAACCAGAGGTCGATCTTATGGAGTCCAAGTCTCCAGCCATATCAACATTAGTGTACCATAGTAGCTCTGGCTCACTATCTCCGAACCTTAACATCAAGTCTGACGTCCCATATAGGTACCTTAGAATCCACTTCACAACGTTCCACTCCTCTCTCCCGGGGTTGAAGAAAAACCTACTAACAGTGTCAACCGCGTGTGCTATATCAGGGCGTGTGCACTTCGTAGCGTGTATGAGACTACCAAATGTCGAAGCATAGAGGACCTTATGCATTTCCTCTTTCTCTTCAGGTGTGCTCGGGTATTGACAGCAGTAAGTCTGAAGTGAGTTGCAAGCATCGTGCTCCTTCTTTGCTTGATCCACACTATAGCACATTCCCAATATATCTCTCTTGCGATAACCAAAGTAATTTAAAGCTTCTGTCTCTTTGAATATGCATCCCTAGGATGGTCTTCGCAGCTCCCATGTCATTCATCGCAAATGTCAAGCTCAACTGCCGCTTTAGCTCGGCAATGCAAACAACGCTCCTCCCAACTATCAGTATGTTGTCAACATAGAGGAGTAAAATGATGAAATTCTCTAGAGCATACTGCTTTATAAACACGCAGTGATCAAGGGTGGTTCTCTTGAAGTCGATCTCCCTCAAAAGCGTCAACCTTTTGTACCATTGTTGTGGGGCCAGCTTCAGGCCATATAAGTTCTTCGGGCGACATGTCAGGCTTTCCTTCACTTTGACCTTGAATCCTTCAGGCTGTTCCATGTACAACTCCTCAAGATCAGCATGCAGAAAGGCGGTCTTGACATCCATCTGTTCGATCTTCAGGTCTAGCTTTGTAGCAAGACCAAGAACAACTCAGATAGACGACATCTTCACAGCAGACGAGAAGATCTCATCGAAATCAACTCCATATTTCTGATTAAAATCCTTCATCACTAATCCGACCTTATATCTGAGTGGTGTTGAGTAGTCTCCCTACTTTACTCTGAAAATTCATCGATTTTTCGGAACTTTTCTGCACTTAGGCAATCTCACCAAATCATAAGTGTGGTTCTTATGCAGAGATTGCATTTCCTCCTGTATAGCAACCATTCACGAGTCGTTCTTACGGTCGGGGTCGCTGCGAGCGGGCTGGCCACCTTCCTGCATCTACGGGAAAAGCCTACCGGTTTTCTCAGTTGCACCTCTCGCTATCGCTCGAGCATATCTATGATCACCTCTCCGATATTCCTCTGCCGCCTCAAAGAAAGCTTCACAGCCGGAGGGTGAGAGATGAAACCTCCTACCAATCAATCTATTACCACAACTTCTATGAAAAGGGTTGGTACACGAGTTCTTTCCTAGCTTAGACTTCTGATCACTTCCGGCAACTTTCTCGATGGCTTCTCTTGCATTGCCCGACGATTCTGAACCAAAAAAGGATTTCAAGTAAAGAGCGCTCGAGCTGCTTCGCTCCTTTTAGCGGTTCTTTTTCTCCGAGCTCTGCACCGCCTCTTCAAAATACTCGGGCTCCCCCACGTCAGTCAACAAAATATACTCATTAGTGGAGTATCTCAAAGATGAGTGTCTGACTCTATCAGACTTCTGTTCAGCGAGCTCATCTGATGGTATAGGCACATCATTAGTGATGTCCTCAGTAGGCTCGTCATTAATAACACCCTCATGATCTGGAAGTGTCTCAGTGCCCTGTATCGGCTTAGACTCTGTATCCTTCTCAGTATCGTCACTTCCAATCGTATGAGACTCTACATCAGTGTGAGAGTCGGCCTTCTTAGTCTTCTTAGGATCAAATATAGTCTGATCCTCACAAAATACAGCATCACGACTGTGTACAAGTTTCTTCTCAACTAGATCAAAGAACCTATAGCCAAACTCGTCGTTGCGTGCAATCCCAAAAATATGCATTGTCGGGTCTCGGAATACAACTTCAATCTTTAATCCTGATGGGCGTGCACAAAGGCCGTGCAACTAAAGTCCTTAAAGTGACTATATAAATGGTCCTCGTACCAAACCCTATCAGAAACATCCTCCTGTAATGCATAGCTGGGAGAAAGGTTGATGACATGTGCAGCTATATATAAAGCCTCACCCTAAAACATGTCAGATAACTTTGACTCAGATAGTATGCACCTCACCCTCTCCAACAAGGTTCTGTTCATTCTTTTAGCTACACCATTCAGCTGTGGTGTCTTGGGCGGAGTTTTTTCATGTCTGATCCCTTGCTCTCTACAATATTCATCAAAGAGACCAATATATTTTCCCTCGTTGTCGGTCCTGATGCACTTTAGCTTTCTCTCAGGCTGTCTTTTCACTTCAGCAAGGAATTTTCAAAAAGTGTCGATAACCTCATTTTGATTTTAATAGTGTAGACTCAAAGTTTACTTGAATGATCATCAATGAACGCCACAAAGTAAGACGCTCCTCCTCTTGTTTGGACCTTCAAAGGTCCGCATACATTAGTGTGTACGAGCTCTAACGACTCAGATCTTCTGGTCGAAGTGTGGCTTTGGAATGATACTCTATTTTGCTTCTCAACTATGCAATGGTTGTATCTCTCTAACTGATGTACATATGGATCAAATATCATCTTCTTCTTGGCGAGACATCGCAGGCCCTTCTGGTTAATGTGACTTAGTCTCCTATGCCATCGAGATGGAGATATACTATGTTTGACAATATTAACCTGAGCAGCTTCAGGCCTCCCCTCCATGTAGTATAAACCAGAATTTTTATAGCCTCTGACTACTACTAGCGACTACTTGATTAACTTCCAAAAATCTTCACCAAAGACACTAAAGTGTCCCTCATCACCTAGATTCCCAACTGAAACTAGGGTTAAGCGGATGTCAGGTACGTGCCACACATCCTTCAGAATCAGCAAACCTCTCGTGCTTGTCTTCAAGTGTATGTCTCCCCTTCCAATGACTTTAGACGTGTCACCGTTTCTCATTCTAAACACTCCACAGTCGTGAGTCGTGTAAGTGACAAACAACTCTCTGTTGTGGGAGACATGTGCAGAAACACCTTAGCCCACAATCCAGCTCTTATCATCGCACGAGAGTGCAACTGTGACATCATCTCCAACATTGACGACATCGTCCTCCTATGTAGAGACGATAACAGTCGTATGTCTATCCATCTTCTTATTTGAAGACTCTCCCTTCTTCTTTTGGTCATTTTTCAGAGTATAACAAAACTTCTGAATACAACCTTCTTGTGGCTGTAGTGACACTCCACATTCTGGTAGCGAGACCTAAACTTCCCTCTGTTTTGTCTCCTCTCACTATTCATTCCCCTTCTTTTGCTCCTATCTTTCCCCCTGGGCTCAGCAAAGAGGATGTCAGCTTGTGAAGAAGAGTCTGATATCCCTTGAGATTTCCTTCCCACCTTTTTATTCAGAATGTCACTCTTGACAATCTTCATAATTATGATGTCTCCAGGAGAGGGGTTGATTAGAGAAACTCTAACAATCTCTTAAAGGTTGGAAGAGACTTCAGTAATCACAGTACATTGACCTCATCTTCGAAGGTCACCTTCATAACAGTGAGTTGGTCAATAATATCTTAGAACTCGTTTACATAATTCAAGATGGGTGAGTCATCTCTATACTTGAACTCTTCAAGCTTCTTTAGTAGATATAGCTTGTCGATGTCAGTACTCTTGACATACAAGGTCTCAAGAGTTTTTCAAAGGATCTTCGCATCAATGATGCTCGCAACGTGATTATAGACGTTCGACTGTACGAACCGTCTGACGAATCCACAGTTCCAAATAGGTGGAATGTAACTCAATTGGTGATGAAAAGCGAAAGAACTGTATAGTTAAGCATGCTCGGGCTGGAGTAGTCCTGGGATGAGTGACCTCCTGGGTGCCCCCCTGTAGTGGTTCTTAACTGGATCACTGCTCATCAAAGGGATGGTTGCGGCCTCCAACAACCCGTCTGTGAATGGAGAGAGGGTTGGGGTGCATGTTCCGCAGACCTGTTGAGGCTGAACCCTTTCGAGCTGGATGTTGAGGGTCTGTGGCCGTTCTTTCGAGCTGTGAGCTGGGGAGGCCGTTACAGGACCTTTTGGAGAAGGCACCGCTGCCCTGAACAAGATCCAGGCAATGGATCTATATTTGGCTTCATCTTGCATCATCACCGGAGATCCAGCGGCCTGATGGTCGCCGGCCCACGATCCACATGGTCGCCGGCCTCCTACGACCCAAAGGGAGGTATCATTGCCCCGCTCTTGTGTCTCCACTGCCGTCGGTAATCTACCTGATAGGAAAATATGAATATTAATGTGAATTTCCCTATTTGGTCCAAATCTTCTAATGGGAAATTAGACGGCCCTGATTTTATTAACTCGCAAAGCTTATGATTGACCCATAATAGATCGGGGTCGATCCATTTTTGGGGCTCCTGGACGAGCCAAAGGCTCCTTTTGGAGGGACTTATTTTCATCGGTCAAGCGGTTACGACCGCATGTATCATACCTTAATTAGGGTCCGGTTCATGCGGTCGTAACTGCTTGACCAATGAAAATAAGTCCCCTCAAAAGGAACCGAAGAGTAGAGTAGATTATTAGTTAGATTTTCTTATTATAGCCCGGTGGGTATGTGTTGTTAGTCACTGGGTATTACCTTCTATTTATACCTTGTACTTAGTGAAGTATAAGATCCCCTCATTGGTGTATATTTTCAGGGAGGGTGGGTTACAGTGGATACAAATTAAAGATAATGTGGATGCACAAACAAGATAATCTAATTTTCTTGGGATAAGAACCAATATGATCAAAATATGCTTGATTATAGCTGGAATAAAGGAATTGTCCTTGTGATCTGGGGGACTATCCCTCTGACTTACTGGCATGTCTTCATGTGAAATTTCTATAATAAAGCTCATTTGTTGGAGATCTATCTAGTGAAATGACATGGGGTAGGTTTTTACAATTCTCTTTTTATATTTAGGCTTCCTTTGGCGAGGTGGTGGCTGTCTAGTTTGTGGATGCCGGATCTCACATAAAAAACATGCTCAAAACTAGTTTATTTTTTGGTAGCTGTCATAATTTGTTTCGTCAAACATACATTCTATGATAATAGTGTTTTTGACCAAACTCCCGTAGCAAATAAGCAGTGCCGAACGGAGCCTTAATGGGGGTCGGCCCCTTAAGCACCACATGTCGCCCACTTAAGTTGCCTCGTGGGGCTGGACAAATTATGTCAGATGCATCTCACATGGGTTTTTGGCATCATTGATGACTCTTAATACAAATAAATAACTCTATCAAGCACCAAAACTTTAGGCACTGTATTTTGTTGGATAGTTTGTTGACTTGATTACTTATTTATGTTGGCTTAGAGGTGTAAGTTAGAACCAACCAAATTGTCTAATTGAATCAAATCAAGCCAAATTGTACAATTCGGTTCAATTTTAATAGGTTGTGGTTCGGTCACGGTTTCAATTTTTGAAATACCGCATGGTTTGGTTCACGGTTTTGAATACCGAATCAAATTGAATTGAACCAAATTGTGTCAGTACTTACATTGACATTAGTAATTTAGTACATATTATATTTCATTTATTTGGCGTCACGCTAGTAGTTTAATAAAAACTTAATTTGTGTTACATTTTGTTATTAACTGGAGTCGTGCATTGTTTTTCTTGTCACGCAAGTTATGGTAATTTATATTTCTCACGAGTCAAGCAGACCGCAACTCACTCCTCATGCTAATGTATTCATTCATATTTTTTAACCATCAAAATTAGACTAAGGCTCCGTTTGGGAGGACTTATTTTCACCGGTCAAGCGGTCACGATCGCATGAACCGAACTTTAATTAAGGTCAGGTTCATGCGGTCGTGATCGCTTGACCGGTGAAAATAAGTCCTCCCAAACGGAGCCTAAATCTATTGGGGATGACCCCCATTTTATAAAAGTTAGGTGTGCACATAGCCTTTACACCCATGATCTCCACCTCAAAAGAGGTGGGATGATGAGATTGACCGCGCACGCGATCACGGCGCCCGATCCCCCGTGCGCGCGATCATCGCGCCCGATCTTCCGCGCACCGATCCCATTACGCGTAATGGGCAAGCCGCCGCGAGCCACACCTCGCTGGCCGGTCCCGGTCGCGACCAAGGCAGTGGCCGCCCGGGCCGCGCCTCTCTCGGCCGCAGGCGCGACCAAATAGGGCGGCCACTCGGGCTGTCTTCTTTCTCGGCCACCCGCAAGGCCAAGGGGGCGGCCGCCCGAGCCGCCCCCTCCCTCGGCCGCCAGCTCGGCCAAGGGTGCGGCCGCCCGCACGGCCAATTGGGAGGCCGCCCGGGCCGCCCCCTCCGCGGCTGCCGGAGCGGCCAAGGGGGCGGCCTCCCGGGTTGTCCCCTCCCCGGCCGCCGGCGCGGACAAGGGGGCGGCCGCCCGGCCTCCCCTTCCTCGGCAGCCCTCGCAGCTAAGGGGGAGGCCTCCCGGGCCGCCCCCTCCCTCGGTCGCCCCGGCGTCCCCTCCCTCGGCTGCCGACACGCGGCCAAGGGGAGCGGCCGCTCTGCCCCGGATGCTGTCGGTGGTCCTCCCCCCGCCGACGAACTTGGTGGCGAGTTCGTCGGCCGCCCGTGGAGTCCTGCTCCCGTCGTCTGATCGATGGGGGCGCTCCCGGCCGTCCGATCCACGCATAACGACTCACTAATCACCAGGTTAGTAGGAGGGGATTTAATTAATATTTTGTAATTTATGTAAATGGTCTCCAAATAGCAAAATACACACATTTAAATTATACCAAAAAATAATCATGATGGTGGTTATGGTGTGCGGATAGCCGTGTAACCACCATAACGACCACCCAAAGCCTATAAAAGGAGCCCAAAGACTCCTCATTTCTTACCTTTTTCCTCCGGTCTTCTTCTTCCTCAGGTCGAAGCTCTGCCGAATTCCTCCTACGAGCCGCACCCAAGCTGCACCCGAGCCACGAGAGAGTCAAGTCAAGGTCACCTGACGAAGTCAAATCTCTCAAGTCTGAAGTGGCCCCCGTAACTGTAAGTCCAGGTGCTCTGCTCCACATCCAGAATTAGCAAGCCGCTATCCGGAGACCACCTCCGCGAAGCGCAATTTGTAACAACCCTCGTCGCGACGGACTGTCGTTCGCCGAGTGCTAAGTGTTCTCTCACCCCCAAAGCTGTAACGAGAGGTGGTCTGTCACCCTCGACTTCACAAACAAGCTATAACAACCAGAGAATAGTGGACTTTGATCGATACAGACCCGATCACGTGATTGTTTACCCAGTTGAGTGTTTTTTCCATGTTAAAACTACTTGTGTACAATCGACCCACTTTATTGATTGTGTGCGTGCTCGACCGTTCCGAGAGCTAAGACGGTCCAGGTTATCCCGGTCCGACCGGGATGTCGAGTTAGACCGCAACAAAACCGAACCATTTTGTTCGGTTCCACAATTTTGAAACCGCGGGTGGTTTCTTTTATAATTTTACTTAAAAATCAAAACAAATCGAATTGTTGTGTAATGCCCCAAAAATCCTGAAAAAGGAAGGATTGTAAGTTAACGTGTGGTGCTAGTGTTACCGTCGACGTTAGACCTTGAATTAATTTGTCCGGCATCTCGGGTATCTCCCGTGCGGCAGTAGAATGGTATCGCGCGGTGATAGCACTCGACGCACGCAACGGTTTTGACGAAGCGTTGAGTGACTACCGCGCGGCGATAATGAGCTATCGCATGACGATTGCACTTAACGCACTCAACTCTCTTGACGAAGCGTTGAGTGACTACCGCGCGGTGGTAGTGAGTTAATGCACGATGATAGCTCGAGGCAAAGTACCGCTTGGCGGTAGTAAGTTAACGCAGGGTGGTAGCTTGCCACGTGGCAGTAAGGTGGAGACTGCTTTGGGAGACAGAGCGATGTCCATTGTGCCAAGCGGCGACCGCCTCAGATACCGCGCGACGGTAGCCTCTAGATATAAGATGTACATGAGAATGAATTTTCATTATTCTCTCTCTTAGTTCTTGAAATTCTTGAGAGCAAGAGTCTGGGGTTGAGCTTTGCAAGCTTGGTGAAGGAGATTCTGTGGTCAGATTCACGAGCTAAAGCGTGATCCACGGAGAGGAAGCTGTGGTAATCAGTTCCATCCGGATCAAAAGCAAGAGCATGACTCCAAAACGGCCTACACAGGAACAAATTTATCCTTGGACAAGTGAAATCCTTATTTTGCATTGGTGCATGGAACCCCTCACCAAAAGGTCGAAATGAGGGTGGTTTCCAGCGGGTAGATCGTGTGATCCCCGATAGAAATTGCATATAGAATCCAGAATCGAAGTATGGAATAGACATGCTGTGTGAAGCCCATCCGAACATGTTGCTCGGGATTGGTAATGTTTTAATTTGCGTGCCGAAGAAGACTCAGAGTATAAACAGGTAGTTTATGGAGTCCGAAGGGTTGTGCCTGTGAATGGTAGTAGCAAGAAGTACTGGAGCCACTCTTCAGGAAAATACTCATAAAATACCATGGTTGTGAGAATCGTTAGATATCGCCGGGAGACAATGAGGATCGCTGGCGATAGATCTTGATGAGCTATATTTTGTGAAAGTCCAGTTTTTCTGGCACTACAAGATGCTGCAGATTTTTCTGGACAGATGTTTCAGTTGTGGCTGAGTCTGGGTACAGAAAGAGAAATTCTGTGTTAATGCCTGACTATAGTGGCTATCGCTGGAGATAGCTCCCAGGTAGTATTGTACTTGTGAAGCCTGTCTCAGGGAGACCGTGTGGCTAGCAAGTTAGCTGAAGGCCTGTTGTGCCCAACAAAAAGGCCAGAGAGCCGAACAGGCATAGAGAAGTTGATCTGTGTCTTATCATGGGGCTTGATTGCTTCGGCTTTCGTCAATGACATGACGATTTGAGCAACGAGAAGAGTGCTGAACTGTAGTGTAACACCTCCCCTGTAATGACCGTATAATATGGGTCCGGCCGGGGCCCCACAACATACAGACGCAACAGCTTCAGTATTATAAAATGATATAGTTACCCAAACTCAAAATTCAAAACACAACACAGCGGAAACAACCAAAGAGATTAGAAGTTATCCACGCCTACAAGAGTAACAAAATGACCTTAAGGCCTTACAACAAGAGTAAATCCAAACTCAAATAATACATCAGTCCTGAAAGTGCATAAGCACACCGAGTCTACCTCGGCATGCTAGCCGGTCAAAATGAGCATAAAACATAAAATGTCATAAACGTAAAGCTACAACAAAAGGTAACACTTCATGAGACTTATGCCTTTCTGGCCGGCGAGCTAGCTCCTGCTTGCGATCCTTGCCCTGTAAAATTTATTAGTAACGTGGGTCAGCAAAGGCTGACCTCAAACTGTGTAACAAACACATCTCCTCCCGGCCGCCCCTAACGGACCCCGGGGTACTCCTCCAACCTGCAAGTTAGCACTTCGTATGCAATATTCATAAGCAAGAAAAGCAACTAAAGAAACAGGCTTGGATGTCTCAAACATCATACATGTTCTCTACTGTTGAGCATATAATATTAGGGCCTACTATGCAACATGAATGCAACACCCGGGTTTCACCCAAGGCACCCTATAACGTATGCATCTAGCACAACATCACATCAATTGGGTACTCCTCGTTCCCCATTGGCATAAAGCCGCAAACAAAAGGGAAACACAATTCCCCCCAACGGCACACAAGCCGCCACATGGAACTCTTGCCAAGGCCCCACCCGCTCAAGGTCTTAGACCCGGGCTTGCCTGCAAGCTCTGACGTCTCATGTTAGGATTCCAACAAACACAACTGACCGATTCTAAGAAGCCTTGCTGGACCCCACCCGCTCATGGCCTCATTGCCCGGGCTTGCCCCCATGCTTGGCATTCTCGTCAGTCTCACAGAAGGGGACTAGTCTCGCCGGGACACTCTCCCCACATGACGTGTACGTCACGGGATAGCCAGCCGACCACGGAGATACAGCCACGCCTTGACACATCACAATCCAAGACAATTCCACCATAGTCCCACATTTGTACTGCAGCGTTCCCGCGCACCAAGGAAACCATCAACCACTCATGCAGAGCTAACCTTGTCCACCAAGGAAACCATCTACCGCCACTGAGGAGCTAATCTTGTACGGTTCCGACTACACGTACTCACTCGAGAAAAAGGGGAAAACATCACCACATCACAAACGACATCTTGCCGCAACGGATCTCTATGAATCCTTAAAGCTCGTATGCAACATCACCGAGTCGGACTAACGGTCGCGACTACGGCTTCACACACCATGCTAATCTACTAACGGAGCGGATCTCTAATGCAAAACATACCGGGGACGGACTCAATCGATCCGGAGGTTCCTCTTGAACCTTGGCGACCCAAACCTCTCTCATTTGAGTGTTTGGTGCCCAAAAATTAGAAAAGAAAAGATGCTAAAACATGCATCCTAAAACCGAGAGGAGAAATGTCGTTACCTTCCAACTCCTCTTCATAGCCATGGTAAAATAGCCGGATGAAAACCTTTGCAACGATCTAGCCTCCACGGATCCGGACTCGACTCGCGATTTGGAGCACCGAAGCCTCTCTAACAGCCGGATCTCTACTTCACCTTCTTCCTTGCTCTCCCTTCTCTCTAGAACTTAGAAAGAGAATCACTCCAAAGAAATGAGGGTTTCTAAGGGTCCACTCCCGTGTATATCCCATCAGGAACAACCCCCAGCCGTTGGATCCCAAATTAAAGAAACGAACGGCCTTGATTCGGGCCTGAAAAGCTAAAACTGGGCCAAACACGGCCTGCGACAGGCCCGTGTCCAGGGCCGTGTCCCCCATTCGCCGTCAAAATCGACGCGCCTGGAACAACACACGCGCCTGGAACAACACACGGACATCCGACACGCCCGTGTTCGACCCGACACGCCCGTGTTTCAACTGACACGACCGTGTGGTCGGCCGTGTGCCCCCATCGACACAGCCCCGAAAACAACCCGAGACTCACACGGGTACTGGACACGCCCGTGTCCTTGCCCGTGTCTAACTCAACACGCCGGGGCTCCAGGCCGTGTTCACTGTCTCGACACTTCGTCGAGCGAAGTTCGTCGACTGTCTGACACGGCCTTGGACACGCCCGTGTCCGAGGCCGTGTGCCTTGTCTCGACACATCGTCGAGCGAAAATTCGTCGACTCCCCGGGCCGATCGTCGACACGGGCTCGACACGCCCTGAGACACGCCCGTGTCTCAGGCCGTGTTCTCTGATCGACGATCGTCGATCCCAAAATCGTCGACCTCACGACCAAAACGCCGACTGGAGCCTGACTCGCCCTGGGACATGCCCGTGTCCCAGGCCGTGTGCCCCCTGCCAGAAACCAATTTTCCCTCTACAAATTTTGGGGCGTTACATGTAGCCTGAGTTATGTCACTCAGAGCTTGATTGCCTAAAGTAATTGGCTTTTGTCATTGGCATAATGAGAGTCTTAGGAAATGTGTCGAAAAAGACTAGAATGCTCAAGTATATCATCAAGTTTGTGACTGTGGATGATGATGGGACTCGGGAAGTCCGGGATACCGATAATGTGCCCTGAGTGCACAGGGCGTGTGGCCGATCGAGTCTACGTCTATGGCGAATGGTGCTTAAGTGCACGTTCCTATTGTCATATATATATATATATATTGCTGTTTGTAGGGAAGGAGAAATATCGCCCCGAGTGAGGGGTGTGATCGTTATAATTTGGTTAGCTAATGCTGACCGTTGTTTTGTTTGTCACATTTGGTGGGCCATGTTATGCAAATGTTGGAGAACAAAGTGGGAAGTCGCTGGTTGAAGTACCTTATGTTGCGATTGGCTGGCCCTCGAAGGCTTAAAGACAAACATTTACTGTTTTCATGTGTGGCCGACATGCGTGTCGATGTATGAAAATACTTTTTGTAAAAAAAACAATTGTAAGGCCTTAATGCTGCACTGTTTTTTGTATTTTGTTATAACATTCCTATGGTTTTATATAGTGGATATTGTTGATACTTGAGTTCAATTTAACCCATGAAACTTCCGCTAGAATGCTCTGAGTTAGAATTCGTTTGGTCTTTTGATATTAACATGTAACCCCGCCGATTGTCTGTAGAATATGGCGTGGGGCTCCGGCCGGACCCTCAGTTATATTTTATGTGATAGATGAATGCGTTACAATTTGGTATCAGCTTGTGTCGGTCTTCCTTTTGCGAATTCGTGGTCGAATTCTTTTGAGGGGTGTCGAGCTCGTGTATGTGCTTACCGTTATAACAAAAATGAACTCAAGATTGTCCACTTAGGAATGACAATACACATATTTGAGGAACGTGTGTGTTCCTATGATTGCTTTTGCAATATTTTTAGTTGCTTAATTGTGTGTTTCATATTATAGATGACTAGAGGTGGTGCGGGGCAGAGTGAACCCCAGTGCCTGGCAAAGAGCAATGCACCAACTGAGGTGCCTACACCTCCTTCTACATCAACGGTTCGAATGATAGCTGATGTGGTCTTCACAATGATCAATGCCCAACATGGAAGGCATGTGCAGCCCCCTGTCCCAGTGGTGGATTCGATGCTGATTGGTTTATTTGAGCAGAATGCAAGGGGAGGAGCATCAGCTCATCCGTTGAATATGTGTTTGATGCAAGGAAAGCACACAGTTGAGGAGTACTTGCATGCATTTGTCATGCTGAGAAAACATGCAGAGTTGATGTTTGAAACTGAGGAAACTAAGATCAACCGATTTTATGAGGGTTTCGCCATGAACTATGTTTTCTGTTGGTAGGTCCAAAGTTAATGAAATTCCAAACATTGGTGGTATCAGCTAGATCGTTGGAGATGAACTTGGCAAAAGTCCACCAGATGCCAGAGTTCAGGGTATCGAGCTCTATGTTGCAGTATGGAGACCAGACGGTCTGGCTGTTTCTCCCAGCGGCTTGGTAGCCAGGCTGTTACTGTTTGGTGTCTGTTGCAGTATGGAGACCAGACGGTCCGGCGGTTTCTCCCAGCGGCTTGGTAGCCGGGCTATTGCTGTTTGGTGTTCGAGCGGTCTGGCGGTTTGTCTCAGGCGATTTGAAGACCAACGGTCTAGACATCTCCTTTGGCGGCTTGTTATCTCCTTCTGATGGTTGTCAAGCGGTTAGCCTACTCGTCTAACAATGCGGCTTGTTCGGTCTGTTTTTTGTAAAGCCGCTTATACTTATAATTATTTAGTCTCACATTGTTTATTTGTAATCTCTCTCATCTCCTCCATTCTATAAAAGGGAGATCATACCTTTATAATACTTATCTTTTTAGATAATAAAAATTTTGTTACTTCAAATTTTCGGTCTACTTATTTCTGTTCGCACATTGTATTAGAGGAATACGATCTTTTCCACCTGATTCTGTAAGCATCTTCTGACCGCGCGGTTTGCCCTTTCTACTTGCGGCCTGTTCACGCCGATTCCCCATCTTCTTTGTCGCTGCTCTCTGTGTGCGCGACCTCTCTTCTTTCCCTCTCTCTATTCGCGACCTGTTCCTCGCAGTCTCTCTTCTCCCTTTTTTCCTACGATTTCTCTTTAGTCACGCGGTTTTGTCTCTGTTCGCACGGAATCTGTTTGTTCGCGCGACCTCCTTACCTGTTTAACTTCGTGCGATCTCCTTTGCTCGCACGACTTTTTTCCCTCTGCTTTGCTCTGCTTCTTGGTCGTGGCTCGTCTGTCTGCTGGTGTGTCGACACCATGACCGCTGCAATTCTCCTCTTTTTATATGATGCGGTCTTCCTCGTGTCCGCTGCGGCCTCCCTTGTTCTCGCGGCATCTTTCTGGTTCGCGCGGTCTCTTTTGCATGTTGTTCGCGTGACCTTACTCCTACTCGCGCGACTTCCGTTTTCTCTCTTTGCTTCTATGGCTCTCTCCTCCTCGAGGCCGTCTGCCTCCGTGGTCACGACGTCAGGTAGTGCCTACGTGGTTACTCAAGGTAAATGACTGATAGACTCTAGAGCTACTAATCACATGACCGATAATACTCAGTGCTTTTCTCTCCTCGAAACACATGATCAGATGCCCCCGATACTCGTTGCGGACGACTCTCCCTCCCCGGTCCATGGGACGGGCATGGTTCAAGTCACTCCGTCTCTTCGCTTGACGGACACTCTTTATGTGCCCAAGTTCCCTTGCAATTTATTATCCGTTACTTCTCTATGCAAGCAACTTTAGTGCTCCGTCATATTCACTCCTACTTCTTGTTTTTTTCAGGATCCGGGCTCCCAACAGACGATTGCTACAGGGACTGAGAGCGGTGACCTCTGCTTCCTCGACAATTTTTCCGTTCTGTCCGCCTTCTCCTCCTCTTCTACAGATCTTTTCAATGACATCTTCGCCTTGGTTATCCTCCTCCTCGGCTTCTTCGTCAGCTTCGCCCCACCTACCTCCGCACATTCCTCCTCTTAACTGTGACGCATGTCAGCTTGTCAAGCATCACCGCTCCTCCTCACTGAATCAAGGCTGTGGATCTTCCCGCCCGTTTGATCTCGTTCACTCTGATGTATGGGGTCTCGCTCCTGCCCTCACCATAGGTCAGAGTAGTTCATATTTTGTAACCTTTATATATGATTTCTCTAGGTGTACGTGGGTGTATCTTTAAAAGGATCGCTTCAAACTGTTTTTTTGTATGGATATTGTTTTATTATATGATTAAGAGTCAGTTTGATATGTCTATTAAAACCTTTCGCTCTGACAATGCTAAAGAATATCTTAATAATGATTTCTCTTCTTTCTGTATGCAACATGGTATTATTCATCAAACTAGCTTTGTCTATATCTCACAACAAAATGGGGCGGCGGAACGCAAAAACTGTCACCTCCTTGATGTCGCTCGCACTCTGATGACACAGATGCAAGTTCCTCGCTCCTATTGGGGCTATGTTGTCCTCATCTCCTGCTATCTCATCAATCGTCTTCACTTCACGGTTCTCCACGGTAAAACCCCATTATCCATTCTCAATCCGGACAAGGATCTGTTTCCTCTCCCTCTGTGTATCTTTGGGTGCACGGCTTTTGTGCACGCTGCTTTCGCCACTCGTGATAAACTCGCCACACGTGTCACCAAGTGTGTCTTTCTGGGTTACTCTACTACTCAGAAAGGCTATTGTTGCTTTGACCCTGTTCTTCGTAAGCAATTCGTATTCGCGAATGTGACCTTCTTCGAGAATGCGTCTTATTTCTCTTCTGACTCCTCTCTTCCTTCTGATGTTTCTGCTTCTCGTATCGTCCCCTCCACCACGTCTACTCCCATCGAGATTTCTCCACCGCCGCCTCCACCGTCTCCTCCTTCTATCACTCTCTCTCCACCTTTGCTATCTCCCTCCTCTCCGCGGCCATCTCTCTCCACTCCAGGGCTAGCTCTCTCCGCCACAGATGCTCCGGCTACTGAGAAACACGCCGACCTAGATCTTCTCATTGCTCTTCGGAAAGAGGTGCAGACGTGAACCCAACACCCGCTGGCTGCTGTTGTTTCCTATGATCATCTAACTCCTTCTCGCAGGGTGTTTGCCTTGACTATCTTTGCCACTGCCACTCCCCGCACCTACCAGGAAGCTCTTGTTGTTCCTCATTGGAAGACTGGCATGGATGAAGAAATTGCTACCCTCACTGAAAGGGGTACATGAACCCTTATTCCTCCCCCTTTAGGCACTGATGTGGTTGGCTGTCGCTAGGTATTTGTTGTGAAGTTCCGTCAGGACGGCAGAGTGGATCGATATAAGGCCCGCCTGGTCACCAAAGGCTTTACTCAGACTTATGGTGTTGACTACTTTGACACCTTCTCTCCCGTTGCTCGTCTCAGCACCATTCAGGTTCTTCTCTCTGTGTCTGTCAATAGGGATTGACCCATTTCCCAGCTGAATGTCAAGAATGTCTTTCTCTATGGTGATCTTCAGGAGGATGTTTACATGGAACAACCTCTTGAGTATGTTGCTCCGGTGGAGACCCGAGTATGTCGGCTGAAGAAAGCCATCTATGGCCTAAAGCAAAACCCTCAGGCTTAGTTTGACAAGTTTAGCGACATTTTTGCAGTCATCGGTTTTGCAAGAAGTTCTGCCAATCACTCCGTATTCATCCGCAAAACCTCCTCGGGTATGGTGGTTCTTGCTGTATATGTGGATGATATTCTTCTTACTGACGATGACCAGAATGAGGTAGCTTTGACAAAGAAACACCTCCATCAACACCTGGTCACGAAGGATATGAGCTCCCTCAAATACTTTCTGGAGATTTAAATCTCTCGGAAGCCCAACTCCTTGGTCCTCTCCCAACGGAAGTATGCTCTTGATTTACTAAAAGAGGCAGAGTTGACTGGTGCTAAACCTGCCCGATGTCCCATGGCTACTGGAGAAGACAAAACTTGGACAAATTACTCGCCTCCTCTATCCGATATTACGAGGTACCGACGTCTGGTTGGCAAACTCATTTATCTCACGGTGACAAGACCTGACATCTCCTATGCTGTAGGCAAGGTTAGCTAATTCATGCAAGCTCCTAGGAAGTGTCATCTACAGTCTGCCATCAAGATATTGTAGTATGTTAAATCAACACCAGAGAAATGACTGCTTTTTCAGAAGAATGGTTACTTGAGTGTTGAAGCGTACTCAGATTCGAGCTATGCTGATGACAAAGGAGACCGCAAGTCAACATCGGGCTTTTGCACGTTTGTTGTAGCAAATCTTGTGAGCTGAAAGAGGAAGAAACAGACTGTTGTCTCCAGGTCTAGTGCAGAAGCGAAATATCGTAGTATGACGTCGATCACATGTGAGTTAAAGCGGTTACGGGCTCTCATGCTTGACTTAGGAGAGGTCTACAACTATTCTCTTCCTATGTTCTGCGACAACAAGGCCGCGATATATATCTCCAAAAATCCGGTCTTTCATGAGAGAACAAAACACATAGAAGTCAACTGTCATTTAATTCGGGAAGATGTTTTGAGGAAACAGATTTGTACTCCGTTCGTCACTTCTGACAACGAGTTGGCAGATATCTTCAGCAAGCCGGTGTCCGCTTCTTTTTTCCACATTTGCGACCAGCTGGACATGATTGATATCTATGCCCCAGCTTGAGTGTGAGTGTTGCAGTATGGAGACCCGACGGTCTGGCGGTTTCTCCCGGTGGTTTGGTAGCCGAGCTGTTGTTGTTTGGTGTTTGTTGTAGTATGGAGACCGGGCGGTTTGGCGGTTTCTCCCAGCGGCTTGGTAGCCGGGCTGTTGCTGTTTGCTGTCCGAGCGGTCTGACGGTTTGTCTCGAGCGACTTGAAGACCAGCGATCTAGGCATCTCCTTTGGCGGCTTGTTATCTCCTTCTGGTGGTTGTCGAGCGGTTAGCCTACTCGTCTAACCGTGCAGCCTGTTCGGTCTGTTTTTTTGTAAAGCCGCTTATACCTGTAATTATTTAGTCTCACATTGCTTATTTGTAATCTCTCTCACCTTCTCCTTTCTATAAAAAGGAGGTCATACCTTTGTAATACTTACTTTTTTGGATAATAAAAAGTTTGTTGATCCAAATTTTCGGTCTACTTTTTTCTGTTCGCACACTCTACAAGGTCTGGAAAGTCTGCTTACCGCAGGAGGTGGAGACTCAAGGTTAAAGCATCGAAGAGTCAAGCTCCGCATATTTGCTATACTTGTGGCAAGAAAGGATATCTTGCTCGAGAATGTCTAGGTGATGTCCTAAGACCAAGAAGGCTAAGTCTGGAGTAGCGTATGGGCAAAGCACTCTTTCATGTTATACTTGTGACAAGGTGTGTCATATTGCTCAAGAATGTTGGTGAAAGTTTATAGTTGCCTACCTAAATCACCTAGAGGAGGGTGAATAGGTAAATTGTGCGTCTTTTTGCGGAATAAAAATTACAAACCAATGCACAGATCTATCTACTAATCAAACACAGACGAGACAAGATTTATAGTGGTTCCCCAACCTTGGGTACATCCACTTTCCCTCACCGATCTAGCAATACACTAGACTCGGCTATTCCACTATCTCGGATTGAAAATCAATCCTACCCTCGGAACAACGTTCCTACAATCTCGATCCACAAAACGGATCTACACTCGGAAGATAAAGCTTCCTACAAACTCGGAGACAAAACGCTTCTACACTCGGAGAAATTTCTCCTACAATAATGAAATAAATTTTGTATAGAAATATAAACTGTGATTCCTTGTTCAGATCTGCAACAGTCGACCAGAAATTTCTTCTTCTAGGCTTTGTGGCTTTATCAGAATGATGAAGAGAAATCTCGGCAAGATTTGATCTGAAACTTGTTGGCTTCACATGATCGATCGAATCAGAAAATACGGAGTTGAGCGGATCTCGATCTGGAAAGCCTTCTTGATCTGAATCCTCAAAAGATGAAACCCGAGCCGGTCGGGAATCAGCGACGGCGTCGGCGGCGTCGGCGACTGATTTCGTTTCTTGGAGAGAGAAAGAGGAAACATAACTTCTTTAGAGTACGACTGCAAAACTTCTTAGAATAATCTTCTTAGAAAAATTGTTGTTCTTAGATTATGGTTTGTTGGTTTAGACAAGACTTTTATAGGATCATAAAAGATTAGACATGATTAAGTCATTATGAGAGACACGTGAACCAATCACGTCAAAGTTTATGAATAAGAGCGTTAGTCTGGACTTAATGAATTTTCGGAAAAGTTAAAGTAAAATACTCGAGATATAAAAGACTACTCGAGTACATGCAGCACTACTCGAGTAGGTAGAAGATGACTACTCGAGTATATAAGAATAACTACTCGAGAGAGTATGAGATGATTACTCGAGTACATGGAGTCAACTACTCGAGTAAACAAAAAGAAACGAAAATCAGCTACTCGAGTAACAAGAATAACATACTCGAGTACCTAAGTACTTACACGAGAGGTGGGGTAAATTACTCGAGTGAAAGAAATACTACTCGAGTATATAAGAATGGACTACTCGAATATAAGAAATACTGCTCGAGACAAAGACTTAGAAAATTTCTGGAACAGGAAAACTGTATTACTCGAGTATAGAAGTTGATCTACTCGAGACAAATAGAACTACTCGAGTATATGAAGATGACTACTCGAGACAAATAGAACTACTCGAGTATATGGAGATGACTACTCGAGTAATTCACTTGGAGAATTTTTCTGGAATGGAATTCTGGATTACTCGAGTATAAACACTGGACTACTCGAATAGTAGATGAACTACTCGAGTACATGACTTAGATTACTCGAGTAAATGAGAACTACACGAGAGTCAGAATTTAACTACTCGAGACAAATGGAACTACTCGAGTATATAAGATAAAACTACTCGAGACAGAAAATAAAACTACTCAAGTATTATACAGAGCTACTCGAGTATTTAACTTAGAAAATTGTGAGAAGAGAATTTCTGTAAACTCGAGAGGAGAAAAGAAACTACTCGAGTAGTTGTCTTAACTACTCGAGAGCCATAATTGACTACTCGGGATATATCTTAGCTACTCGAGTAGGAGTATTATTACTCGAGTATGAACTCAGTAACTTACTCGAGTACTTTACTTAGAAAAATTTTCTTGACAGATTTCTCTTCTTTTACGGGATGACCAGTATCAAGTCTTTTCACATAATCCTAGAGCTTGAATATGAAGTGTATCCCAATAGAGAGGCTACACATGAATCAACACCTTGGAGCACATAATGAGGGATTACATTGTATGGTCCTGTGTTTGGTGACCCATTGTAGACTGACATTGACCTACACTTCCCATAAGATTCCTACAAACACATAACTCAAAGCAAGCGTCAAGTACAACTTAATTCATCTTAGTTCAAGGATGACTTCATCAAATCTGAGTTAGTGTGGATACAATACCCAACAATCTTCCCCTATTTGTAGAAGTCAGAACCTTTTACACTAGGGTGAATTATGGACATAAAAAGAATGCTAAGTATATAAAGCAGTGTAAGCAAGAATAAGAACTATGGAAATTTTCCAGATATTCTTTTACCAATCCCTTCCCCTTTCTGACTTCAATAGATAGCTGGGTAATAACATCTTCTTTGAAGAGTCCAACTTCTTCACAAATCTTCACCTTGGTTGCTTCAGCTCTTTTGTACAATTCCATCTTTGAACCTTGAGCCTTCTTGAAAATCTACCTTCTCTAGTCTTCTTTGTTGAGCATCCCAAGTTCTGTTTTGAAGAATGAGAACTTGGTCTCGTCCAGCGGTTTCATGAAAATGTCTGCAATTTTTCTATCTGTAGGAACATATTGAAGGTCTATGACCCCATGCTCCAAATGCTCCCGGATGAAGTGATACCTTAGCTCTATATGCTTTGTTCGGTTATGCGAGACTGGGTTGTTGGCTATTGCTATTGCGCTGGAAGAGTCGCAAAACAATGGAATCTTTTCAAAATTCATGTTGTATTCCTCAAACTGATTCTTTATCCAGAGTAACTGTGCACAGCAACTGCCTTCAGAGATGTACTCTGACTCAGCCATTGTGATTACCACACAGTTTTGCTTCTTGCTACTCCAGGAGATAAGTCTTCTTCCAAAGAATTGACATGTCCTGGAAGTGCTTTTCCTGTCGTCTGTGCTCCCTGCAAAATCTGCATTTGAAAAACCTTTTAGTTCGCTGTCATTACTTCTTGGGTACCATAAGCCAAGATTTGGTGTACCTTTAAGGTATCTCAAAATCCGTTTTGCAGCGTAGTGAGATTCCTTAGAGTTCACCTGAAATCTAGCATAGACACATGTTGAGAACATTATGTCAGGTCTACTTGCCGTAAGGTAGAGCAAGGATCCAATTATACTTCTGTACTTGGTTTCATCAAAAGGTTTCCTTTTTCATCCTTGTCTAGAGACATAGCTGAACTCATTGGAGTCCTCATCGAGGTTGCGTTCTCCATTCCGAATTTCTTATCAGCTCTTTAGTGAACTTGGTCTGTGAAATGGAAATTCCATCTTCAGACTGTTTCACTTGAAGCCCTAAGAAATACTTCAGCTCGCCCATACTGCTCATTTCAAACTTCTCTTGCATAAGTTTTGAAAACTTCTTGCAGAGGTTGTCATCAGTAGAGCCAAAAATAATATCGTCGACATAAATTTGCACTAGCAAAATCTTGCCTTTAATTTCCCTAAGAAATATTGTCTTGTCTATCTTTCTCCTTGTGAACTTGTTCTCAAATAGAAAGCTAGACAACGTCTCATACCAAGCTCGAGGAGCTTGTTTCAGGCCATATAACGCTTTATGCAGTAAGTAAACATAATCAGGAAAGTTAGAATCAACGAAACCTGGAGGTTGTTCCACATACACTTCTTCCTTTATGTCACCATTAAGGAAGGCAGACTTCACGTCCATCTGGTAGACAGTGAAGCGTTTGAGTGCAGCATATGCTAGGAATAACCTTATTGCCTCCAGCCTTGCCACTGGAGCGTACGTCTGGTCGAAGTCGATTCCTTCTTCTTGACGATAGCCTTTTGCGATAAGTCTGGCCTTGTTCTTTACTATCGTTCCATCCTCGTCCATCTTGTTCCTGTACACCCATTTTGTCCCAATGACATTCTTACCTTTGGGTCTTGGAACAAACTTCCATACTTTGCAGCGCTTGAACTGGTTTAGTTCTTCTTCCATCGCCATTATCCACGATGTGTCTGAGTTTGATTCCTCAAACTTCTTTGGTTCAACCTGCGAGAGAAAACTTAAATATAGATTCTCATTAGTTGTACCTCTACGAGTTCTGACACCATCCCGACGATCTCCTATGATTTGGTCCATGGGGTGATCCTTCAGATGTCTGAGCTCTAAAGTCCTTGCATCTGGATTATCTTTTATCACCGGAGTGACTTCTTCATCTTGGATGACTTCTTCATCTTGATCATCAGCCTCTCCAATAGGGGTTGGAGTGGTGATCTTGATGAACTTTTCACCTTTGTCTTCGGACTGTTCATCCAAGCTAATTTCTTTCAGCTTTACACCTGCATCTTCAATAAGCACAATAGAAGAATTGTTTTGCAGCAAACTCGTCTTATCAAATACAATATGTATTGATTCTTCCACGACCAGGGTTTTTCTATTAAAGATCCTATATGCCTTTCTATGACCACTATAACCTACAAAAATACCTTCAAAACTCTTTTCGCTAGACTTAGTAGTATAATACTTGCCATTGTTGAGCACGAAGCATTTACAGCCAAAGATTCTAAAATATAAGACTGTCGGTTTCCTGCCCTTTAGAAGTTCGTAAGGTGTCTTATCGTGGTTTTTGTTTATGAGGGCTCGATTTTGCACGTGGCATGCAGTTTTGACGGCTTCAGCCCAAAAGTACTCCGGAAGTGAAACATCACTCAACATGGTCCTGCAGGCCTCTATGAGCGTTCTATTCCTTCTTTTGGCCACTCCGTTCTGTTGAGGAGTACGAGGAGAGGAAAACTCATAAAAGATAGCTAAGCTTTCACAAAATTCTGTCATGGCCCCAGACTTAAATTCTGTTTCATTGTCACTTCTGATTTTGACTATGAAGCAGTTGTACTCGTTCTGGACTGCCTGAAAAAATTAGTAAAGATGTCGAAGGTATCTGACTTGTGTTTCAGAAAGAACACACACGCAAAGCGCGAGTAATCATCAATAATTACTAACGTATAATCCTTACCTCCCAAACTTCTAATTTGCAGTCGAACAAATAAGTCCATATGCAGTAGATGAAGACATCTATTGGAATCCTTGCCAATAATGCTTTTAAAGGTAGCTCTTGTTTGTTTGCCTTTTACACATGCATGACAAGGTCTATCTTTGACGTACTTGACATTTGAGACATCACGTACTAAGTTCATTGAAAATAATTTATTAATAGTTTTGAAATTAATATGTGCTAGTCTCTTATGGCATTGGTCACCAAGTGACACACTATCTTTTGCTAAAAAGCACACTGGTGTCGAAGAATCTATACAAATGAAATTCAAGAAAAATATGTTTCTGCTTCGAGTGTCGGATAGAATTGTTTTCATATTGTCAACAGATTTTATCAAGCACTTATCAGCGTGAAACTCAACTATGTATCCTTTATCGCAGAGTTGACTTATGCTTATAAGGTTATGTTTCAGACCTTCAACGTAAGTCACATCTGAGAAGGATACATTACCATTCGTAATCATACCGTAGTCTTTAGTGATTCCACGATCTGAACCTCCAAAGATGACCTTCGGTTCGTTCACGATTGGAGTAAAGTTCTGAATTAGGCTTCTTGTCCCGGTCATATGCCGAGAGTATCCACTGTCCAAATACCAGATTGGCGTTTTGGTGGCCTTTGGACATACCTGCAATCACAATCAGTTTGCCTTAGGAACCCAAATACGTTTGGGTCCTTGGTCTCGGGTTAGAACACTCCCCCTACGAATATTAGCATTATGAGTGGTCTTCCTCATATTGCCAACATGTGGGGTTGCAACATTTCTAGGATTAAACCAGCAATCAATGGCAAAGTGACCAATTATGCCACAACAACAACAGTCAAATCTGTTGTATCTTGCCTTATGTTCTCCTGCTTGACCTTTTGGAATTGTGGTCTAGCAGGGGCCACATTCTTCGAGGAAGAAGCTTCATGATGATGACAATCACATGTTTTCTTCTCCTTCACTGGCTTTTCTACAACAGGCTTTGCCTTTGGTGCCTTCTTAAAGTTATGGCCATGGTTGAAATGGCCATAGCTCTGAAGAATCACTTCTTCATAAGGTGCCTTGAAGACACTTTCGCCAAAGTTTCTGGGGCGAGTCCATCCTTGATAATGAGACTTTAGCTCTACATAGGTATGCCTAACAAAGTGTTCGTAAGATAAGTCAAGATCAAACTCATTTGAGGGAAATATGACCTTTTTGAAAGAGATCTGATCTTGAGGGGCTTTCCCCTTCTCTTTGGTTAAAGCCTTTTTGGCGGCCTTATTCTTCCGTTGATCCTTGTTTCTCCTAGAAGACTTACTAGGAGCTTCTTCATGACCTAGTCCAACACCCTTGGCCTTAGCTGAGAATTCAATAACGAATGGAAGAACAGTCTTAGGCTTCGAGAAACTTTCAACAAGTTTCTTTTCAGCGGCGAGTTGTTCTTCCAATTCTTTGATGATTTTCTCTTTAAGGTCGAGGTGCTCAAGAGCTTTGTTATATTCTTCAATAGTATTATTGAAGTTCTCTTCGAGCGAGTCAGTCTTTGAGACTTTCTCTCTCAAGACGCTCTCTTCAGCTTTGAGAGACTTTATCTCTTTAGCCTGAGTTTTCACGACTCAGCGACATTTGTCGTAAGCCATGATTAACTCCTTATATTGGGTCATGAGTTCTGACTCGTCGTCAGAAGAGCTATCCTCGCAATCATGTTCATAAACTTCAAAATCAGAAAGATGAGTGTGAGAGTTTACCTTCCCAGTGAACTGTGGCTCTTGTTCATCATCAGTTTGAGCCCTGAGCCCAAAATAGGCTTCTTCTTCTTCACTCGACTCAGATGAGTCAAAGTCACTAAGAGTCTTGCCCTTTTTGGCCATCAAGCTCTTCTCTGTCCTCTTCTTGTTGTACGAGGACTTCTTTTCCTCTCTTCTACCACACTCCTTCTTGTGAGGGCAGTCAGCAATGACGTGTCCTAGCTTATTACAACAATAACAAATAATGTCAGTAGAAACATGTTTGTTCTGTTTATAATTATACCTGTCATGGCTGCTTGAGAATTTTCGTTGACGATCACCATCGTGTCGTGATCTTCTATAGGAGGCATCCTTGCCTTTCCATTGCTTCTTCTTGTTCAAGAATTTCTTGAACTGGCGAGAGAGTAGTGAGAACTCTCCTTCTGATAGTTCAGAGCCTGAGGTGCTTGACTCTGAGGTTTCTTCTTCACTAACTTCTTGTGCTGCAGTAGGAGGAACAACCTTTGTCTTCTTAGAGGTGTCTTCCTTTAAAGCAACAGACTTTTCTTTGAATGCAGACCTGCTCTTCTCTTCTTCAGCCTTTCTGGTGTTGAGTTGAAGCTCATATGACATAAGCTTCCCGAAGAGATTCTGAGGATCTGTCTCGGCCAGTTTTCCAAACTCCCTTATAGCACAGACCTTGTTATCTCATTCCTTAGTTAGGGATCTTAAGAACTTATCGTTTAATTCTCCATTAGTGAAGACTCTGCCATAGACCCTTAGCCCATTCACTATCTTGAAGAAATTCTCAAAGGTGTCAGCAATGGTATCTTTGTTTCCTTGTCGGAAAGCTTCATACTTCTGATTAAAAAGGGATCTTCTATCATCCCTCACTTCTTCTGTACCTTCCATCAAGGTAACTAGTGACTGTCACATCTCCTTCGCAGACTGACAGTGAATCAGGTTTTGCAGCATTGAATCATCGACTGCACTTGATATAATATTGGTTGCGTTTTTGTCCAATGAGACAAGTGCAATCTCATCCTTATCTAGATCCATAAGTTTCTTTGGGATTTTCTTAGTTGGATCTATAGTGGAGACGGTCATGAAAATGTAAGGACCTTCTTCAACTATCATGAAGATCCTGGGATCCACAGCTTCCATAAAGAACTTGATTCTCTCTTTCCACATGGGAAAATTATTTTTGGTACATAAAGGAAGCTTGACAAAATCTTTAGCCTTGTCCATCTTTTGATAGATCTCAAATGACAACTATTGAAGGATCTGATCAAGGTGTTAACCTTTTAACGATCAACCTCCCTCCGATACCAATTGAACGTTTATAGTTGCCTACCTAAATCACCTAGAGGGGGGTGAATAGTTGAATTGTGCGTCTTTTTGCAGAATAAAAATTACAAACCAATGCACAGATCTATCTACCAATCAAACACAGACGAAACAAGATTTATAGTGGTTCCCCAACCTTGGGTACATCCACTTTCCCTCACCGATCTAGCAATACACTAGACTCGGCTACTCCACTATCTCAGATTGAAAATCAATCCTACCCTCGGAACAACGTTCCTACAATCTCGATCCACAAAACGGATCTACACTCAGAAGATAAAGCTACTCGAGACAGAAAATAAAACTACTTGAGTATTATACAGGGCTACTCGAGTATTTAACTTAGAAAATTGTGAGAAGAGAATTTCTGTAAACTCGAGAGGAGAAAAAAAACTACTCGAGTAGTTGTCTTAACTACTCAAGAGCCATAATTGACTACTCAGGATATATCTTAGCTACTCAATTAGGAGTATTATTACTCGAGTATGAACTCAGTAACTTACTTGAGTAAGTAAAGAACTACTAGAGTACTTTATCTAGGAAAATTTTCTTGACAGATTTTTCTTTTTCTACGGGATGACCAGTATCAAGTCTTTTCACATAGTCCTAGAGCTTGAATATGAAGTATATCCCAATAGAGAGGCTACACATGAGTTAACACCTTGGAGCACACAATGAGGGATTACATTGTATGGTCCTGTGTTTGGTGACCCATTGTAGACTGACATTGACCTACACTTCCCATAAGATTCCTGCAAACACATAACTCAAAGCAAGCATCAAATACAACTTAATTCATCTTAGTTCAAGGATGACTTCATCAAATCTGGGTTAGTGTGGATACAATACCCAACAGTTGGCGTGGTTGTCCAACGGTTGAAAAAGGACGAAGAAGGCTAAGTCTGGTGTAGTTGCAGGGCGAGCTCCACTTACTTGCTACACGTGTGGCAAAGAGGGACATTATGCTCGAGAATGCCTAAACGGTCTGTAATGATATTACAAGTATGAATAAGGAAGTTGCTGTAATAGACTACTATAATTTATACTTTATGTAATATTGCATGTTGTGCATGTACGAACTCGTTATGCACAGACTAATCAAGAAGACTTTTTATTGGGCATAATGCATTTCTTTTTGTGCTTATATTTGTATAATAAATATGAGATTGAGATAATATTGCCTTAAGAATAAAATGTGAATACGGGTAGAAAGTTTTGTTTTAAGGTGTGGATATGAATTCAGGATTTTGGAAGTGAAGCATCTATGCCACCGATATTGGAGTTGGATGTAATCTTTGGTATGGACTACCTCTTGGAGCAGCGTACCGGTATAGATTGTAACTCTAAGGAAGTCACACTAGGACTGAACACCGAACGAGAAACCAAGTTCACTTGTATGCGAGGATCGAACAAGATATTAATGTCTGCTCTCCAGGTAGTCAAGGTTGTTCGGAAGGGCGCGAAGTTATTCTTCACGCTATTAGAAGCCATTGAGCCGAAGTCCAGTCTGAGTGACGTTCCTATCGTATCGGCTTGGGCAGATGTGTTTCCTAAGGATCTCCTTGGGTTATGCCCCAACGAGAGATTGAGTTTTCTATTGAGTTGGTGCTAAATGCAAAACCTGTATCCCACTCACCGTACCGAGTAGCGCCAAAGGAGATGGAGGAATTGAAAGTTCAACTGCAAGAATTTCTAGAGCAAAGCTATATACGTCCAAGTATGTCACATTGGAGTGCACCGGTCCTCTTTGTGAAGAAGGACAGAAGCTTGCATCTATGCATTGACTATCGAGAATTAAACAAGCTGACAGGGATTGATGACTTGTTTGATCAGCTGGTGGGTTCAACTGTATACTCGAATCTCGACTTAAAGTCTGGCTATTACCAGCTGCAGATTCGGGAATGTGACATTGCTAAGACAACGTTCAGTGCACGCTATGGTCACTATGAGTTCACTGTAATGCCGTTTGAGCTAACAAACATGCCATTGTTATTCATGGACTTGATACACCGAACTTTTCAGGAGTATTTAGATCAGTTTGTGATCGTCTTTATCGACGACATACTGGTATACTCTCAATCAGAAGAAGATCAAGAAAATCACTTGAGGATAGTTTTGCATACCCCGAAAAGGAATAAAGTCGATGCCAAGTTCTCAAAGTGTGTGTTTTGGCTATCGTCGATGGCTTTTCTTGGTCATGTGGTTAGTGGAGAGGGTATTGCGGTGGATCCGACAAAGATAATTGATATATGAGAGTGGCATGTGTTGGCTACGGTAGCGGAATTTAGGAGTTCCCTTGGACTTGTTGGATACTACAGATTATTCGTGAAGAACTTTTCACAGATAGCCTTACCTCTCACTGCACCGACGAGAAAAAATCAGAAGTTCAATTGGACGCTTGAATGTGCGCGAGCTTTTGAGGAGTTAAAGAATTGTTTGACTACGACGCCTATCTTGAGTTCGTCATGTGGTGCAGACGGATATGAGTTAAATAATGATGCTTCAGGGAGCGGCTTAAGCTGCGTTTTTTCTGCAATTCAGTATAGTTATAGCTTATGGCTCACACTAATTGAAAGTGCACGAGTGAAACTATCCGTACCGAGTAGCACCAAAGGAGATGGAGGAATTTAAAGTTCAACTACAAGAATTGCTAGAACAAAGCTATATACGTCCAAGTATGTCACATTGGAGTGCACCTGTCCTCTTTGTGAAGAAGGACAGAAACTTGCGTTTATGCATTGACTATCGAGAATTAAACAAGCTGACAGAGATTGATGACTTGTTTGATCAGCTGGTGGGTTCAACTGTATACTTGAATCTCGACTTAAAGTCTGGCTATTACCAGTTGCAGATTCGGGAATGTGACATTGCTAAGACAACGTTCAGTGCACGCTATGGTCACTATGAGTTCACTGTAATGCCGTTTGGGCTAACAAACGCTCCATCGGTATTCATGAACTTGATACACCGAACTTTTCTGGAGTATTTAGATCAGTTTGTGATCATCTTTATTGACGACATACTGGTATACTCTCAATCAGAAGAAGATCAAACAAATCACTTGAGGATAGATTTGCATACCCTGAAAAGGAATAAACTCTATGCCAAGTTCTCAAAGTGCGTGTTTTGGCTATCGTCGATGACATTTCTTGGCCATGTGGTTAGTGGAGAGGGTATTAAGGTGGATCCAACAAAGATAGTTAATATATGAGAGTGGCCAGTGTTGACTACGATAGCTGAATTTAGGAGTTTCCTTGGACTTGCTGGCTACTACAGACGCTTCGTGCAAAACTTTTCGCAGATAGCCTTAACTCTCACTGCACTGACGAGGAAAAATTAGAAGTTCAATTGGACGCTTGAATGCGCGCAAGCTTTTGAAGAGTTAAAGAATCGTTTGACTACGACGCCTATCTTGAGTTCGTCATGTGGTGCAGACGACAATGAGTTATATAATGATGTTTCAGGGAGCGACTTAAGCTGCGTTTTTCTGCAATTCGGCATAGTTATAGCTTATGACTCACACAAATTGAAAGTGCACAAGTGAAACTATCCAGTACATGACTTGACATTGACAGCTGTGAATTTTGCACTTACGTTATGACGTCATTACTTATATGGTGTGAAAATTGACATATTCACAGACCATAAGTGTCACAGATCATAAGAGCCTTGAGTATTTAATAGATCATAAGTATCTGAACATGCGACAACGGAGGTGGATGGAGTTCTTCGGGGACTACACCTTTCAGATACATTACTCCCAGTAAGGGAAATGTGGTCGCAGATGCCTTGAGTCGTAGGACTCCAGTACGAGCAAGTTGGCTACATATGCATGATGATCATCTGATCCAGGAGTTGAAGGCTTTAGATATTTCTTGTGTCGACAATAATATCACTGCAAATGCGTGCTTGAACTGGACGGAAGTGCAATATGAACTCGCGGACAGAGTTCGACAAGCAATGGAACTCGATGAGAGTATGAAGCGCTATGCAGCGGATGAGTCAAATTCCCAATTCTCCTTGGATGACGGTCGTTTAAGAAAGGACGGACGTTTGTGCGCCCCAAATATGGGTAAGCTACGAGAGGAGTTGATGTATGAAGCACTCTTTACTAAATACTCAATCCATCTAAGAAGCACAAAAATGTACAAGAACATGAAAAAAAGTTCTGGTGGTCAGGTTTAAGGAAGGACATAGCTCTTTACGTAGCAAAGTGCCAAACTTGTGTCTTGGTAAAAGCAGAATGTCAAAAGCCTGGAGTTTTCCTGAAGTTGTTGCTAATTCCGGTATGGAAGTTTGATGATATCGTTATGGATTTCGTGCATGGGTTTCCGAGATCACAAAGCGAGAACGATGTCGTATGGGTGATCGTTGATCGATTGACAAAGGTATCACACTTCATACCGAATAAGAAGGACGATTCAGTTGAAAAATTGGCTCAGTTGTATGTTGACAACATAGTACGTTTGCACGGTGTGCCCCGTAACATCGTCAGTGATCGAGATAAGCGCTTTACTTCGAATGATTGGAGGCTAATCCACCAGTTGTTGGGTACTAAACTGAAGTTCAATACGACCTTTCATTCGCAAACAGATGATCAGACCGAGAGGACCAACAAAATAATGGAGGATATGCTCCTTATGTGCGCCTTGGATTTCGAGAAAAGATGGGAGAACATCTCTATATGATCGAATTCGCCTATAATAATAGATATCAAGCTAACATTCAGATGACTCCCTTCGAAGCTTTATACGGTAGGAAGTGTCGTACTCCTTTAGCTTGGGCGGAAATAGGCGAATCAAAGTTGTATAAGCGTAAAGAAGTCGAAGATGCAAATTCGACTATACGCACTATACAAGATCAGCTTTTGGTGACACAAGATAGAAAAACTAAGTACTACAACGTCAAACACCGAAACGTGGAGTTTGCGATTGGCAATTGGGTATATCTGAAGATAAAGTCATTCAAAGGCATGTCCAAGATTCAGCGCTTGACAAAGTTGAGTCCGAGATATCTTGGTCCGTTTGAAGTTGTTGAGCGGATTGGAGAAACTGCCTATCGATTAGCTCTTTCGACAGAGCTAAGTGGTTTGCAGGATGTGTTTCACATATCGGTGCTGCAAAAAGCTTAGCAAGAGCCGACACAAGTGGTGGCTGATGATCAGGTACCGATCGATGACGTGCTAACGACGAAGGTTAGTCCTATTCGGATCGAGGATACGAAGATCCGATAACTAAGAAATTAGGATGGTCAAAGTCCGGTGGCATAATTATGACAATGAAGAACTGACATGAAAGTGTGAGTAAAGCATGCGAGATGAGTTTCCCGAGTTATTTTTGTAATAGGTTTGTACAGTTTTCCTTTAAAAATATATATAAGATTTCGCGAAAAAATCTCTTAAAGGAGGGGAGAATTGTAATGCCCTAAAAATCGTGGAAAAGGAAGGATTGGAAGTTAACGCGCGACACTATTATTACCGCCGACGTTTGCCCTTGAAATTAAATTGTCTGGCGTCTCGGGTATCTACCGCGCGATAGTAGAATGGTATCGTGTGGCGATAGTACTCGACGCACTCAACGCTTTGGACGAAGCGTTGAGTGACTACCGCGTGGCGGTAGTGAGCTATCGCATGGCGATAACACTCAACGTACTCAATGCTCTCGACGAAGCGTTGAGTGAATACCGCGCGGCGGTAGTGAGCTAACGCACGACGATAGCTCGAGGCAAACTACTGCTTGGCGGTAGTAAGTTAACGCGGGGTGGTAGCTTGCTATGTGGCAGTAAGGTGGAGGCTGATTTGGGCGACAGAGCGATGTTCATTGGGCTAAGCGGTGACCTCCTCAGATACTGCGTGGCGGTAGCAAATACCGCGCGACAGTAGCCTCCAGATATAAGTTGTACATGAGAATGAATTCTCATTGTTCTCTCTCTTAGTTCTTGAGGTTCTCGTGAGCAAGAATCTGGGGCTGTGCTTTGCAAGCATGGTGAAGGAGATTCTTTGGTAAGATTCATGAGCTAAAGCGTGATCCGCGGAGAGGAAGCTGTGGTAATCAGTTCCATCCGGATCAAAAGCAAGAGCATGGCTTCAAAACGACCTACGAGGGGTCACGACTTTCTCCTTGGACAAGTGAAGTTCTTATTTTGCATAGGTGCATTGAACCCCACACCAAAAGGTGGAAAAGTGAGTCGTTTCCAGCCGGTAGATCGTGTTATCCCCGGTAGAAATTGCATATAAAATCCAGAATCGAAGTACGGAATATGCATGCTGTGTGAAGCTCATCCGAACAGATTGGTCTGGATTGATGTTGTTTAATTTGAGTGTCGGAGAAGACTCCGAGTATAAATGAGTAGTTTATGGAGTCCGAAGTGTTGTGCTTGTGAATGGTAGTAGCAAGAAGTACTGGAGCCACTCTCCAGGAAAATACCCAGGAAATGCCACGGTTGTAAGAATCGTTGGATATCGCCGGACGATAGTGAGTATCGTTGGCGATAAATTTTGATGAGCTATGTTTTGTGAAAGTCCAGTTTTTCTGGCACTGCAGGATGCTGCAGGTTTTTCTGGACAGATGTTCCAGTTGTGGCTGAGTGTGGGTAAAAAAAGAGAAATTCCGTGTTAACGCCAAATGATAGTGACTATCGCTGCCGATGACTTCGAGATAGTATTGTACTTGCGAAGCCTGTCTCATGGAGACCGTGTGGCTAGCAGGTGAGCTGAAGGCCTGTTTTACCTAGCAAAAAGCTCAGAGAGCCGAATCGACAAGGGGAAGCTGACCCGCGTCTTGTCATGGGGCTTGATTGCTTCGGCTTTCGTCAATGACATGTCGATTTGAGCAACGGAAAGAGTGCTGAACTGTAGCCTGTGTTATGTCACTTCGGGCTAGATTGCCTAAAGTAATTGACTTTCGTCGTTGGCATAATGTGAGTCTTAGGTCATGTGCCGGAAAGGACTAGAATGCTCAAGTATACCATCAAGTTTGAGATTGTGGGTGGTGATGAGACCCGGGAAGTCCGGTACACTGATAATGTGCCATGAGTGCACGAGACGTATGACCGATCGAGCCTAAGTCTTTGGCGAATGGTGCTTAAGTGCACGTTCCTATTGCCAAATATATATATATATATATGTTGCTGTTTGCAGGGAAGAAGAATCACCGCCCCGAGTGAGGAGTGAGGTCGTTATAATTTGGTCAGCTAATGCTGACCGTTGCTTTGTTTGCCGCATTTGGTGGGCCATGTTATGCAGATGCTGAAGAGCCAAGTGGGAAGTAGCGGGCTGAAGTCCCCTGTGCTACGATGTGCTGGCCTTCGAAGGCCTAAAGACGAATTTTTACTGTTTTCATGTGTGGCCGGCACGCATGTATGAAAATACTTTTGTAAGTAAAACAATTGTAAAGCCTTATGACTGCATTGTTTTTGTGTATTTTGTTGTAACATTCCTATGATTTTATATAGTGAACATTGTTGATACTTTAGTTCAATTTAACTCGTGAAACTTCCGCTAAAATGCTCTGAGTTAAGATTCGTTTGGTCTTTTGATATTAACATGTAACCCCGCCGACTATCTGTGGAATATGGCTTGGGGCCCCGGCTGGATCCTCTGTTATATTATATGTGGCGGATGAAGGTGTTACATGTTGCATCCTTATAAATGGGAACACTCATTTTTGTTGTTGTTGTTATGTCTCTAACACTTTTTATTTTTTTTTCTACCGGTTTTCTTCACTTCATGCCAAGGAAATACTTGATTGCCAATAGTGTCAATTGACACTTAAACTTGTGGACTTAATTTTTCTCTTCGACGACTCTCCAATCGGATGAAAGACATCTTTGGCTCCGTTTGGGGGGGGGGGGGGCTTATTTTCACCGGTCCAGCGATCACGACCGCATGAACCAGACCTTAATTAAGGCCCGATTCATGCGGCCGTGAGAGCTTGACCGGTGAAAATAAGTCCTCCCAAATAGAGCCTTTGTAGTTGGCAGGGCATTGAATTTATCATCGTCTTAGAAGCTTCTTATTTGAGTCATAACACCAATGCCTAACCCAATTTATTTTTGAAGTTGCCTTGGCATGAATATGCTGTCTAGACCTCGTCATCATCTTCCATCTTTTGCTGGCATCCTCTCAAATATCTCGTGCACATTATAACCTTACAGACAACCACCTCATCTCGGCCTACTTTTATATCTTCGATTTTTAGGACCTTACAGAAAACAAAAACTAATGATTATAATTGTATCTTAAGATATGTTCAATATATAAAATTTCGCTGTGATAGTTTTCTGGTCATGCTCGATAATGTCCAACCAAAGAACAATGTTATAAAACATTGGCTTTTGTGATAGCGCACAGCTTTACTTTGTGATGACATTGAGTTTAGAGATTGATGAGATATTATTTGTCCTAAATGTGAAAACGACTAGTTATTTTTTGACAATGTTTTTTGGTAGGGATCCCCTAATATCATGTGAAACTAGGTTGGTGATAGCAAAACCACCCACCTCATTTGAAGGGGGGGGGGGGGGGGGGGGGGGGGTGTTGACCAAACTCAACCTCACTAGCGAGATGACCGCTATCATCACTACCCCGCACACACAAATGTGCGCGGCCACACCACCTCACGACGTCTCCTGGGCTCGTGGCTGTGCGCGCACTCGCCCTTGCACACGCACAATTGCCTCTCCCACGAGGCCGCACTGCCCCCCAGAGGTTACGCCCACCTCGCGCAAGGCTGCTCGTGGCCCCCGACCCCCCCCCCCCCCCGAACGCGCCTCGCAAGCGAGGCTGCGTGTGCCCCACGTGCACGAGGCCGCGCTTGCCGGGTGCCCTATACCCGTGGGGTCGCACACCTCTCGTGCCTTGGGCGCGGGGCAGCATCGCGCGCCTTGCGCATGGCCGCACCATGCCGGTTGTCGAGAGGACTGCGGCCGAGAGGGCCGCAGCCGGCCCTCTGTGCTCGGTGGCGAAGGCCGCGACTACGAGGGACGAGGTCGGTCCTCAGCGCGCGACCGACCCTTCGCATGGTCGTGCCAAGACCTCAGGTGCTAATGGTGAGCAGCCATCAAGCATGCAATTGAAGGACTTACTCGCGGAGAAATTCGCGACATGATTGTCAAAGATAAATAAATACATTCACGAGCAATGACTTGTCACCCTCCAAAGACACTTCTTTCTCCCCCCTATGTTCTAACGAGAAGTGATCTGTCGCCCTCGATTCCTCATAAAAGCCATGTGCAACCAACAACAAATAGTAAAGTTCGGTAGGTACCGGTCCCGACCGCGTGATTTTCACTCATTTCCGGATATTTCTCGTAAAGAAAGCTTCTTGCCTACTGTCAATCTCTTTCTTTGTGACTATTTGCGCACTCGACCGTTCATAAGCTAAGACGATCCAATTTAGGTCGGTCTACCAAGAGCCTCGAGTGGCCCGCAACAGTTTTCCGCCCTCTGTGAGGAGATGTTCCCAGCATTTCTAGAAGATTCAAACGACAGTATCCCCATCATCAGACTTCATTGCTCAAAGTGCTAATGATTGATCCTAACAAAATATGAAAAAAGAACTATTTAAACACTTGTTACTAGTGGTTAGATATATTGTGTTTTTAAGCAAAATGCTAGTATTCGTAATAACTAGGGGTGCAAATTTGACTCGGGCCTGATTGCCCGGCCCGGTTCTGCCTGGGTCTGTGCCCGGTTAGACCCGGGCCAGGTTAGGCCTAATAGGGCTCAAAAGACCCTATTATTTAGGTAAGACTTGGCTCGGTGCCTGGCCCAGGCCAAGCTCAGGCCCGCCCGGGCAATAGGCCCGCTTATGCCCAGCGTTGAAATGTTGTGCATTGAGCCAGACATTTAATAAATGTCGGGCATTCCCATCATTTTTAAAATGATGGGCGGTCATGCCCATCATTTAACGTTGCGCGTGGCCGTCCAACACTTTTCTTGGCAGCTAGCTTGGCAGTGTTTTGGGGGGTTTGTTTGGGCCTGATTTTGTGGGCTCATCAGGCACCCATATATTGCAAAGGCACCCATATATTGCAAGGGTTCGGGTTTGGCCTGAGCCCGGTTTAAGTGAGACCTGGCCTAGGCCCAACATCAAAAAAGCCTGAACCCACGAGGTTTGGGCCCGACGTGGGCCCGACATGCTTTATTTGCACCTCTACTAATAACTGTCTCGCATGTTATACTCTTAATTTTTATGCTTTCTTAAAAATGTTTAGAAATTCAACTTAAGCATGTTAAATGAACTTAAAGAAATCATGTTGATGGCCGTAAATAGGAATGAGAGTATTATAGTTGGAGTTTTTCAAAGTAGGTTCGGACGAATAGAATTGGCGTGACCTCGACCGGCTCGCCAACACAGTTCCAACAGGCCCAGTCTCGCGTAATTCCGAGTCTATTTGGTTTTATAAATAGAGGTCAAGACACTCGTATGCGCATGTACACTAACCACACCGCTAATCATTGGTGTGAATAGTAAAATGTTGAGATCGTGCCACCTCAACGATCTGTGTACCTCTATGATTCCAAATAAGGCGAATCTTATTTCTGGAATATCATTAAGAGGAGGGCATTTATTCCGGGCTGTTTCTCCTATTTAGTTTGAGCATAATTTGGCTAAGTATTATCTCTTATTTATTAGGAGATACTGTCTTCATCCTATTATAAATAAGTGCCTTCCCCCCTAGCCGAATAATCCAAGCAATCAAGAGAGAAAGTATTCGGACTGTTGGTGGAGTTCTCTTCCCGGCCATCTCAGGCGCGGCGGCGGCAGCAGGTGTGCTGCGACAAGGGGCGACGACTCCAGACGGAGCTAACGGAAGCGGCATCTGGTCGGATCCAGTCGGATCGATATCAGGCCGGCTTCCTGCAGTGGTTCCAGACCGAGGTGGTGATCCCAGGTGGTGTGACGACATCAGGCGGCCGATCCAGGCGAGATCGGCTTTAGGCATGCAGAGCAGGCGATGTTCGGGCGATCCAGACGGATAAACATCTGGTCGGGTTCATCCCGGAGGCCGGCTGTGCAGTGGTGGATCCAGGAAGCGACAACAGTTGCAGGAGGCAGCGGATCCAGGAGGAAGAAGACAGGGCGATATCAGCGGCGACAGCAACGACGACACCGTTCTTCCTCAGATTTTTTTGCCTTTCTCTTGTTGTTCGATCGTGTTAACGGTCTTTGTTTGTAACTTGTAATCTCATTGATTATAGTGTTTCTTTTCCGGCGTGCTTTTCCCGTGGACATAAGAGCTCCTCTCCGAACCACGTAAATTTTTTTTGTCGTCTGTGATTGTATTTGTGGAATTTCTTCTGGTTTATGATTTTTCGCCATTGACATTGATCGGCCATCTTCCGTTGCGTGATCCGCGGCAAGTCACGTAGTCGCGGATCGGATCAATTTCACAACAATTGGTATCAGAGGGAGGTTCCGCATGGGTGATCGTTTGGACGTTCCGATTTTAGATCTAGGTCAACGGTAGGTGACGACATTGGTCTGCTCCCTATTTTCTCTGATCTGATCCGTGAACATTATTCAGATTGCCCAGCAGCTCTGTGAGCAATAAGATGGCTGCAAAATTTAAAATTCACGATGACAAAATTGATTTTGGTTTATGGCAAAAGCGGATTAAAGCAGTACTCATCCAACAAGGTCTTCATAAGGTGCTCCTTGGAAAGGAGAAGGCTGGGTTGAAGAAAGACGGTGAATGAGAGGAGCTGGATCTGAAGGCCATCTGCACGATTTAGCTGTGTTTGACCGATGAAGTAATGTACAATGTAGTCGATGCTGGGACTACAACGAATCTGTGTAAGAAGCTGGAGGAGCTTTATATGTCAAAATCACTCACGAATAAGTTGTACGTAAAGAAACAACTTTACAGCTTGAGGATGTCGGAAAACACTCCGCTTCTTGACCACATGAATGTGTTCAACAAACTTATTTCTCAGGTGCGTAGCATGGACATTAAGGTCGAGGAGGAAGACCAGACTCTTCTCCTGTTGTCTTCATTTCCGAAGACCTTCGATCATCTGGTCACCACGATTCTATATGGGAAGGACGCCTTGAGGATGGAAGAAGTGATGACAACGCTGCTCTCGAACAAAACGAGAAGCAAGTCGAGCCCTAGAGCCGACGAGGGCTTATTCGTGAAGAGCAATGACCCAGCCCGGGGTAGATCGAGAGAAAAAGGCAAGGAGGAAGACCGACCTAGGTTTAAGTCCGGAGGCAGAAATACTAAGTGTCACTACTGCAAGGAGGAAGGGTACTAGAAGAATAATTTCTCGAAGAGGAAGTTTAAGGAGCAGACACATGAGCCACATCAGGCTGCGGTGGCATCTGAGGATGAGAACGACGCCGACGTTCTTCATGTCTCACCCAGCCTCAAGACCACAGGTTCCTGGATCTTGGATATAGGATGCACTACCACATCTGCCCAAACATAGAATGGTTCTCCATCTTTAGGCAGTGTGAAGGTGGTCGTGTTTTTATGGGGAACGAATCGGAGTGCGAGACATTGAGAGTTAGTTACATCAGGATTAAGATGTTCGACGGAGTGGTCAGGACACTCACCAACGTTCGGTTTGTGCCCAAGTTGAGAAAGAGCTTGATTTCTCTAGGCACTCTGGAGGCCGTCAGGTATTCTTATAGCAGCAACGACAGATATTTGAAGGTCATGAGAGGAGCGTAGATAGTCATGAAAGGAGAGCGTTCTAGTACTCTCTACAGACTGATCGATACCACGGTTGCGAGTGGAAGGGCGAGGAGAGAGGTCAGACTGCCTCTCAGGCTACAGGATACGGTACCATATGCCTTTTAGGCTATTTCCTCAGATCTTGGTTCCTATGAAAAAACTATAGAGAGTAGAGACCGCTCTCTGGGGAAAGCTAGAAGGAACAATGGAGGAACAAGGCAAGATTCTTGTTGAAGGAGTTCGCGCAGGGGAAGGGCCTTGGCGAAGATAAAATCTTCGCAACCGTGGAGAAGAATGGCAGAGTGTCATCTCAGAAGTGCCCAGACACCGCGAGGGGAGACATCTGGCTCAAAAGACCCACCAAGGAACTCAGGATTACTCAAAAGGCGGTGGAGATGCACAGTGGAAGTCCGAGTGCAAGTTGTCTTGCAAAAGACCCAGTCTATCGTGCAAGGATAAAGCACATCGGTGTGCACTACCAGGATTCGAGGGAGTTCGCTGGAGGTGGAGGCATGAAGTTGCAGAAGATCTCTACGGAGGATAACGGTGCGAACATGCGGGCGAAATCTTTGACAGGAGTCAAGTTCAAGAACAGTCTTGACTTGGCTCATACTGATTCATGTTGATCGAGAAGAGGACCCCAGGGAGAGGGGGCTCGTAGTCATTGGTAAGGGAGATCCAGGTTGGAGGAAGAGTTACGTTCGTTAGGCGTCGAGGTGAAGTTTATCGTGTGAGGCGTCAAGGTGGAGATTGTTGAGATCGTGCCACCTCAACGATCCGTGTGCCTCTATGATTCCAAATTGAGGCATCCTATTTCTGGAATATCATTGAGAGGTGGACATTTATTTTTGGATGTTTCTCCTATTTAGGCTGAGTCTAATTTGACTAAGTATTATCTCTTATATATTAGGAGATACGGTCTTCATCTTATTATAAATAGGAGCCTTCCCCCTAGCCGAATAAGCTAAGCAATCAAGAGAGAAAGTATTCAGGCTGTTGATGGAGTTCTCTTCCCGGCCACCTCAGGCGCGGCGGCGGCTGCAGGTGTGCTGCGGCAAGGGGCGGCGACTCCAGGCGGAGCTAACGGAAGCGGCATCCGGTCGGATCCAGTCGGATCGATATCAGGCTGGCTTCCTGCAGTGGTTCTAGTCGGTGGTGGTGATCCCAGGCGGTGTGGCGGCATCAAGCGGCCGATCCAGGCGAGATTGGATTCAGGCGTGCAGACCGGGCGGCGTTCAGGCGATCCAGACGGATTGACATCTGACCGGTCTCATCTCGGTGGACGGCTGTGCAGTGGTGGATCCAGGCAGTGACAACAGTTGCGGGAGGCGGCAGATACATGAGGAAGAAGACAGGGCGATATCGTCAGGCGATATTGGCAGCGACAACGTTCTTCCTCAGTTTTTTTGCCTTTCTCTTGTTGTTCGACCGTGTTAACAGTCTCTATTTGTAACTTGTAACCTCGTTGATTATACTGGATCTTTTTTTGGCACGCTCTCCCCGTGGACGTAGGAGCTCCTCTCCGAATCACGTAAATTTTATTTGTCGTATGTGATTGCATTTGTGGAATTTCTTCTGCTTTATGACTTTGCGTCCTTGAAATTGATCGGCCATCTTCTGTTGCGTGATCCGCGGAAAGTCACGTAGTCGCGGATCGGATCAATTCCACAACAGTAAAATTCTCCATCAATAGTGCAAATAGTAAAATACTCCAACATGGGGGTGCAAATAGTAAAATTTTACATCATGGGGTGCGAATAGTAAAACTCTCCATCATGAGGCGTAAATAGTAAAATCCTCCAACATGTGGGTGCAAATAGTAAATTTCTCCATCATAGGATGTAAAAAGTATAATCCTCCAACATGTGAGTGCAAATAGTAAAATTTCTCATCATGGAGGTGCAAATAGTAAAATTCCTTATCATGTGTTGCAAATGGTAAAATTTCCCATCAAGAGATGCAAATTGTAAAATTATGCAATATGTGATGCAAATAGTAAAATTCACCCATTATGGGGGTGCACATAGTTGAATCTCATAGTGGTGTCCATAATAAATTCCCTAAAAATGCGTATCATAAGAAATTGGGCTGCAAATATTGAATAGGATGGTTACGGTTTGTGAATAGCTGCATAACCACCATAATCACTCATGGAACCTATAAATAGGACTTCGATCTCTCCTTCATGATCATCTTCTCTTCTCGCTTCTTCTCCTACGCACGTGGGACCTCCCTCAAAGATATTCTTGCATTTTTGAAGATCTTTGAGCGTGTGCAAAGATCCCACGAAGATCTTCGATCTCCTTTGAGCGGTCTTGCGTGCATTCCTCCTTGTGCGCATTCCTCCATGTGCGCACTCCTCCCTGCACGCGTTTCTCCATACACACATTACGCGCCGCCCACCTTGCGCCCCACGCACCTTGCTCCGCGCGCACCTTGCGACCCGCGCACATTTAACTGTGCACATTTCACCTTGAGCACTTTGCACGTAGTGCCCTTTGCGCCCAGTCCGCCACTAAACGAACGCCGCTCCAGACTCCTTCGCGTACAACAAGAGGCATGCCACCGAATCTAGATCGTGTCCTGTGCGCCGCACCAGACTCCTCAGCGCGCTGCAGGAGGCAAACCACAGTCTCTAGATCGCGCCAAGCTCGTCGATCCCGCTTCCAAGCACCCGTTGCGGACTTGGAGCGATCTCCAAGTGCGTCCCTCCCGCTTCCAAGCACCCGTTGCGGACTTGGAGCGATCTCCAAGTGCGCCCCTGCTTCCAAGCACCCGTTGCGGACTCCAGATCGCACAAAGCACGCCGCCCCCGCTTCCGATATTCAACATACGACTCCAGAGCGCAACACCCTTCTCCGCGCAAGAAGAAATACTTAGTTCAGCGAGTGGTGACCTGCCACACTCGAAACTTCTCTCTCCCATGACAATTGCAACGAGAGGCGACTTGTTACCCACGATTTCTCAAAAAGTTTGTATTAACACAAGAAGAGAGTGGAAGTTGGTCGGCACCAATCCGACCACGTGATTTTTCAACATTTTCGAGGTTTTTCACGTTAAAAAATTGTTTTGCCAATCGTCTCAATTTACATTGACTGTTTGCGCGCTCAACCGCTCCAGAGCTAAGATGGTCCAATTTAGACCGGTCTACCGGAAGCCTCGAGTGAGTCACAACAACAGCGATTACAGTTGTTGACATCAAAATGTACGAAAATAAATTTATGATTTTATTCTAATTTGTTATTCATCTTTTTTGGTCTCTGAATGCAAGGCCAGATGACTCGCACAAAAATGAGCAATTACTGTTGGAAGAATACAAGAGGGAGCAGAACGAGGAGACTCAGTGAAAAGAGTAGTTTTTGGGTGGGCGTGGCTCCCCGTGAGCGTGAGTTCAGTGTCGTGCACTTGCACATCAAATATCGTGCGTCTGATTTGATGTGCGAGTGCACGGCCTTTATTTCTTTGCTCACGATGAGCCAGGCCCACCCAAAATTTATTGCAGTGGCAGTGAAAAACTCTTTTGCCATATATTGTTTCAAAATTTTCTCTCCATTGGAAGCTGGTGTTGGTGCCCCAAAAATTCAGACCTAACAACAAATGTCAAACAATCGAGTGGGTGGGGCTTGAGCAACCAATCACGAGTAAAATCAAATTTTGTATACCTTATTTTGGGAGTAGAGATCCAGAGAAAAGTGGGCGGATTCTAGGCCGCACATGTCCGGGAGACGTTTTCGTCACCATCGCCGGAAGAGAGCTGGTCGCCCGCCTTGAAGAAGGTCCTTGGTAGGGGTGTGCATGAAAAACCGAAAACCGACCAAACCGCCCCAAACCGCCCAAACCGAACCGATTTTACACCGAACCGAACGACTCAGTTCGGTTTTGGTTTTCCTCTCTGAAAAACCGAACCGCACCGACTAATAATGCATATAAAAATATTACCAATATGATCTTTTAACTATTTTTCTTAACTAAATAATGTACACAAATTATATCGACCTAATAATTTTAATATCATTTGAACCAAAATAAATTTTTGTAATGCATATTTTATGCATCAACACGAATTAAACATTTTGTTGAACTGATTTTTTTATATCTTTTTTCAAATTTTCTTGAGATATTTAAGTACACAATTATTTTAAATAGTATAACTGAAAAACCAAAACCCGAACCGAGTAAACCGACGAAAAAACCGAACCGAAACGATAAACATCGGTTCGGTTTTGATTTGTGTCCAAACCGACCCAAACCGAACCGATTGCACCCCTAGTCCTTGGAGTGTTTGCAGGAGATTTCAAAAAATAATATTTTTGATTTTTTTTAGTGAGGGATAACTTGATAAGTAATATATTGGTGTTTATATAGTCGAACAAAAAGATGAAAAAAAAAATCAAATTTTGAGTTTGTATATAACCAAACAGGATCCATATATAACGATGCCTATGAATCTCCTTTTATGATTAAATAATCGTCAACATGTTAAACAATTAAATAATTTAAATATATTGCACACGAGTGACAGGCACGGGGTTCCACCCCTACGGAGTACCTCGACTGCGTTGGTGCACGGGAGGCCTTTGTTCCTTGCACGACATTTATCTCGCCCACGACATTGTCCAAACGCGATGGCGGTCCCACCGCTCACAAACCCCTAAATGTTGTACTCTTCTTGTTGATCATTTTTGTAGCTTGCACAAGAGTTTGTGGGGGGGGGGGGGGGGGGGATACATTTTTTTATTGTAGGTAGAAGACTTTATTTATATGGGTGCATATTTCCTAAATAAAAAAAACATAACATTTTAAAAATTATAATTTTTTTTAATAAAAAATGGTATAATGAGAAAGTGAATGTTTAACCAAATGGTGTTTTTCTTTTTTTTAATATAGTATAGATATATTATAGGGGAATTTATTTAGTTTTAATATATTTCATCTTCGTTTTCATCATTCTTAGCTATATTGGCCTTTATTAGTGATTTATTATAGCTGAAAACATTTACCTATTTTGGTATCTTATCCAATACTTTACTTTCTTGCCAAATTGTCAAGTCTTCAAAAAATCAAAAAATTTTGGGCACGTATGCGCCCTTATTAATAGACATGCATATAAATAGTCTTTATTTTGGGGAGTCGTTGTGTCTCTCCTAATTTTTGGCATTCACATTTTCAGGGTTTGGAGCGGCTAAACAGTCGTTTTCTTTGTTTGAATGTAAAAAGAGGAGAGTTACGAATAAGAGGTCGCATTTTCCGGGTTCTGTGCGGGCGTGCGCTCATCTTCTTCGTTTCGGTATAACCCTCCTCAAATAGCACAACAAAAGCTACCCTCCGGAAATGGCGCAACCTTGCTGATGCATAGCTTAAACAACACGTCTCTTTGCTTTCTGCATTTCCCGCCATTGCAGTCCGTAAGTATATGCTTCCCGAAATCCCCGCCACTTTCCCTATTCATGGTTATTTGCTGAAGAATATGAGCGATGTTTTACAACTTTAGCAGAACATTTTCGGAAAAATCTGGTAGTCGGAGACATTTTCGGTAGGAGAGGTCAACAACACGTTCATCTGTCGTACTTCTTTGGAGGAAAACAATCTATCACCTGAGAAGTAGTAAGAAGTGGACAAGAGTGTTGGTCCATCTAATGAGGCGATTTTCGGCACTGTAAGATAATGCGTTATTACAACCATATAAGTTCGGATTAGACTGTATTATATGTGTAATGCGACATTATATTTTCGAATCTGCTTTCTTATCTGCCCATACCTTAAATCACATTTTTGCAGGTGCACAAGGAGAAAGTAGAGTTTCGCACGGTTTATTCTGATGATGAGGCGTACAAAATGTACTCAGAATATGCTCGTCAATACGGATTTAGTGTGCGAAGATAACATGTATTTTACTAGACACATACACATATCATCATGGGACGAGAGTTTTCATGTTCGAAAGCAGGATTTAACTTCACAAGTCGTGCTCCAGTGTGAAGAGAAAATTTCATAAACAAGATTTTAGGACAGGCTGCTTGGCTTGCTTGCACTTTACTGCTGACAAATAGGGTAGGAATTGAAAGGTATTAAAATTTATTGAAGAGCACAATCATCCTTTGACTATACCGCAAGACGTACATTTGTTAAGATCGCATCACCATGTAAGTGATGCCCAAGCAACCTTGATTCGGAATATGACCGGCGTGGATATATGAACGGTTGACACGTTCAACCTTATGGCCGAAGAAGTTGGTGGAGCTCATAATGTAGGGTTCATGAAAGCGGATGCATATAACTTCATACATCAAAAAAGAAGAGTCATCATCGAAATTGAAGATGCAGCTTGATTATTGAAATTTTTTAAGAATAGATAGCTTTTATATAACATATTTTCTTTTGATATACAAACAGATGAAATGAACCACATGCATAATTTTTTTGGATTAATGGTCCGAGAAAATTGTCTTACGAATGTTTTGGCGACGTCATCATTTTTGACAACACTTATAAGCTAAACAAATATAATTTAGCATGCGCTTCTTTTATAACAGTAAACCACCATTGACAGAATGTTTTGTTGGATGTGCATTTGTAGCACATGAGACGATAGACTCTTTCTGTTGAGTATTTGAGGTTTTACTAAAATTTGTTGGGGGTAAGCAACCGATCACAATTTTTACAGATTAAGATCAGACGATGACAGTTGCTATTGAGAAGGTTTTCTCTTTTACTCGCCATCAATTATGCCAATGTCACATTTCAAATAAAGCGCTGTCTAAGATACCTATTTTCAACTAACACAAGCACATTAGATCTTTATTTTATACTTACATGAGTAAATGTGACACTAAAATGAAGTTTGAGCTGTATTGGAAGGAGATGATTGTCAAAGGAAATTTGCAAGAAAATCAATGGTTAAATGAGCTTCACAAGATTAAAAATAAGTGGCTTGATGCTTTAAATAACGATGTACTTGATCTCAGCATTTTATCCACACAATGTAGTGAATCGACAAATCACTGTTTTCATGATTCCTCGAAGCCTACAAGTCCACATACCGAATGATTTCTTGATATGAAGAAATTGATTGATTGTTGGTGAATGAGTGAACAGGAGGAAGACTTCAAATGCAAACAAGATACTCACACTCTAAAAATCAAAAGCTCCATGATTCTTAGACAAATGTCCAAGATATACACCAAAAAAATATTTTTAATATTTGAGCATGCTTTGATGGAGGGGGCACTTGGTTTGATGGTGTCAGAGGATTCAATATATGACCGTGATACGATTGTATACAACACACACCTTTGTGATACTAGTGATCCTGAAATGCATTGGATTGTCTCAATAGACACAAAGAACAACGATATAAAGTGCTCTTGTGGAGGTTTTCAAACAAAGGGTTTATTGTGCGAGCACGTAGTACAAGTTTATAATTTTCGTAATGTATATAAAATTCATTCAAAATACATATTAAAGAGATTTACAATGCAAGCTAAGAAGCCAAACAATTTTACAATTCCGACATCCACAAACCGCATTGAGTCGAACTTGATTTTCAGAAATTATATGATGCGGTGGACATATGACATTTGCCAAAGAATTGAAAATTGTCAAATAGCAAAGAAATACATGGTTAATGTAACAAATGATGTGTGTCATATCTGATTCCGGATGTATTCAAATGGTGAACAATCTGTAATAGTAATAGTTATTATGTTTTTAAATTTTCACGTTCATATCTGATTTGCTTAAATATAAGCTCAATACTTTTGTATCTGCACTGCATCCAATCGTATTACACTAGTATTGTCAGGAAAATGTTTCCATAACTTGTTTTAACACAATCCTCCATATATTCTTCGAAATGTTTTTCATGTACTCCAGATGTATTCAAATGGTGAACTGTTTATAACAGTTATTTTTTTTATAAAGCAATCAAATTCATCTCTTTTGCTTAAGTATAAGCTAAATATGATAGTATATGCACTTCATCCAATCATATTACAGCTATATTGTCTCCAATTTTAACACAAACCTCTCCAATTATTACAAAAAAAGCTCCAGATATAAATGTTATAAGCTGCCAATAACATATCAAAAGCATACTAAATAACATATGTAACTACCAAAATAATTGTGTCTACAGTATTAAGTAATAAATATCCTCAGAATTATTGTACGCAACCTGTGAAAAATTGTATATTAGGAATTTAAACTATTAAATTAGTCGGCAAAAACCAATGGCCAAGTAAAGCTTTTCGCCAACTTGAAAAACTGTCGACATCAAAACATTCCCATCATTATCTCGCGCAAAGTTTTTCACTTTATCTACCTACAAAGTATTGATTGAAATGTAAATATTATGTATTGCATATCTATTTGGTAAGGAGTATTTAACAGCACTTACTCATAACTTTGTCAGGAAAAGCGTTAATTAGCTCAATTGCAATTTCTGCCCTCAACTTCGGCCTTTGTTTTGCCCAACATTGACACTTTTCCCAATCGATTTTCTTTTTCCCAACAATTGTCTTCATATACAAAAGAACAAAAACACCACAATCATGAGGACTATCTTGTGTTGGAATGACATTAACATATAACAATGATAACTCATGGATTTTCTCTTGAAGGATCTCACTTAGATCTTCAAAACAATTTATCTACACGCCCCAAAATATTTGAATAAACAAATGAATTATTATACTTTCTATCTACCAAAATAAACATACCACTGTTGAAACCGAGAACCGGCTTCTGTGGAGTTTAAACTCTTGGAAAAGGGGTGACTGCACGCTTACTTCTCCTAGCGAGCTTGACTGATTGAAGACTTAGAGCTCAAAACTGACCCATGGCTCCAGCACGGAGGTCTCATCTCACACTCGGAAGATCTTAGAGCGCTTCCCCTCCTTATCCAGTGCTAAGCTAAGAGTACCTCAAAAATGCTATAAGACAAGAGAATGAGAAAACTGGAGAGCTTATTTTCTGAGATACCCCCTTGGGTCTATTTATAGATTTTGAAATGTGGCCTGCAAATAACGTGGCTCTGCTGTTCTAAATGGCTACATGCAGCCCAAAGTGGTCTGCCAATAGCCAATCTCCGCTGTTCTGAGAAGCTAAATGCAGACCTCTGTGGACATCCGGGTAATTTTGCCTCTGGACCCTACTGGGCGAATGGTCCATGAAGGTACCACTCGCCTAAGGGAGCGAGTGTTGGGAGAGCCATGCACTCGCCTCCTAAGCTCTTTCTGAAGGGAGAGTGCTAGCTTGGGCAACCACTCGCCTGGCTCGGCAAAATGTCTTCATGCACACGGGCAGAGGCACGAGATCGAGGCGAGTGGGTGACGAAGATTGCACTCACCTAAGGGCCTGATCGCTTTCCCCATAGTCTAGGAGAGTGCTCCTTTCGGCACTGGGTGAGTGCAGGTCAACCTACCCCACTCGCCAATCTGGTATTTTTGGGCCTGAATGTCATGTAATACCTTGAACCTGCCGAAAGGGGCCCACTCAACGAATACATGGTTGTACACAATTCTCGCTCTTTACGAGCTTTTGCAAATCTCAGAAAGAATCATCCAACCTCAAGTATTTGATGAGTGCTTGCTGACCTTGAGGAGAAACTTTCGTGGGCCCCTCCATGGCTCTATAAATATCCAATCGCAGACAAACGAACTTTGCCCTACCTCTTTTCCTGGTGTTCTCGCCTCCAACTCGATGTCGCTCTCAAAAGAAGCCCAAGATCGGCTCAACACCGCCTGGCGCCTGAGCCGAGACCAAAACTTCGATGGGCTCATTCACCCCTTGGCTTGACCGAAAGGCCCCAAGCTCTTCCCCCAAAATGAAGAAGGCCAAGATGGTCAGGCGCGACCTGGTCAGAGATGAGTCCATTTCGCTGAATCCCTTCCACTCCGGGATCCCTCGGGTATCCTTACTCGCTTTACATTCCTTATTAGGATAAAAATAGATGCCAACGTGTTCGCCTGCAGATCCCGTTGAAGGGGAAGGAGGTTGGGGAGGTGAGTGCTACACCACACTTGCTTGAGGCCGGCAATGATGAGATGGCCCCCGAGATCACCTCCCCACACCAACCGAAGGATCTCCCGCAAGACAATGGTAACTTCTTTTTTACCCATTCACCTCTTATCAGTCTGCTTACCCTTGTTTCTTGCATCTCCCGCCTTTGGGACAACGGGACTGGGTGCTATAATGTCCAAATCCCCTACTCGCCTGACGCCCCTGGATCCCGTTTCGGGCCAACTTCCTCCAGCGAATGATGTGCCCACACTTACTGCTCAAGACGACATTCTCGCCGCTGAGCCGACTATTCTGCGCGCTAGGCTCGAGAAGGCACATATCACCTTCGACACTCCCTTCGAGGGGCGTCCCAGCACTTCTTGCTGACACCCGGGCAAGGAGGCGGACTCCAGGAGAGGTAACCAATCGCACTTGCCCTCTAAAAGGAATGAAGATCACACAAATCTAACACCATCCACTGCAGGCTACCACGAGATCTCGTCGACCGATGTCGATATTGACTAGGAATTCTCGCCTCCCCCATCGCCTAACAAAATCGTCGCCTTCCTAGGCGATCTGAAGGATGCCGAGGCGCTGAAGCGGCCGAACGACGGAGATTTTGCGAAAGCATTCCCTGTTGCTGCACGAGCTCTACAACCAGGTTCGCGAGAACCACAAATCTATCGAGGATCGGGTGCTCTGCCCGGAGAACTACATGCAACTGATTGCCGAGCTGGGGGAGATGCTGGTGGCGGGAGAGACTTTCCCGGAATCCACGTCGCGCGAGCAGAAGATCAACTGCTCCTTGCCCAGCAGGAGCTGCAGACCATCCAGACACTGCAGTATTCTCGCATGATGCCTAGGGAGGGAAGGGGAAGTCGGGGATGGTGGTGACGGCCCCAGGCGGGCCTATCGACTCTCGCCTTCCTACCTTCTTTTTACACTCTCTGTAATAATTTTTGGCTCTTATGCCAAATGCTAATGGATGATGAAACTATTATTATTTTCTTTTTCTTCTTTATCTCACTTAAACGTTCTCGCCATATGTTCTTTCTGTTTTCGCGCATGTTTTGTTTCTGAACTTTTTTAAGGCTTTGTAGCATTCGACTTTACATTGGAGGCGAGTGAGGGAGTGCGAGATCATAAAAGGGTTTTAGGAGGGATCCAGGGAATTGGCTATCAGCACATTTCCCTGCCCGGATCCTTTCCTGCCCAAAATATCCAATAAATAGATCCCTCACCTACTGAATTAACCACTACTTTAATAGCTTCCAACATTTTTCTTGCTTTTCCTTCCTTTTCATTCACGCTTCTACAGTTTCTTTCCAACTCTCGCGAGATGATAGGAGACACTGATGGTCGAACCAAGTGCGTAGCCTCATTCACCGGCTACGCCTTCATGAACTGCAACCTATCTGAAGAATAGTACCACTCACTTGATAGTCTTTATGTTCTGTCGGGCTTCACCGCGCGACACCCGGGGAAGGACGAATCAATCAACCACTTCTTGCCCTATGAACTCGCCATTCCTGCCGAAAACTTTGAGGTAGGATTGCGCCTCCCCATCTGGTCAGAAGTCCGTCAGGTCTTGAGCTATTTTTGTGTTGTTCCCGCACAACTCAACCCCAACTCCATCGCTTTGTTAGTAGCATTCGCATGCTACTTGTAGGAGGAGCGGATGTAGTTCAATCTTCCTGTCTTTCGCAAACTATTCAACTTCCGCGCCAAGAGGGACGGGATCACGTTCTTCTATGACAACAACCTCAAGGCCAAAGGTCTCGCCAACAAAAATCATCACTGGATTCAGAAGTTCATTTTCGTCTCCGGGGATTTCGACAACCTTCCCCTCTCGCTAGTCCAACAGGAAGAGTCAACCTACCGCCCTCCATATCTCAGCGGCCACGAGTCCAAGCTCCACCAATTCCTCTTCGGAATGGACTTCGATGTTCCCTATCTGAGAAGGAACGTCAACTTGCTCCTAGTTGTACTCGCCAAGGAAGGTAGTTCTCACAATCTTTCATCCTTAGAAAAATGGAACTTTGCTAACTTATGACACATATGCAGGGGCGCGAGATCTTCCTCTCAACCCACCTTTCCCGAGCAGCACAACACTCGTCTCCGGGTAGGCACGCATGGAGGCCGCCGCTGCGGCATGCAGAAGCGAGCCAAAGTTGCTTCCGAAATCAGGCAGCCAAAAGCAGAAGCCCGAGACACTTCCTCCTCCACCGCCTTCTAAGAATCCCTCAACCGTAGATCTCGCCAAAGGCAAGGAGGTCATCTCAGATCCTCCCGCGAGTGTCTCGGTTGTTGGCGAGACAGCAGGGAAGAAACCGGCGAGATCGGCGTGACCTCGACGACAACAGAGATACCGGAGCCCAGAGGCCATAGAAACTTTGTCCTGGGCGAAAAGTTGTTGGATGACACCGACGAGCCCCTGCTGGTCTGGGACCGAGAGGTCAACAGGACCCATGTCTCCACAGTCCTCCCCTCCTGGCAGGAGGGCGAGACTGTATCCGGCCAAGCCTACGCACTTGCCTTTGGGCTATACGAGCGGGACATTGCCGCCTATTACGATGACGTGCACATGCAGTCACTCGCTTATGAGAGCCTGCGAACCTAACTTCGCGCCATCGAGCTTGCCCATATGACGGCTCGCCACGACATTCACCTATCGTGGCAGGTGGCAGACGCCAGCGATGCGCGGTCGGCACTCTCCAAAGATGTGGCAACCCTGAAGGAGAAGCTCATCGTTGTCGAGAACGATCTCGTCGGGCGAGTGGGCAGAGTGGTAAGCTTTCTCACATCCTGCTCATTCGCTGAAAGTCTTTCTCGCTCTAACGTTGATTGTCTTGCAGGATGTCGCGACTATTGCCAAGAAGGACGCGCGTATAACCCAACTCGAGGAGGAGAACTGGAGGCTAAAGGCCCAAAACCAGTAGTGAATCAGCTCACTGATTCCCCCTCCCCCAGCTGAGAAGAAAGCTCTGTTGTACTCGCAACATGAGTTGGATCTGATGATGCAGGAGAATTCCATCGCGGCAACAAGACACTTGTTCCAAACGATGCAGAGAGCTGGATTCCTGAAGGGCGAGAGCGAGAAGGTGACCACCGACATCCTGGTTCCGGAGCTCTTCCTCCCCATCCCCAAACCCGAGGACAATGCTGACGATGCCTCCGGGGAGAGCGAGCAATCAACATCATCGCCTTGAAGCTCTCGCTTGTATATTTTGTATTTTTCTTTTTGGGCATTTCCCTTCTTTTGCGAGATGTAACAGTTGACTAATGAATGAAAATGACAAGATTTTAAAATTTTTCTATCTTCTTTTCTTTTGTTCTAAATTTGAATGATCTGTCATGCAAAAACACATTCTACTCGCGCTTCAACATAGGTATCTCAAGGCTGAAACATTTCGCGAAACCATAGATCAACTTTTCGCTGCGTCAACTCATAGACTTCATTTTGCTATATATATATAGGATATATCTCAAATGCGGGCAAGCTTAGGTGCGGGCGTACGGACATGCCTTTTTGCGGGTCAAGATGGCTTCAAATCGAAAAGTGATAAACATGAAAGTTGTAGAGCTCGGCGAGACGAACAACTTTCATGTTGATCACCTTTTGATTTGGAGCCGTCTTGGACCTCGATTTGGGCCCCGAAAATCTGTGTCGGCGGACGGTTTACTGTAGCAGTTTCGCCGCCCCAGATTTCGGGGCCCAAATCGAGATCCAAGACGGCTCCAAATCGAAACGACGAGGCTTCATTTTGCTATATATATATATATACACATACATACATAGAGAGAGAGAGAACTGGGTATCGCTTCGTTCTCGCCCCATTGGCTCACGCGCGCTTTGAGAGTTCGACTTCTCGAGCTTGCCGCTTAGAATAGGGCCCTGCGCCGTTCTCGCCATAAGGGCTCACGCGCACCGACGACGTTTGACTTAGAGCCTTTTGTTTAGAATTCAGCTCTCGCGCTGTTCTCGCCATATTGGCTCACACACGTCTTGAGTGAGCGATTTGCGAGATCTTCTTCCGAGCATTTGTATTAGCTTGAAGACCGTCCTGCCCAAGGCACTTTGCCTCTGGCAATGATACTTATGAGCCTCTGAGCTGGTAATAGTTGGAGAGGGGTGAACAACTGACACTTCTTCACAAACTCGGTGGCGTTTCGGCCAAGGTTTGTCCAGAAATATCCTTGCCTTACTATTCTTCTTTCCAGAGTCCTACTCCCCGAGTGGCTCCCACACTCTCCGGAATGAACTTCCACTAAGATCCTCGAGACCTCCTCTTCAACCACACAACATGCTAGTTGCCCTGTGAGGGTCTTCCTGTACAGCTTCCCATCGCGCATCAGATAGTATGCTGACTTATACTTAAAGCGTTTTTTGTCCAGGCTTTCTGGGAACTCCCCTGTGGACAGGAAGGTTGTGAGGGATCCATCTTGGAGGAGCGCAAATATACTTCCATCAGCTCCCCCTCTTCAATGGAATGGCGGAATAAGTCTGACAGGGTTCCACCCGCATAGGGTCTTAACTTGGCTAGCTGATCCATTTGCTCATTTTCTTCCCGCGGCATGTGTCAGATGGAGAATGTTTGGAACGTGTCGATGATCTCATTCACCTTTGTCATGTATAACTGAAGGGTAGGCTCTATTGCTTCAAACTTGTTGTTGATCTAAGAGGATACCAATATGGAGTCTTTCAGCACCTCCACATCGTGCACTCCCAATTCCTTGGTCAGGCACAGCCCAGCTATCATGACCTTGTACTCTGCTTGATTATTAGTAATGGGAAAATGAATGACCACCGTCTGCTCTATCCTCATCCCTCGAGGGCTCTCCAGGATCACCCCTACCCCCAAGGAGTGTCTTCCTGACGTGCCATCCACCTTCACCTTCTAAGGGATCAGATGAGTGAGCTTGGTCTCCTCCACCTCGACCACATAATCGGCCAAGAAGTCGGCCATCGCCTGGGCCTTGAATGAGAGGTGGGGAACAAAAGAAATGTCAAACTCACTCAGCTCTACCGACCATTTTGCAAGTCTTCTTGAATGATCCACCCCTTCAAAGCTGTTGTGAAGTGGATGGTCAGTCACTACCCGGATTGAATGCGCTTGGAAGTAAGGCCGGAGTCTCCGAGCTGAGATGATCAAAGCAAAAGCCTATTTCTCCAAAATTGGGTATCGAAGCTGTCTTTCTCAGGACCCTGTTTACATAGTAGATCGATAGATGATTCTTTCTCTCTTCTTAGACCAAGACGGAGCTCAGGGCCCCGACCCCGACCCCGACCCCAAGGTATAGGGATAGATCTTCCCCCTCCTTTGGTCCTTGGAGAAGCAGAGCCTGAGTCAGCTGCCACTTCAAGGCTTGGAAAGCCCTCTCGCACTCCTCGGACCATTCAAATTTTTGGCCTCCTCTCAGCGCTTTGAAGAAAGTCAAGCATTTCTCTCTAGCCCGAGAGAGGAACCTGCTAAGGCCTGCCAACTTCCCTGTCAGGCGTTGGACCTCCTTGGCATTTTGAGGTGATCTCAACTCCATGATTGCCCTCACCTTGTCAGGATTGAGTTCCACCCCCGCGGGAATAAGAAGGTGACATAGGAACTTCCCCCTGCTTGCCCCGAAGTCACGCTTCAAACGGTTCAGCCTCATTTTGTACTTTTGAAGGGTGCCGAAGGTCTCCTCCGGATCTTGGATGTAAGAGTCTGTATCTTGACTCTTGATCATGAGGTCATCCACGTACACCTCTAAGTTCCTTCCCTTCTGCTCTCGGAAGACCCGGTCCATCCTCCTTTGGTATATCGCCCTGCATTTTTCAGCCTGAATGACATCATTTTATAACAGAAGCATCTCTCCCCTGTGATGAAGGAGACATCTTTCATGTCGGGTGGGTGCATCCTGATCTGGTGATAACCTGAAAATGCATCTAGAAAGCTCATTAGAGAAAAACCGACGGCTGAGTCAACCAGCACGTTGATTCGTGGCAGAAGATAACAATCTTTGGGACATGCTTTATTTAAAAGAGAAAAATCAATACACATCTTCCAACGGCTGTCCCTTTTTTGACCATCACCACGTTGTAGACCCAGCCTTGATACTAGATCTTTGATACAAATCCAGCCTTCAAGTGCTTTTCCACCTCCTCTCGGATGGGCTCGGTCAGCTTGTCTGCGGTGGATCTCTTCTTCTGCCAAATGGGACAGATATCAACGTCAAGGATGAGGCGATGGCAAGCCACATCAACATCGATCCCCGGCATGTCTGTCGCACTTCATGTGAAGTTGTCCACATACTTCTGGATGCACTCCAGCATTCTTCTCCTATCTTCCGGTCTCAGCCCCTCGCTGATCCGCACCTTCTCCACCATTCATCCCTGGGAGAGAACTTCCATCTCCACTGCCTCCTCCGCTGCTTCCAGCTGGGACCGCTCTTCCCACTCACCTGCGGCCCCATCGCCTGGCACAAGAACTTCCTCCTCCTCAGCCTCCCCTACGACCATCACTTCGGATGGCTCCTTCAAAACTTCTTCTGCCGCCACCACATGGGCGCAAACCTCTTCCTCCCCCACTTCCATCTCCTCAGCACCTCCCATGGACTCATTGTCATACAGCTCCTCCATTCTTCTCTCCATCTCCTCAGCCCCTCCTTGCTAGGAGATAGGTTTGACCGCCATTACGTAGTACTCCCTCGCCACCTTGGGGTCTCCCCGGACCCGAACATGGATGTCCTCGACATTGAACTTGAGGCATTGGTGGAAAGAGGTGGGTACGCAGCGAAAGGCACTGATGAGGGGCCGTCCTAAGATTGTGTTGTAGCTGCTAGGAGCGTCCACGGTGATGAACATGCAATTCCTAGACTGGCCCCCTAAGATAACATGGAGCCCCACTCCTCCTTCGACCTCCTTCCTTTCCCCGGAGAACCCGAACAGAGGCCCGTCCGAGGCCAACACCCTCCTGGCCTCCACTTTCATGGCATCAAATGCCTTCTTAAAAACGACATTGATGGATCTTCCATTTTCCACGAGGATATGGGACACGATGAAGTTCTCGATGGCGGCTTGAACTACCAGCGCATCGCAGAACGAATCCTCGTGATCTGGTATGTCCTTCCGAGAGAAGGTAACCTTCTCCTCTGGGGGTGGGGTTAGGGATGTGGAGGCAACGCTCTGACGATACATAGTGTGGAGACTCGCCTTGTGGGCAGCCTCGACTTCCCCCCTCCCCGTGGATCACCCTGATTCCTCCTCGACGTCCTACATCGGCCCGGTCATTGCACCTATCCTCCTTTGCGTCTGACAAGACTTCTTCGATCTGCACCTCCTGGCGGTGCTGCTGCTGCTGTTGGGCTTGCCCCTGACTCCCCTCATCTCCAAGTACTCCGGACAGGTAGTCGTCGTATTCCCTTCCTCCTGGTGGAAGTCACAGTATGGCAGCTCCGCTTTGCCTCCTGACCTCCTCCTCTGGATTCCTCTCCTCCTCCCTAGAGCTATTGCCATAGTCTGGTGTTGATCGGGTAAAGGGGGTCTCTGTCCTTGCCTCCAACCTGGAGGGTTGAAATGGCCATGCCCCCCTTGGCGGTTGTCTCCTCCATGGAAACCTCTCCTCTGTCCCGGGTCGTGCCACTCCTGCTGCCTCCACCCTAGCCGATTATTTGGCTCTTGGCGGCCCACCTCGGTTGCTGTTGTTGTTGTTCCCACTGCCTGGGTTCTGCTCTTCGCACCTCCTGACCCTTTCTACCTCCTGGCTCTTTCTACTCCTCTGCAGCCCACTTGGCTAACTTCCTGGCAAACACATGGTTCGATGCTTCTCCCTCAACTTCCCTTGTTTCCCTCTCCATAAACTCTTGAAAGGATAGCGGAGGCACTAGCTTAAACTCCATCCTAAAGAACCCCTACTGCAGCCCTAGGGTAAAGGCCACCATGAGGGTATGTCAGGGCATCTCCTAGACTTGGAGGATCTCCTCTTGAAACCTATCCACATAGCTCCACAGCGTCTCATCCACCCCCTGCTTGATGAGAAACAGGGACTCTGACTCCTTCTTCCTCTTCTTAGAAGTGGAGAACCTCAGCAAGAACCCTCAACACAGGTCCTCGAAGCAGTAGATGGAGCTGGCGGACAGCTAATGAAACCAATCCCTCACCTTCTATTTGAGGGTTATGGAGAAGAGCTGGTACTTGAAGGTCTCCAACATCTGCTTGATCGAGACCACAACCTTGAACCACTGGGTGTGTTGGACTGGGTCCCCCCTTTTGGTGTAGTAGGACATCTCTGGCTCGCGGAATCCCTCTTGGACAGGGGCGGATGCGACCAGCTCGCTAAAGGGGCTCCCGCCACTTGCGAGATGAGACTGACGATCTAGCGCATCCATCTCGCCAGTCCTTCCAGCACTCGCTGAGTCGGGGAATAGGGCTCGCCCTGGGAGATCTCACTCACTGCCCTCCTCTGCTGCTTCCTTCATAGGTCGCCTAACAGGGGCGTTCTCGCCCAGAGTTGGAGCGACAACCACTGGGACGGCGGATGTTGAGCACTCGCCGCGAGTTCCGAGTGCGAACATGACGAGGTTCCACATATTCTGCCTGAAGTCCTCAAACATTCCGAGGGTGGCAAGTGGAGGGGGAGGTGGCGAGTCGTCCTGGTCAGATCCTTGTCCTTCGCCTACAATCATTGAACTCGCTTGGATTTTCCGGGCTAGTCACTGTCCACGCTCACCGCACCAAAATATTGAAACCGAGAACCGTCTTCTGTAAAGTTCAGACCTTTGGGAAATGGGTGACCACACACTTACTTCTACTAGCGAGCTTGACTGATTGAAGACTTAAAACTCAAAACTAACCCAAGGTTCCAACACGGAGGTCTCACTACACACCCAGAAGATATTAGAGCGCTTCCTCTCCTTAGCCAGTGTTGAGTTAAGAGTACCTCAGAAAATGCTATAAGACAAGAGAATGAGAGAACTGGAGAGCCTCTTTCTGAGGTACCCCCTTGGGTCTATTATAGATTTTGAAATCTGGCCTGCAAATAACGTGGCTCCACTGTTCTAAATGCCTACATGCAGCCCAAAGTGGTCTGCCAACAGCCAAATTCCGCTGTTCCGAGGAGCTAAATGCAGACCTTACATGGCATATAGGTAATTTTACCTCTGGATCATACTGGGCGAATGGTCCATGAAGGCACCACTCGCCTAAGGGAGCGAGTGCTGGGAGAGCCATGCACTCTCCTCCTATGCTCTTTATGAAGGGCGAGTGCTAGCTTGAGCAACCACTCGCCTGGCTCGGCGAAATGTCTTCTTGCACGCGCGCTAAGGCATGAGATCGGGGCGAGTGCGTGACGAAGATCACACTCGCCTAAGGTCCTGATCGCTTTCCCCTGGTCTGGTCAAGTGCTCCTTTTGGCACTGGGCGAGTGCTGGTCAGCCTACCCCACACGCCAATCTGGTACTTTTAGGCCTGTATGTCCTATAATACCCTGAACCTGCCGGAAGGGGCCCACTCAGCAAATACAAGATTGTACAACCACTATCCTAAGCTTGTTGTAATTTGAATTCTTATACAAGGAATCATAGTATTGCCAACATCCTCCACAATGTTTCCAACCTTCAAGCCCCAATGATTTGTAAGGTGTACTGGAATTAAAAAATAAATTTGCGTAGTTCACTGAGCTACTCATGATGTGGCTAACAAGTGCTCGAGCATTCATTTGGTGTTTCTTCATATTTTGCATAAGATAATCATGCATTATATAACAATGCAAATGACATTTATAAGATTTGTACAAAAAGAGTATATAGAAAAATATACTAACATCATGATTGGATGACATGTATAAGAAGTGCTTAAATTTGTGTGGATGAATGGATTTTTGTAGGGTTAGCACTACACTATATGCATATAGATGGGCATCATTAAGCCACCCATTTTCTATAAGATCATTGTACAACCCCGTATTCGTTGAGTGGGTCCCCCAGCCAGGATAAGAGGGCCAAAGTATGCGGGAAGGCTCTCGCCCCATAGCAACCGAGAAGGCTCCCCTCCCATAGCAGGTGCAAGTGATCTCGCTTATTTAGGCGAGTGGCTATCAGATCCTGCTTCCGCCTCGTTATGGGGGGGGGGGGGGCAGAGGCGAGTTTCTGGCCTCCCCGCATTCACCCATTTAGGCGAGTGACACCCTCGTGGTACACTCTCCTAGTGGGGTCCAGAGGGAGTATTACCTGGATGCCCCTGAAGGTCTGCGTTTATCTCCTCAGAACAGCGGAGTTTGGCTATTGGCAGACCACTTTGGGATACATATAGCTGTTTAGAATAGCGGAGCCATGCTATTTGCAGGCCAAGTTTTGAAATCTATAAATAGACCCGAGGGGGTACCTCGGAAAGCAAGCCTTTCCAGTTTTCTCATTCCCAGATCTTCTTGCGCTTTCTGAGGTGCCCTTAGCTCAGCACTGGCTAAAGAGGGGAAGCACTCTATGATCTTTCGGGTGTGTGGTGGGACCTCCGTGTTGGAGCCTTGAGTTACTTTTGAGCTCTAAGTTTTCGGTCACCCAAGCTTGCTAGGAGAAGTAAGTGTGCGGTCCCCCTTCCCTAAGGGTTCGAACTCCACAGAAGCCGATTCTCGGTTTCAACAATCATCAAGGTGTGATCAATACAAAGTAATATTACCCGCTTTGATCACCACACTATTTCTGCACAGAAACGACGTAAGATGAGCAATAACACATTTAAGAGAAGGTGCAATTTGAAGGTAAAATCAAAATGAATATAACATGTTCGAGAACTCTTCCATAATATGGTCTATTATTAGACGCTTTGATTTGTCTAGGCTTTTCCTTCCTGGAAATGCGACAACAAAGGACAATGATTTAATATTACTACTTTGTTTCCGATCATGACGCCCTTTAATAGTTTTTATCAAGCTCCTATCGCATTTCTGCTTAAGTGAAGGAAGCGCACAAACCACGAAAGCTTCTGAAAATTTATCCTCTACCTCGTCACAGAATTCAACATTAACTTGTGATTTAGGTAAAAAGTGACGGGAGGCGGTAGGAGTGGATTTTTGGGAGACTTCCGGTTCTTCAAATACAGGTGACGGGGAACTTTTCAGACCATTTCAAATGGTGGCACTCAATTCATCTATAATTTCATTGATATGGGTACGTAGTCCATGAAGTTCTTCCACCACGATATCATGACGTATTTTCGAAAATATTCCGGTTATTCTGATTCCATGAAAATCAACTATCGAAGATATTCCGCTTGCTACAGTAGCAATATCATGCTGCGACGGACATTGCTACTGTAGCAAGCAGAATATCTTTATATATGTGTGTGTGTGTGTGTGTCTATATATAATTTGCCTAATTCCGACATGTATTGTGGGAGAACCAACTCAAGCTTTTTTAGGCTTAAAAAGCTTGAGCTTATAATATATGTCAGAATTAAGTCTAAAAAAGCTTGAGCTGGTTCTCCCATAATACATGTCGGAATTAGGCAAATTATATATATATATATATATATATATATATATATATATATATATATATATATATATATATATATATATATATATATATATATATATATATATATATGTGTGTGTGTGTGTGTGTGTGTGTGTGTGTGTGTGTGTGTGATCTAAGACAGACAACCTTCTATGCGGGCGTGCGGGCAAAATATTGTGGCCATCCGATCCAGGGCGGACTACGAGCGGGAGAAAACGTCCAGACGAACTGGAATCAGCGGGGGTCGGTGGCTTCAGGCTCGCCGACCAGTGACTGCCCTGGATTCGCTGGCGAGCACGATGGCGAATCCAGGGCGGTCGGTGGCCGGCGAGCCCGCAGCCGCCGGCCGCCACTGGGTAAAATGCGGTCCTGCAGGCATAATCGCTGGTGTACATAGTATGATTTATCATACTGTGCACGCTATTATGTATGTATGTATGTATATATATATGTGTGTGTGTGTGTAGACACACACAGTACCTCGACTGCGATGATGTACGAAAGGCCTCCATCCCTTGCACGACATTTATCCCGCCCACGACTTTGTCCAAACGCGATGGCAGCCCCACCGTTTGCAAACCCTGAAGTGTTGTCCTCTGCTCGTCAATCATTTTTGCAGTGTGCACAAGAATTTGTGAGGGGGGGACACATTTTTTATTGAAGGTAGAAGAGTTTGTTTATTTGAATGCACATTTTTAAACAAAAGAAAAACATATAAATTTTTAAAATTATATATTTTTTAAAAAACGGAATAATGGAAAAATGAATATTTAATCAAAGATTATTTTTCCCTTTTTAATACAGTATAGATATATTATAGGCTAATTTATTTGGTTTTAATACATTTCATCTTCATTTTCATCATTCTTAGCACACTAGGCCTTTATTAGTGATTTAGTATAGCTGAAACCATTTACCTATTTTGATATCTTATCCAATGCTTTACTTTCTTCCCAAATTGTCAAGACTTCAAAAAATAAGGGTCCCCTATGGAACCATTTTTGCAAATAATCAATGGATTACCTATTATTTTATGCGTTTGAATTTCATCATGTAGTCGAATAGGTAAAACCTTCGTAAAGGAATTGATTTTGGTCCAATACCAAAACCAACGAGTACTTTAATTTTCGACCAAAATCAATTACTTTCTCCAAATTCCTTCGAAACAAGCATGGCCTAATACATGCCATTATGTATTATCAAAGACTAATACGAATCCATCACGGTATGAACGAAAAAACATACCAAAATGATCATTTTATGGTGTACATCCTGAGATTGAGCTATCGGTTTTAAGACCAAAAACAAGGGCTGCACTTGCATTCAAAATCAAGCATCAGAAGAGGGCACTTTATTTCCACCAAACTTATGTCCAGAATTCTAAGAGAGCTGCAACAAGTTTCAAAAGAAGTTGTTCCCCGAAGCCTCTTGCTTAAACAATTTATTCATTACTACACCAACAGGCAACATTTATTCCATCATGGAGTGTTCGAACTCCTCAGTAGGGGATAAGTAAATTTTCAGAGCTTCGCGTGCAAACTATTCTGCACGGGCTTCGAGTTTCCATTCTCCTTCATCTCAATCTCGCTGGGCGGCACATCGATGGCAGGTGAGCAGTTGAAGAAACCGTGGGGCTGCAAGAAATAATTCAAAACATCAGCATCATAAATGAAATATCTGTCTTCTATATGAGAAGTTTCAACTCTTAACATTAAAAACTAAGACTTTAATGCAGCAAATCATATTCAATATAAATAGCTTCCAGATATCTTGGTTCAGGTGCCGGTGTTGGGGAAAATAGAATTTCAATGCACAGGAGGAATAATGGTAATACAAGGCTGACTTTTAATAAAGATCACGGGTCACTCCGGCCGTGAAAGGCTAGTTTTAGATTGGATGCTAATGTTCTAACATTCAAAGCTGGTGGGACACAATGACTCGCATCACCTAACTAAAAAAGAACTTGACACATTAGAGTTCAAATGGCCTACACCTAAGGGTGTGTTGAGAATATAATCTCACATCAAAAACTCATGTAATCTTGTGCACTTCATAAGATCCTGAGCAACTACACCTGCCACCAACAAGTATTCATATCACGCGATTAAAAAAAAAGATCCTAAGCTTAACTACATCAGAAACTCATGTACAATTATGCACTTACTATAGATCCTAAGCCACTACATCCACATCAAATTCTTGGCGCAGCACCACCGCCCTGACTGGAGACCGACGCCGGCCCTCCGGCGGGTCTGGGCCGATCGGCCCTATCTTGGGACATCTCTGTTTTTTCGGGAGTGGACCCGTTGGGCTGGATTGCTAAGGTCGAGCAGTACTTTGACCTCAACTACACACCCGAACAGGACAAGGTGTCCACGGCCTTCGTCAGACTGGATGGATCCGCGCTCCACTGGGCGCGGTGGCTTTGCCAGTCCAACCCTTTGCTCTCCCGGGCCGCACTACAGCACGAGATGATCCGTCGGTACGACATCCGCTACTCCGGCTCGGCGTTCGAGCTCCTTTGCAGTGTCCGTCAATCCGCCGGTCTGGATGACTACATCGACGACTTCGTTGCCCTCGTCACTCATGTTCCCGGGCTGCTGCCCGACCATTATCTGGGGTTCTTCATGCAAGGCCTCCTCCCCACTATCCGCTCTCGCCTCCGCACGCACAATCCGCGGACGATCTCCGATGCTCTCGATTTGGCCCGCTTGGTCGAGGCCGACATCTACCCTCGGCCACCCGTTCCGCTGGTGGGCCTTCTGCAGGGTAGACCACCGGAAGTCCCGCCACGACAAGGATACGGGGATCAGCGCCCTGAACGCCCTCCGCCCCAGCGTCTCTCCAACAGCGAGTACAATGACCTTCGAAGCAAGGGCCTGTGCTTCCGTTGCCACCAGCCATACTCCCCTGCGCACGTTTGCGCCGTCAAAGAGTTCCACGCCATCATCGGCGACTGTGACCCGGAAGTCACCTGGGAGGACTTCGAGTCCCTCGGGAACCCCTGGGGGGCCGACCCCTCAGGCACTGTTGCCGCCACGAACCGTCCGCCGCCAGCTCACTGACCACTGCCTTGAGGCCAAGACAGTTTTTCCAGACGTCAGCACTGTTACGATTGCGCACACGCCGACCCGTTATCTTAATTTCAACATTAATTGTTTTTGTTATCCGCACCCCCTCATGTATATAAGAGGGGGAGACTATCTTAATTTGGATGTTTTGGATGTTTGGAATTTAGGGTTGCTCCCTAACTATCTTCTTCCTCTTCTCATCCCCTTCGTCTCCTCCCCTCCTCCGACTCCCTCCTCCCATAGCCATTCTTCTCGATTGTAATACCTCCTTCGTAATCCAATACCTGGTTAGTATTACAATCACTGACTCTTACACCACCCAGCATGCATTAGAGATCAAAATGTCCTACACGTGGGCGTGTAGAGAATATAGACTAACATCATAAACTCATATAGCTTGACACACTTAATATAGATCCTAAGCCACTTAATCCACAATCAGTTAGTTTGACTGAATGCTTAGATTATAACATGGTATTGAAGCAGACTGAGCTCAGTGACCGACTCTCACATCACCCGCCTAAAAAAATAAGTCCATGCATTAGAGGTCAAAATGTCCTACATGTGGGGGGCATGTAAAGAATATATTCCAACATCAAAAACTCATGTAACATTATGTTATGGAGGGAAATGAATCGGAGGATGAAGGCGCATTGACAACTTGGAGGGTTTACTCCCGAGACCGAGAGTGACAGACCATGAGGCAACCAGTTGAGGGCGCGGCTTTGGCTTGCTCTCTCAAGTTATCTTTATTTACGATTATGTCATTATGTTGGACTTATATATAAGCCACTCTATTGTATTTGTTTTTCATCTTTGGATTTGGAATATTGGAGCCTAGAGTTGACAGGAGGTTTGTTTTCCCTCTTGGAGTTTACCTTAATTATTTTCCATTTCCCTTGCACTCAAAACTCTAGGGTAACATTTTGGTCCGAGTTGCCATTCCATCCCGCCTCCAGTCGCCGGGACTCAGCAGCGTCCTCTCGTACCCACAAGAAGCCGCGTCCACCTCCTCCCGCCCGTCAGCCATCGTCGGTCTTCGCGTGACACCCCTCGATAGCAAGGGACCAGGCGGTGACCAGTTGAGGGTGCGGCTTTGGCTTGCTCCCTCAAGTTATCTTTATTTAGGTTTATGCCATTATGTTGGGCTTATATATAAGCTGTTCAATTGTATTTGTTTTCATCTTTGGATCTGGAATTTGGAATATTGGAGCCTAGGGCTTAGAGGAGGTTTTTGCTATTGGAGTTTACCTTAATTATTTTCTGTTTTCCCTTCCACTCAAAACCCTAGGGCAACATGTAAGGCACTTAATATAGATCCTAAGCAACTCCATCCGCAAACAATTAGTTGATTGAATGCTTAGGGTATAACATAGTATCAAAGCAAGCTGAGCTCAATGACTGACTCTCGCATCACCCAACCATAAAATAAGCCCATGCATTGGAGATTAAAAGCCCAACTGGTGGGCATGTTGAGAATGCAATCCCAATTCGGAAAACTCATACAATGCAATCCCAATTCAGAAAACGCATACAGTCTTGTACACTTAATCATGGGTAACTTCACTCAAAAGCAGTTAATTTTTAGATTAAATGTTTATGCTCTAACATGGTATCAAAGTAGGCTAAAAGCCCAACAATCGACTCATATGACCCAACTAAAAAAGTTCACACATTAGAGGCCAAAGGCCCTATGAGTGATGGATGTGTTAAGAATATAGTCTCACATTGAATAACTCAAACAACCTCGCGCACTTAATATAGATCATGAGCCAGTCCACCTAAAATCAGTTAGTTTTAAGAATGGATATTTATGTTCCAAGTAACGAAGCATGCTAAGCCGAACAGTCCACTCTCATATCAGCTTGTAAAGGAGTCCATGCATTAGAAGTCAAATGCCCTACACCTGAGGGGTATGTTGAAAATATAATCTTTATATGGGGAAATTCATATAACCTTGTCCACTAAATATAGATTATAGAACTCACCACCTATAACCAATTGATTTTAATTTTGATTCTCATAATATATCAAAACTGACCAAAAAAAACATTACCAACAATGAACAGGAATATAAGATGAAAGAATATATGAAGAAACAAGCTAATATTGCTAAAGGAGGCAGTGAGATCAAAAATTTAAGCAACAAAATACCATGAGCATAAAGCCTAGGCGATCAACAGGCATAATGGGCCAATCTTCCAGCCTAGGAATGTGAGTAACTCCAAATACATACCTGCCATAGAAGATCAAAACAGAGAACAAAGATTAAAACTGCACATGAGAAAAAACTCACACGAAAAGCAAATAAATTTTTAATGTAAATCTAACAGCGGAGCTGAGAATTTCAGGGAAACAAGCAGAAGATAGTACATGAAATCCCAAGTAGAATGTTAAAATATTGCAGACACCATAAAATTTTATTCACAGATCATTTTGGGATAAGTTTTGATGATGATGATGCAGTTTTATTAGAACAGTAAAGTAAGATGGTCAAATATGGAGAAATTCCTTCAAACTATAAAAAAATGGAGATAAAAAAGACATAATTTGAACTAATGCCTATAGAAATCACAAGAAAAAAAGGTTCCGCATGCGCACGTCCTCCATTTGCTATGTAAAACTAGGAGTTAACTAATGGTGGTTTAAAAAAGAAAATAGAACCAACCAGAGAACAATATCCGTTTCTTCGAGTGGCCTATTCTTCATAACCCAGGTAGCCAAGCCCTCGTTGACGCGTGGATTCTGATTGGGAAATTCTCCCCCAGGGTACATCTCATCGCGGCTATATGGTGTAACCCAAAGATTATGCTTCAAAAAGGCAGCTCTTCTGAGAAATTTTGCCTCCGGACCAGCTAATGGCAGGCAATTTGAACCAGGTAAGAGTTTGTAACCAGTGAATTGTCCAGTACGATTGACATTTCTCGTATTCCTCACCTGAAATACAAATGAGGACATATTATCCAAAATTGTGAAGAAAATTGAATGCGGAAAAAAAAATGTATTCCTCAAGTATATATAATCCATTACAGATATTTGTACATATATATAAGGAATGAAGACTTGACTCCAAATCAAGATGTGAGACTAAACTATACATGCAAAAAGTGGGCCTATACATGGGCATGCACATGGGTTTTTTATCAATTCTTCTACACTCCCCGCAAGAGGGAGCATACAGATTGTAGGCACCAAGCTTGGAAACAAGATATAGTGGGTGTGGTAGGCCTTGGTGAGAAAATCAGAAATTTGTTTGGCAACGGGTACATATCTCGAATCAAGTTTGTGAAGCTGAACTTTTTCCCGAATGAAATGACAATTGACTTTGATATGTTTGGTAAGTTCATGAAAAACAAGATTCTCGACAATATGGATAGCATCTTGACTATCGCAATAGAGAACAACCAAAGAGGGGAATTTCCACATTGAGATCAGTAAGAAGACTTTCGAACCACATGAGTTCAGGAATAGCAGGTGTCATTGAACAATACTCAGCCAAGGCAGAAGAGCGTGCCACCACCGTTTGCTTCTGTCTTCACTAGGTGATCAGGCGTCCTCCAAAATAGGTGTAGTAGTCACTCGCAGACTGGCGATCATCGAGAAAACCGACATAGGTTACATCAGCAGGATGACTTATACACAAGCCCTTGTTTTGGAGCATTCTTTAGATATTGAAGGATTCACCCGACATCCTGAAGATGGGACATCTGAGGAGCATGCATGAAGCGGCTGACCACGCCAACAACAATGGATATATTGGGTTGTGTGACAGTCAGATAGATGAGTTTGCCAACAAGGGGGTGATAGTACTCTGGATTAGGTAAATGCTGATCAAAGTCAGATGCATGGGCATAGAGCTTGTGGTTGACATCTATTTGTGTGTTAGAAGGCTTGCATCCCGAGTAACTTACATGGTGCAGAAGATCGAGGTAGTACTTTCTTTGAGATAAGATGAGTCCATCTGGTCGTCGAGCTACCTCGATACCAAATAAATATCAGGAGTGACCCAAATCTTTGAACTGAAAATGTAAAGCCAAGTACTGCTTGATCATAGAGATATCATGCAAATAATTCCCTGTGAGGAGAATATCATCAACATATATAAGAAGTATCACCGTGTTGGCCGAGTGGTGATGAGTAAATAGGGAGTCCGTCGAGCTCAAAGTGATGCCAAAATATTGAACAACCTGACAAAACTTATCAAACCAAGCCCGCCGAGAGATTTCTTGAGGTGGCATAAAAACGACTCCCCCGTGATTTCATAACCAGGAGGCTGCTGCATGTAGACAATCTCAACGAGATTGTCATCAAGGAAGACATTCTTGATGTCGAGTTGATGCAATAAAAAAATGACGATAGACGGTCAAGAAGAGCAAGATTCAGACTATATTTAGATTAACGATGGGAGAGAACGTCTCTTAATAGTTGAAGCAATATTGTTAAGTGAAACTACGAGCCACAAGACAAGCTTTGAGGAAATCAACGATCCTATCAGGATGATGTTTCATAGTGAAAACTTATTTACATCCCACGTGGAATTTCCTGGGAAGAAGGGGGACAAGGTCCAAAGCCTGATTGTCTTAAAGGGCAGCTAGTTCTTCATCCATAGTAGTTCGCCACCCCAAATACTGAAGAGCGTCCTGCACAGAAGAGAGGGTGAAAATTGAAAACAAGGAAGTTGTAAACATGTGAAGATCGATAGATAAGCGATGTAATGAGACATAAGTAGAGAGAGGGTGAGCAGTAGATGTCGTTGGCGGATCAACCAACCAAGAAGCATCGATATTAGAGGACAACTGTCTTAGAGCATCAGACTGAAGATGACGGCGAGTGCACACACGAAAAAGATAAGGAGGTGGCGGTGTTGGGAGCACGTGAGATGGTGTTGGAAATATAGGTGTGTTGATGTTGACAGGAACGTTACAACGTAAGATAACATGTGTGAAGCTATTAGAAGGAATCAAGGAGTAGAAGGGTTGATGCTCAAGGAAAATGACATCATCGGATGTAACAAGCTTTTGGTCAGTGGGAATGTAACACACAGTCTTTTGTGTGAAAGAGTGCCTAACAAACATATACTTGGGAGCACGTTGGGTCTTTTTGTCCATAGCGGGGCCAAGATGATGGACAAAACAAACATTGCCAAATATACAGAGACTCAGGGGGAAGAGGGGGTGCAAAAGGAAAGCGGATGGAAAATGACGTCGCAAAGTTGAGAATGGAAGAGGGTATATGATTAATTAGATAGCATGTGGCGGAGATTGCAAAGTGTCAATAGATCTTCGAGACCTGCATTTGAAACATAAAAGAGTGGGCAACCTCGAGAAGGTGTCGATTCTTCCACTCGACCATGACATTTTGTTGTAGTGTATAAGCACATAAATTTTGGTGGATAATACCCAATGTAATGCAAGCTTCCTGAAAGGCGTGACCAGTATATTCACGTGGATTATCAGTTCTAAGTATTTTAATTAAGTGTGGAAATTGAGAATGAGTCTCAGTAATGAAGGAGAGAAAGACACATAGTAACCTAGAGTGATCGCGCAGTAAATACAACCACATAATGCAAGAATGATCATCAATAAATGTTAGAAAATAACGATATTCAAATAAACTAGCAGTCTTATACAGAACCCAAATATCAAAATGCACTAAATCAAAAGAAGCAGAGTTTTGAGTACAATGAGGAGATAAAGTAGAGCGTTGTTGTTTTCTATAGATAAAGTAAATTTAGAAAAAAAACCAGGAAGAAAATTTTGCATGATAGGGAGAGGAGTCGAGACGCTAATGCCAATCAACATAGGTGACAGGGGAGAAAATCGAAGTGGGAAAGTCCATAGTGTAAAGCCCTTTTGACAATCATTCTCTACTAATGATATTTCGTGTTCGTCAATCTTGCACCACAAAAGATGAATAAAAGATGATGGACCTATCATGATCAAGAGTGAGACGACTAACAAATGGAGATTAAATTGAGATCCAGGATCATGAAGAATGTGAGGGGTACATCTCCAGAGGAATCGGGGTGGTGTCTCCATTGGACACCGTGATAAACTTAGGACAAGTAAAGTTCGTGTACCAAGAAGGATTTTGAGGAGTAATGTGATTTGTTGCCACAGAGCCTACTATATAAGAGGGAATGTGGAAAAAACATGATATACCTTCGTTGGAGATAGAGACGATGGAGTCGAACGTCCGAGTAACCACGGAGATGTTGGAGTTCCTCTCGCAAGGTGTCAATGTCAGAGTGGGAGGTGGTAGGAACATCCACCGCAGGAGAAGCTTGGTGCTGAGAATTGGAGAATTTAGATCTGTAATAGGCGGCCTCAATTTGATGCAACCGGCCACAATGGGTACACATGCGAGTGTGTTGCCTCTTGGAGCGATTACGACCATCCTGTCAACCGCCCCAACATCAATGGGGACCTCCACGATGTCGAGTATGTAGAGGTAGAGTGTTCAGAGAGTGTTGGAGAAGGGTAAGAGATGGAGGCAACCAAACATCTGTGGGGAGGATCACATTTAAGATCATGGAGCACATATTAGAGAGGGGAGGAATAGTGGGAGAGGACAAGATGGCCGCATGAACATTGAATAGATGAGGGGGTAGTCATGCCATCATGAGAGTTATGAAGACAGCCTCCTTATGAGCCAGTTGGGTAGCAAGATCTAACATCAGAGGCTGGTGCTAAAGTAAGGCCTCAATGAGTGTCTGTATTGGACCACAAAGGATGTCAAATAACCGTCCGAACTAGAATCGTAGGTCTGGAGGTCCCAGAAGAGATAGAACAAATGTTGAACGTTGTCCTGCCCAGGGTATAAGGACTTTAGTTCGTCCACATAGCCTTCACGGTCTCGTGATGCATAGCCATGTGATAAAGCACGCTTCCCATGGAATTGAGAATTTTGGATTGTATGCGACCAACATCCTGAAGCCATCGCTTGATAGGCGCAACATGGATGTCGCGAGTGGCATAATGAAGCAGATATTTGGCCTAAAGGACCCGACGCACAGAGTGTACCCACTCTACAAAATTCTTCTTCCTAGTAAGGGAAATAGTGATAATTTGCAGTTCGTCCCGGACATCAGAGAGAGGGGTCGGTGCAAGTGCAGGAAGAATTGAGGAAGCAGAAGAAGCATTCGTGCCCTCAAGAGTAGACATTGTCGGAAGGAATCGCAGCAGATGTTGGTGTTTGTGAGCATTGGAGGAGGTAGTCGACAATGGGTTGCAACAAGCTCTTGGCGAGTTTGGGACAGAAGGGGCGGCGAGTTCTAGACAAAAGGGGGTGGCGAGTACTTAAACAACAGGTGTGGAGAATATGACAGGGAGCTGCAACAAGTTTTGGATAGGAGGTGCGGCGAATTCTGAACAAAAGAGGAGACACAGCGGCGTCAGAAGCAAAGTTCTAGCACGAGAAGATCGATCGAGCCAATTGCAGGCAGCAAGAAGTAGAAGAACGGGAGCTACGAGGAGGATGTCGCGAGTTCTCGCAGAGCAGTTTCACACCATTGGGTTGGCAAGTAGCTGTAATTACTGAACCAAACAGACGTCGCTAGACTCAAGCTGACGGATCGGCGAGTACAGGAAGGACGTGAGATGTGATTCGAAGGTCGCGAGCTCTCACAAGACAGGCCCGCACCACCCACAATCGGCAGGCCGTGGGAGAGGAGCAGCGGGTCTAGAGGCACAAGAAAATGGAAAGTTCTGCGCAGAGAGGCAATGACGAGTCCAGTGAAGTTGATGGTCCGCAAGTACGTAGGGAGGGGAAGCTCAAGCAATGAATACGATAGCACCCATTGAGTTTTTAAAAGGGCGGGGTGGCTGGTTCAGTTGAATAGGATGCAAGGCAGGGAGCTTAGGCGAGTACACACCCTAAAGAGGAGGCAGCGAATACCCTGGACCAAAAAAATTGTAAATAAAAAAACGAGGGCTAAATCAATGGAGGGGAACTCAACCGTCAAGACTCCTTAGTGAGGATTCGAGGCGCTCTAATACCATGAAGAAAAACTCAATGCGGAGCGGAACAATAATTTTATTCCTCGCGTATATAATTGGTAATGCAAGAATTAAGAAAAACTCAATGCGGAGCAGAAAAATAATTTTATTCCTCGCGTATATAATTGATAATGAAGGAATTTGTATATATATAGGAAGGAGTGAAAACTCAGCTCGAAATCAAGATGTGGGACTATACTGTACACGAGAAAGCAGGGCATATACATGGGAGTATGATTTATACATTTCTGAAAGATGTGATTTTTAAAAGGATGTACCAAAATAAAAGATTGCACAAGGTCTGAAGAAGATTGCGAGATTTATCACAATAATTTATATGCATTGAGCAAAATAAGAAGAGATGCAAGTTAGGGACTCAACCAAAAGCCAATGGATGACAGCCAACCAGTGTATTTTTATATGACATTTTTAACCTATCCAATGCGAGACTAAAGTCATTAAACTAATACTATAGCGTCCCTCAATCTCTCCCACACATTAGAACTCGCCGCATAAGCCAGTAGTACTTCAAACAGAATCTTTTTTAACATCACAGAAATTTCATGTACTAAGATCACAGTAATCATGTGGAGATGTCATAAGAGTCGCCTACTCTTTGACTCTTGTTCAATCAAGATTGAGGGAGCAAAGACCCGTGAGAGTCAAACAATATGGGTATATTTGTTCTCAATTGAACAAAGCTCTAGAATAATTTGTTAGAGAGCCAGAAGCAAGGAGGAACCAAAATTTGGCTAGATACACCAGTTGTTAAAGTTATAAATTCAATACAGATCCTATGCTCATGGGTGAGGGCCAACCACATAATTTTTATATCAACATATTTTTCAATGATTCGATGTGAGACTAAACAACCACTCTCATGTGCCTTAATAGTACAAGGATACTAAAGTTAGATTTATTAAGACTGTCAAAATGGCATAAGGCCCAGTCATAAAGCGGCATAAGTGAACAGAAGGAAGAGAGCACAGCATACATCAAAGATCAAAAATCAAATCACATTAGCAAGTATTAACAAGTTTATAAAGGTAAATGCATGTCCTTATTGAGGCCCTCCGTGAGAACTATCATGTTATGGGCAACTTAGGTTCTTAGTTTATCCAAATATATATTTTTATCTTGCTATAACTAAGTCTTTGTGATGCAAGGTAGGCTGACAAATAATTCAACAACTAATATGCGACCTAAATGCAGTAACAATGAAACAAAGATGCCACGGTCCGACTCAAGATCTACTAGCGAGTAATTAAAATTTAATAAGCTAAAAAAACTACTTGCACGCTTGGATAACGAGTTAAGATGAACAAAAATAGATTTATGATTATCACTGAGATGAGGCGCAAATATCATTCAAGTGCACCAAATGCGTCCCGCAAATTAAACGGTGAATAATGATAACAATCGCATACGAGAATTAACAACTCATGATATTAGTTCATTACCAAAACATTCAATAAAGGGAAATGAAACATCCATACCAAGATTTACTCATGCATGTGACGACGTGAATTAGGGATGGGAAGACGACGGCGGTGTTGTCCTTCGCACGTTGATTGGCTCCACGGATGGGCTGCAGGGGGTTGATTGGGGGTAGATCAGAAAGATTTAGGTGAGGTGGAGGCTGCAGGTAGGGGGAAGCCAGACGGGTTGGGATGTGGGAGGCCGATCTGGGTTGGGGAAGGTTGTTGGGGCTGGTGGGGGATCAGATCTGGCGGTGGAGGGTTGGACGTGGGCTGACGGGAAGGGAGATGGAGCAAGGAGGAGTCGGCGAGCTGCTGGAGGCGGGTTGACGGGTTGAGAGATAGGGCAGGGAAGAGTCGACGGGCTGTTGGGCGATTCGCCGGGACAGGAGAACAGAGGAGTGGAGGCGGGATAGCAGTTGGGGGCTGGATGTGGTCGGAAAGGAGAAGGGGAGGTGACAGGGTGCTGAGGGAGGCGGCAAAGCAGCGCACGGTAGAGGTTTCGCTCGGAGTCCACCGAGGGTGACCGGCCGGTTGCAAGAGAGCAACTTCCGATCCCTAAAAACAGTCACACACAAGTATATATAGGGGGGAGGGAAATAAGAACTAGGACACCCTGGTCGGTCAACTAATATTGTTCGGGTTGATCGGGTGCCAAATACAACATGAAATAAATAAAGAAATATATCAAATTGACTCGAAACGACCATCCGGGCCCATCCGCGGACTCGGATCGCCCAAATGGGTCACCGATCACCACCTCCTGCGGGAATAAACATGTGTCGTCGATTGACATCACTTTGACTTTTCATGACCAATGAGAATATTGGCTGAATTATGCAACGAAACCTAGGAAATTTACAGCTTGACAATGGTTTTAAAAAGGACTCTTAACTTCACAAATTTTCATTTAAATAATTTAACCTAAGCCTAAAAGTTCAATTATGATGACACTCATGTTGAGACATTTCATAAGAACCCCATGACTTGTCAAAAAATTATGACCAGTTATTGGTGATAAGAGGGGAATAATTATGCACCTAATCCGTAGTCAAGAAAATAAACCATATCATAAATTTAATATGCTCAAATTACTATTCTATATTTGGCAATCAACAAACCAAACTCTTGAGTATGGTTACCATTTGGCACAGAAAGGTGACATTTGAAACATATCAAGATGTAAACTAAATAATACAATTAGAAGAGACGAAAAAAAATTATGATTCTTACAATCCAATGTCGTGCAGACGAAGGATTACAATCACGCTGAGCTTGCAATTCTGTCCGAAGAACTGTTTCTTCTGCAAAGAATGCATTATTGTGAACATTACCTTTTCCTGGTTCCTCAACTTTTGCATTCACCTCCACAACCTATTAAATAAAAAAACAACAAGAGGGAATAAAAAGTTATTACAGGTAATAAAATTTTGGAAAAGTCAGAAAAATAATCAAAATCAGAAGCATGCACCATAAGACAAGAAAACAAAAACCAAATTTTACATGCATAGGTCCGTCTAGAACAGCATATGTTATAAATCAATTAACTTATTTAAAACAATAAACCTGCAGAAAACCAGTTAATGGATTATGCAAATTGTTTATGTATGAAGTATGCCGATTTTTGTGCTAAGTTTGGGTCTGCAATTGACTTTATTTGACATGATGTTTCAGGTCCTACTCCCGAGTTCTTGGAAATCATCCAAGATGACTTGGGGAGTATGTTCTATATGTAATTTTGTACTTAAATCTTTGATTATTAATGTGAATGCACTTATCATGAAGTATGCACACTAGTCTGAACAACTATTGCAACAGAGTATTAAAGCAAAACAAAGAACCGTAACCACATACGATAAGTTTCGACTTAATTTAAGAATGACCTACTTGCACTTGCCATTTCCATCCCAATATTATCATCATTGCATGTAGAAACCATTAGAGTTCATTCGTTAATTGGTGTTGGAATTCCGTTGTTCAATTGGGTGCTTGAAGGGCAGAATTGGAATTCAAAATGAATTCCAAGAAATTCATATTGAACCAATGTTTTAAATATCAGATGTTGACGACATATCAGATTGAGTTTTTAAATGTCGGATGGCCAAAGTCAGAGACATGTCGGATGTACAACCCCATATTCGCTGAGTAGGACCCGGAGGCACCAACGGTCAGGATTGGACTAGCTTCGGGCTTCAGACCAGAAGAGCTCCCGCCCTGAAGAAGTTCCCGCCCATGAGTGGGCGGGAACGCTTGCGCTTGCGCCAAGCTCCCGCCTTGGAGGAGCTCTCGCCCATAAGCAGGCGAGATCGCTTGCGCCAAGCTCTGGACAGGAAGGTTCTCGGCTCAGAGTTCTCGCCGAGTGGGGCCCAGGGCCCGGGGTAAAATTACCTAATTACCCTCAGGTAAAATTACCCCTATACCCTCAGGGGCTGCATTTAGTACTTTACAAACAGTGGGTTTTGCCTATTGGCAGGTCAGCCAAGGGTATTTCAGTAATCTCAGGTCAGCAAAAGGCTATAAATAGACTCATAAGGACTCCTTAGAAAGCAAGCTCTCATTATCCTCCAAATTTCCAGTGCTTTCTAAGGAGCTCCTAGCCCAGCTTTTGGCTTTGGAGGGGAAGCTCTCAGAGATCTTCCGGGTGTGAGGTGGGACCTCCCTGCTGAGGCTTTGGGTCAGTCTTAGGTCCTTTGCAACTAGTCGAGGGTCGAGGCTCGAGAGAAGTAGGTGTTGGTTGCACCCCAGTTTTGAACTCCAGTTGAGGTTATTTTTGGCTTCAACAGTTCTAGTGCGATGAGCGTGGAAGGCAGCTGATACAAGAAAGCCTTGAGTTTTGTCTCATGGCTGGAGGTGAAGGTGAAGGGTCTGGTTCTGGAGGCTCCCCCACCCGGGGAGAGGAGGCGACGAGGAAGATGTTGGAGGACTTCAGGCAAGAAGTCCTGCAGACCATCAGCTTGGCCTTCTCGGCCAGAAGCGAGTGGGTCACACCTCAGGTTCCGATAGAGGAGGTCCCGCTCTTGGGCGAGAACGCCCCTGGACAGCGCCCGGGGAAGGAGGTCCCGGCGGAGGCTGGCGAGAGGGACGTGGCCGCGCGGGTTCTCTTCCCAGGACAGTGCCCAGACAAGGAGACTCTGGCAGATTTGGGCGAGAGGGAGGCGGCTGTGCGAGAGCTCTTCCCTGGGCACGGTCTCGCGGATCAGGCCAGCCGGCCGAGGCCGCGGGACGTGCCCCCTTGCCAGGAAGGAGGCGAGAGCCCTTTCAGCGAGCTCATCATCTCAGCTCTGGTACCGGAGGGGTTCCGGGAGTCGGACATGTCCTATTACTCAGGGAAAGATGACCACGTACAGCATGTGCAGTGGTTCGAAGACGTGGTTTCGATAAGGCAGATGACAGATGCCTTCAAGTGTCGGTTGTTCGCCATCGCATTGAAGGAGAAGGCCCGGGACTGGTTCCACCAGTTGCCGGCGAGCTCGATATACAGCTTTGAAGATCTGCGCCGAGGGTTTCTGTTGAGGTTCTCAACGTCTAAGAAGCGGAAGAAGGAGGCGGAGTGCCTGTTTGCAGTGAGGCAGAAGCAGGACGAGACACTGGGTCACTACGTTGACCGGTTTCAGGAAGAGATCCTCCTGGTCCAGGAGGTCCCAGGGTACGCGCTGATGCTCGCCTTCACCCTGGGGCTGAGGCCGGGATTCTTCAGTATAAAGTTGAAGAGAGTGCCCCCCCTCTCCTTTGAAGAGCTCATGGAGAGGGCGGCGAAAGAGATAGACTTCGAGAGGGCAAATCCAGCGTTCGCCAGGAAGTTGGCCAGGTTGGCGGAAGATGATGTGAAGGAGCCTGCAGCAGGAAGGCAGAAGGAGCCGAGAGAGCAGAGGGAGCAAAGAGAAGAAAGGAGGGAAGAACCCCGAGGGCATGGGCAGGCAGGCAGCAGCAGAGATGGGGGTCCCGGGAGCCGAACAACCGGTTGGGTTGGAGGCCCCAGGAGGGTCGCCCCCAGGGCCAAGGAGGAGGCTACCAGGGAAGAGATAACGTACGAGAACCCAGGAGGTTCGACCAACCGGCGTGGAGGCAGGAACCAAGGGGTCACGTCACGCCGCCGCAAGAGGCCATGGAGGTGGGCAGAGGAAGAGGAGCAAAGAGAGGAGTTCGAGGAGCTGGGAGAAGAGGAGGAGAAGGAAGAAGGGGTAGGGCGGCGTTGCTCTTTTGTGACTTCCACCAGGAGGAGGGTCACGCGACGGCCACCTGCCCTGAGTTCTTAGAGATGAGAGAAGCAAGAGGAGCAGGGAGGCAGAATCCGCCGATTAGGATCGTGGAAGTACAGCAGGGGGAGATGGAGGATAGATGTGAATACCGGGTAGACGTGGGAACACGGGGAGGAATCAGGGTGATCCACGGAGGAGTGGGGATCGAGGCAACCCGCAAGGGGAGCCTTCAAACCATGTACCGAAGGGGGGTTGCCTCTACCTCCCAGGCTCCCCCACCGGAAGAAAAGATCATCTTCTCGTCAGCAGACATGCCGGACTATGAAGATCCGTTCTGTGACGCCCTGGTGATCCATACGGCGGTGAAGAATTTCACGGTCTCGAGGATACTGGTGGACAACGGAAGCACAGTAAATGTTATCTTCAAGAAGGCCTTTGATGAGATGAGGGTTGAGGGGAAAAGGATCTTGGCTTCGGATGGACCGCTGTTCGGATTCTCTGGAAAGAGGAAGGAAGTAGGAGGGGTAGGGCTGCATGTGAAGTTGGGAGGCGTGTCACGGAACTGCAGGTTCGTGATAGTGGACGCTCCGAGCAGTTACAATGCCATCTTTGGGCGTCCTCTCATCAGCGCCTTTCGCTGCGTTCCCTCCTCTTTCCACCAATGTCTTAAGTTCAATAACGGAGGGGTGCAGGTTAGGATCATGGGGGATCCGAAGGTGGCGAGGCAATGCTATGTGACGGCGGTCAACACCGTGTCCTGGATGGCCGAGGCAGAAGATCTAGAGAGGGAGATGGCGGAGCAGGAGGAGGACGTCGAGGAAGAGGGGATGAGCCTAGAGGAGGCGAGGAAGGAGACTGCGGAGGAGCAGGAGAAAGCTGAGAAAGAGGCCCAGAGGGGCGTGGAGGTCGAGCAGCAGCGGGAGAGCTCGGAGGAGGCGATGGAGGTAGAAGAGCAAGTAGCAGGAGGAGTGGAGAGAGAGGCCCAGAGGGGCGTGGAAGTCGAGCAGCAGCAGGAGGGGTCGGAGGAGGCGATGGAGATTGAGGAGGAAGTAGGAAGGGAGGAGTTGGAGCTGGAAGAAGAAGCAAGGGTCGGCTGGGAGCAGTCGCGGCTGGAGCCGGCCGAGGAAGTAGTGGAGATGGAGATCTTCACCAGCGCAGGGCAGGAACAGAGGGTGCGGGTCAGTGGAGGCTTGAGTCCCGAGGACCAGGAGCGAGTGCGGGCCTGCATTCAAAGCAACATCGACATCTTCGCTTGGAGCGCGACAGACATGTTGGGCATCGACGCGGACGTGGCCTGCCACCGCCTGAACCTGGACCCCCGCACACGTCCCATACGCCAAAAGATGAGGGTCGTCGCCACCAAGCTGGAGGAACCCATCCGCGAAGAGGTCAGGAAGCTCCTGGAGGCCGGCTTCATCTCAGAGATCCAGTATCCAGTCTGGATCTTCAATGTGGTAATGGTTAAGAAAGAGGGTGGGAAATGACGAATGTGTATCGATTTCTCTTTGTTAAATAAATCATGCCCTAAGGATTGCTACCCCCTGCCTCGGATCGACGCGCTGGTTGATTCAGCCGTCGGTTTTTCTATTATGAGCTTTTTAGATGCTTTTTCAGGTTATCACCAGATCCGGATGCACCCTCCCGATGTCAAGGATGTTTCCTTCATCACGAGGGAGGGATGCTTCAATTATAAAATGATGCCCTTTGGGTTGAAGAACGCAGGGGCTACATACCAACGCATGATGGATCGGGTCTTCCGAGATCAAAGGGGGAGAAACTTGGAGGTCTATGTCGACGACCTGATGATTAAGAGCAAGTGTGTGGATTCGCACCTGCAGGATCTAGAAGAGACGTTCGTCACCCCGCGGAAATTCAAGATGAGGCTGAACCCCTTGAAGTGTGTCTTCGGGGCCAGCCGCGGGAAGTTCCTTGGGCATCTCTTGACTCCGGCAGGGGTGGAACCCAACCCGGACAAGGTAAAGGTCATCCTGAATTTGGAATCACCTCGCGATGCCAAGGAGGTCTATCGCTTGACAGACAAACTGGCTGGGCTGAGCAGGTTCCTCTCGAGGTCAGGAGACAAGTGTTCTTCATTTTTCAAGGTGCTGCGAGGGAACCAAAGGTTTGAGTGGACCGCCGAGTGCGAAGAAGTCTTCCAAGGGCTGAAGAGACAGCTCTCTCAGGCTCCTCTGCTTCAGAGCCCAAAAGAAGGGGAGGACCTGACCTTGTAACTTGGAGTAGGAGCTGAGGCGGTGAGCTCCGTCCTAGTAAGGGAAGAAGGAAAGAAGCAACTGTCAATCTACTACGTCAGCCGGATCTTGAAGAAGGCAGAGCTCCGCTACCCCATCCTTGAAAAGTTGGCATACGCTTTGGTCGTCTCGGCAAGGAAACTCCGACCGTATTTTCAAGCACACTCGATTAGGGTGGTGACAGACCATCCTCTTCGCAAGATCTTTGAAGGGGTAGAGCACTCGGGAAGACTTGTCAAGTGGTCCATTGAACTAATCGAGTTCAACATCTCTTTTGTTCCGAGACTCTCCATTAAGGTGCAAGCGGTGGCGGACTTTCTGGCAGACTATGTTGTCGAAGTCAGGGAGGGGGAGCAGCAGCCACAGGAAGCGTGGAAGATGATGGTTGATGGGGCCTCGGGAAAACATTCCCTCGGGGGAGGAGTGGTGCTGATAAGCCCCCAGGGAGTCGCGATAGAGCAGGCGGTGGCTTACCACTTTCCGGTGACCAACAACCAAGCAGAGTATGAGGTCGTGATCGCCGGCCTTCGCTTGGCAAAGGAGCTTGAGATCCAGGACGTGGAGGCTTTCACTGACTCGATGGTAGTAGCGTCGCAGATCCGAAGAGAGTTTGAAGCTCGGGAGTCTACCCTCATAAAATACCTATCCAAGGTAAGGGCGATCATCGGTGGGCTCCGGTCATTCTCGATCCAGCATGTCCCCAGGGAGGAGAGCGCGGCCGTCGATCGATTGGCGAAGTTTGGACCTCGGGGAGGAGGGACCCTGACTGAACTTTTTCGGCCAGCAATTGAGGAAGGGGAGTTGATGGAGGTAGGTCGGCGATCCTCGTGGGTGGACCCGTTGGTAACCTTCCTGACCACAGGCAGGCTGACAGAGGAGGTTAAGGATGCAAAGAGCTTCAGGCGCAAGGCAGCTCATTACCTGATGATAGAAGGGGGGTTGCATCGTAAGATGTTGTCAGGGCTCCTGGCAAGATGTGTAACCGAAGAAGAGGTCCCAAGGATCTTGGGAGAGGTACACTCGGGCGAGTGCGGCAGTCATTCTGGAGGTAGGATGTTGGAGGCAAGGGTGGTCAGGCAGGGGTACTTCTGGACCACCCTAAGGAAGGATACCGCAGAGTTTGCAAGGAGGTGTCAAAAATGTCAGCTCTGCGCCCCCCTCCAGCTCTTGGCAGCTCAAAGGCTCCGAAGCATCGCGGCACCGTGGTCGTTCGCTATCTGGGGGATGGATTTAGTTGAGCCTTTTCCTCCGGCTAGTGGGCAGAGGAGGTTCCTCCTGGTCATGGTCGATTACTTCTCAAAGTGGCTGGAGGTTAAGGCTTTGGCCAAAGTCACCTCGCAAGTCATAAAGAACTTCGTCTGGGGGGAGATCATATGCAGACACGGGCTGCCTCAAGCGATAGTGACAGATAACGGTCCCCAGTTTGTCAGTGAAGAGTTCATCAGCTTTTGCGCCCTGCTGGGGATAGATCTCAGATTTGCCTCTGTCCACCACCTCCGGAGCAACGACCAGGTGGAAGCGGCAAACAAGATTATTGTGAACCTTGTACAACCCCATATTCGAAAAAAGTGGAAAACTTAAAGGGAAATTGGGTGGAGCAGCTTCACTCGGTCCTGTGGGCCTTGCGAACGACTCCAAACACGACCACCGGTGAGACCCCCTTCAAGCTTTCTCACGGGTGTGAGGCGGTCCTACCAGTGAGTTCGAGGTTCGGTCCCCGCGGGTCGCAGCCGCAGGCGAAAGAGACGAGACGTGGAGGTTGTAGAACGAGGAGGGGTTACGCCTCTCGCTAGACATGGTGGAAGAGCTGCGGGATGTGGCAGCCATCAGGCAAGAAGAGATCAAGCGGCGGATGACCAAGTGTTTCGATAAGCATGTCAGGGTCAAGCAGTTTGCCGAAGGAGATCTGGTGCTGAAAAAGGTTGACGCGGCAGGAAGGTCGGCCCCCGTGGGCAAGCTCAACCCGAACTGGGAAGGGCCTTACATAGTGAAGGAAGTCCTTGGAACAGGAGGTTACTACCTCCAGGACGTGGAGGGGAGGGTCTTAAGCCACACCTGAAGCGGCGATGACCTAAAACGCTTCTACCCGTGAGATGGGGAAGGTATAATTATGTATCCAAAATCAAGTTTGTTATACTACATCAATTGACGTGTTTTTCTCTTGCCTATTGCGAAATTTTTATGATAGGATGTAATTATGTGTTTTGCAACACCCCGAGCTCGGCTCGGCCCCAGGTAGACCCGCTGCGCAGGCTCTCATCTAGCTGGCAGATCCGAAGGCTCGCATGTGGGGGATAGGTCTGGTTTGTGGGAACTTCATCGGCACCCCGAGCTAGGCTCGACCCCAGGTAGACCCGCTGTGCAGGCTCTCATCTAGCTGGCAGGTCCGAAGGCTCGCCTGTGGGGGATAGGTCTGGTTTGTGGGAACTTCATCGGCACCCCGAGCTAGGCTCGACCCCAGGTAGACCCGCTGCGCATGCTCTCATCTAGCTGGCAGTTCCGAAGGCTCGCCTGTGGGGGATAGGTCTGGTTTATGGAAACTTCATCGGCACCCCGACGGCCACAGGTAGACCCGCTGCGCAGGCTCTCATCCAGCTGGCAGGTCCGAAGGCTCGCCTGTGGGGGATAGGTCTGGTTTGTGGAAACTTCATCGGCACCCCGAGCTCGGCTCGGCCCCAGATAGACCCGCTGCGCAGGCTCTCATCCAGCTGACAGGTCCGAAGGCTCGCCTGTGGGGGATATGTCTGGTTTGTGGAAACTTCATCGGCACCCCGAGCTCGGCTCGGCCCCAGGTAGACCCGCTGCGCAGGCTCTCATCCAGCTGGCAAGTCCGAAGCCTCGCCTGTGGGGGATAGGTCTAGTTTGTGGAAACTTCATCGGCATCCCGAGCTCGGCTCGGCCCCAGGTAGACCCGCTGCGCAAGCTCTCATCTAGCTGGCAGGTCCGAAGGCTCGCCTGTGGGGGATAGGTCTGGTTTGTGGAAACTTCATCAGCACCCCGAGCTCGGCTCGACTCCAGGTAGACCTGCTGCGCAGGCTCTCATCTAGCTGGCAGGTCCGAAGGCTCGCCTGTGGGGGATAGGTCTGGTTTGTGGAAACTTCATCGGCACCCCGAGCTAGGCTCGGCCCCAGGTAGACCCGCTGCGCAGACTCTCAACTAGCTGGCAGGTCCGAAGGCTCGCCTGTGGGAGGGATGTTTTTGATCCTGCGAGACACTTTGACTCGGATGTTCTGGGCAGGGCAAGAAACGCACCCGGAACATGGAATGAAAAGAGGTAGGATCCCTTTAGGCAGGAGAGGCCTCGGCAAGGAGAGGTCTCGGCCAGAGGAGGTCTCGGCGGGCAGGTCTCTGCCAAGGAGATCTCGCCAAAGGAAGTTCTCGGCGGGAAGGCTCCTAACAAAGGATCCTTGGTCAGACAGTGGGAAGTGCTGGGCGGAAGGATCGACCAGTTCGCGCAAGGAAAAGAAAGACGGTCTCCCCTTAAAAGGCATACGGACGACGCTCCCGGCAGACGGTTCTCGGTAGAACGCAGAAACGGGACGACCTAACCCTGGGTTTCCTCGACAGGATCCCGTCAATCCATCGCTAAGGGAGACAACCCTAGAGGGGCTAAGGGTCTCGGCGGAAGCATACTTGAGAGGCATTCGGCCTCTACAGACGTATCTACTCAAAACACTTGTAACATATTTACAACGCAAAAGAAAAGAGAAACACTTGCAGTAATTACAATCGTTTATTCAAAATACAATTAAGTTTGGAGCATCTCGCTCTTTACAACCAAAAGAGAAAAGAAAGGGGGGGCCTTCAAGGAGACGTGCTATACCCCTCCGAGCTCTCACTTGAACTCCCGCGAGAGCTCTCGCCTGAGCCCTCCCCGGATGTCTCGCCACCCGCGACAGGGGATTTAAGGACATCCGAAGGCGGGGAATCGGGCGCGCTTGGGGGCTTCGAGACGGGCTCGAAGAGCCAAGGGACGAGCTGGCGAGCGGTGACGGACTTGCCTCTCCCGTCCAAGCAGCCTACGTCTCGCAGCGTCTCCAGGGTCAGCTTGACTGTCGCTTGAGCGTTTCCTGTAGGAGCTTGTCGATGTCGTATTCTGAGTAGTGTTGGTTCCTCAAACTTTCGTCTAGCGGAGTAGGAGGAGGGACCGCAGTCGCCTCCATGCGTCGGAGCTGGTCCCTCAGCAGGACGTTCTCGTATCGCGTCTGGGCTAGCTTCGCGCGAAGAGCCACGGCCTGAGCGGAGTCCTGCGTAACGAGAGGTTAGCATGAGAGGAAAAAGGTTGAAATCTACAGTGGCGAGAGCAAATGCCGCGAAAGGTCTCGCTTACCTCTTCCGCCGGGCGCGAGGGCAGCAATTGCTTAGCATCGGCCAACTCTTTCTTCAGGGCAGCCGCCTGAGCCACCGCCACCTCCCTTGCCTTGAACATGTCTTGGAAGTTGCGGTCGATAGTGATACTTCGACGCGCGCACATATGCGCAAGCTCGATCCTGCGCATCCGGGCCCGAGTGGAGTTGTAGGCCAGGAGCCGGGTGGTCATTTTATCGTAGATGTTGGCGTTCTCCCGGCTGTAAAGGTCGTAGACCAAGGAGAAGGCCTCGCTGGTGACTTCCTCTCGCTCCGCTCAGCTGGGTAGAAGAGACGAGATCGAGACTCTGTTGGTATCAGGGTCCCACTGAAGCAGCGGTTTATTTTCCGCATCAAGCCACTTCGTGCCAAGACCAAAATTTCGATGACCCCGCGGCACCTCTCCAGGCGGAGACTGAGCGGAGGTCTCGGCGGCGGCTCCCTCGCCATCTGCCCCACCGGGGGTCGGGGGGTTCTCGGCAGGTGCCTCGGCGCCACTCCTGACAACAACAATCTCGCTGGCAGCCTGCAAGATCTATTCAAAGGAACGGCCTGGAGCGGGAGGTCAGAAGGGCGGAACCGCTACGGCTTTACCCTTGTCGGCAGCGGTTGTTTTGGGTCTCTTGAGCGCTTGGGGCAAAGGGACGTCGGGCTTCCGCTTCCCGGCGCCGGTCGAAGGAAGCGGGGCCGGCTCGTCCCGGCAAGCTTGAGCCGCGGACTTCGCGAGAGCCAGCGAATCTCTCGCGGCTTGACTCTCGGCAGCATGAGCCTCGTCGAAGGGTTGGCGTAGGGGGATCTCGCGCTCTCCTGCAGAGGCGACAACCCTCAGCACTAAATCTTAAAAAGGGGGGGATAGCGAGTCAAAGGCGATACCATACCTTCGCCCGGGGGCACGGGGGGAGCGAATCGACGCCCCGCCGGAGGAACTGGACGTTGAAATCCTTCGTTCCGAAGAACTCAAGGAGGGCGCTCTCGCGCGAGCCCAAGGAGGGCGGCTGGTAGGCGACGTCCTCATACTGAATGGGCGCGAGAGGAACGTTGCCGAAATCGCCGGAAACGAAAACGAACTTCTCGCCCCAGTGATGGTGCTTATTGGCGAGACCGGTGGTCTTGAGCAGCTGCCCCGAGAAGAAGACCACCTCTCCCTAGGCGCAGAAGGTAAACAACTTCCGGGAGATGGGGAGGCTGAACTCGATCCTCTCGGATCGCATGTAGTAGATGAACGCTACAAGGATAGCGACCGAGTTAGGATTCAGCTGCGCGGGAACCACTCCATAGTACCGGAGGGCCTGGCGCATCTCTGGCCAGAGGGGGAGGCGGAAGCCCACCTCGAAGTGCTCAAGGGGAATGGCGAGCTCCCCCTCCCCCGTACTATTCACCCTGTCGCGGTTGCCAGGGTTTCGCGCGGTGAAGCCGGCGGAAATATAGCGGGACTGGATCAATTAGAACTCCTCCATGGTTAGGCTACAAAGGGGGAACTGATGCTTTTGGAAGGCTTCCGCGCAATTGGAGCGTCCCTCGCTTCCTCCCGGCATCGTGCTTGTGGGGTTGAGGGCGAGGTCTTATGAAGAGAGGCGAGAGCGAGAGCTAAGCGAGAACGGGAGAGGGAAGCGGAAGCAAGTAGGAGCTCTCGGCAAACTGCGAAAGCAACAAGGAAAAAAGCAAAGGTTTCGGATCGGAGAAATAAATACGGGGGGTGGACCCCCCCTATTTATAGAAAATCGCAATTATGATGACTATTCCCAAAAAGGCGGCGGGGGTACAGCCGTCATGCCCTAAGTCGGCGACGCCTCGGTTTCCCGCCCAAGATTGACAGCGACTGACCGACAAAACTGATTAATACAGGCATTCTGGGAAGATATGCGACAAACGAATCTAGCGGAAGCCGGAGTCACTCTCGTCGAGCGAGAACTGGATAAAAATAATAATAATAATAATAATAATAATAATAAGTTATAAGTTGACTGATAAAAAAATAACAGGGTACATTGGGGAAGGGGAAGGTCGGGGGGTAAGCAAGGATGAGACTTTGCGAATCAATAAGGTTCCCACCGCCATCGTCCTCTCTCTCGCCGTCTAGTCCTCGGTGGCGCCTGCGGGTTGCATTCTTGTCTCGGCGTCAAGGCGAACCAAGGCGAGCGCTGGGCGCCTTGACGCTTAGGCGTCATGGCGGATGCCTAGGCGACACTAAGGCGAGCAAGTCGCAAGGCGCCATTTTTTTTTTTTAAGCCTATCGACTGCGGTTATTATAATAACCGCAGTCTATACTATAGACTGCGGTTATTAAAATAACCGCAGTGTATAGTATACATTCTATATACTGCGGTTGTATAATACCCGCAGTGTATAGTATACATGCTATAGACTGCGGTTTTATAATAACCGCAGTCTATAGTACACATATTATCGACAGCGGTTGTTTAATAACCGCAGTATATGTTATATATACTGCGGTTAATAGAATAACCGCAGTATATATCTATTGACCATCGACTGCGGTTATTATAATAACCGCAGTCGATAGTCATATATAGACAGCGGTTACAAAAATAACCGCAGTCTATAGTATGCCTGCCAATCTTTAGACTGCGGTTATTATAATAACCGCAGTCTACAGCTCCTTTTTTTTTTAAAATAAATTGTTTACCAATTACAAACACAGCTGGAGATTTTTTTGTTCTTCATAGCAGACTAGCAGTTAGCAGTTAGCAGTAAGCAACTAAGCATAGCAGTTAGCACTTAGCAACTAAGTATAGCTTCTGAATGATCATATGACAAGAAGTAGGCAAGTAGCAACTAGCAACTAGCAAGCACAAATGTTCCAAGTTCCAAGTTCCAACTACCAAAATCATGTATTCTGTATTCATGAATCATGAATTCATGATATCTCAAATCCTCAATTCTCAAACATCAATACATTCATACAATCATACCTATGACCTATCTCAAATTCTCAATTCTCAAATACCATGAAGCAGTAAGCATGTAACAGTAAGAAAAAACAGTGGCAATCATCTATTAATGGTCAAGACTCAAGAGTCAAGACTCAAGACAAACTTCAGAGAAAGCAATAACAAAAAAGGGAACACAAAAATAGCATATTAGCATGAATAATATTTTTAACATTAACTTTAAATAATCATACAAGGTCAACTAGAATCATCATCTAGTAAGTCGTCATTGACATTGCAGGTGTTTGGTTGGATGGAGGTACTCGGCATTTGCTCATAATTATCATAAATATCTTCATCATCACTGGCAACTACAAAATGATCTAAATCTTCATCCCCTTGAGCTATTAGTTCATTTATTTGAAGATTAGTTCCAACTCCACTTCGTAAATTTCGAGCCCCAGTTCCAAGAGCTCTCTCTACAGCATCCCATGTGAGATTATCATCATCAAAAACTAGAGCTTCCTCTGGTTTGTTCACCATCCACTCACTACTCCAGTCGAGCTCATCAAGCACCAAAGGATTGTAATTTCTTCCCTTTTCACGTCTGTCTTGGAATCGTGCTTGTAGACGCCGATTATATTGGATGTATACAAGATCACTAAGCCTTTGATGTTCCAATCTATTTCTTTTTTTTGTGTGAATCTGAATCAAGATAATTTCAAACTTATTGGTAAATTATTAAAATAAAAATATTAAAATTTTTATTGAATATTTGTATACTTAGATTACTTACAAACTCAAAAGTACTCCAATTGCGCTCACAACTAGAAGAAGAACAACATAAGCCAATTATGCGCAATGCTACCTTTGTAAGGTCAACATTTGGTCCTCCATGTGCACCCCACCAGTCCACTATTCATTTAAGACAGATATAAATTGTTTGACATATAAATAAATTAAGAAAAAATAAAAATGTAAACAATACTTACTTGGATTTAAGGTGGTTCGTTGCCTAATAGCCATAGGCTTTCCAAAACTATTTCGAGATGCTTTGTAGTTAGTACCTTGCTCGGCAATCTTGTCTTGCAATTCTTGATCGGGCACTAGTCTTGCAATAACATCATTGAAAGCATCTTGAAATTTCCAGGCATCATCATTATTTTGTTCCTCATATTCAAAATATTTGCCTGGATTTAGAAACAAAGCCGCCCTATACAACTTTTGCTCCATTTGATTTGTCCATCTATTTTCAACAATCTCAATAATCTTTTTAAATAATCTTTCTTTGTTATCAAAATGTTGTTTGATCTTTTGTTTGGCTTCTTCCATTGCAGCATATACTTCAGGCATAGCCGGCCTTTCATCTTCATCTACTAATCGCAAAACTGCAATCAGTGGTTTTCCCCCTTTTAGGCAATCTCTTACTCCATTCCAAAAATTGGTTGAAAGTATTATTTCAACAATCTGTTTTCCGGCTTCAGTTTTTGCCAAATTAGCGACATTCCACGAGGGCGACACAAAGAATAATTTCAGCTTCTCCTCATGCTTAAGCACACTTTGTAGAGTAAGGAATGATGTTGCAAATCTAGTTACTGAATGCCTAACTAGATCACCGCCTATAGTAGTCCTTATTGCATCAAGTAAACGAGTGTGTCTGTAGATGAAATTTGTAATCATTCTTGCCTTTCTTATCACTGTTTTGTTCTGTTGTAGCTTGCCTATATCCTCTAGCATTAGATCAATGCAATGAGCTGCACAAAGAGTCCAGAATAATGTAGGTCTTTTTTCCATTAAAATTTTACCAGCTGCCTTGTAATTAGAAGCATTGTCAGTCACCACCTGCAGAGTGCAGACATTTGTAATTATTGAAAGCTGTAGAGTGTAGACTATTAAACTTGTATTTGAAAATTACTAAATTAATGAAACCAAAAAAATTACCTGAACAACACACTCTGCTCCTATCTCTCTAATCTTACTATCAAGCAAATCTGATAACATTGTGGCATCTTGAATATGACTGGATGCATCTACGGAACCCATAAAATAGGATCCTTCTGGACAGTTGACTAGGAAATTGATCAAATGTCTCCCTCTCCTGTCTGTCCAACCATCTGACATAAGTGTGCAACCATATCTTCTCCAGTACGCTTGATAGTTTGTCTTCATCTCCATGACTTTATCTTTTGTATTTTTTAACAATGGGACTCTCAAATCATGATAACTAGGGCCTTTATAACCAGGCCCATACTGTCCAACTGCTTCAAGCATGACTTCAAAACTTCGTGCCTTTGCGGCATTGAATGGAATTCCACATTCATAGAACCAATCAGCAACATAACTATCAACTCTCTTTTTCTCTTCAGGTGTTCTAAAACATCTCTCGATAGTAGTTTGTGCAGGACCTTTTGCACGTCTATCATCTACTACATCTTCAGGAGCACGCCTCACATGAGCATCCATAGGCCCCCTTTTTTGTGGCAAGTGAATTACTTTCCTTTTCTTGGCACTTGTCCCAGAACTTGGGACAAATGACGTTTTAGCTGTAGATAATGTCGGGGATACATTTTGTGACCCCGTTGGTTCTCTTTCTTGGTCACTCTCATTGTCATCATCAACAGTCAGATGCACATTGTCCTTTTTTTAGCATTTAAAGCTGAATACATCTCAGCTGCTATTTCAGAAGTAGTCTTCAAACACTTGGATACATCTCCATACCCGCCACATAAGTGTTGCTTCAACCTTTTGATACCACCCTTTATCAATCTACCACACAAATTACATTTAACTGTATTTTTATCTTCTAGGTTGGGCCAATGACCATACTTCCAACCAGGATCATTTGACTTTGCTTTTCGTTTAGGATCCGTTTTTGGATCAAGGTCATTGCTACCAATGGATGGAGCAAGAGTGTTGGTGTTTTGGTCTTCCATCTTTCACAAACAGGATCTATAGATTGCAGAGTTAGGTCGGGACAATGAAATAAATAACGGCTAAAGAAATCATCAGTCATCACTCATCAGTCATCACAATGAACAATTTAAAGAACTCTAAAAGACATGCTCATTTAGAAATTAGAAGAGTCAACAAGACCATAAGATCATCAGTTCATCACTATAGACAAGACACTACATGATAAATCTAGCAATACAAAAATACATTTGTCATGTACTCATGTGTCAATCAAATCATGATTCATGAAACACAATAAGTGATTATATAATGACAAATCATATTTCTAATATTATCTATTTTCTCCTGCGAAAATTGTGTCACTCCATGATAGATCTGCAATAAAACAAAAATGGTTAAAATCAATTCAACATAATTATTACCAATCTACATGCACTAGACAGTAACGTCACATACCTTTATCAATGATGACATTGGCCTAGTTTTAAGAGCATCAACTATATCAATCATGTAGCACATGATATAATAGCCACATTGAATACTATCTGGTTGTTTTGGGCACTACACAGTAACATAAATAAAAAATTGGTAAGTATTTTAATTTTTAATTACAAAGGTTTAAATTACAATACATACTCATATATGCTATACATCTAAAACTTACCGGAATCAACTTTGTAAGTTTTATTTTTTTAAAACTGGTACGCTGCTCTTTTGCTAAATCTTTTAATGCTCTTCATAAAATAAAAAAAGAATAAGTTTATAGCAAAATGTAAACAACTAGGAAAGTAAGTAAATAACACATTAATAAACTTACTTTGTAATGACATTCTTAATATCATCACGAATGTCATTATTTAAGGGATCAAGCCAATAAACTGTATAATTATTATAATCAATAATAGCCAACATCCAATGTTCCCTGTGAAACAAATGAAATAATTAATAACTTAATTAGAATAAAAAATAGTAATAATCATTGATATTTGATACAAAGATTTTTCATACTTACAATCTATTATAGGGCACAAATAATAAAGAATCTGATTGGAGTTGACTAAGCGTCCTAAGCCTGATTTTTAAATCTTCAACTCGTGTTTTTAAATGTTCTTTGACATAGTCATCATTAATAGCAAAAATGGAATGTGGATTATGAAAATATACACCAGTATTGTATGTAAATTCCTTTAATTGTGAGTCTATGTACCTGCAAAAACATGTAAATTCAAAATCAATTTATATATTAATAAAAATTCTTACTTTTATAATATTTGATACTCAGTAGTCAGATGCACAATACTCACCCAATACATGCTAATATGATGTTAGCTCCAATCATTTTCATATTTAGAAAATCATACAACTCTGAATTTTCAAAGTACGTACATGTTGATTCAACACTCCCAAATACTGTTGAATCTAACATTAGAGATATTATTTTATCTTCATTCTCCATCTTACTTATAAAACTGGGCAAGATATCAATGAATTCATTTGTAGCCTGTGGAAATAAAAGAATTAATATTGTGGAATGTGGACATCAATATTGAATTCATTGATTACATAAAAGTCAAAAAAAATATTATAAATTATAATACCGTGCAAGCTAATTGTTCATGTCTACTCTGACTACTCTCAGGTTCATGTGACCTGGATTCGTACTCCGGCTGAGACTGAGAAACCAAAAAGTAACAAAAAATAATTAATTATCTGCGCAACAAAAAGAGAAGACAACATTTCATAAAAGTATAAATATTTAAAGTTTAAACATAATAATACTCGTGCAACTGGAAGTGCAGCACTTGTTCCAGTTCTAGCACTAAACATGCGCATAAGCTCTTCAATTTGATTCTTCATAGTGCTAATCTCGGCTTGTTGCGCTTCTTCTTTTTGGCTCCATAATTTTTGTTGCGCTTGTTCTCTTTGGATCCATAATTCTTGTTGCTCTTGTTCTTTTTGGATCCATAATTCTTGTTGCTGGCTCAATCTTTCTTGTACTATAGCTTCAACATCTTCAATACGAGCTATTGGTGTTGGTGTCCTATCACTCCGCCTATCATTTTTGAAAAATCTTGTAATGGTGGAAAACTTGCCACCAGCTCTAACTCTGCCCGGATGTTCTTGGCCTAAAACAGATGCAAGGATGTCATTTCTTCCTTGTGACACTGTTTCAGCACTCCGGGACTCTTGGCTCGACAACTCGTCCTAAACAAAAGTAATAAATATTTGAAGTTGGAACAGAATTGCAGATACGAAAATATACTTCTCAAGAAATATTACTATCGATAATTTACAAATGATGAAATGATTCATTTACACTTACCATTTTAGATGCCAATTCAGCTGCATCTTTACTAATGTATTCACCCGTCTTTCTTTTATGACCGGCTTTCCATAACTCCGCACGTGAAATTGGTGCAGCTTCACCTTGTTCAATCTTGACAAAAAAATGAAAATAAATTATCATACAAATAATTAAGAAACCAAATTTTAAAATACAAAAAACGGAAGAGAAGTAGAGAGATAATACCATTCTTTTTTCTAATCCAGAATAACCCATTCTGGAAGTAGTATGAAAGGCCTTTCGTGCTTTTGCTCTCTCAGTATTAACCTTACTTTTCTCCTACAAAAATAAATGTGTTAATACTTAATTTGGTTATAAGTTATAAAGTTAAAAAATGATATAAACATTGAATTTAATAAGAAGTTAAGAACACAACCATATATTTTGTAGTAGTGCGATGGTCGACAAAAACTCTCCAGTCTTCGGCAGTAATAAAACTATATTTGACAGGAACATTGTATCGATGCTCCAAATCAACATTTTTTACATAATTGACAAAAAGTTTGGATTTCCAAGTCCTCCAACTTTCACCCATGCTTTTCATTAATGTCTTGTAATGACCATCAATATTATCAAAAAATATCTGAAAATAATAGAAAATATCACTTAAAAAGTAACTAAAACACCAAAGATATGTAATCACTAATCACTCATAAGTCATAACAAGGTTACGTACATTTAATTCTGCCCATATGTGATCTTTAATTTGTTTATCAACATCCCTCCATGCAACATATGTAATTGGCACATAACACTTAACAAGAGATCCCATCAAACTCATCAATTTATTTGTTTCAGGACCGGGAATAATGCGGCCATCATCACGGAAAGAAATAATAAGCTTCCTCCCCTCTAGCCTAAGCTTATTAAGTTCATTCATTTTCGTGAAGCCTCTTGTTGACCTCGATGAAGCTCCCTTGTCCGACATTTTCCTGTAAAACCCTAAAAAAAACCTAAACCATACAAAAAACCTAAACAAAATTCATACAAAACCGCAATGATATTGAGCAACTAGTTATTAGTTAGTAGTTAGTAGTTACTACTTACTACCACACAATGTTTATACATGTATAAATGTATAAATGTATAAATGTTTAACAAGGTTCCTAAGGAGGTTTAGACATGTATAAATGTATAATAATAATAAACACACAATGCTTAGCAAAGAGCAAAGAGATCAAAAGTTCAAAAACCGAGAAAAGGTATTAAGAAATAGTATACCTAAGTGAGAATATTAGTTTTGTCGAAGAAGAATCGTTCGAAGCAAAGGAGAGCAGCAACTTGAACAAAATCGCCTTTAGGGTTTCTCGCAAAGCGCAGGGACTGTAAAAAGAAGAACCAAAAACACGGGGAAACAAAAGATTTTTACGGCTCAGGGTTAAAAAAAGATAGAGACGACTGCGGTTTCTATATAAACCGCAGTCTATACTACATTCCACTGCGGTTATTATACCAACCGCAGTCTATTCTCTGGAAGGAATCGACCGCGGTTTGAAAATAACCGCAGTCTATATTACATTCCACTGCGGTTATTGTACCAACCGCAGTCTATTCTCTGGAAGGAATAGACTGCGGTTGGTATAATAACCGCAGTCGATATGAGAATGGACTGCGGTTTATACAACCGCAGTCTATTCTCTGGAAGGAATGGACTGCGGTTTGAAAAGAACCACAGTCGGTGTGAGAATGGACTGCGGTTTATACAATACCCGCAGTTTATAGTAGCATAGACTGCGGTTTATATCACAACCACAGTCTATTCTACACTACACTGCGGTTATTGTACAAGCCGCAGTATATTCTCGGTTTCATACAATAGACTGCGGTTTATATATAAACCGCAGTCTATTCCCATATTTTTTGTAAAAAAAAAGGCGCCAAACGCCTTGTTTACAATTGGGCGCCTTGACGCCTAGGCGACGCCTAGGCGACGCCATGACAAGAATGGCGGGTTGAAATAGGACGATAGGACGGTGCATCCTAGGTTGATTCGGCGGGATTGGTCTCGGATCCGCGCGATACACCTATCGGGAGAGGACTCGGCGGTAGGCCCACCTGCCCGATCCGTCTCGCCTACGAAATAGTCTCGCTCCAAAGCCTCCAGCCTCCTCTCCACCGATTCGCGAAACTCTCTTGTCGCAGAGTCATGGGCCCCCTCCCGCCGCACAAGCTTCGACAGGACGGCGGCAACCCTCTTCCCCCGCCTTTTAGCGCTCCCGGCACCGGTCAAGATTTCCTCCATCTCGTCAGACGAAGGGAAGGGGGAGCTCTCGTCGTCCTCCCCCTCTCTGTCTTCGTCGTCATCTTCATCTTCATCCTATGCGTCAGCTCCCGACCGCGATCCCGGATCCCCTGACAAAAGAGTTCCACGGTCATGGCGAGAGCTAAGCAATAATTATGATAGGCATACCGCATACCTGCAGTATGGCGAGAACCGCCGGCCGACGGCAGGCGAGAAGGACCAGCCCCCCCCCCTCAGTTCCAAAGAGGAGGTGGAGCGGCTTTCCTTTTCCCGGGGGGAAGATTTTACGCGTGGTGATCCCGGCTTGGCCGGAAGCAGGGGGGAGTTGTCCTCTCCCGCGGGATGGTTGGCATCCTGGGGAGCTACGGAAGATTCGATAGCCACTCCTCCCGCCGGTAGGGTGAAATCAGCCGCAGGGGCAGGCCGGTTAGCGGCCCTTGCTTCGTTTTCCCGGGTGGCGAGACCAGGTTTGGCGGAAGCTGGTGCTGCGGGAAGTCAATTCAGCAATTTGAGATTGAGTTAGGAGTGATAGAGTGGAAAAGATACCTGCAGTTCTCGGGGAGTCAGCCGGAGGAGCGACCTCCGAGACCCGCGGTTGATTCTCAGGAGGACGAGATGACGAGTCCAAGGGCTCCTGCGGGGGCCTGACGTCGTCAGGGGCCGTTTCCTGAGAGAAGTACCGCGTCAGCTGCAAATCCTCTTGCGTAAACAGCTAGTGGTTTCAATGATCAGCGAGTCAGAGACATACCTTCAGCGGAGAAGGATTATCTGCACGGCTTGGGGTCGGGGTAGGCGAGCCCCTATTCTCGTGAGACAGGTCTCGTTGCACCACCTTCGCCCTCTTCTTCTCTTTCTTCTTCTTCTTTAACTGAGAGGGCTCAGCGGCTGACGACTTTCTCGCCAGCCAGGGGGCAACCAAGGCGCAGTTAGTCTTGGCTCGCGCCTGGGCCGCATTGATACGGTCTTGAAGGTCCTGCGGGAGCGGTTTGTCAACACGCTTGGAACGCATCGCCAAAGGAAGCGAGAACTCAGACAAGAAGCGACGATTCGTGGGCGGATTTACGGGCGTCTATCAGCACATATATATATATATAGCCACGGTATGACCCACCAAAAGATTCTCTAATGATGACACGTGCTCAGCGAATATTTACGGGTTGGACGTGTCTTTTCGAGCGCAGAGCTAGCTCAAAAAGAGCGGGAATTGTGTACAACCTCATATTCGCTGAGTAGGACCCGGAGGCACCAACGGTGAGGATTGGACTAGCTTCGGGCTTCAGACCAGAAGAGCTCCCGCCCTGAAGAAGTTCCCGCACATGAGTGGGCGGGAACGCTTGCGCTTGCGCCAAGCTCCCGCCTTGGAGGAGCTCTCGCCCATAAGCAGGCGAGATCGCTTGCGCCAAGCTCTAGACAGGAAGGTTCTCGGCTCAGAGTTCTCGCCGAGTGGGGCCCAGGGCCCGGGGTAAAATTACCTAATTACCCTCAGGTAAAATTACCCCTATACCCTCAGGGGCTGCATTTAGTACTTTACAAACAGCGGGTTTTGGCTATTGGCAGGTCAGCCAAGGGTATTTTAGTAATCTTAGGTCAGCAAAAGACTATAAATAGACCCATAAGGGCTCCTTAGAAAGCAAGCTCTCATTATCCTTCAAATCTCCAGTGCTTTCTGAGGAGCTCCTAGCCCAGCTTTTGGCTTTGGAGGGGAAGCTCTCAGAGATCTTCCGGGTGTGAGGTGGGACCTCCCTGCTGAGGCTTTGGGTCAGTCTTAGGTCCTTTGCAACTAGTCGAGGGTCGAGGCTCGAGAGAAGTAGGTGTTGGCTGCACCCCAGTTTTGAACTCCCGTTGAGATCATCATGAAGTATGCACACTAGTCTGAACAACTATTGCAACAGAGTATTAAAGCAAAACAAAGAACCGTAACCACATATGATAAGTTTCGACTTAATTTAAGAATGACCTACTTGCACTTGCCATTTCCATCCCAATATTATCATCATTGCACGTAGAAACCATTAGAGTTCATTCGTTAATTGGTGTTGGAATTCCGTTGTTCAATTGGGTGCTTGAAGGGCAGAATAGGAATTCAAAATGAATTCCAAGAAATTCATATTGAACCAATGTTTTAAATATTAGATGTTGCCGACATATCAGATTGAGTTTTTAAATGTCGGATGACCAAAGTCAGAGACATGTCGGAGATACTTTAAAATATCGGATTTTCATGTCTTATAAATAAATTTTTTTTTATGTACACTAACTATAATTATACATTATAAAAATAGAAAATAATATAATAAATAGATTAAAAAAAGCTTGTTGGCATATGTTAGAATAATGAGTTTTATGTTGTTAATGTATTATCGTCATGTACACTCATATATATATATATATGGGAGCCTCTAATGTAATGAAAGAGATTGATTCTTTTCCTCAACATGGTATCAGAGGGAAAAAAAGTTTAGGGTTTTCCGGATCTGGCCGCTCCCGCATAGGCGCACAACCCCGACCCCCGACTCCCGCAGTGCGCAGTTGCCCCGACTCCCGCACAGCGCCGTCGGCTCGACTCCGGCACAGCGCGCCTTCCTCTTTCGCCTCCGGCTCTTCCGCCTTCTTCCACCTCCGCTTCTTCTTCTTCTTCTTCTTTTGCTCTAGGGACGCCGGATTCATGGGGTTTTGAATCTCTCGATGTCGGCGGTCCCTCCGTCTTCTTCCCTCTTTCTATGTGGGCGGTTCTCCTTCCACATCCTTGGTGATTATTTGGTGCATTCTCGATTTCTATTTGGGGTTTCTTTATGGCGTGCAGTGAGGCCTCTACCACCATATCTTCTGGTGGAGTGGCCTCTCCTACTCCGGCTTCGGTTGGACCTTATCGTGTCCCCTCAGATCATGGTGCTCCTCAAATCACCACTATAAAATTTGATGGTTCCAACTACCTCCGGTGGCCTCGCTCCATCTCTTGCTCACAACATCTGAGTGGCTTCAGTGGGAGTCTGACAACTCCTTGTTGATGTCTTGACTACTTAACTCTATGACGGAGTCCATTTCTCGGAACTACCTGTTCTTGGATACCGCAGCGGATATCTGGAAGTGTGCAGAGACTACCTATTCTGGTCGCGGCAATGCATCTCAGATCTACCAACTTCGTCGTAGACTGTTCCTCCTGCGATAGGGTGATCGCCCCCGCTCAGCCTACTACTCAGAGTTCACCCAACTCTATCAGCAGTATGATTATTTTGATTCTCTGACCCTAGTGTGATGCAGAGCAGAGACGAGCACGAGCTTTGGACCCCGTTCGGGGCTGATTTGATGACTTACCATATATGGAGGGCACAGATCAACGATCAGACTCCGCAGATGTGTCCGGATACGCGTAGCGAGTCGAGATCATATATTAGTTTATTTTTTTTGGTTTATTTTCATGTATTTTAGTGGTCTCTCTCACCAGTCAATCATAGTCGTTGATAGAGATACCCTATTGTCTTGTTTTATTATAAATATTGGTCTAAGAGGCAGAACCAAGGTATTGCAGAATTTGGAGACTTCTATTCCCGGATTCCAGCGATCATCCCACGGTGCCGACTCCGTGGAACCCAAATTCACGACTCCTAGGTGCTTATCTTTCTCTCCAAGGTATTCTCTAACTCTAGCCCTCTTTTCCCCTTCCCAAAACCCTCCCGCAGCCCCCCTATAGCCTCCAAAACTAGTCACGGTTTGCTGCCCAGATTTTGTTAATTTCTCATTTCACTATTCATTTATGAAATTCACGACTCATATAGTATATATTTTTTCCCTATTCCATCCGCCAATCACCCCCTGCTGCCTTGAAACCGCTGGCCTGAAACAACAGTTTCCTGCTGAATCTTAGCCGCCTGCTCCCTCTATTTCCTCCATCATGGAACCTCAAGCAGCCCTTGTTTTCCCTCCAATAACCAGCCGCCGGCCTGCACCTCCTCTGCCATCCAGCCCGCTGTCGGCCCTCCCCTTGCAGCCACCCGCAGCCACACTCCCAGCCCCACTCCAGGCCACCACCGCCCCTTCTCACCCTAATTTCTCCTTGCCGAGAGCCTCTATTCCCGTGGAACCACCTTCCAAAACCTACTCCCCTTCCGGATAAATCCAGATCTGGAATTTTTCAGCCCGGTAGTGTCGGATCTACCCTTCCCCGCCTGGATCTACTCGTACGTGGTCGGATCTACCCATTTCTCACCCGATCTCATCCTTTACAATTTGCTAAAATTAAATATTTATTTTCTATTTAAATATTTGCGTGGTGCTGAAAATTTACATTGCTTTAATTTATTCATCAAAATATCGATCATTACATTGCATGTACGTTTGGATTAGCGTGTCACCCTTGCACTACTACCTAGAGTCATAGGTTTTGTGCACCCGTAGCCTACCCCTACATCATGGTGTCTCTTGAAGATGAGGTGCTTGTCCGAGCAAGAGAAGAACGCAATCGCATCTTTGAGTTCCTCCACGGCTTACATCAGGACTTTGATTCGATCAACATTCAGATTCTTGGCCGCTCTCCTCTACCTTCTCTGCCCCGAGGTATACAGCCTTGTCCAACAGGAATTCAATCGTCGTCTGACTCTGCTTCCTGACTCTGCACCCGAGGGATCTGCCATTGTATATCTTTCTCAGCCGGGGGCTCGTCTTGCTCGTGACACTAGATTGAGGACTGCAGAGAAAGATCACATAGTCTATGATTATTGCGGGAAGACCCGACATACTAGAGATACCTGTTTTAAGCTTCATGGTTTTCCTCCTCGAGGCAGCCCTGCCTCTCGTGGTGGTCAGGGAGGTGGTCGCTCTCAACACAGGCCTCCGCTGCCCAGATTAGCCCACTTGTCGGACGCTGGGGAGGACTCTACTGCTCCTCACTCTCTGGATTCCAACACGCCCCCACCCCCTCTTTCGGCTGAAGAAATTTTGGCATTCCTCCGGATGATGCTTGGACCTCCAGTGGAGCCTTTCGGTTCTTCCTCCTCTTCCTATGCTCATCAGGGACCTGCAGGTGCTCACTCGGTTCCTCCCACCTCTTCTCTCAGTGGATCATTGATTTCGGGGCTACGTACCACATGACCGGATCAACCACAGGTTTTGTGTCTTACACACCTATGTCAGGGAGGGACAAAGTGAGCATTACTGATGGATAGCTATCTCTCATAGCTGGGAAAGGATCCATTCCATGCTCTTCTCTTACCCTCTCCTCTGTTCTTCATGTTCCTTCACCAGCAATCTCCTCTCTATTAGTCACCTGACAAACTCTATGAATTGTTCAGTGACCTTTTTTCCTACCTTTTGTGTTTTTCAGGACCTGAAGACGGGGAAGGTGATCGGCTCTGATAGACTATGCAACGGGCTCTATGTGTTCGACACCTCTGCTTCCACTTCATCCAGCATCGCTCGGCCTCCCAACGCTCTTCTTGTTGCTCGTCCCTCTGAGTTGGATTCCTGGCATTGTCGGCTAGGACATCCTCCTGTCGCTATTATGAAGCAGTTGCTTTCTGCTATGTCTTCTACTTTGTTTAATGTTTTTCATTGTGATGTGTGTGAACTGGTTAAACATCATCATAATACTCTTCCTCTTATGTCCCCCGTAGCTCAGTTCTGTTTGTTGTTATTCATGCTGATGTTTGGGGTCCTAGTCCTATTTCTATTTATGGTTGCTCGTGCTTTGTTTCTTTCATTGGTTGTTACTCCTGTTGTAGCTGAGTTTACTTAATGAAGCATAAAAGTGAGGTGCTTTCTATTTTTCAACGCTTTCACAAGATGGTCCCAACTCAATATGGTGCTCTCGCTAAAACCTCATGTAGTGACAATGGTCGTGAATATATTGACGCTCGTCTTGACAAATACCCAAGTGACCTAAGTATCATTCATCAAACCTCTTGTGTGTACACTCATGCTCAGAATGAGGTGGCTGAACGTAAGAATCGACACCTCTTTGAGGTGGCTAGGTGCCTTCTCCTTCGGATGCACATCCTGAAGTATTACTGGGGTGATGTTGTTCTCACCGCGACCTACCTCATCAATCGTCTTTCTACACGGGTCCTCGGGTTTCAGACCCCTCTCACCACTCTAGGGGTCCGTCCTATCTCTCGCTCTCTCCCCGTGTCTTTGGATGTGTCTGCTTTGCCCACGCCCAGCCTAAGACAAAACTTGATCCACGCGCCTTGAAGTGTGTGTTTATTGGCTACTCTCCTACCCAAAAAGGCTATAGGTGCTTCCACCCGGTTACCAAGCGGGTATTTGTTACCATGTATGTCATCTTCCGAGAATCCGAAGCTTATTATGAGAACTCTCTTCAGGGGGAGAGCGCAGGTACAGAAGTGAGTTCCCCTCCTTCTGTTCCTCTGCCTATTTCTTTGTTTATGGTGCCACCTCCTGTTCTGGTCACCCCACTGTCATCTCCTGTTCCTACTACTCTCATTCCTCTGGTGCCTCCTCCTATTTTACAGGTCTACACTCGACGTAGAAGGGCCACGAACACTCAGGCTCTTGTTATTCAACCTGTGTTATCATCTGATCCATCGTCAGGTATTAACAAAGGTAGCTCTGCTTCTACTTTATATCCTATTTCTCACTGTGATTTATGACTCATTGTCTCCTTCGCATAGAGCATTTGTCACCTCCTTGGCCTCCATTTCTATTCCTCAGTCTTGGTAGGAAGCACTTGAGCATAGTGAGTGGAAGACATGCATGCTGGAAGAAATGGGAGCCCTTGACATGAACAATACTTGGGAGCTTTTCCAACTCTTTAAGGGGAAAACTGTTGTGGGATGCAAGTAGGTTTTATCTGTAAAGCAAAACTCCCAAGGTTTTGTGGAACGATACAAAGCCAGGTTAGTGGCGAGAGGGTATACACAGACAACGAGTATTGACTATCAGGAGACATCTGCATCAGTGGCAAAAATGAACTTCATCAGGATCTTGCTTTCATGTGTCGTGTGTAAAGGGTGGAGTCTCCTTCAGTTGGATGTGAATAACGCATTTCTCCACGGTGACCATGAGGAGGAAGTCTACATGTTCTTACCTCCTGGAGTTAGCCAAGAAGGATAGGCATAGAAAGTTTGCAGGTTGAAGAAAGCTTTGTATGGCTTGAAGCAATCTCCACGTGCGTGGTTCGAGAGATTTCACCGGGCTATGATCTCTTTCGGGTACAAACAAAGCAATGTTGATCACACTTTATTTGTGAAACATAGTGAGGGTAAAGTGACCGCTCTCATTGTCTGTGGATGATATAGTAATAACCGACGATGATACCGAAGCAGTTGAACATCTGAAATCCAGATTGTTTCAGGAATTTGAAGTGAAGGATCTTGGTCCCCTCAAGTATTTTCTGGGCATCGAGACGGCTAGATCCAAGCATGGGATCGTTATATCTCAAAGGAAGTATGTTCTAGACTTGCTTGAGATGACTGGAATGCTCGGGTGCAGGCCAGCTGATACCTCAATTGAGGTCAATCACAAACTTGGAAGAGATGGAGGAGAAGTCGTTGATGACGTACCTGGCTTCCAACGATTGGTGGGAAAGCTTATCTATTTCTCTCACACTCGACCAAACATATCCTACGTTGTGGGGGTCCTTAGTCAGTACATGCATTCACCTAGATCACATCACCTGGATGCTGCACGCAGAGCTCTGAGGTATCTCAAATCCACTCCTGGTAAGAGAATAACCCAATGAGGCATTGACCGTAGAGGTCTATACGGATGCAGACTGGGTAGAATCAGTTGATGACCGAAGGTCAACATCAGGGTAATGTTCCCTTGTTGAGGGTAATTTGGCAACCTGGAGAAGCAAGAAATAACATGTTGTCAGCACAGAGGCAAAATTCTGTGCTATGGCACAAGGGCTATATGAAAGGTTGTGGATCCAGACAATCATGAAGGACCTTGGCGTGAAGTATGACGGTCCAATTAGGATCTATTGGGATAACAAATCTGCGATCAGCATTACCCATAATTTGGTGCCACACGATCGCACCAAACACGTGGAGATCGACAGACACTTTATCAAGGAAAATATTGTTAGAGGGATTGTGAGTACCCCGTTTGTCTCATCAAATCAGCAGCTGCAGATATGCTTACCAAAGGGCTGAGTCAGAACTTGTTTGACAGAATACTGAACAAGTTGGGCATGACAAACATTACACATCCAACTTGAGGAGAAGTGTTGGAATATGTTAAAATAATGAGTTTTATTTTGTTACTATATTATCGTCATGTACACTCATATATATATAAGAGCCTCTAATGTAATTAACGGGTGATTTATTCTTTTTCTCAGCAGAGCTATTTATATTAGGAAATAAAATAGAATAGGATGTAAGATAAAATATTATTAATAAATACAAAATGATACATTGTAAAATATATTAATAGTATATAATAATTTTAATTTGATAAAAATAAGTTTATTGCAAATAAAGAAGAATTAAAAATTAAAAATCATTGATTGATTATAAGTCTATCAAACTTATAAATTTAAATTAAAAACATGCAAATAATCAACTAATAAATATTAAATATTTTCATATTTATTGTATTATAAAATTAAATCATTGTGAAATAATTATATAAAATTGGCTATAAAAAAATGTTAAAAAAAAACAATAAATCTAATTGATTTAAATATATATAATATAATATACATATATGCGATTTAAATATATGCTGCTAGTCTGCTAATATAACATAAAATAAAATAGCGGGGATATATTTAAAAATAATGTCGGCCGATATATCGGAAAAAATCGGACATATCAGCCTATATTTTACAAAATGACATAATCTGTTTTTTTAGAAAAACATATCGTTTTGACTTTAAAAATGCAAAATTTTGTCCATGATCCTTGAGAATAAATATATGTAAGATTTTTTTCATATTAATAAACGTATTATTTTCTCAATTAAAATATTACATATGTTTCTCAATTCGTTCATCAAAATAGCTTACTAGAGGTAGCTGGATATGGTCGTTTCCTTGCGGAAATAAATGAAAATTATCAGAACGTTCTCAAAATTTCAGAGAAGCTTCTTTACATTGTCTTTAGAATGCTGGTGCTGGTTCATGGATACGTTCTCCAAATCTCTGAAAATCACCACCGACTCATCATAGCCAAAAAATATGAAAATTGGTGGATCATCATCAAAATTTAGGGAAAGCTTCTCGTCATTCCAGGACCGATAGTGGTGATGATTTATCAATCTGAGCATCATCTCCTGCCATCTTCACTGGACCGTCAACGCTGGAAAAAATGAAGGTTGTAGACTTGTCCTAAAATCTTTGGGAGAGCCCCTTTTCATTGCCCTGAGACTACTCGTGATTACAGTTCATCTATCTGATCAAATGATCACTATCAATTATTGTCAGGGCAATAGTATTGACCAATTCCAATTCTACATGCACAATTTCATGCCCAACAAAACAACAAAATTAGATTTTATGTGAACTCTAATTCCTGCATAATTGGAATTAATCATAGTTTCTGAATCCAAGTCCAATTTCGTACAAACGAAAGGACCCCTAAGGTATTCATTTTAGCAAATAAATTTAACAAATCAATGATTAAGGGAAGGTAAAAGTTAGTAGATGTGACAAGCTTGGATGACTTGAATCTTAACTACAACATCAGAGAACACGAGTATTTGTCATTGAACCAAACCAATTCCAAGGAGCAAGTTTAAATATTGATTGGACCTGCCAAATATTGGTAGTTGGAGATAGCCCCAAAATGGTGTGGGGGCAAGAAATATCAAAGTGATGGAAAACAATTCATGATTATGAAAATTTAATGCAAAATGCAGAGATTTGTTGGAATGGCTTGAATGGTAATCAGCTACATGGATGAGAAATATTTGTCATTCAATCCACAACTGCATGTATTTGCTAATCACGGGTATTTTAGGGCATTATCTACTGTAGAAATGGAGAAAGCCAACCTTGTATATATGTCCACTTGATACAAATACAAAGAATGAGTACATATATATATATGAGAGAAAGAGAGAGAAAAGGCCTATACACAATGTGGGACTAAAGAGAGGAGAGAAAAGCAATAAATGCTATACAAATGGGCTTAATATTAAGTGGGCTTTTCCAACACTCCCCCGCAAGCTGGAGCGTATAGGTCATATGCACCCAGCTTGGACAAACATTGGAAGAACAGAGTGCTTGATAAGGCCTTTGTGAGGATGTCGGCAACTTGATCAGTTCCTGGAACATGCTTTAATTCAAGTTTCTTCAATTGAACCTTCTCACGAACAAAGTGACAGTCAACCTCGATATGTTTTGTGCGCTCATGAAAGACCGGATTCTTTGTGATGTGTATGGCGGCTTGATTATCACAAAATAGAACAGCAGAGGAGGGGAGTTTTACTCCCAGGTCAGTAAGGAGACTTTCAAGCCATGTGAGTTCTGAGACAACTGAGGCCATCGATCTGTATTCAGCCTCTGCAGAGGAACGGGCTACCACAGCTTGTTTCTTACTCTTCCAAGTAATAAGATGCCCACCAAAATAAGTACAGAACCCACTAGTTGACCTTCGATCGTCCAGGGAACCCGCATAGTCGGCATCAGAATAGGCAACCAATGCGGGAGCAGAGTCGGAGGTTTTGTAAACCAGTCCTTGACCTGGAGCTCCCTTAAAGTATCGAAGAACTCGTTCAACCGCTTGGAGATGAGAAGTCCGGGGGGCATGCATGAACTGACTGACAACCCCAACTGCAAAAGATATATCCGGCCTTGTGACTGTTAGATAGATCAACTTGCCCACAAGACGTCGATAGTATTCCGGGTTCGGAAGTAGCAAATCGTCATCCGAAGCATGAGCGCATAACTTGTGATTTGCCTCCATCGGAGTACACGCTGGCTTGCAACCAGACTGACCAGCATCTTTGAGAAGATCGAGACAGTACTTTCGTTGGGAGAGTACCAACCCGTCCGGCCGTCGGGCGATCTCGAGACCAAGGAAGTAGAGAAGTTTCCCCAGGTCTTTAGTCTGAAAAACAGTGCTCAGATGTTGTTTGACGTCTTGAATGCCCTTTGAGTCATCCCCAGTGAGAAGGATGTCGTCAACATAAACCAACAGGAGAATGGTGCCAGTGGCCCGGTGTCGGGTAAAAAGGGAGAAATCTGCAGAACTCCGAGTGAACCCCATGTCCCGAACCACCTTGCTAAACTTGTCAAACCACGCCCGTGGGGACTGTTTGAGACCATAAATTGACTTTTTGAGAATACAGACCCGAGACTCCCCCGTGGTCTCAAACCCGGGCGGTTGGCGCATGTAGACAGTTTCCTGAAGGTCGCCATTCAAAAAGGCGTTCTTGATATCAAGCTGATGAAGGGGCCAGCGGCGGTGCACCGCGACGGAGAGAAGAACGCGGACAGTGTTAAGCTTGGCCACCGGAGAGAAGGTTTCCTCATAGTCGAGGCCCTCCTGTTGTGTGAAGCCACGGGCCACAAGACGGGCCTTCAGTCGGGCAATAGTGCCATCCGGAGCATGCTTGATGACGAAGACCCAGTTACATCCAACAGGGTGCTGACCGGGAGGTAAGGGAACCAAGACCCAGGTCTGGTTGGCCCAAAGGGCCGTCATTTCTTCGTCCATGGCCGCCCGCCAGCCAGGATGGTGAAGCGCCTCCTGCAAAGAGTTAGAGACCAAAACAGAGGATAATGAGGTGGCAAAGTGAAGAAGAGAGGGGGAGAGGCGATGGAGAGAGACGTAGTTCGCCATCGGATGAGCGGTAGAGACGGGAGCCGGAGCAGCAGGGAGCAGAGCACCAGAGGGCGAGGCCGACTGCAGAGGAGCCACGAGATGAGGAGAGCGACGAGAATAGACCCGGATAACCGGTGGTGGTGGACGGACCAGAGGTGTGGAAGAGAGAGAGGATGAGGAGTGAGGAGCAGGAATGACAGGACGAACGACGGGAGCTGGACTCAGAGCGATATCCGGAGCAGGGAAGAATGGAAGATCTTCACGGAAAGTGACGTCAGCCGAGACAGTAACCTTGCGGGTAGTAGGCGAATAACATACATAACCCTTCTGAGTGCGCGAGTACCCGACAAAGATCTGCTTGGTGGCACGAGGGTCCAATTTGTCCGTGGAGGGACCGAGGTGGTGAACGTAGCAGGTACACCCAAACACCCGTGGCGGAAGGGGAAAAGGCGGAGTTGTGGGAAAGAGGAGGCTGAAGGGAGTAGCATACTGGAGGACGGAAGACGGGAGGCGGTTGATGAGAAAGCAAGCCGTGGAGAGAGCGTAGTTCCAGTACGGTTTGGGGACCTGCATTTGAAGCATAAGCGAGCGAGCGACATCAAGAAGGTGACGATTCTTGCGCTCGGCGACACCATTCTGTTGTGGAGTGTACGGACATGATGTTTGGTGAAGAATGCCGAATTCAGAGCAGAGAGTGGCAAACGTATGGCTGGTGTACTCCCGCGCATTGTCAGTACGAATAGTGCGAATAGGCGCAGAGAACTGAGTGCAAGTCTCAAGTATGAAAGCCCGGAATACGCGGGGAAGTTCAGAGCGATCCCGAAGGAGATATAACCACGTCATGCGAGAGTAATCATCAATAAAAGTAAGAAAATAGCGATAGCCAGAAATACTAGTAAATTTGTACGGACCCCATATATCGGAGTGTACTAAAATAAAAGGAGCGGAACTCCGAGTACAATGAGGGGGGAAAGAAGAACGGGGCTGTTTGCCCAAAATACATGTGTCACAGTGAAAAGCAGGGAGAGTAACATCAGGAAGAGCCTTCCGGAGGACTGGAAGAGGAGCATGTCCCAGACGGCGATGCCAATCCGAAGAGGAGATAGATGCGAGGACAGTGGGAGAGTCGTCAAGAAGATAGAGCTCATTCTGCAGCCGTCCTCTACCAATGATAGTCTGCGTCTGCTGATCCTGTATGAGAAAAGAAGAAGAAGTAAATGTCACTGAGTAATTTGAATCAGTAGTAAGGCGACCAACAGAGAGTAAATTGAAAGGAGAGCCCGGAACATGTAGAGCCGAGCGCAGGAGGAGAGAAGAGGTGAGAGAAATATCAGCACATCCAGAGACGGGAACCGATGCCCCATTAGCAACAGTAATGTACTTCGGGTGAGGTGAAGACAAGTACTGCGGTGGCCTAACAGAGGTGATATGATGAGTGGCACCAGAATCAAGGATCCAGCGCGTGCCAGAGGATAGGCAGGCGATACCTTCATTGGAGATAGAGGCAGCAGAGGCAACCGAGGCAGGCGGACGGCTGAGCAAGCCATGAAGATGCTGGAGCTGAAGACGAACCTCGTCGAGCTCAGTACGAGAGGAGGCAGAATCGGTAGTAGCAGCAGAGGCATGTGGACGAGGAGGTCGGCCATGTTTGCGAAAGCAAGTGGCCTCAAGATGACCATCTTTACCACAGAACGAGCATTTAGGCCTAGACCGGCCACCGCGACCCCGGCCGCGAGAGTCAGAGCGGCCACCACGGGCAGAGGGGGGAAGAGGCAATAAGGGAGCTGGTGCCTGTTGAACAAGGGCCGGAGAAGGAAGTCCGGGAACATCCGGAGGCGGGGAGACTTTGAGAAGCATTGAGCACACATCGGAAAAGGACGGTGTAACAGTAGAGGAGAGGATGTGAGCCCGGACACTGTGAAGATGAGGGGGTACCCGGGCCATCATCATGGCGATACCCACAGCTTCCTTTTGGGTACGTTGAGCAGCGAGATCTAGAGTGGGAGGCTGATGGTGGATCCAAGCCTCAACCAGAGACCGGGCTTGAGCAACAAAGGACGTCAGGTCGGTTGCGCCACTGCTGTCAAGGGCCTGGAGAGCGGTGATGATATCATATAGATGGTGGAGACTATCTTTGCCAGAGTAGAGGGTGTGGAGCTCGTCCCACATGCCTTTGGCCGTCTCATGATACATGGCCAGACGATAAGATTTGCCATCAAGAGAATTGAGAAGCCAAGTCTGCACACGCCCATCATTGCGTAACCACTCCTCAGTAGGGACACCAATAACGGCCCGAGTCAGGTGATGAAGGAATCCCTTTGACTGAAGGACACGGCGAACCGAGTGTGCCCATTCCACAAAGTTCTTCTTGCCAGTGAGCGAAATTGTAGTGATCCGGAGCTCGTCGCGGACTTCCTGGATAGAGGCCGGGCGTTCAGGAGGAACTGCCGTGCCGACGGAGTCTGCAGACGTAGACATGAGGGTGACCTAGATGAGGTCGCAGCGAGCTGAAGGAGGCCGCAGCGAGCTGAAGGAGGCCGCAGCGGGCTGGAGGCCGCAACGAGCTGGAGGAGATCGCGGCGGGCTGGAGTCCGCAGCGAGCTGGAGGAGACCGCGGCGGGCCGGAGGCAGCAGCTAGAGGAAGCGGACAGACAGCGGACTGGGAGAGGATGCGGCGACCTGGATGAGGGCGCGGCGAGCTAGTAAGAGACCGCGGTGAGCACAGACGCTCAGCAAGGAGTGGGCCAAGAGAGGCCGCAGCGGATGGAAGAAGGGCGAGGCGGACTGGATCAGATCGCGGCGGTCTGGATCAGACCGCGGCGGACAGGAGCGAGCTGAGAAGAGAGGACAAGCCGGGAAGCAAGAGAGCGACCGCGGCGGGCTGGACCAGTCCGCAAGACTGAAAGAACGCAGAGGGTTTAACCCGCGGCGGACAGAAAAAGAAACTGCCGGAAGAGGAAGGAGAGCAGCCGCAAGCAGGCGGACTGCGGACAGAGGACGCTGAGCTTACGGCGGACGAAGGAAACCAAGAGGTTGAGGTCGCCGAGGTCGCGCCGGACAAGAGGAGGCCGCAGCGAAAAACGGGAAGCAGTGGACCCCACAGGATGGCTATAAATAGGGGGCCAGAGGAGGAAGGAGAAGGCGGGAGGAGAGGTGGTTCCACGAGAGGAGAGGCTGCGGACTGGACAAGGGAGGCCGCAGGAGTGAAGCGGCTAGAAGATGCGGACACACTTTCGCAGGCCGCAGAGGAGAGGTGGTTCCACGGAGGGAGAGGCTGCGGACAGGAAAAGGGAGGCCGCAGGAGGTCGCAGGCCGCAGGGCGGACAGAAAGGGGAGTCCGCAGGAGTCAGCAACCTCCCTCTGATACCATGTAGAAATGGAGAAAGCCAACCTTGTATATATGTCCACTTGATACAAATACAAAGAATGAGTACATATATATAGATGAGAGAAAGAGAGAGAAAAGGCCTATACACAATGTGGGACTAAAGAGAGGAGAGAAAAGCAATAAATGCTATACAAATGGGCCTAATATTAAGTGGGCTTTTCCAACATCTACATCTGGAATGTTATCTAAACTCTTACATGCACTAGAGTTAGGATTACTGAAACAAATAAGCATTTGATCCACCGTCTTTATAGTTAAATTTTATTCGTAATGAAGCTTTTGACTTGTCATTGCAAAAGGACGTACACATATATAAGTCTGTGCTCATGAAAAACAATTCAAGACAGAGAGGATTCAGTTCAAAATGAAGATTTGTTGGGATGACTACTAAGCAATGACACGACCCAAGAACATCCATCATCTAGTACACAACCACGTGGTCTCTACAATACATGTGAACTTCTTAATATAGATATTTTGGAAAATTCATATGTATTTGGAATCTATAGAAACTCCTCTTTTGTTCCATGGTTAGGTTACCAAAACAAATAGACTTCTATAAATCTATGTAGTTTCAAATTTCCAATTTTTTTGCTTGATTTATCTAAATAAAGATAATCAAAATGAAAAAGAAAGAGATTGGAGATAGTGTAAAAGAAACTTAACCATGTGTAAGGCAAAGGGACATCCATCCATCCTACCGAAGTTTACGCAATGCCTCAACGCTGATAAGAAGTCCAGACTTTTATAGTTGGTAGAACATTTTCAAAACACTTGGAACAATCATAATGTCAATACAAATTTGAGGTGACTAAAATATATCTTCAAATATTGCATGAGGAAAGATAATTAATCTTTAAACAGTTCATGAAAAAATTTGCATAGTAAGAACATATATGTGTTATGAAGTAAACCCTAAGAGAATATAAATATATCAAACCTGATTAAATCCTTCGCTAGGCTTGCAATCAATTGCCATGTCCATACGAGCAACAAAGAAATGTTGATGAACTGGTGCATATAAGCCAGGAGCTATTGTAGTGCCATACTTCCTTGATTCACCAGGAAGTAGTGCTCCTAAGCTGAGAATTCCTGTAAGTTTTACCTCTGCTTCAATATTACCATCCTGAAAAGAAGTAAATTTCCCATCATATGCATTTAGAAGGTTGCCACTTGAAAATTACTGCTTAATAAGAAGTCCAAGTGGGTGTTGAGCAGTTCAAACTTAAGCAAAGACATGTCGAAAGACTGGCACTTCGCTAAAATTCAGGCGAGCAGATAACCGGATTGAAAAGTTGGATCAAAATTTATGCTTTGGTCAAGTCAACCCAATAAATATACACTTTTTTATGAGAAAGGAGCGTGAGAAGTTTCCCTTATGAAAAACTAACCTAAAAAGGCAATTCAGCTGGGTGAATTGCAGGTATCAGTAAGAATTGGTCAAATTATTTCTATTGTTCCCCGAGTATAATGAGAAAAGGGGACAGATATAATAATAACATGATTTCTTGTATAACATAATTTTTCTCATGAACAATATTAATCCGTGAATACATTTTTGCTAGAAAAGTTTATACAAAGGTATTAATTCTCAGAATAATTCAATACATATAGAAATGAACCAAAACTAGCGTTTACAACAAACAATCATGACATATCCATACTAAAGGAAAACAAGTACATAAAATATCCCATTTCAAGTTGAAATGTATTAACTATCATATAAACTATCTTCTATTAGTCCTACAATAAAATAAGGGAGGCCAATTGATCCAACAAGTTCAATAGTTTATCTAGAATTCCTTAAAATACCCCATCTCACGATGAGGCTTCCTATTTTGCCTCAATATTAGAGAATAAATAACATTGATACGCGCGCGAGAGAGAGTGCACGGGGGGTCCCCCGTGCCTCGCGTGAAAGTACCCGGCTCGAGGCGGCAAGCTTCGCCTGCCCCCGGCGAGTGACAATGCACGAGGGGCCCCCCGTGCTCCGAACCGACAGTACCCGGCCTGCGGCGGCGAGCTTTTCCTGGCCCCGACCGGCAGGCTTATTTTAAAAAAAAAATTGTTTAATTTACTTCTTAAATATTTTAATTTTTTAGTTTGGTTTTTTTTTAATTATTTTTGTTTTGTGCTTTTAATTTTTAATATTTTTTTCATTTTTTAAAATTATTTAAACAGTTATTATTTAGTATTTTTAGAAAATTTAGAAAAAAAAAAACCCCACGCACGCACCCGTTTTACTCCGTCGTCGAGGGTTGTCCGGCGGCGCTCCAGCAGGACCCCGTCGGTGGGCGCCGGGCATGCCGCCGACAAATCTGCTGGCGGCGGCAAAGCCCTAACCGTAAGCAAGCGTTAGGCATCCAAAGAAATCGTGGTTTTGGAAGGGTGAAATTTTTGAGTTTCTCTATTTGCAGTCCCTCCACCCCTTGATCCAACGGACGCGCCAAGCAATCCCTGATCTGACGGTGCTAATGATTCCAACGGTCTTGAGGACCATTGTGGTCACATATGTATTTCCTTTTATAATACGAGCATCTTCGCACGGGCTACGCCCGTGCTCGATGCTCTCAGGCGGCCTTCGGCCGCATCAGGCGGGCGAAGCCCGCATGCGCATGCTTTTGGGTGGTCTTCGGCCGCATAGAGCTCTTTCTCGGCGCCGCACCCATCACTCGCGGCCCCCTGGAGCGCTTATGCAAAACCAAACAATCACAGGGCTCCGGAGGGCCGCGAGTGACGGGTGCGGCGCCGAAAAAGAGCTCTATGCGGCCGAAGACCACCTGAAGCATCAAGCACGGGCGAAGCACGAGCGAAGCACGTGATGCAGCCGAAGGCCGCCCGAAAGCATCGAGCAGGGGCGTAGCCCGTGCGAAGATGCTCGTATATTAGTATAGATAAATAATATTATATATTATTAATATATAATATAATATAAATAATATTATATATTATTAATAATTAATATATAATAAAAATTATAATAAAAGTATAGCTTAGGACTTATACCATTATTAAAGCGGGGAGAGCAGGAGGAGGGGGAGGGGGAGGGCTGCACGGGAAGAGTAGGCGGGGGGTGGGGGGGTGGGGGGCAGGCCAACCGCCGGACGCCGGCGACCCTGGCGGGGGTAGGCCGGAGGTGAACCGGCAGGGCCACCGCCGTCGGTGGCCCTGCCCGTGAGCCCCAAACCTGGAGCTCACGGGCAGGGCCGCCGACGGCGGTGGCCCTGCCGGTTCGCCTCTGGCCTACCCCCGCCGAGGTCGCAGGCGTCCGGCGACCCCGACGGTGGGGTCCGGTGAGGCGGCCGCCGGCTGCGTCGGCGGCGTTTGGCCGAATTGTTTTTAAAACGGCGAGCTTGAGGGTAAAACGGGAATACCAAAAATAACGGACAGGGGCGGCACTGTAGATCTCCAACGTTCGCTTATATATTAGTATAAGATATGCATATATATTTGCAAAATCTTTTTTAAGAAGCAAAAATCATCCTAAATACTGAATGTCCTCAGACATATTTGATATGTCATTTTTAGGGGAAATGACATTTTTTTCTAAAAAATAGATTGTCTTTTCATAAAATATAAGCCAACATATCCATATTTTTCTGATATAGTGACTGTCACGATATGTTCAAAAGTCGTGTCGGTCAATAAAAGGCAGCTCGGTGCACAAAGCATCCCCGAGCAGCAAGGGTCCAGGGAAGGGTCCCACTATAAGGGTGAAATGTAGGCAAACCTTACCCTGGATTTTTAGTAGCCTCTTGCAAAAATGCAGGGTAAGGGTTGCCTACATTTCAACCTTGTGATGGGGACCTTCTCCGGATCCACGCTGTGCAGGGGTGCTTTGTGCACCGGGTTGTCCTTTATTGACCAACACAACTTCTTTTGAACATATAGTCTGTTATTTTTATTTGAAGTTATGTTAGAAAACTACCACTATATGTTTAAATCACATATAGATTATATTATGTGTAAATTGACATTATTTCAATCTCTTTAATATATATACTATTCTTATAGTTAATTTTGTATATTTTTACATATTTTATTTCTTATTTTATTTTCCAAAAAATGATACAAAATTCAACACATTTATTAGTATATTGTTTTTAACTTATAATATAAATTTATCAAGCTTGAAAAAACTTAAAATCAATCAATGATATATAGCTTTTAAACATTCTTTATTTGTTATAAAACTTAATATTATCAAAATAAAATTATTGTATAATATTAAATATATTTTACACTTTATATTCGTATTTCATGAGAAATTGAAATATTGAATAATATTATTCCAAAAATTCTAAATATTACATGAGAGCTCTTGTTATGGGTCTACTCAGATTTTGTCAGAGGGATAGCCGGAGGTGGAGATGTGGTGGCGGAGATACTACGGAGTCTTGACCGCGACTGCCTATGCGGGACGTGCTCGAGAGAGAGAGAGAGAGAGAGAGAGAGAGAGAGAGAGAGAGAGCTTATAAGATCTCATTAAGGATTTGGGAAATAGTCTTTCTTCATTAATATCAATACAAGACCGACTAGGCCCTTTAAATATGAGTTACAATCGACACAAAAAATGAAAGAGCGGCAAAGAAAATAACGACATACTTGGACATGCGACTAAAAAGGACACCTCTTAAAGAGGTGACATAAATAACAATGTCATATAAGGTTACAACTCTAAAACAGAATAAATGCATATTAAGAAATAATTAATAAAGAAATAATGTCATAATAAGACACTTAACATCTCTCACAACCTTCAAATTGAGCTTGTCCTCAAGCTTGAACTTTGCGTGGATGGCCGAGTTTTCTGGCATCTTGATTTCCCGCCAAAACAATGCCTGATAGTGCGTAACGATTGCAGGGATGTCAACGACAATGCTGTCAAAAAAATGGACGGCGAAAGAAATGTCTTTCGCGGGGTTGGTGGAGCCGTGTTCAGCAGTAACGGCAAGACGACTGAAGGAGCGACGACCGGTAGAAGGAACGGATCTTGCGGCGAGGTGGCCGGAGGTATCAGTGGAGCAGGGACCGGCGAAGGAAGTGATGCTTGTGCCTTGGCGGCCCGAAGTTATTTGTTATAGAGTTCCTCAAACGACATTAGAATCTCAATAATGCGCGAGCCAAGAGCCTAGAAACTAATGATTGTTTCCATATTAAAAATAAAAAGAGCTCATGTAATTAATCAAATAATTGATTAATTTATTAAAATGTGGCTTAATCGGGGAGTGATTAACGAAATTTCAAATATTGGTCGTCCGAAATTATGGCTTGATCGTAAGTCCACCCGGTCAATTTAGAAACCCGGACGCTGGAATGGAAAGAATGAAATGGACAGTGAGGGTTGGCTCGAATCAGGAAGGAGTGGCTTCGGATGGAAACCCGCATGGGCAAAGTGTGTGGTTGTTCGGTGTTTTCCTTTGTGTCACTCTAGGATGTTGATCAGTCGTGTGGCGGTAGAAAGAAGCCGGATCCGGCGTGCAGTGGTAGACAGAAGCCGGACGTAACTTTGATCGGCGAGATCGATGAGGTAGGTGTGCTTCCAAGTTGTCGGGTCGAACGACAGCATCTGCCAGGCTTCTATATGATGATGCAGATGTGCGTAGAATCTTAGGATGTCGTCGGTTGGATGAATTTGAAAGTCAAGCCGCGAGTTTTCTCTGGTTCACGCAAGAGGGAGACCATTGACTCGCTCTTTTTTTGGAGGCGTCGTGTGCTGTATAGTTTGTCGATGGGCTCTCTGTAGGAGTCGGCAGAATGGGGGAGTGTTTTTGTGCGTCGGTGGAAGAGGACCGAGAGACTCTGATATCAAGTTGTTATGGGTCAACTCGGATGTTGCCGAAGAAGTAGCCGGAGGTGGAGGTGAGGGTGGCAGAGATATTACAGAATCTTCATTGTGGCTGCCTATGCAGGACGTGCTCGAGAGAGAAAGAGCTTCCAAGATCTCGTTTAGGGTTTGAAAAATAGACTTTCTTCATTCATATCAATACAAGATCTACTGGATCCTTTAAATATGACTTACAATCGACACAAAAAGGAAAGAAGACCAAAGAAAATAACAACAGATTTGGGCATGCGACTAAAAAGGACACCTCATAAAGACACGATATAAATAACGACGTCATAAAAGGACACGACTCTAAAACAAAATAAATGCATATTAAAAATAATTAATAAATAAATAATGTCATAATAAAACTCATAACAACTCCCCTCTTTATTAAAAATAATTAATAAATAATGTCATAATAAAACTCATAACAACTCCCCTCTTTATATAGAGTATAAAGGAAGAGAGAATTTGCATTTGGAGATGTGATACTAAGTACAAGAAAGAGAAAATGTATAATGAGCCTCCTTTTGAGTTATATCTTTATTATATAAGGGAGGAGCAAAACACTTCATGGTGTAACATTTTATTCCCCTAATACTCTCAAAAAGTCCCTCCTACTTAATATTCTTGATTTTTTTGGTCATTATTGTTCCCGCCAGCATTGAATCCCATGATTTGACCGGCCATCATTTCATTTCACCTGCCACACTGCTTTCATCCTTTCGGCAAAACCAGTGATAGCAGGCCACATGTTGTTTTCATCATTTGAGCTTCCCTGACAAGACTTCTCCCGGAAGGAAACTCTCCTCCTCTTCCCGCATCAATGCCAGATCTCCTCCGCCATATCAACGCCAGATCTCCACCCGCCACTCCACTCCAGCGACAACTACACACGCCGAGCCGGATCTACTCTGCCCGCATGAATGCCCCCGACCTTGATCTCTTCGCCACTGGGAAGATCATTCGCCGTTGGGAAGATCATTCTCGGAGTCGGCTGCAAGGGTCGTGATCATTCGTCGTTGTTTGAACAACTTTAAATAAAAAGATAAACCAAGATGTGATTTGTTATCTTTATTAGTGCAAGCTCTGATACAAAATCTCATGTTATGAACAAAAGAAGATTTCTTTATTGTATTGCAAGGGCCGTGATATTACTACTGCTTTTTTTTGTATCTTTATGAAAATGCATTAATACGGAGCATGAGAGAATGTGCTGATATTTGATTTTTTTATCAAGAGTGAGTTTTCATTGAAACTTCTATTTATTTGTAGGCTTGCAAAAAAAATTTATCGCATAGGGATGAGTAACCTCAAAGAGATTCAAAACTCTATTTATCCTTTGTAACTCAACAAAAAAATGAGAACAAGTTATTATAGTAATGTTGAGGAGTGCGCTAAGAGGTTTTTAATTCCTTTTTCCTTTCACCCAAGCAATTTCACGCAAAAAATTACGTCATAACAGGGGAGAGGAGAGCAAAAATTGATTAGCTAAGCACTGAGATTAAATAAGTTTTTATTTTCCTTCCTGTTTTGAATAAACCAAGCTCTGCTTTTGTTCTATTTTGTGATCATGTTCTGTTTTTTGTTTTATTTATGTTCATTCGTTGTTAGTTTGCTCTGCTTTTGTTTTCTGTTGTGTGTTCATGGTACATCTCGACTTATCTTTTTATTTAAAGTTGTTCAAACATGTGGATCCCGACTTCAGGATATACAAATGCATCTTTTGTGAGAACATTTCCTATACAACAGTAGTGAAGTAAGAAAATTTTATCCGATTTTTGTAGCTTGAATTCCATGTACATACCAAGGTTTTGAGAACCGGACCGGAGATCGAACCGGTGAGTTCGAAGGTTCAAGGTCCGACCGGTTGGACCGGTCGGGCCGGGGTCGAACCGTCAGTCTGTTATATATATATATATATATATAACAATATTAGAAAATAAAAAAATTTAATATTATAATAAATATTTGCATATATATTGTTATTTATCATCATTATATTCTGGTATAAATAAAAACAATATATTCATTAGCACCATATAGCCGACCTCACTATAATGGGATAAAGGCTTGAGTGTTGTTGTTTTATAAATATAAATATTAAAAAATAATTTAAATTAAAATTAAATATAACATATATAGTTAACACGTATATAAGTTAATAAAAATAATTAAGGATATTATATTAATAAAAATGAATAATATTTTTTTAATTAAAATGTTAGATGTATTTTACTAATAAATATGAATAGATATATTATATATATAATATAGTTCTTGTGTTTTTAACAAAGTCAATTTGGCCTAGTGGATGGGGCATTTAGATTATATTAATAAGTTGTGGGTTCGAATCACAACAGCTTCCATTTAAATTAGAATTTTTACCGGGCTTAAATTGGGATTTTTACCCGCCCAGTTTCAGGGAACCGGCCACGGTTCCTGGGTTTCCGGTCGACCCGCCCGGTTCCCTGATTTTTGGGTGGTTCATGTGTAATCTGGTTCTTGTACATGGACCAGACCGGATAGGTGCCCGGTCGGCGGTCCGACCGGTCCGACCGGCCGGTCCAGTCCGGTTTTTAAAAGCTTGGTATATACTGATTTGAGTTTATAATATTCATTCTATTTTTTAGCTTTTGTTTTCTATTTTTTAGCTTGTCCTCTACCATGTCCCTGCCCCTGACGAATGTTGTCACCCACGACGAATGTTGTCACCCACGACGAATGTTGTCGTACACGACCAATGTTGCCGCCCTCAACCAAGTCGCCGCCCTCGACCAGCGCCCACGACCAATGTCGCCGCCCCCGTCAATGTCGTCCGCCCCTACCCAATGTCGCCGCCCCCGTCCAATGCCGCCGCCTCGACCAATGTCGCCGCCCCCGACCAACGTCGCCGCTCCCGACAAATGTCGCCGCCCCCGACCAATGTCTCCGCTGCAGACCAATGTCGCCGCCCCGCACAGGGTCTCCCGTGCACGACGGCTGATTGTATATATATATATATATATATATATATATATATATATATATATATAATATATATATATATATATCGATCATTCACAATTATACACAAATATAAGAAAAAAGAAGAAACATGTATGGTGAAGAATAGGTGACCTTTTTTCTGAAGAAACAAACAGAGTGCTTGTTTGTTTTTTGATAATTATCTCTCTGATGAAGTGACAATCAATTTCTATATGTTTTTTCTTTCGAGAAACACAAGTTTTTATATATGTAGATAGCAATTTATTATCACATAACATCGGTAGAGGATAATCCTAGATTTCTCCCAAGTTTTTTAAAAGTGTTCTCAACCACTTCAACTCACAAATAATCGGAGTAATATTTTTATATTCAGCTTCGACACTTAACCTACACACAACTGCTTATATCTTGTTTTTCCATACGACCAAATTTCCTTGGGGGTATGCATGAAAATCAAAAATCGCACCAAACTGTCAAACTACACCCACCACACCGCATTTTGAACTGAACCGCTCGGGTGCGGTGCGGTTTTTTGTACATGAAAACAGGCCACCTATTTGTGTGGTGAGGTTATGAAGTCCTTAAAACCGTGCAAACTGCATCGCACCATAATCATTATTTTAAAGTCTGGGAAGTTTAACTGAATGTCAAACAACAATTTGCAAACCGATAAACAACAAATTTTCTTACAACAAACCGACAAACAACAAATTTTCTTACAACAAACCGACAAACTGAAGTTTGACCAAAGTTTGGAAATGAACCTCCTAGAGAGTTCATTTCATTTTTATTTTAGGTTTTGCAAACCGCAAAGCCCTAACCTTCAGTTTAGTTATGAAAAAGGATTCATATTATTATTAAGGCAACCAATGACTTTATATATATAGCCTACAATCACATTAAATATTACAACACTCCTCAAAATTGGCGAAAGATATTCACTAAGCCCATTTTGTTACAATTTTTGATCATATCCTCTGAACTGAGTCTCTTGGTCAAGCAATCCGCTACCTGACTCTTGGTCAAGACATGACTCAACTCCAGTAGCTCACTATCAAGCTTTTCCTTTATGAAAAATCTATCAATCTGTATATGTTTGATTTGATCATGCTGGAGTGGATTATTTGCAATGTCGATGACCAACTGATTGTCACACCACAACTTTATCTTATCTTCTTGATCCAACTTCAACTCCACAAACATCCCTTTTAGCCACAGAAGTTCTGCAACCCCTAATGTCATGGCTCTATACTCTGCCACTGTTGTCGATCTAGCCACTACTGATTGTTTATTGCTCCTCCATGAGACCAGGTTGCCTCCCACAAATATACAATAGACTGAAGTGGGCCTCATGTCATCTGCACAGTTTGGCCAGTCAGAGTCACAGTAGTCCTCAATCTTCATGTGCTCGTTCCTTCTGAACGTCAGCTCCTTGCCAGGAGCATTCTTGAAATGTCGCAGAACTTGGTACATTGCATCCATATGTCCCTTTTGTGGGTCATGCTATAGCAACTCACCACGCTCACAGCAAAGGAGATATCTGAGCGAGTGTGATTCACGTAAATCAACCTCCCGACCAGCATTTGATACATCTCACGATCCACTGGTTCCCCGGCCTCAACACCCAGTTTACACTGCTGATCGATTAGTGTCGCAGCTGGTTTGTACCCCAACATCCTTGTTTCTTTGAGGAGATCCAAAGCATATTTCCTTTGGGAAAGGACTATCCCCTCTGCCTCATAAGCAATCTAAATCCCAAGGAAATACCTAAGAAGATTCAGATCATTCACCTTAAACTCCTTGCCCAGAGCCCCCTTGAAGCAGCCAATCTCCTACTTATCATCCCCCATGATGATCATGTCGTCCACATACACCGTGAGCGTGATGATGTGACATTCATTCTTCCTGAAAAACATTGTGATCAGCGTTTATTTGTTGATAACTCATTCCAATCATTGTCTTCCTGAACCTGTCAAACCACACGTGAGGTGACTGCTTCATCCCTTAGAGGGACTTAAACCTGCAGACTTTGTATTTTGTCTTGGTCGTGTCAAACTCTGGTGGTATCTCCATGTACACCTCCTCAGCTAGATCTCTATGAAGAAATGTATTCTTCACATCTAGTTATTCAACCTCCATCCACCATTCATCGCCAAGCTGATCAGAGTCCTAATGGGGCTCATCTTTTTAACGGATGCAAATGTCTCATCATAATCGATGTCATGCGTATGACTGTATCCCTTGACAACCAATCAAGTCTTTCAGCGCTCGACCTGTCCCTCTGAGTTCTGCTTCACAATGAACACTCATTTGCACCCAACAACCTTCTTATCCTCTGACAGATGTGTCAACTCCCAAGTCTTGTTCTTCTCAAGAGCCCTCATCTCCTCCTTCATCGTTGTCTTCCACTTCAGAGCGTATTTGGCAACCTGCCAAGTGTTAGGTATAATAATACTATCCAACGAAGCAATGAATGCCACGTGAGATGAGAAGATATGATCATAAAAGACAAAGGAAACAAGGTCTCAATCGTATCTATCGGGAGGATTTCCCGCATTGTTACGAGTAGTCCTCAGAAATATGATAGTTGGGGGAGGAGAAGTAGAGGAAAGGATATCACCTGAGGCTTGCAGTGATGTAGGTTCTCCGGGAGTAGGGACAGACATAGTCAAGAGACTAGAAGCTAAAATGGGCACAGGCACTGGAGCTGGTATTACTGGCAGCTTCCCCCTCCTACTGTATGTAAGTAGCTCCCCCTGAGTCGTAGGTCTAACAGCTCACCTCTCCTTTTCAATCTCCTTCAGTTGTTCCTCATCACTCTCCCGCTCCTCCGTTGATCCTCCCTGCCAAATGCCCAGATCTGTCACCAACCTCTCCCTCTCTCACATCATATCTTCGGTATCTGGCAAATCTGGTGTGGGTAGAGCTCCCTCCTGTCAGTAGTACTACTCCAGCCAATTAAAGTGAACATTCATGCTCACAAAGCTTCTTTTCTCGCATCAAGATTACCACGACTTGTTGTCCTTCATAAACACGACTTGTTGTCCTTCATGAAGCACGCACACCCAAATACCTTCAAAGAAAGGATCCCCTCATTATGTCCCTGCAACAACTGACACAGAGACTTCCACCAGAGAACCTGTGATGGCATCGTGTTGATCAGTTGTGTCGCTGTCAACGTCGCATATCCCCATGGACTCTGAGGAACCTTCATGTTGAGCATCAAACTCCTTGCCACCTCTAGAAGGCGTCTGTTCTTCTTTTTCATCACTCTATTCTATGTCATTGTGTATGCACAAATGGTCCGGTGTAATACCTCATGAACCGATAAGTACTTATCCATTGTCCTATTAGTACTTTAATCACTGCAGTATATTGTGTCAGAACATGCTTATGAAAATCGCGGAAGCGGGTAAATACCTCAAACTAATTTTTCATCAAATATAACCAAGTGATACAAGATGCAAAATTAATAAAAGTGACAAAATACTTATAAACATTCAAAAAACTTACAGCACAAGGTCCTCATACATTGAAATGAACTACATCAAAAACAGAAGAACTTCTCTCGGATGTACTAACATATGAACTAGTAAGTTTGTTTAAATCACAAACATCACATATCAATTTAGCTTTATTTACTTTTTCAAAAAAGAGCAGGAAATAGCCTAGCTATAGTACCAAACGAAGGGTAACCGCTTGTGATGAAGTATCAGCGTATCCTCTACACTCAACTTTTGTCCTCCAACTCCTGTGTACTCTACACAAAAACAAGAGCTATGTACAATCCTCCCAATCCAGATACCACGCCCGTCATGCCAAGTCTCAATCCTAAGTATTTGTCTCATTCATTTCTCCTGGAAAGTCACTTAGGAATATCAAAGAAATAATACATCTCAGTTGAGTAATTATGAAACTAATGGATTAGAGACTAACTGAAAAACAAGGAGCATGCAAAACATTGAATAGTTTTACTGAACCTGAACAATTAACAGTATCCTTACCGACCACTGGTTGGAATGCACCATCCGCCGTCTGGATGCTATCTGCAGTAGCAAGGCGAGTGTAGTAGGATAACTCATCTGCATTTCCTGTTACATGACGTTAAGTTCCTGAGTCAATGATCCAATCGGATGCCCTGGAGGAAGATATGGATGTAAGCAACATTTTAAATATCGGATGTCGGACACATATCGGATTGTGTTTTTAAATGTCGGATGTCGGAGACATGTCGGGGATATTTTAAAATATCGGATTTCCATATATTATAAATAAAATTTTTATTTAATGTATACCAAGTATAATTATATGTTATAAAAATAGAAAAATAATATAACAAATAGATAAAAAATGAGTCATTTATATTATGAAATAAATTTAAATAGTATATAAGAAAAAATATTATGAACAAATACAAAATGATACATTGTAAAATATATTTAATACTATACACTAATTTTATTTTGATAACAGTAAGTTTATTGCAAATTAAAAAGATTTAAAAGTTAAAAATACTTGATTTATTATAAGTTTTTTCAAACTTATAAATTTATATTAAAAATATGAAACAATCACCTATTTTCTTATTTTTTATAATATGAAATTAAAAATTTGTGAAACAATTATACGAAATTGATTGTAAGAATAAAACGTTAAAAAATTGAAAAATAAGTTTAATCGATTTAAACATACATAATATAGTATTCATAGGTGATTTAAATATATGTTGTTTGTCTGTAAATATAACATAAAATAAAATAGCGGGTGATATATTTAAAAGTCGTGTCGGCTGATATATCAGAAAAAATCGGACATGTCGGCCTATATTTTACAAAAGGACATAATCTATTATTTTGAGAAAAACATATCGCTTTTCTCTAAAAAATGACATGTCGGGAGACATGTCGGACATGTCGGAGGACATTTAAAACAATGGATGTAAGAGCAAGAGATCCATCAGTTGGGTGGGCATATATAGCGACCCCCCAGCTCATCCATGCTCTCCTCTCTTATTTCTTTCCTCGTAATGCCCCCCATCATGCTCAGAAGGGTCTGCTTTGCCTTTGTATAGAGAATGCCGACTTCCTCCGCACTGTCAATCATGCCCAAATTGTCAAGATAGCCTCCTCGGCCACCATGAGCCCGTCCACGTCCCTGTTCACTACCCAAATCTCTCTCCTTGGGCGGCTTGAGGCAGGCACGCCTCAGATGACCCACCTCCCCACAGTTGTAGCAATGTTGGGTTTCTTCCCTCTGTCCAGTACCACCAAGGCCAGCAACTGCCAGTGCTGACTTCACAGTAGTGGGCTCTCCTGTCCCTGACGGAAATTTAAGACGTGTTTCCTCCTGGATCATGACAGAGATGGTCTCGGTAAGCGTAGAAATATTTGTACCAGATAGAAGCAGGGCTCTCCGATAATCAAACATGTCATCTAAACCCTTCAGGAACTTCATCGTCGTCTCCTCCACGATGATCTTGAAAGTCTGACACTGCGAGTTGATGCAACACATCCTGTCGGAGGCATGATCGTAATCCACCCAAAGATGTTCTAGCTCAGAGGCAAACTCTTGCACCGTCTTCTTTCCTTGAACAGTGTCATCAATTTCTCTCTTTACCTGAAAGACCCGCAGAGTGTTCCCCATGCCATCATATGTATTCTGCAGCATGTCTCAAACCTCTATGACCATTTCGAGGCCATGAACCGTGGCGGAAATTGATGGGAAATCGAGCTGAGAAGCCACATAAACACCGCCATATGGAGACGACTTCCACTAATTTCCTCCCGTCTCAAGCTTCTTCAATACCCTCGTTAGGTGGCCCCCAACATGTTTCATTACGAGGGTTTTCTTCACACGGCATGACCAACTCAGGTAGGTGGTCGGTCCATCAAGCTTCAGATCAATCGGTGGAAGTTCCAGTTTCGTCGGTCGGTGCGATGAACCCAACACCCTCAACAATATGGTCAACTCATCTGGACCCAACATTTTAAAGGCCTCCTCCATCGTACAATCCTTCGGCTCCACGAATTAGCTTCCTCACCGATTACCACATCAATCAAGCAATGCCTCCTCCTGCCCTAGATCCAATCATCGCATCATTCCCTGTACAATGTGCGGCAGAGGGAGGAGGATATTGGCAGCACCAGCTAGCTGCTAGGAAGGCCCACTGAGGTGTGGAAGGTCTGTCGTGCGGCACGAAAGACCTGCTACGGTCTGTCTGGCTGCAGCCAGAGACGGTGCAGCCGCTAGAAGTGGTTGCGCGGGCTGATGTCGTGCAGTAGCAACCGAAAAGTCGGGGATTTATGTCGTTGGGAGGGGGATATGTGTCGTTGGGAGGGGGAGATGTGTCGTTGGGAGGTCACGAGGGAAGGAGAAATCGGTCAAGACACGCCGCTGGGAGATCGCGGGAGGTCGCTGAAGACGGACAGCTCACGGAAGCGTGCGGCGGTTTCCCTCTGATACTAAGATATGAAAAAGGCTACATATTATTTATTAGGGAAACCAATGGTGTTATATATATAGCCTACAACCACACATTTAATATTACAAGTTTTGATGCGCAACCAGCATTACTCCTCTGCCGACTCACGACTTCACCTCGTTCTTGAGTGTTGATTGCCGACTGTCTCTGCGAGTGTCGATTCCGACTGCATCTAGGCGTCCAACTCTCCAAACTCCTTGGTCTAAGAATCCACGTCGTCCATCTCCAGACCGTCACTGCGTCCAGTTCTTGCAATCAAGTCGCTTAGTCGGCCGTCGGGATTTCTCCATTTTTTCTTCCAGTGAAGGTATGAGCTTGTAAACTCACTTTTTCTTCCAGTGAAGGTTAGGGCTTGTGATTGCTGCGTTTCTCCTGAGTTGATTCAACCTGCTTGCCTGCCCATGTGTTTCTTTGCCTCACTGCATCAAACTAAAATTGGCCAGTTGGGATGTCATAGCTGATCAACTACTTTCACGGGTATTTCATTTAAATTTGGCTGAGGCTCAATTTGAAATATTGCTCAAGCTCATCAGTCATCAACTTCTTCAAAATTAGTGATTTTGCTCCTTAAGAACTACCCTGTATGGCTGTATGCAGAAGTCTTGGTTATTGGTAATTTGGTTACTGTGTCAATAAGTTACCATTCTCTCTATGATATTGCTCATGCTTTATTTCTTGGCTAACATGCATGTTCTGCATAATATTTAGAATGATAGTTCTCTTAAAGGCTTGGTTGTTGTTGTAGAATGAAGTTCTGTTTACGTGAAGAATGTCATCATATGTGTGAGCTAAGTTCAAGTTCATGTTTTTCTAATTCATATTTTATTGTGTGGTTTGTGTAGATTACCATAGTTTTTGCATGGCATCCAAAAAACAAAAGGAAAGAACCACTTATGATGGAGGCAGACAAGAATACTGAAGCCGTAAAGAACATTATTAGAAACGCAGATAAACTGTCATCACTACTTTACTCGCAAAGTTTCAATCTGTCACCACTCAAACTCCACAGCTATCCCAAATAGAGATTGGTGTGATGGAGGTAGTTCGGTAAATATTTTAGACAAATATAGTTGATAGATTTAACAATGCAAAGTTTGTGTCCTAGTCTGGAATCATGATTCTATGAACAGCGGTATAAAAAAAGGTATCACCTCAAGTATCACATGATCTATATAAAACTCAGACCTTTCTTTGAATGTGATATACCTGGTAAAAGTGCCAGAAGAAACCATATTCATAGTTAGCCACTGTACATATAAATGACACAGTAAGCCTTCTTGAGCGTCGAACTTCTGCAAGACCAGTTCTCCAATCCTGATGCTTCCACAAAATTCCATGATCTTCTTCATGCAAGCAAACACAATTTTCAATAGTTTCTACACCACCAGTGTAATTTGTAAAATGAGCATCAAAGTATTTGATATAACCCAAACAGTCGCAACCCTATAAGAAGCATATGATCGGAAAGTTTGTATTAGAAAAAATAGAGTATGATAAAAATAGCTAATCAGACGAGTATTATACCTTTTTCAAAGAATGTGAATTTTTTCCCAAACCATCTTCACCAGCATCAAATGCATTTTTACGGTAGTGTGGTTCATTTGGGTCTCCATATGGAACAACCATCTCAACAAAACTCAATCTATGAGCTATAGGCCTACGACCACGACTACCATCAATATATGCAACGGAATATATTACCAACCCCTCCCTAGGAGTGAAACCAATTCGGAAGTTCCACTACACCATGAAAAGAACTCATAGTAAGATATGTTATAAGTAGTGGAAATTGGGAAGAGAAGACAAACACAACACTACAAATTCAAAATACCTTTTGCCATTCGACGAAATGACCATTGACGCGAAAACTCGGGCCCTCGGGCTGAATAATGTGCAGAGGCGTCAAATCACTTCGGTCAACACCTCCTCTAGTTCCTCCAGGAGTGTAATTTCTCAATGGATCGGCGGGAGGTAGAGGGACCAATTTTCTATCCTCGAATTCAATAATCAACATATTCTGAATATCAACAACAATGTGAATGCCTTCAACGGGGCGAGCATAACCATTCTCCATGGGACAGTCGCTCTCAGTTCTACAAAAGATCAACGGTTTTGCTAATCTGCGACTAGGGGCATCTGCTTCACCATAGTAACCAACGCACCTAAACAAATAGGTTGACATCAAAAAAAATAAACGAGGAATCTTAAGGGCCTACATACTAAGAATAAAACTATGAATGGAGGAGAAAAGTAAAATTTAAAAAAGATTTACCATGCATCCACCATAACTAGATCCATATCCTCTATGCCTCGCTTCCTCATGGCCTCCCTGAATGGAGGGAAATCCTTTATTGTGGCTTCACAATCTGCATATTCCATAGCATCCTACAGTTGAGGTAGCATCAAAACCATAATGAATAAATTGTAGGCACATATAATTGGCAAACAAAACAAAGATATTTGAACAAAGTAAATGCATACTTAATGCAAAACCGTAAATCACATCACCACAATCTCATCAATATCCACAAGTCAATTACAGCAGTACGAAAAACAGAGGACTGTAGAAAAGTTAATATCCACAAGTCAAGCAGCAGGGAAACAGATCACTAGACAAAAATCAAGAAAACAAAACATTTGGAAATACTAAATGGAAGATTATAATTTTACCAATACCTATGACAGTTTGCAACATATAAAGTCAATTTGTTACAAATCCATGTTGGGGGCACACTGGTATGGGCTTGCTTCGTTGAGGATTGTTGGAGGCGGAAATACAAGGGGCGAGACCTAGAATGGTGGAGGAGATGAGAGATGAACAAACCCTAGAGGGTGGAGGAAGGAGAGAAGAACTTAGAGAGAGAGGGAGAGGAATTTAGAGAGATAAAGAGAAGTTCATATTTCATTGCTTGAAAACCAAATACATGAGAAAGGTCTATTTATAGGACCCCGGATGGCATACCCGTAATTACATAAGATGTATAAAATATTAAAACACTAAAACATTACGACGAGTCAAATAACTATGACTCAATACACACGACGAGATAATAAGATAACTGGTGGAGGACCATAACACATAAAACTCCACCCATCCTTCAATTTGAGCTTGTTCTCAAGCTCAAACTCCAGTAGGATGTGCGTCTGGTCTGGCTCCTTGATCTCGCGCCAAAATAGGGCATTGTAGCGTGTCGTGGTGGAATGGGCGGTAAGGTGTAGCGGTGGCGCCGTCGAAAAGAAAATCGGTTGAAGAAATGGGTTTGGCTGGTCTGGTGGAGTGGTGGTGAGTAGCAACAGCCGGTATGGCTGAGGAGCGACGACCGGCAGCAGGAAGGGATCCGACGGGGTCACCGGGGCCCGGGCCGGCAGAAAAGGCGGCGCAACGGCCAATGGTGGCGACAAGGCAGGGGCCGGCGGAGAAAGAGCAGACCTAGGCGGTGACGACGGCGATGGCGGCGGGTGTGGCGCGACGATGGCGATGGCAGCGGCTGTGGCGGCGAGGAAGACAGAGGCGTCACAAGCTGTGCAGGCTGGGAGAGTGGGACCAACAAGGTTGGGGCCGGTGGCGTAGGAGGCAGAACAGCCGATGACGTTACGTCAAAGTAGCCCGACCTCTCCAATTGGTCAAGCCTGGAGTCGAAGCGAGACATGGAGTCCCATAATGATGTCGACCACTTCAGCAGCATCGAGTGGAAGATGGCCGCATCCGCGGCACTAAGATTAATGTTCATCAAAGTAATAGGAGAAGTGGGAATGGAGGGCCAATTAATTAATCCAAGACTAATTAGTTAAACAATTAATTAATTAACAGATGATGTGGACAGAGGTGGCATGCGTGAGAGCCGCGACAGGAGATTGGAGAAAAGTAGTTCACGGGGCTCAATAAAACAATCGGCCTGGTATTGGATAACAGGAGTCCAGGTGGACGATGGAGACGAGTGAAACAGGTGGAAATGTGCCCCCGCGGAACGATGCAGACAGGAGTGTGTATTCCGGACGGCGATTGGGAGACGAAGAGGAGACCGGGATGTCGCGCGTGTTCCGGACGGCGAGGAGCAGCGACAACGGTTCGCGTCCGGTGTGCAGGCGACTGGCCGACAGGAGCGTGTTGCTTGGGCGAGTACAACAAAGGCGGAAGCAGGATGCGCTCTCGGATGCAGGCGACGACGGCGGCTTAATGCCAACAGCGCGCGGCTTGGGCGAGTGAGAAGGCTGCAATTGCTAGCTTCGACGGAAGAGGTCGGGAGGAGATGTTGTTTGTTGGTCTGTATTGCTAGAAGCTGACGGGGCTGTTGGCTGTGGATTTGAAGCGGATGCGGCCGGAGAAGGAAAACTAGTTGTGGTTGTTGATGGAGTGGATATGCAGCAGTGCTGGAGGAAACCCTACTTGGTGAAATTGAAAGGACAGAGGAAGCGTGGAGCCGAGGAAGGATGGCTCTGATACCAAGTTGTTAGGGGCGTGTTTCGTTGAGGATTGTTGGAGGCGGAGATACAAGGGGTAAGCCCTAGAATGGTGGAGGAGGAGATGAGAGGAAGAAACCCTAGAGGGTGGAGGAAGGAGAGAAGAACTTAGAGAGAGAGTGAGAGGAATTTTAGAGAGATAAAGGGAACTTCATATTTCATTGCTTCAAAACCAAACACATGAGAAAGGTCTATTTATAGGACTCCGGGTGACATACCCGTAATTACATAAGATGTATAAAATATTAAAACACTAAAACATAACGACGAGTTTAATAACTATGACTCAATAAACAGGATGAGATAATAAGATAACTGACGGAAAACCATAACACATAACACACACACATCAGCATCGCGTTTAATACACCAAGGATTGATCGTTTTTTATTCGCACATTATCGTACTCTTTATGTTTTAAATGTTGTGTACGTTTTCATTTAACTCACTTGAGTTAGGCCCCAAGTGAGGGGCACTTGAACCTACTTGTGATAGTTTGGACTCATAGGAATCAATTAAGAAGTAATTATTCCAATCTTTCTCTTCTCTTTTCACTCCCCCCTCTCTCTCTAACTTTTCCCCCTTTAACTATCTCACTCGCCTGCGAAACACGTGACCCACCCGACGTAGCCCTAGCCGCGGGAATATATAATGCCTTCTGCTCTCCATTGTCGTTCGTCGCAGCTTCTCCCTCCGATCAACTCCTCTGCAACCATAGCTCCACCGGGATCCAAGAAGGGAGACTCAAATCCCTTGAGGAACATCTCTCTTGCTAGACTCAAATCCCTTGAGGAACTTCTCCCTTGCCCTCCCACTCACTCGTTCTCAAGTCAGAGCAGACAACAACTTAGTATCAGAGCAACTCCTCTTTGATGCTGACGACACCTTCCCCCCTCTACCGACCTCTCTGACGCCAACGGCACCTTCCCCCCTCTACCGACCACGACACGACCTTTTTAAGCCCAGTTGGCCAACTTTTTTGTCCCAGCGCCGTGCGAACCGCCGCGGCTACCTCCGCACGCGCTAACTACAACCGACTTCCCTCAGGCCAACCCCCCCCCCCCCCCCTCCATCCTCGCTTGTGATTCCATGATCTTGCCTTTACTGCACCCTTGCCTCCGCGCACAACTATGGAAGACGGTGGTGTGACCACCCAATTGATGGAGATGTTCCAATCGATGGCGAGATACCACCACGCCTGGATAGATTCCATACAACCTTCACCGCACACATTTGTCCCCCTCAATGATGGTTGCTACAGCGGCCACCGAACAAAACAAGGCCACGATAAGTCCGAAGGGAGTGCATTCCTCGTTATGTTAAAATAAATTTCCCCATTTTTGAAGTCTGCGAAGACCTCCTCCTGTGGCTGACCCGATGCGAACTCTTCTTCACCAACCAGCAAACACTGTGGGAGGAACGCCTTGGCACTGCCTCCTTCCACCTCATGAGCCCAGCTCAACTTTGGTTCACTAAACTGCAAAGGGAGTGACCCCAGCTCACCTGGGAGGAGTTCAAGTACTCTCGTATGCTCCACTTCAAGCCTCCGTTACACGACAACCCCCGTGGCAACCTCACTGCCCTCAAACAAACGGGACTCATCGATGACTACTTAGAGAACTTCCAGGTTCTGTTAGCTTGTGCTCCCTCTATGAGCCCCACAAAATAGGTCGGCATATTTATGGCGAGCCTTCATGAGCGCCTTCGTCTCGAAGCGGAGTTCCAGACCTCACGACTGCAATGAGTCTCGTGCAGGTCTATGAGAAGTGTCTACTCTTAGACCGACCACAGGGCAGCCGCAGTGATACGACGGGACCTTTCTGGGGCAGCGGCACCCCAGGGCAACCGCCCCCTGCTCTTCTAAGGGGGGCGGACCTTCATGAGCGCCTTTGTCTCGAAGCGGAGTTTCAGGCCCCTCCAGACCTCGCGACTACAATGAGTCTCGTGCGGGTCTATGAGAAGTGTCTACTCTTAGACCGACCCAAGGGCAGCCGCTGGGATACGACGTGACCTTTCTGGGGCAGCGGCACCCCTGGGCAACCGCCCCCTACTCTTCTAAGGGGGGTGGCTCGAGCTGCCCTCCTTTTCGACGCCGCCTCTCCGTCTCTGAGATAGCAGATTACCACGCAAAGGGACTCTGTTTCAATTGCGATGAGACTTTTGGGTTGGGCCACCGATGCAAGAGTCTCTTCTGGGTGGAAGTGGACGACCCTTCAAATGATGATGATGATGATGCATACAAAGAAGTTCCAGAGATTTCCCTTCATGCCATCTATGGCCCTCAAGAAGGTCATACAATACAAATGGCTGTCACACTAGAGCGGCAGACCCTCATCACACTCATGGACTCGAGCAGTATGCACAACTTCAGTGGCCGTACTAATGCTACCCGACTTCACCTTCATGTCACACCGCGCAGTCGTGTGCATGTTTTTGTGGCCAACTTCCACCCGATGGAGTGTTTGGGGATTTTTCGTCGGGTCCCCATTGTAATGGAAGACCATCACTCTCTCGGTGACCTCGTTGTGGACCTTCAGAGGTTTGAGAGTGTGTTTGGCGTTTGCTAGCTACGGACTTTGGGACCACTGACGTGGGATTTCGACCATCTCACAATGTGTTGGCACCCTGGTTCACAGCGGATTGAGTGGCACTGGCACTCCCCGATGACATGAATCTCTTCCTTCTTGGTCACCCACCGTCTTGAACTCCCTGAGCTTGCACCACTTGACATTGGGGGATGTTTCTCCCGAACTCCATCAACACATATAGGATTTTGGCGATACATTCACACCATCGGTCTGCCTTCCCCCGATCCGCAGCCAAGACCACTGCATTTGTCTTCTACCATACACAGCTCTCGTGGTCGTCATGTCATACTGTTATCCCTTATTCCAGAAGGATGAGATTGAGTTGCAGTGCATAGTTATGCTACTACGGCATAGTTGTCAAGGCGCGCGCCTGAGGCGCCGGGCGCACCAGGCGCAGCCCGCCGCGCCTCAGCACAGCTGAGGCGGGCGATGTGCCCCAGGCGCGCCTCAGGCGCGCCCAGGCGCGCGCCTTACAGGCTCCCAGGCGCACCAAAGGCGCGCCCGGGCATTTAAAGGTATTTTTTTAAAAAACAATTTTTGATATGAGCAAAAACATGATCTTAGACGCACCTGAGGCTCCCCCTAGGCGCACTTGGGCGCCCAATTCGCTGAAATTGCGCGAATTGGGCGCCCAATTCGCTGAAATTGCGCGAATTGGCGCCCAATTCGCTAAAATTCCGCGAATTTGCTCAATTTCAGCGAATTGGGCGCCCAATTCGTGCAATTTCAGCGAATTGGGCGCCCAATTCGCTCAATTTCAGGGAATTGGGCGCCCAATTCGCTTAATTTCCTTTTTCCCCCATTTTTGCGCCTTACGTGCCTCAGGCGCGCGCCTGCGCCTTGCGCCTAGGCTCCAGAGGCTCTTTGCGCCTCGGTGCGCCTTGCGCCTTTGATAACTTAGTACTACGGGGGATCATCAGATGTAGTATCTCCCCGTTCTCGTCATCGGTCCTATTAGTGCACAAAAAGGATGACACGTGACATTTCTGCATAGCCTACGGAGAGCTAAATGATAGGACGGTCAAGGGTAAATTTTCCATTCCAATGGTGGAGAAACTTCTGGATCAGTTACATGGTGCCCGTCTCTTTTCCAAGTTGGACTTATACTCCGACTATCATCAGGTGCACATGATGGCCACCGATGTAGAGAAGATGGCTTTCAGGACACACCACGGCCACTTCAAATTCTTGGTTGTCTTTCGGCCTCACGAATGCCCCATCCACTTTTCAAGCCTTGATGAATAAGGTATTCCAACCCTGCTTCTTAAGTTCTTACTAGTGTTTTTTGACAACATTTTGATGTACAGTAAGTCCTGTGTCGAGCATTTACAGCAACTCTGCATAGTTCTCCAGATGATCCACCACCATAGCCTCGCTCTCAAGCAAGGTTGTCAGGATCGCGATCCAGATCATATGATCTTACGATACTACGATCCAGATTTTGTAAATCGATCCTGATTTTGTAAAGCGATCCTCGATCCGACCCTACTATCAGATCCGATCCTACCTCGAAACGATCTCATCTAGGATCTCGATCCTGACAAACTTGTTCTCAAGGACACAATGTGCTCTTTCGACATGGGTAGCATTGCCTACTTAGGCCACGTGGTGCAAGCTCAGGGAGTTCAAGTCCACCCAGAGAAAATCAAGGACATGGCCGCTGAGCCCAACCCCCAAATCATGCGACCTCCACAAGTTTGGCCTCCCCGATTATTAACGCCACTTAATCTAGGGCTACAGTACCATTGTCGAGAAATTGGTGGCTCTCTTGCGGAAGAATGTGTTTGTGTGGGGTAGACCGTCACAACGGCTTTTCAGGAGCACCAACATACCTTGATTTCCGCCCTTGTCTTGCATCTACCAGACTTCTCATTTCATGTGGAGTGCGGCACCCCGAGTTAGGTTGCAGGCCCGCATTACACCAAGAAGGACAACTCATTGCATATTTTAGTCGCAAGATCGCGCTTCACCATCAGAAGTTACAAGCATATGAATAAGAGTTGATTGGGGCCGCAAAGGTCATACAACACTGACGGCCCTATCTCTGGGGGCGCACTTTTGTGATTTGCACCAACCACTTCAGCTTGGAGTACCTTCTTGAGCATCACCTCACTACTGCTTTGCAACAACATTGGATCGGTAAATTCCCTGGATTCAACTTTTGTGTGGAATACAAGGCAGGGGTCTTGAACCGTGTAGCTAATGCTCTATCTCACCACAAGCAAGACGCCAAGGGCACTCTCTTCATCATCTCCTGTCCCACGGTCACTTTCCTCTCCACCCCATGTCACGAGATCCAGACTTCTCCAGTTTTATTCTAGCTCCACTACCGTATTGACGATGGCATCCTGCCCCCCTTGTTGGATCACTTGTGAGGCTCTCATCTTTTACAGGGACCGGTGATACTCGTCTTCCACTTCCTCCCTTATTCCGACCATTTTGGAGGACATTCAAGGTTGAGGACACGAAGGGGTCAGCAAGACCCTACAATGCATCCGTGCAGAGTTCTTTTGAAAGGGAATACGCCGCAAGGTGCAAGACTTCATTGCAGTCTACCATGTTTACCAGAAGAACAAGATAGTACATCTCCCTCCTACGGGCCTATTGCAATTGTTGTCGATTCCGACTTAGATCTAGGCCAGCGTGTCCATGGATTTGGTAGAGGGGTTGCCCACCTCCAAGGGTAATACTGTCCTCATAATCGTCATTGACCGCTCCTCCAAGGGGGCACACTTCATTGCCTTGACTTGACCCCTTGTTGTTGAGACTATCGCGTAGATTTTTTCAACGGGGTGTTCTGTCTATATGGGATGTCAGAGAGCAAAGTATATGACTGTTACAAGATTTTTTACCTGATGATTTTCAAAGGAGCTTGTCACTCTTAGTGACATCAAATTGGCTTTCTCCACCACCTGCCATCCACAATTCGATGGGCAGACCGAGGTGGTGAAGTGCGCACTGGAAATGTACCTACGCTACATTACAAGGGATTGCCCCAAGGACTGGGTCAGGTGGTTACCTTGGGTCGAATACTGCTACAACACCTCTTACCACACTGTGATGCAGACTATATCCTTCTGATTGATCTACAGGAGGGATCCTCCATGCCTACTATCTTACAGCGAGGGTACCATCGTGCTTGAGACCGTCGATCGGGAGCTCCTCAATTGTGATCATGTTTTATCTACCGCACGGGAGCGTCTCCTCGAAGATCAACATCGAATGGAAGTTGCATACAACCAAGACCACCAAGAACTTTCTTTCACCATCATTGATTGGGTTGGGCTAAAATGTTGGCTTTACCGCCAGACTTCGACTCCATCCCTGCCTCCAACAAATTGGGCCACAAATATTACATCCCCTTTAGATTTTCCAACGCATCGGCGAGATGATCTACCAACTCCAACTTCCACCAGAGGTCCGCATACATGGTGTCTTCCATGCGTCTCAATTGAAGCCATTCGTGAACACCCCTCCGAATGAAACATTGGTTAGCTTGCCACCAAGATTGCGGATGTCGGATGTCAGGTTCATGTTGGTTTGAGTTTGAAATGTCAGATGTCAGATTGCGGGAGATACATCGAGGATATTTTACAGTGTCTGATTTTAATATTTAAATAAAAATAAACATATATACACATAGTGTATGTTTATAAATTACATAAGAAAGAGTCATCGACTGCAGCGAGATGAGAAAGTAGTTGATACTAAACTTAGAGAGATGCACGAAATGAAGTACAAAACAAAATATTTCTGCTTGGTCTCTTCAAAAAATACACCCCAGTGCACAAAGCATTCTAGCGCAGCGAGGGTCCGGGGAAGGATCCCACCACAAGGGTGAAATGTAGGTAAACCTTCCCTGCATTTTTGCAAGAGGCTGCTTCCAAGACTCGAACCTGTGACCTCAAGGTTGTGTGACAACACCTTAATCGGTGTTTGGTCTGTTCAAAAATAAAATAAAAAAATTTAATACTCCAGACAATATATCGGCCGCGAAATATCGCCCGATATATCAGGTTAAACGGATATATCATATGATATTTTCAAAAATGATATTTTTGCTTAAAATATCAATGTCGTGGAGTTTTATCCCCAAAACCTTTATGTAAGCCGACATTTACAACACTGTTTGTGTGACAACCTAAAATTCGCAAAACAAAATAATTATTTTTCCCCGATGATGATAAAAGCAATACGATTTTTTTCGAGATTTTCGCACATTTTCCTTTTCATTTTGAGTGGTTGCTTTTCTTTATTATGAACTTAAGTGGGCTTGTGGGTTGCCTTTAAAGGTGGGCTAATTATTTCTTTGGGCTGAGGATTAGTAAGTGGGCTGCCTTAGTCTTTTTGGGCTGTTGTTTTGCCTTGGACCGGCTGATTTAATTTAGTTTGAAGTGGCAATGTGACATTTGGCTTCTTGGCTGGTGTGTTGGCAACTTGATGATGAGGTGTGGTTTAACTTTGTCACTTGGTGTGTTGGTGGCTGTTTTGGTTTCCTTTGGTGACACTTGTTGAGTTAACAATTGTTTTTTGGCTTCTTCTTGACTCTTCACCGCCCATGCTCCTCTTTAAATAGTGGATGGATTCTCTCCTCACCTCCCATTTCCGGATTGCTCTCCCTCTTCTCTGCTGCCCCAAACTGCTGCTATTTGGCTGCTATCTGGCTGGCTGCTGTCTGACTGCACTCTTGCTGCCCGACTGCTTCTCCCTGCTATCTTAGTTGTTGCCTTGCTGATTTGAGATGTTCTGCCGCTGGTTTAAACATGTTGCTGCTTCCTCCCTCTCCCGCTGTAAGAATGTTATTTTACAAATTTGTGGGGTTGTTTTATGCTGATTTTCATGGCTGTCTAGTCGCTGTTTCATGGATGTTTTCTTGCTGATTTTGAACCACTTTTCGTCGAGTTTTCAAGGAGTGGTTCACCCAATATTTTTGGCTTTACTGGACGGAATTTTGAGGGAACGGAAAGTCAATTTGGGGGCTGGTTTTAGCCCATTTCGAGGCACCATTATGGCTATCCAGCAAAGTATACGAGCTGAAGTTGTTTTCTACGATCATTTTCGAGTATTTTGAGTTTTTCCGGTTTATTATGTGGTTTTCCAACTTTTCGTAAATCCATTAAATATTATAAGAGATGCAACCCAATTAAAATGCATACTATTACAGTGGTTTCCGCAGCCGAGAAATTAAACGAAGGATGACGTTTCAAGATAATATGAATTAGGGTAAAGCTGCCGCGGTGAGTATTTTATTTCTTAAAATTATGGGTATCCAATTATTTTCCAATATTTAATTTATTGTCTCTTTGAATAAAATTGCTTGTGCATATGAGTTTCGCCATAATGATATATCGCTAAATAAATAAAGTAGGCGAGGGGACAATTAAGCGATATTTATTCTGAGGGGATTATTTTTATTTACACGCCAAGATAAAATTTGTTTAAAACTCTGCATAGGGAAATGTGATGGCTTCGAATCCGATGATGTGGAGGCATCCACTGATGGATTCACCAGTAGGGGTGAGTCTACAATTACGCTTTTCGGGGGCGGGGCCTAATTCAAGTTTGCATCACCGGAGCATTTCCCATTTTATGTAACTAAATTTAACGGGGTGATTTAGTATTGAGAATAATCAATTTATTGATTTTATTGTACTGTATGCATATTGGTATCATTCCCCTTGTTTGCATGTATAACTGTTTCACGAAATACTGTTCTCACATAGTCATAATTTTTATGACTAACACAGAGTGGATACATTTTTTTAGGCAGTCGGACCAACTCCAAGCAAAACACGCAGGATCATGGCAGTTGAACTGGTAAAAGCACTAATTGAAGCTCGGGACTGGCCTAGAGCTCGTTGTACTAGACCTACTTGTATCTATTGTAATAATTCTATCTAGTATATGTAAATGATCGTGTAATAAACGAAGAAATGGAATAAAAAGTTTGACGTATGATCTTTGTACTTTGCATTCTGATGTACTGTGACCATTTTATTCAAAACCATGGTCCGATCTTTGATTCAGTTAATAGAGCCCAGAATTTGGGTCTCTACAAATTGGTATCAGAGGGACAAGTTTTCAATAAATTGTGTCACAGGTAATACAACGACATTACACGAACACAGTACTAAATGTAACCCTTTCCTTATATAGGAACCTATTTGAGTATATTCCAGTTGACGCTGATAGGCAAAGTGCGACAAACGTGAAGTTCAGTAGGGATCCAGATCCGAGAACATCGCTAATAGACGTCATTATCCAGTTAGTTTTCGGGGACGAAAACTCTTTTAGTGGGGAAGAGTTATGGCAACCTAAAATTCGTACTGCTTTTATCATCATCAGGGAAAAATAATTATTTTGTTTTGCGAATTTTAGGTTGTCACATCTTGCCACCACAACCTGTGAGCAAGCTGCCTCTCATCGGGGAAGGAGATGTTATGGACCCACATTGGGGGTGCACATATAAGCATCGTAGTCAATCCACCAAGGAATGATCGTCTTTAATTAGCACATTATCGTACTCTTTATGTTTTAAATGTTGTGCATGTTTTAATTTAACTCACATGTGTTATGGACCAAGTGAGGGGATTTTGAACCTACTTGTGATGGTTTGGACTCATAGGAATCAATTAAGAAGTTATTATTTCAATCTCTCTCTTCTCTTTTCCATTCCTTGTTTCTCTAACTTCCAGAAATTCCCCCTTTCTGTATCTTGCCCACTTGCAAAACACGCGACCCACCTAACGCAACCATTACTGCAGGAATACGCGCCTTCCATTCCTCGCCGCTTCCCTCCAATCAACTCCTCTACAACCATATCTCCACCGGGATACAAGAAGGGGGACTCAAGTCCCTTTAGGGACTTCTCCCTCATCCTCCCTCTCACTCAATCTCAAGTCGGAGCACACAACACAATCATGAAGATGATAAAGCTATGGTGTTTTGAAAAGAACAAGAGTATGTATACGAAATATAGGAGAGAGGTAGGGGGAGAGATGATACAAAATTTCTGATCCATTGAAGTGGCTCTTATGCTACAAATCTTGATCTAGTTGAAAAATATCATAAAAAATAAACATCATTAAAAAACAACTCAAATATTTCCTTAGATCTGAATGTTATGATCTTCAAATGCTCTAATTGAAACTGTCCAACATCTTAACATTGTTAAAAAGTATAATAAATACAAATGATTTTTTTTCAAGAGCTTCTAAAATTGTCTAAACATCATTTCAAAAAATTATATATTCTTAATGGATGGTTCCTATTGCATGAAAAGGTAATTGTTATGTCAAAGTGTAGTCTTCTAAAATTGTCTAAATTTCATTTCAAAAAATTATATATTCTTAATGGATGGTTCCTATTGCATGAAAAGGTAATTGTTATGTCAAAGTGTAGTCTTTTAAATGGTCGGGAATTAAGTGCAGCTGTTGAGTGGTTTTACTAGTGAAAAAACATGGATAATGGGTGACTTTTAAGTGGCTTTTGTATGATGTTTGACTATTCTCATTCTCCACATGCTCAGTGAATGAATATATATTTAAGATAACTAAAGAAACTTGGTCAACAGATAATTTACATGTTGTGGGTCACAATCAATGGTGTGATTTGAAATTGAAATGAAATGATAAAATTATTAAAGAATAGTTATTATCACAGAGCAAGAAAATATTCTCATATACAGACAAACATACATATATATACCCACACAGCACATATACACACACATACATATCTGTACATACATACATATATAGAAATAAATACATACATACTATTATATATATAGATATCCCCTTACGGTGTAATGGTGTGCACCACAAATTAATTTCATCCTTCGGATCGTACTAAGTTCATCCAGGCCTCCGATTAACCCCATTTTGATTCCCCCCTTTCATAGCAGACGGTAAAACCCTAAATCGACTTCCCAAACTGCCATCTACCACCGCTTGACCACGCCTCCGCAAGATCTCCATATAGCGCACTACATTCCCGCGTCCTTAAACTGCAAGCCGCCTGTTACCTAGCTGCCTCTTTCCCGTGTTCGCTCTTCCGCAGCCCACCTCCCCGCTCGCCGGACTTCCAGCGTCGCATCTCCCTCATCCAGCGTCGCCCTCTCCACCCGTCCCTTCTCCAGCGCCGACTCCGTCCAGCGCACGGCTTCCCGCGCATCGATCGTCATTGGCCCTTCCAACATAGCGCTCCCCGTGTCTCTTCCAACGTCGGTTCCAGCGCCAGTTCTCGGTCGTCGTCGATCTTCTAGGCTTCGTAAGTCTCCTCTCTTCCAACCGACGCCGCCTCCTCGGGCTTGTAACCCTTCTTCTGGCGTCGGATATGTGGTGAGGCCCGTACTTCTTTCCGGCACCGCCTCCTCGGGTTTGTTGCCTTGTTATTAGATGGAGTTGATTTCTATTCCTCCTCTCTCCTACTTCGATCGTTGCTTGGCGTGATTGGTCGCCCCTTGTTGCCTTACATGACGTGTGACCTCCAGATTTCTATTCTAGAGCTACTATTCTTCGCTCAGTGATTCTACCTCCACACTGGTTCCTCCCCTGCAAATTCTCTGCGTGGGAGTCATGATCACAATACTCCGCAGATTACCACTCTATGATTAGATGATTCTAATTACTTGTCCTGGTCTCGCTCCATCACTCTTGCTCTCAAGAGTCGTCGCCCCTTTGGTTATGTCACCGGACAAACTGAGGAACTGGAGAAGACTGTCACTGAGTGACCTCAATGGGGTTCCGAAAATTCCTTAGTCATGTCTTGGCTAACGAATTTCATGCAGGAGTCCATCGCTCGCGACTACATATTTTTGGATACTACAGTTGATATTTGAAGACGCGCAAAAACTACCTACTCTCGAAAGGGCAATGCTGCCTAGATCTTTCAGTTGCGACAGAAGATATCCATACTCTGGCAGGGTGATCGTCCTCCATCGACTTACTATTTGGAGTTCACCCAGTTGTATCAGTTCACCTTTGCCCCCTTTGTCTTTTCCCTCACCGTCTGTACCTACTATTCCTCCTACTGACTTTGAAAGTGTACACTCGGAGGAGAAAGATACCCAACGACACACTTGACCGACAACCAGATCAATTATTGGACCCGGACTTAGGGCCCTCTGAGCTTCCAATTGCTCTCCGCAAAGGTATACGACCATGCACTCAACATCCTCTTTCTAACTATTTTTATTATGACTCATTCTCCACATCCCATAAGACCTTTGTGTCTTTCCTTGCGTCCATATCCATACCAACATCCTGGCAGAGTGCTCTGGAGATTCCCATGTGGGGACGAACAATGTTTGAGGAAATGGACGCGGTTGAAAAGAACCACACATGGGATTTAGTGTATCTTCCTCTTGGGAAGAAACGGTTGGATTCAAATGGGTGTTCTCTATCAAGCAAAATTCACAGGGTGTGGTTGAAAGGTGTAAAGCAAGATTGGTGGCACGTGGGCACACTCAAACACCTGGAATTGACTATCAGGAAACATTTGCGTCTGTAGCAAAGATGAACACTATCAGAGTCCTCTTATCCTTTGTTGCTTGTAAAGGGTGGGATCTTTGGCAACTTGATGTGAAAAACGTTTTCCTCCATGAGAATCTGGAAGAGAGTTTATATGTCTCTCCCACCAGGCCTTACTCCTAGGAGTTCAGTGAGACACGTATGCAAGTTGAAGAAAGCCCTATATGAACTGAAACAGTCTCCAAGGGCTTGGTTTGGGAGATTTCACAAAGTTATGTTGTCCTTTGGGTATCATCAGGGCAATTCAGATCATACTCCGTTTGTCAAGCATGGGACTGGTAAACTTTCAGCTCTCATTGTTTATGTTGATGACATTGTTATCACAGGCGATGATGTGGAAGAAATCACGCTTTTAAAACAAAAAACTGCCTACTGAGTTTGAGGTCAAGGACCTAGGCACTCTAAAATATTTCTTGGGCATTGAAGTGGCAAGGTCCAAGCATGGGATCTTCATCTCCCAAAGGAAGTACACTCTGGACCTCCTTGAGAAGACTGGGATGAGTGACAGCCGACCAGCGGATACTCCTATTGAGTGAACCACGGGATGGGTCGTGACGATGGAGAGGAGGTTGAATACATACCTGAATTTCAGAGGCTTATAGGGAGACTGATCTACCTGGCTCATACATGTCCAGATATCGCTTATGTTGTGAGTGTTATTAGCTCGTTTATGCACGCTTTGAAGACTCGTCATGATGAGGCTGCCAACAGAATACTCAGATATCTGAAGTCCCCGCCTGGGAGTGGGGTCTTATTTTCCTCCAACTCCGCTCAAAACATTGAGGTGTACATCGATGCTGATTGGGTCGGGTCTGTCAATGATCGGCGATCTACCTCAGGATATTGTTCTCTAGTTAGTGGAAATCTTGTTACCTGGAGAAGTAAAAAACAATAGGTCGTGGCAAAATCAAACACTGAAGCAGAGATCTGGGCTATGGTCCGTGGTGTTTGTGAAGGTCTATGGTTGTAATCGTTGTTGAAGGACCTCAGACTCTCTGGAGATGAGCTCATTCGGTTGTATTGTGATAACAAAACAACTATTAGCATTGCACATAATCCTGTCCAGCACGATCATACAAAGCATAATGAAGTGGATCATCATTTCATCAAGGAAAACATTGAAAAGGGACTTGTTTTTACTCCCTTTGTTCTCTCATATAAACAATTTGTTGATATTCTCACGAAAGGTCTAAATGGAAGTACCTTTGAAAGAATTGTTGTCAAGTTGAGCAAAACCAACTTCGACATCACCAAACTCCTTCCTCCTCACTATGGACGGCGGCGCAAAATCTCTAATCTGGGTATTTTGCATGCCCCTTTTTATCCTTAATCTAAACATAACCTACTCATCTCAGTCCATAGCCATGGCCAATTCTGCAACTTTCCAAATCTGATTCCACCTTCCTCAGCCGATTTACACAGCAGTCATCTCCTGCGTACTCACTCTGAATGGTGACGCAGGCTCACTGCTCAAGGTATGTCATCAGTCACTACTGCGTTGGATTGAATCATTCCTCATTTTAATCCTTCAATATTATTCCAATTTCACTCTTTTTGCTCATTCTCCACGCTTTCTTTGCTCTGTTCTCCTAAATCACATGCATTTCACCAATTCCACAGTAAGAATACTATCATCTATGTAGCACGGGGACGGAAACGAGATACGGGATATGATACGAAACGGATACAGGAAACATGATTTTTAAAAAAATTAGGATACGGAAAATGATTTTAATTATTTTTAATTATTTTAATATAATTGACATTTCATATAATGCTATAAATAACATTCAAGGAAACAAGCACCATAAAAAACAATCTATCACATGTCCACATCAATACATCATTACATCAATTGAGAGCATTGTTTTGCTAAACACATTTTTTTGTACAACAATAGATTAACTATTGAGTGAAAAATCCTAGTTACACGCATTTGTTACTACTATAAGTGCTACATAGATCACATCAGATTAACATGTTGCTAACAATAAGAACTCAAGTTTTGTGGAAGGAAAGTCATCAAGGGCAAGGGGAAAATCTCATCTTCATTACTTGTTTGAGTTGGAGTTGTTGGGGATTATCAATGTAAATACCATAAGCAAAATTAGACTACTTAGTAACATGTAGAGAATACAGATGTAGCCGTACTTAGCAATGTTTTTAGGCATATATTGAATATTAATATGATGCAGAAACAAGAACCAGGAGAAGGAGGAGAAGGAGAAGCAAGAAAAGAAGAAGGAGGAGGAGGAGGAGAAGCAGGAGAAGAAGAAGAGGCAGGAGGAGGAGGAGGAGGAGAAGAAGAAGAAGAAGAAGAATGAGGAGAAGAAGAAGAAGAAGAAGGAAGAGGAGGAGGAGGAGGAGGAGGAGGAGGAGAAGAAGCAGGAGAAGAAGAAGCAGGAGAAGAAGAAGAAGCAGAAGAAGAAGAAGAAGGAGAAGAAGGAGAAGCAGGAAAAGAAGAAGAAGAAGAGGAGGAGGAGGAGGAGGAGGAGGAGGAGGAGAAGTAGAAGAAGGAGAAGAAGAAGGAGGAGGAGAAGAAGGAGGAGAAGATGAAGAAGCATGAGAAGAAGAAGAAGCATGAGAAGAAGAAGAAGCATGAGAAGAAGAAGAAGAAGCAGGACAAGAAGCAGGAGAAGAAGAAACATAAGGAGGAGAAGAAGCAGGAGAAGAAGAAGAAGGAGAAGGAGTGCATGCGGGATCGGCGGAATCGAGAGCGGAATGCAGGCGGGATCGGGAGCGGAACCAGAAAATCTAATGCGTAAAATGAAATACGCGAGCTCTATATCTCACGGAATCGCGTATCCCCCTTGCAGGATACGCGATTCCGAAAAAAAAATATATTTTTTTTAAAAAAAATGTGTTTCCTGGAGTTTCGGAAACGTGTTTCCGGGTGTTTCCCGTATTCGGTACGCGTTTGAGTCGATACGTAGACCATTTTTAAGTATTCATGCTTTGTAGACTATCATTTAGTACATGATTAATACAATTGCCACTCTTCAAAGCAACCATCTAATTAAATCTGTGAATGTTATTGAGATTGCATTCATAAGCAGTTGGGACGTAAACTTTGGAGGGCTAATCAAAACATTTTTTATGCATTTTTTGTATTCCTACTACAGTATAGCAACACATACAAACTCAAGTGTTAAACCCATGTCATATAAATTGCTCTTATTGCTGCTATTCTTAAACATATCAATACAATTTGACTTACTGTTACAAAATTTGAATTTAAAATTATACGTCTATCTGATATCTTTTTAAAATTCTTCACTCATATTATGTTTAACCAAGTTCTTATCAGATTTCACTGATCCATACTGTTGAAGAAATTGTAATGAAAAACCCATCATGAAGGCCCATGTAAAGCTCTGGTAGGGACTAGTCCCACACCTTAAGATTAAGTTTAGACTCTCCTCTCTCCTCCTATATATATGTACAAATACTTGTGATGTAAAAAAAAGATGAATATATGAGAAATTAATAAAATTATTATTTTTCTCTCCCTTCTCTTGTGGTTTTCTACATGATATCAGAGCCACCGGTCCACAAATTTCGTGTGTGGCCGGTCTCACCTTTGCGGTCAGCTTTATTTCTAACGGATGCCGCTGTGATCGCAGCTTGATCGTCAGTTTCTTGTCGCGCGGTCACTCATTTTCAGACCACATCCCGCCTGGCTTTTGCCGCCTCCGCCGGACTGTCTCCTCTTCGTTCCAATTTATAGGACTTTCGGTTGTCCTCTGGGTCCCATCGTTCTCCACCAGACCGCCTAAGCTTTACCAAGCTCGTATGTGCTCTCCAAGCTCCATTTTTGCTCGCTGAGCTCGTTCGTTGCGTGTCAAGCTTCCTCTGTTCGCTTTGACCACCTGTTCGCAACGCCTCTTCACAGTGGCCGCCCGAGCGTCATCGTGATGTCCGGTCGCAAAGCGCCTTCTGCTCGACAGTCCGCTGAGCTTCAGTTCTCTGCTTGCTTGCGCGACTTTCTCTCTGCTCCTTTCACGCTCCAGTCGCAGCATTCGCTCAAGTCGCTAAGCCCACTCAGGTCGTCGGGCCTCTTTTGATCGCGGGCTTCTTTTTGCGCCTCCGCTTGCTTATGTTATTAAAGGCGCGTCTTAGGCTCCAATCTCACCAGACTCAGAGGTTTGCGCCTCTGTGCGCTTTATTTGTGCCTTTGGAACATAAAAGGGGCGTCTGAGTGAAAATTTTGTTGTACATTTTTTTCTTAAAAAATTAAGTAAAAAATATTGCAATAACTCAATAATTTTTTATCAATTTAGTGTTTGTGAGAGATAATTGTGCGTTGAGGCTTATAGATATGATATAAGTGGCCGCATCGATACAATTTTTCAAGAGATATAAATGATAGTAATGAATGATTAGTTAGTAGACTAGATGAAGAATTTGATTGAGAAGCTGAAATGATGTTTGAAGTTGATTATTTAAAATGAATGTGGTTGCCTCTTCCCTTCGTTAGGTGTGCCTGTACCTTGAGTCTTGCGCTTAGCCTCCAAGACCCCTTAGCGCCCTGGTGCGCCTTGCGCCTTTAATAACTAAGTTGCTCGCTCAGTCCTCACCATGTTCGCTGCCCTCTACTCGCCAACAGCTCTGGTTGAAGTCGTCAGGCCTCTCTGTCCTGTCTGCAAAAGTCGTAACCCTCTCTCTATTCGCAGCAACTAGCCGATGGGTCCCTCCATATCGCATATCGCTGAACTTTCTTTTTTGCGTAGTCGTAGTGCCCACTTTTGATCGCGCGATCTTTCTTTTCCCAGCTCCTCTGGAGGCTTCTATTATGGCTGGATCTTCTCCAATGGCTGCACATGACCAACTCCTGCGGTCACATCCCTCTCAAAGGTTACCTCCATCTTCTGGACGTCGCACCTCTTCTCAGAGTAGAGGTCGATACAGTCGCCCTCCGCTTCAATGTACTTATTGTGGCAGGGATGGTCACCTCGAAGTCACTTGTTACCATATGCACGGTCTACCTCCTGGCTCCTGCACTACCTGCCTCTATTGTCGTCCAAGCTCCAAACAGCATTCGAATTGACATTGATGCCCTACACACCCAATTCCAGCAACATCAAGGGTTGATTTGACACTCCTCCGGCTCTATTGTGTCTATTTTAGATGACGGTATCCCCTGTCTAGCGCATAGTTCATCTTAGATTATGGACTCCGGATCTACACATCACATTACCGCGACGAAACCTTCTCAATACTTGGGCTCTACGCATCCCAAGTTCATTACTGTTGTCAATAGGGACACTACCCCAGTATCTGGATCAACCGACGTCACTCTTACTCCCTCCATCACTCTTCGCTCGGTTCTTCATGTTTCGGGCTCTCCTTTCAATCTCCTCTATATTAACCGTCTCACTCAAGACCTTGATTGTTATGTAACTTTTTCTTTCATCTCTTGTGTTGTACAGGATCGAAAGGCACACACTGTCATCGGTAAAGCCGTAAAGGGCAACTGTCAAATGAGATTTACATCATGGCCCCCACCTCACGATTCTCATCTATTAGCTCTATCGAGTGGCATCGACGTCTTGGGCATGCTCATCTCCCCATTCTGAAGAAAGCTCTTCCAGATATCTCCTTCACTGCTTCACCTGTGAACTTGCATCTTCGGCAAGCAGCATCGCTCCTCTTTTTCTTCTCATTGCACTCGGAGCAATGTTCCTTTTGTTTTAATTCATTCAGACATTTGGGGTCCCTATAAAATTGCTAGTGTTTGTGGGTATCGTTATTTCCTAACCTTTATTGAGGATTACTCTCACATGACCTAGTTGTACTTACTTCAAGATCGCTCAGAATTAGTTTGTGTTTTTCAAGCTTTTAATGTTGAGATACGTACTCGGTTCTCTGCTACTATTCTGTCGAGTGGCATGCTCCTCGAGTGGCATCGACGTCTTGGGCATGCTCCTCTCCCCATTCTGAAGAAATCTCTTCCAGATATCTCCTTCAATGCTACACCTGTGAATCCTGCATCTTCGGTAAGCAGCATCGCTCCTCTTTTTCTTCTCAATGCACTCAGAGCAATGTTCCTTTTGTTTTAGTTCATTCAGACATTTGGGGTCCCTATAAAATCGCTAGTGTTTCTGGGTATCGATATTTCCTAACCTTTATTGATGATTACTCTCACATGACCTAGTTGTACTTGCTTCACGATCGCTCAGAATTAGTTCGTGTTTTTCAAGATTTTAATACTGAGATACGTACCCAGTTCTCTGCTACTATTAAGGCTCTTCAGATCGATAATGTGCGCGAGTATACGAGTCATGTATTTCAGAACCTTTGTACTGAGTTCGGTATCCTCCACCAAACCTCATGTGCTTACACACCACAGTAAAATGGTGTCACAGAACGCAAGAACCGTCATTTCCTGGATGTTGCTCGATCACTCATGTTTCAAATGCAAGTACCCATGGTCTATTAGCATTTTGCGATGTTCATCGCCTGCTATCTCGTCAATCGCATGCCCACCTCCGTTCTCAATTTTGTCACTCAATTCAGTCTTCTCTTCCCCTCCATCTTTCCCTTGTCATCACACCTCGTGTTTTTGGCTGCACTTGCTATATTCACTCCTTTGGCCCAGAAACTGACAAACTTGATCCTCGCGCCATTAAGTATATGTTAGTTAGTTGCTCCCGCACCCAAAAAGGCTGTCTGTTATTCTCCTTCCACTCGCAAAGTAGTAACGAGTACGGATGTCACCTTCCTCGAAGATCAGCCTTTTCACTCATCATCTTTGGCCTCTCATGCACCTCCTCTCCTACCTCGTCCTGTCATTCCTGTCACTTCCATGAACAACCTCTTCTTCCCACGCATTCCATCAGACCCACCAACCCACCTCCTCTTCTTTGTGTGTACACTCATCATCCTTCTCGTTTTGATGCCCCGAGGTTGTTACCTTCTACCGATGACACTTTGCGCTCTGCTGATCCGGACACGCCCTTTACAGCTCACCTAATCGATAATTTTGTTTCATTGCATTGATTATCTCCACTGCTTCACACATTTACGACATCATTATCGGCGGTTTTCACCCCTACTTCTTTGTAGGAGACTTCAATATCCGGGATGGCGGGCGACTATGGAAGAAAAAATGGTTGCCCTCTGGGCCAATGACACCTGGGATCTTGTCCCTCTCCCACCTGGTTTGACATGTGTGAGCTGCAAATGGGTCTTTACTATCAAACATACTCCAACTAGGACGGTTGAACGGCTAAAGGCTCGCTTTATCGCCTATGGTTTTACTCAACAACGCGACCTTGACTATGAAGAGACCTCCTCCTATGTTGCAAAGCTAAACACTATCTGTGTCTTGATCTCTTTGGTCGTTCATCGTCATTGGTCGTTGTATCAGTTGGACGTAAAAAAATGTATTTCTCAATGATGATATTGAGAAGACTGTCTACGTGCGCCAACCTCTTGACTTTGAGACCACGGGGGAGTCACTTGTATGTAACCTCAAGAAATCTCTCTATGGTCTCAAACAGTCCCATCGTGCATGACTTAACAAGTTTAGTCAGGCTGTTAGTGATGTTGGGTTTACTCACAGCTCGGCACCATGATACTTCTGGTTTATGTTGATGATATTTTAATTACTGGAGATGATTCGAAAGGCATCCATATGATTAAAGAACACTTGGTCTCCGTGTTCTAGAACAAAGATTTGGGGAATCTCCAATATTTTCTTGGCATCGAGACAGCTCGTCGTCCTGATGGTCTTGTCATATCTCAAAGAAAGTATTGTTTTGATCTTCTTCATGACGATGGCTCCTCTGGTTGCAAGACAACCGACACACCCATGGATGCCAACCACAAGCTATGTGTTTGTTACCCGACCCTGATACGCTCCTACTAAACCCAAAATATTATCATCGTCTTGTGGTATAGTTGATCTATTTGACGGTTACAAAACTCAATATATTTTTGTTGTTGGGGTTGTCAGTAGGTTCATGCATACTCTACGGGCTTCTCATCTCCAGGAAATTGAGTGCATTCTCCGATACCTGAAGTCCATTGTTTTAAAAGTCCTCCGACATGTCTCCCAACATGTCATTTTTTGGGGCAAAACGATATGTTTTTCTAAAAAAAATAGATTATGTTCTTTTGTAAAATATAGGCCGACATGTTCGATTTTTTCCAATATATTGGCCGACATGACTTTTAAATATATTGTTTGCTATTCTATTTTATGTTATATTAACAGTCTAACAACATTTCTTTAATCACCTATACATATTATATTATGCATGTAAATCGATTGGACTTATTTTTTGATTTATTTAACATTTTATTCTTACAATCAAATTTGCACAATTGTTTCACAATTTTTTAATTTCATATTACAAAAAATATGAGAACATTAAATACAACTATTAGTTGATTGTTTGCATGTATTTAAAATAAATTTATAGGTTTGAAAAGACTTATAATCAATCAAAAAATTTTAATTTTTAAATCTTCTTTATTTGCAATAAACTTATTGTTATCAAAAAAAAATTATTGAATACTAAAAACATGTTTTACAATGTATCATTTTGTACATGTTAATAAAATTTTATTTCACATACTATTCGATTTTATTTTGTAATATAAATGTCTCATCTTTTATTTTTCTATTTTTATAACATATAATTATATAATTATAGTTAGTATATATAAAAATAAAAATGTTATCCATAAGACAAGGATATCCGACATTTTAAAATATTCTCGACATGTCTCCGACTTCCGTCATTCGACATTTAAAAACTCAATCTGATATGTATTCGACATCCGATATTTAGAACATTGTTGAAGTCTGCTCCTGAACAAAGGCTCGTATATAAGTCTTCCTCATCTCCTTCTCTCATTGTTTATTTTGGTGTTAATTATGCTAGATCTTTGGATGATCTTCGTTCCACAAGTGAGTTTTGCACATACTTTGGTGGGCATCTTGTTACTTGGCAAAGCAAGAAGTAATCTATTGTTGCACGATCATTTGCAAAAGCTGAGTATCGATCAATGGCTTCTGTCGTCTCAGAACTTACATGGCTAGAGAGCCTTCTGAGAGACCTCAGAGTCAAACTCTCCTCTCCTACCACTCTATTCTGTAATAGCCAAGCTACTATTCATATTGCTAAAAATCATGTGTTTCATAAACGTACCAAGCACATATAGAGGTCGACTGTCACTTTATTCGGGAAAAGGTTCAACTAAGGAAATTAGATTTGAGACAAATTCCTGCTACAGAACAAATCGCTGGTATTCTTACAAAAGCTCTACCACAACCTCTATATCTTTAGTTCTTGTCCAAGCGTGGTTCCTACGACTTGTATGCTCCATCTTGCGGGGGAGTGTTGAAAAAATTGTAATAAAAAGCCCATCATAAAGGCCCATGTAAAGCCCAGTTAGGGATTAGTCCCACACCTTAAGATTGAGTTTAGACTCTCCTCTTATATATATGTACAAATACTTGTGATGTAAAAAAAAGAGGAATATATGAGAAATTAATAAAATTATTATTTTCTCTCTCTTCTCTCGTGGTTTTCTACACACGAATTAACAATTTCCATTGAAGCTCATTCTCAAATTTCAGACGAACAACTACTCGATCTTTTTTGGTTGTGTTACTAGAGTCCCAGAGGTTCACCCTCTGCCAAATCCTAGAGCTTTGTCAGATGCATTTGATTATTCAGAAACTCATATGTTTTGTTTGCTTTGAGTCATCCATAGGTACTTCAGAATACATCCTGGCGAACCATTGTAGTTTACTTGCTCTTAACGAAGTATTTTTTACAATTACCTCAAAAGGATTAACAATAGGTATTATATCCTTTTTGCATTCATATACTATATTATGTGCTTAGAAAATTATTCGATTCTTAATATATTGATGTTAGTATTGCATTTGATTCTTCAGAAGCTCATCTGTCTACTTGCTTTGAGTTCTCCATAGGCATTTCAGAATAAATCCTGACGTATCATTGTTTATTTGCTCTTTAACAAAGCATTTCTTTTCACACACACACACATATATAGACACAGACACATATATAGACACACAGACACATATATGATAGAGTATTCGTGCACCCCCTTATCTCTCCCTTTCTATGATAAACAAGTGGGGGCATCAGATCAATACACAATATGGAGAACTCATTTATATATAGTACAATATATATTAAGTGCAAATAGGAATATAATCTCGATAGAAGACAGTCAAAAGTGTGTCACAAAAGGAGCAGAAGAATTAGACAACAAAAACTTCAAAGGAATGGAAATATAGCACAGATTTGATCATAAAAATTAAAAAATGCAAAATTATGATTTTAGCCCCTCAACTGTAACACAATTTTAGAAAGCAGTCCATCAACTATTTTTTGCATGACTAGGAGGACTTATTTCACTTGATTTGTAAAATTAAGGGCCAAAACTATTCAAAAAAACAAAAAAAAATAAAGGGACTGGCTTCTAAGAGATGTTGAAGTTAAAAAATTGAAATCATATTTTTGCCAATTATAGAACGATTAGCAAATACAACTCAAAGGATTCAAAAAGGCATAATTCACATTGATCCAAAAAAAGATATACCATTGGAGGTTGGACATCCAGAACGACTTCTGAGGAGACTACTTTTCCCCTGTGATGGCCACCTCTGGTTGCTGCATGTACCTCTGTCAGCTCAACAATCCATATGCTGGTTTCATTCGATTTCTTGTTGTATACAACAAGCCTAGCCCTCCTGGCTGGAAGTTTAGTGGGAACGATGGGACCACCTTTTGCCCTAGGGAGCAGTGATGGTTGGAAAGGAGGGAAGTAGTAGGCATCAGCCAGTGCCACAACACTCTTCTCTGGTTCCAAAAGAACTACTTCGACAAATCGCATGCTATCTCTCACCTAAAAAATTCAAAGTATATCCATGACAGACATGATTATCTATTGAATCCTTGATGTACAGAGAATAATATGAAGGATAACTAACCTCAGGGGTCTTCCCAGCAGCCCTGACTGTCGCTACTGCCACAGCAATTTCAGCAGCAGACAATGGGTCTAAAGGGTGCCTTGTCTGAGCCCTGGGCATCACTTGGATGCCTGTATAAAACCAAATAGAAGACATATAAAGTAAAAAAGATGCACTGATGTAGACAAGAATGCAAGAAATGATATTCTTATCAAGTGGAAATGAAGGACTGAAAGAATTAGCCAGCAATAACTTGGAAAGAAAATATAACAAAATTTCCCAAGAATATATTTTCATACAACAAGACAAAATTCCAAACTTGCCGACTTATTCCCCTAGAAGCTATCATCCAATAACGAGCAAACATAAGAAATGAGAAGAAACCTAATACTCCCTAATTAAATTAACAAACAATGAATAGACTTTCTATCTAGAAGGAAAACTACAATTTTAAAATGTTTTGCACTATTTAGGCATTCTTAAAGATATTGGTCACTAAATATAATGTGGCAGCTATGCATGTGTATCTTAGGGGCGTAATGATTAGATAATAGTCCACTAACATGAGATGCTGGAATTTGAGAAGTGAGAAAGATAATCTCTTAGGACACAGCTAGGAAAGGTTAGCTGTAATAACTTAGTTGAAGCAAATCTGATACAGAATGAAAGAGGCATACAAGAAGATTGCAGCAGAAATTAATGGAATTTTTTTATATAGATCGCTTATTAACAGAGGATTTGGGAGTGTACAAAGGAACAAAAGGGGAAAATAATGATTTTAAAGAAGAAAAGATGACTATCGCTGAGATCATAATCATTATACGAAAAATCTAGTAGCTTGTCAAATAAAATTACAAATAAAGGAAACACTACAACCAACGAAATTTTATACAAAAGGATAGATAATAGGGAAGGTGATAAAATGTGTGCAAAATAGAACACAAAAGATAGTATATTAATAGCTTTGATCAGGCAAATGAATTGCAAACATAGATAACAAAATGTTATTTAAAGACATCATTACACTGAAAATTTCTGAAGAAATTATTTTGAAAGTGCACAATGACAGACATAATTAGATATGATATAAACCAATACAAAAAAATATAAGTCCTGCAACTTCAAGGAAATATAAGGTATTGCATTAAGTTCAGATGACACGCATATTGAATTGGAGATTTATAAGTGATATTATAATGGTTGGTTTAAAGAAAAAAATAAGAGAATTTTGAAGATGAAGAATGTCAAATGATTGAAGAAAAAATATATTGGCCACGTTATGAGAGCGCTGGCACGGTCGCACAGACCTTCTCTTCCCTACGAGACAATGTTGGGGCATGGTGGAAGACACAAAGCACTGGGCTCATACTTAGCGACCATATTAGAATGCAAGATCACTTTGGATGTGCACAGTAACATGTCATAAGTTAATTAGTGTTATAATATGTAGACTGTAGTAGTTTTCTTTTGTATTATATTTCTTGTATATTTCCGCCTTCATATATAGGTGGGATGTTGCTTCGTAATGAAATCAATCAATTTTATCACTCAACATGGTATCCGAGGGCGTGCTCCTGGTGCCCTAGCGGTCCCGCCGACCGACTCCCTTCCGCTTCTCTCTACCGCCTCCCGCTCCCGTTTCCGCGCTCATCCCTCGCTTTCGTCGCGTCTGCGCCCTTCTCGCACATAGCAGCCAGTGGTTCTTCCGTTGTCCCTTCCTCTTTAGTCCCTGTCCGGCACCGGATCCTCAATGTAGTGAAGTGTCTGCCCCTTCCGGCGCCATCAGCGCTTCTTGGTAATTGAATGGAGTGGATTTCTCTTCCTCTCCCATTCAAGATCCATTTTTTCTCGGTGTAATTTGTCGTTTCTTGTTGCCCTAAGTCTTGGGTGGTCTCCAGATTTCTATTCTTGAGCCACTATGTCTAGCGCCTAGAGGTGATGATTCTTCCGCTCCCTCATCAGCGGTTGTCCCTCCAGTGAGTTCTCTCTGTGGGAACCATGAACATAATACTCCTCAGATTACTACCATTCGTCTGAATGATTCTAATTATCTTTCATAGTATCAGTCCATCACCTTGGCGCTCAAAAGTCTTAGACTCTTTGGCTATGTCAATGGCCAAATGAAGGAACTAGCCAAGACCTCTTCTGATTGGATACAGTGGGAGTAGTAGAATTCCTGCGTCATGTCATTGCTTACTAATTATATGCATGAGTCCATCCCTCGTAATTATTTATTTCTTAACAATGCCACAGACATTTGGAGACGAGCGGAATCTACATACTCTCTTTTGGGTAATGCCGCTCAGATTTTCCAATTGCGACGGAATATATCCTTACTCCAACATGGTGATCGCCCTCTTTTTGCGTACTACTTGGAGTTCATACAACTATATCAGGAATATGATCATTTTGATCCTCTCACTTTTGTTAACTTTGTCGATGAGGCGATGGTTCGTGTCATAGAAGACCGCAATCGAATCTTTGAATTTCTTCATGATCTTCATCGGGACTTTGATCGGATCAGTGTTCAGATTTTGAGGCGTCCACAATTACCGTCCCTTCTTACAGTTTACAACATTGTGCAGCAGGAATTCGATCGCCTCCAGGCCTTACTTGCTGATCCTTCCCCTGAGAATTTTGCTTTTGTTGTTGCCGCCCCTTCTATTCTTGGTGGTCGTTCATCCTGTGACTCAAAATTGAAGGGCTCTGATAAAGACCATATCCTTTGTCATTATTGTGGAAAGAACCGTCACACTCGGGACACTTGCTTCAGGCTCCATGGGTTCCCTTCACAAAAAGGAGTGCTCCACCTCGTGGCGGCTGTGGTTTTAGGAAAACTTATGGTCTTCATGCTTCTCATCGTTCTGCTCATCTCTTTGATGCTACTACGAACATTCCTCCTAGCCATTTCAGCACTGATGGCTCTGCTCTTCCCAACGCATTCACGGTGGATGAAGTGCTTTCCCTTTGTCGCTTGATGCAGGGTCTTTTTACGGAGTCTTCTGCCTCTTCCTCCTATGCCCACACGGGACTTCCAAGCGCTCATTTTGTTACCTCTCATCCTTCCACCCAGTGGACCATTGACTCTAGGGCACATATCATATGACTGGATCTGCTTCGGGTTTCATCTCATATATCACTCTCTCTAGTCGCGATAAGGTGAGCATTGCAGATGACTCTCTTTCATCTATTGCCGGAAAGGGTTCCATCTCCTGCTCCTCTTTCACTTTATCCTGTCTTTCATGTTCCCAATTTCACTCATAATTTACTTTTTATTAGTCATCTAATTAACTTCATACACTGCTTTGTGACTTTCCTTCCTTCCTCTTGTGTTTTTCAGGACCTGACGACAGGGAAGGTGATTGACTCTGGTAGAATGGTCAACGGTCTCTACGTGCTCGACTCCAGCCAGCTCAAACTCCTCAGGCACTTCATTCCAGGCTTCCAGAACTACCCATCCATTGTATTCCTGGCATTGTCGTCTGGGTCAGTCATCTACTCATATTGTGAAATTGCTCTTTCCTGTTATGTTTGTTGTTGTTTTTTATTTCTTTGTGTGTGATATATGTACTATTAACAAACATCATTGTACTACGTTTAATCATGTTTCATTACCTAGTTCAACCCTCTTTGCAGTTATTCATACTGATATTTGGAGTCCTTGCTCGATACCTTTTATTTCTAGTTGTGTGGTTTGTTCCTTTTCTCGTAACATGTAGTTATCTTTGTTATGGAACAAAAGTGATGTACTTCATAATTTTCACAAATTTCATAACATAATCTCCATTCAATTTCATGTCACCTTTAAAACTCTTCGCAGCGACAATGACCGCAAATATATAGATTAACAGTTTGAGTAATATCTTGCTGACCATAACATCCTCCACCAGACTACATGCGCATATTCCTCAGCTCAAAATGGTGTTGCTGGGGGGAAAAATCGTCATATACTGGAAGTCGCTCGCTACATTTTGTCCACCATGCATCTTCTCAAATTCTATTGGAGAGATGCGGTCCTTATTGCGGCATATCTTATTAATCGTATGCCCTCGTGCGTCTTTGGGAATGTCACTCCTCTTAGTACTCTCTGTGTCTCCTACTCATCATTTCCCTAAGGTGTTTGAATGTGTCTGCTTCGTTCACATCCACCACCCTTGTCCTACCAAACTTGATCCTCGTGCACTCAAGTTTGTCTTTAGTGGCTACTCTCCCACACAGAAGGGATACAAGTATTTTCACCCACCTACAAAGAAAGTGTTTGTCACTATAGATGTCATGTTTCGTGAATCTGAGGATTACTACCCTGCCTCGGGTGAACCTACATTTATAACGTCACATATTGTCTCTCTGCCAATACCTCCTCCTTATCACTCACTTCAGGAAAAGTCTACACCAGTAGAAGTAAGTCCATCTACTGCTCCTCTGTCTATTCCATCTACTACTCCGAGCTTGCAGGTATATACTCGGCGCACAATGAGGACCGACACACAAGATCTGACTATGCCACTGGAACCATCATTGGATCCTGATTCAGGGCATCCTGATCCCCCCATTGCCCTTAGGAAAGGTGATGCATCCTTCGTCGCATCTTAAGTCACGCATTTTATTTTTCAGCATTTATTTATTAACGTGTATTTCTTCAGCACATTTTATTTTGAAGTTAGTTGGACCATTGAGTTGACTGTCCGATGGGACTCTGAATAAATAGGTCCGGTAATTTTAGTTGTTAAGACGTAACGAACAAGCTTAAATCATTTAAAATACGCATAAAATGTAATTGAGTGAAAATTTCCAAATTTGTACAAAACAAAAAAAGAGAAATTTCCCAAACGTTCAAGTTATGTTTAGAAGAATATATTCTGGAGAGCCATAATTGGCAAAGCCTTTTGATATATATATATATATATATATATATATATATATATATATATATATATATATTGAAAAATCTTTCAACATCTATAGTTGGGAAAAAGCTACGGTTAGAATAATAACTTTTGGAAATCTGTTGATAAAGGAGAAAGGCCGTAAATTTTGGAAAAGATATTATAAATGAGAAAATTTGTTATAAAAAACCCCTCTGCTAGCCTTGAAAAGCAGCCGAAAAATTCAGAGAAAACAAAACACTGTTTATGTTTTCTCTGTATCTGGTCACCTGTTCGTCGGTACAATCTCCACGCCCAGACGTCGACAGCTAATTCCGCTCATCACCAACTTCCTCCGCTCATGCCACCAGCAACCCTACAATGCCCGATGGCCTCTTCCCCACTCGTTGGTGACTGCCCCGGCCGGTCGATGTCGACTATGACGTGCCAAATCCAGCGATTTGCCCATTGCCAGTTTTGTTGACGCCATCGACTTAAATCCGCCACTTCAGACGGTCTGGCGGCCCTCTTCCATCAACACCAGACGAGGATGACATCTCCCTTTCCCGACTCACACCCGACCCTTATCATTTGCTATCGAATTCAGCACATTCTTCCAGCAAACTGTTTACACCAACAAATATGCCTCTGCTTGCTTCGGAAATTGGGCGAATATTAATCCTCTGTGGTACCTTTGCTCGACCTCGCACCTTATTCGATTTTAATTTTATGCACTCATTTAAATGATTAAGAGCTTGCTCTGAACGTTCCAATTACTATTGTTATTGTTATTCATAAATTATTACATGTGATTTATGTGTGTGTCCGTACAAATCCCGCTACGGTTCAAGTTGTTAGGCGCCGCGAAATATTTTTCTAATAACAAATAACAATCTCATGAAGCTCAAACGGTTGAGAGTAATTTTGCGCGAAAACTCGATTTGACCCACTCGGCCTCTTTTAAAAACTAAAGAAATCAACTTATTTTCAAAAAAACTCATTTTATTTTATAAAAAAAAATTAAATAAATTATTTTCCTTAAAAAAATTAATTTTGAAACCCTAATTTGAGTGTACATCAGTTTGGTATCAGAGGATTTCAATTCCCTTCTACAGTGGATCGGTCGATTCGTTGTATTCTTTAAAATATATATATATATAATAAAAAAAATTAGAAAACGTTTTCTTGAAGTTATTTTAATCTCTAAATAAAAAAAAGAATTTTAAAATTATTTTTAAATTCTTAGTTAAAAAAATGGAGATTCTTGAAGCGTGCATGACAACTTTAATGAAAAACATCGAGTACGTCACTGCAAAATTTAAACAGAATTTGACTGGGTTGCGCACCGATGTACACAACCTTGAAATAACAATGTGCAAGCAATACGTCTTTCCTGACTACTTCCCAACTACATGTCAATTAGGGGAACCCGAGCTTCAAAATCTTAATGGTGATCTTACTAGTCACGTCGTTTCCCCCATGATCACCTTTACACCATTTAACTCCACTAAAGCACTCCCCCTAGTCGAGGAGTCTCGTCGTGATCCTCAACTTCAGGAAAAAGAGCTCCTTCCTCCTATTTATATCATCCTGATTAAAATAGTGACTCTGTTTGCCCCCACCGAATCACCAACTGTAGTCACTAAGTTTCTTCCCGAGCCTCTGCTCCAGGAAGAAAAATATATTATCAATGTGTCACTCACATTAGATGACACAATTTTGATCTCACTTCTCCCGGAGAAGGAGTTGACTAGTGATGAGTCCCACTTTTTAGATGTCATAGACTCGATCTACGCATGTCCTGATTCTCTTAGGTCACTACAACCACCAACACTTGAGTCTATTGACATTATGTTTGATTGTTACCCACTCAAAGCACTAGCGTCACCACCATATATTGACTTTGTATTTGGAGAACATCATTCTATATCATCACATCATCCTATAAATATAGATATGTTTGAAACAAAAATATTTTCAAATTATCAATATATTTAAGAAGACTCGTGTTGTAAGGATACTGAGAACTCCAAAAAAAATTTACTCTCAATAAGGATACACGTTTTAAAAGATTTCTCTAGAAACATTTAAATGATAAAATTGGGGTCAATTTTAAATTTTGTAATATCAACTTAGATATAAGCGGATCTGTGAAATTGCAACAATATATTAATTAATTTACGCCGTATTTTGGAACATACTAAGGGGTCGAATGGACACCAAATTCGAGTTTAGTAGCGTTTACCACTCTCTAACTGATGAACTAACTAAAATCGTTAATCAGAGTTTGGGGAATCTTCTTAGGTGTTTAATCGAGGAGAATCTAAAGCAATGAAATCGTGTACCCCCACAGGAAAATTTCATTTGTAATAATTCTAAAAGTTGATCTCTTAATATATCTTCTTTCAAGATTTTCTACTCGTTGCCCCGTCCACCTGACCGCCATCGTCTTTCATTCCATGAAAGTATTTATTTTGATCCGCAAGCACATATCAATTATTTAAACGAGTTGCATAAAATTACTGCTAATATTTTGCGAGCAACTTTTGAACATTACAAACTCACGGTCGGTCGTTATCGTCGTTTGTATTTTTCAAAGAAGGGTCTAATGATTGTTTACTGAAGGAGGTTTGGGCTATATTTGGTTCGGCGGTGGCGGGTGCAGCCGGCGGGTCGAAACGGGACTTTGGAATCGAAGGGAGAGAGGCGGGGGTCGAAACGGAGAGGATCGGTGCAGTTTGCTCCTTGTTGCGGGTTGAAACGGAGCAAACGCCGCCAGACGGCGTTTGTTTACCCGCCGTCCGATGGCGTTTGCCCCAAACGGCCGGCGAAAACGTCGCGCCAAAAGAAGCCTTGGTCGCATTGGGCCACCAGTTAAGCCACCCATCAAGGCCCCAGATATTCCACCCGATCCAGCACCAACGACGATGTCAAATCTCCCCATTGCCAGTCTTTGCAAAGTCTAGAAGGGGTCGAGCTCTTTCAACCCCGGGAGAATTGATGCATCCTTTGTCGCATCCTAAGTCACGCATTTTATTTTTCAGCATTTATTTATTAACGTGTATTTCTTTTGCACATTTTATTTTGAAGTTAGTTGGCATATCGGGTTGATCGTCCGATGAAACCCTGAATAAATAGGTCCTGTAATTTTAGTCGTTAGGACGTAACGGACAACCTTAAATCATTTAAAATACACATAAAATGCAATTGAGTGAAAATTCCCATATTTGTACAAAACAATAAAAAGAGAAATTTCTCAAACGTTCAAGTTATGTTTAGAAGAATATATTCTAGAGAGTCATAATTGGCAAAGCCTTTTGACATAAATATTGAAAAATCTTTCACAGCTATAGTTGGGAAAAAGCTACGGTTAGAATAATAACTTTTGGAAATCTATTGATAAAGGAGAAAGGCCGTAAATTTTGGAAAAGATATTATAAATGAGAAAATTTGTTATAAAAAACCCCTCTGCTAGCCTTGAAAAGCAGCCGAAAAATTCAGAGAAAACAAAACACTGTTTATGTTTTCTCTGTATCTGGTCACCTGTTCGTCGGTACAATCTCCACGCCCAGACGCCGACAGCTAATTTCGCTCGTCACCAACTTCCTCCGCTCGCGCCACCAGCGGCCCTGCAGCGCCCGACGGCCTCTTCCCCACACATTGACGATTGCCCCGGTCGGTCGATGTCAACTCTGACATGCCAAATACAGTGATTTGCCTATTGCCAGTTTTGTCGACGTCGTCCACTTCAATCCACCACTTCAAAAGGTCCGACGGCCCTCTTCCATCAACACCAAACGAGGACGACATCTCCCTCTCTCGGCTCACACCAGACCCTTATCGTTTGTTGTCGACTTCAGCACATTCTTCTAGCAAATTGTTTACACCAACAAATCATCTGCTTGCTTCGGAAATTGGGTGTATACTAATCCTTTTTGGAACCTTTGCTCGACCTCGTTCCTCATTCGATTTTAATTTTATGCACACATTTAAATGATTAAGAGCTTTCCCTGAACGTTTAATTACTCCTATTATCGTTATTCATAAATTATTGTTTGTGGTTTATGCTTGTGTTCATACAAATCCCGCTACAGTTGAGAGTAATTTTCTAATAAGTTGTTAGGCGCCGCAGAATAATTTTCTAATAACGACTAACGATCTCTTGAAGCTCAAATGGTTGAGAGTAATTTTGCGTGAAAGCTCAATTTGGCCCGCTTGACCTCTTTTAAAAATTAAAGAAATTAACTTATTTTCAAAAAACCTCATTTTATTTTATACAAACAACAACACTCAAGCCTTTAACCCACTAGTGGGGTCGGCTATATGGATCCTTTGTCGCCAGTGTGCTCTATCTTTTGTCATAATCTCAATAATGCCCAAGTACATCATATCTTTCTTTATAGTTTCATTCCAAATCTTTATTGATCTACCCCTCCCTCGTTTAACATGCCAATAGACTAGACTCTCACAACGCCTAATAGGTGCCTCTAATGGTCACCTTTGTACGTGTCCAAACTATCTTAGTCAAGCTTCTCTCATCTTCTCTGGAATTGGTGCTACTCCTGTCTTAAACCGGATACATTCATTCCTAATTTTATCCAGTCTCGAGTGTCCATGCATCCACCTAAGCATTCTCATCTCCGCAACTCTCATTTTTTGCTCATTTTATTTTATAAAAAAACAAAATAAAAACTATTTTCCTTAAAAACAATGAATTTTGGAACCCTAATTTGAGTCTACATCAAAAGGTATCCGCACTTGTACTCTACATCCTCTATCACATTATGTATCTTACGACTCTTTTTCTATTTCCCACAAACCTTTGTGTCCTCCCTTACTTCTCTTTCCATACATGCATCATGGAAGCAGGCCCTGGAGGTCCCTATGTGGAGAGAAGCGATGTTTGAGGAAATGACTACCCATGAGAAGAACCATACATGAGATTTGGTGCATCTTCCCTAAGGAAAGAAGATTGTTGGGTGCAAATGAGTGTTTTCTGTCAAACAAAAATAGCAAGGGATTGTCGAAAGGTATAAGGCAAGGCTGGTGGCAAGGGATTATACACAAATCATTGGAATTGACAATCAGGAAAAATTTGCCCCGGTGGCAAAGATGAACACTATTAGGGTCTTGTTATCTTGTGCTGCTTGCAAAGGTTTGGACCTTTGGCAATTTGATGTGAAGAATGTGTTCCTTCATGAGGATCTGGATGAGGAAGTCTACATTTTTATTCCACCAGGCTTCACTCCTAAAAGTGCAGAAGGGAAAGTCTGCAGATTAAAGAAGGCTCTATATCGGTTGAAACAATCTCCAAGAGCCTGGTTTGGGAGATTTCACAAAGCTATGGTATCCAACATGACCGCACTAAACACATTGAAGTAGAACGACATTTTATTAAGGAGAACATTGAGAAGGGAATTGTGTATACTCTTTTTGTTCCCTCTAACAGACAACTTGTTGACATTCTCACAAAAGGGTTGAGTGGAAATATGTTTGGAAGAATTGTTAATAAGTTGGGCATGATTAACATCTCATGTCCAACTTGAAGGGGAGTGTTATAATATTGTAGTAGTTTCCTTATGTATTAAATTTCTTGTTTATTTTCGCTTGTATTATCCACCTCCATATATAAAGGGAATGTTGCTTTGTAATGAAATCAATCAATTTAATTGCTCGACAATTAGTAATACTATTAAACATTTAATAAATATTAATTAATAAATTGTATGTGCCTGATAGGTTAATTGATGAATATTAATTAACTAATAAGAATTAAATTTAATTAATAAGGTTTCCTTATTATGTGTCTTATATTGTAACTAAAGAAAGAGTATTTACTTAACTAGTGTCTTATCAATCTATATAGACGAGTCATGTAAGAGTGGAGAACTTTTGGGATCATTAGTTTTAATCTTCAAGAGAAGGCTCCCACTCTTTGGAAGAACAAGTCCTTAAGAATTTCTTGGAGAGGAAACTCTTTGAGAGAACAGGTCTTCAAGAGTTTGATGAGAGTTCACTTCATGGATGTGTATCATTCTGTTTTAGTGCAAGCTCATTTTCCATGTGTGTGATCCTTCTTCCTCAGCACCTCTAGTTTTATTTTCATAACAATGATCTGACCTACCGCCTACTATCCATGCAGTCATCGAGTATGCGTCCCTCGACCCAAAAACAAGACATGGAAGACCACTATACCTATACCAACATCTACGCTACCCTTCATCGTATCGAACAAACCTAGCCTTGTTCCCTTAACTCCTCTCTCATTTCAACAAACCTCTAGCTTTGCAACAACATCTATACCCATTGCACCCTCACCGCCCAAGAATGTTTCCCAAACTCACTTTTCCAGACTTGCTCCAGTGTTACAAAAGCCAACAACCCCCCCGCCCCCAACCGCTTCGCTAACAAAAATTCATCCCTAATCTAAGAGTTAGAGGTGATGATAGACCACCTTCCCAACCAAGACCAAGGCATGCATCATTTTCAAAAATGCCATAAACTATCTTACACATCCTCCTCCCACCTCGCAGAATGTTAATCAAACACCGAAAGAACTCATCCCAACACCAACATTTCTACCGTCGTCGTTGTCAAACTCACTCCAAGGTCAATCACTTTTCCCCATCCACAATCGTATCGTAAAGCCAACCACTGGCTGCTTCGTCTTCCCCCCACCGACAAAATCACGATCCATCGTGCTCCTTAAGTCACACCAACCACCACATCCCGTCCATCATTATCTTCTCCTTTCCTTTTACCTTTCAATATCAAGTGGCATCGCTGTCCAATTCAGTCACGATATTTACTCTAACTCATTTTTCACATGTTTAACCCATCAATACCAACACCTCATGTGCTTATAGGCCAAAACCTAAGGTTTAAGACCCAAGATTTACAGTCCCATACTCACTAGGCCCAATTCAATCAATTCAATCACTTGTACAACACTCATGCAGGTTCATTTCATTGGACCCCAGTAACCTATAACAAAAACCAATTCTACTCTAAATACCACCCAAAATTTCAAAATCTTGGACAACCCAATACACATTTTTACAAGTTCATTCTAACATTGAAACTAGTACACCAAATTATCATCAAAATTATTGCAAACACTTGTGCCGTTTCACGGATTCATGTTATTATCATCAATTTCACAACATGTGTCATCTTCGCACTTGTTGTAGCGTATCTTGCTTCACCAACTATAGTTGATCATGTCATGACTCCCCCACCACAAATCTTCTCACAACAACCCCACAATGACATGAAACCAAGGAAGCTCCACTTAATCACTGATGACCACAATCTACTCCACAAACAATCACTGAGGATTGACCAAATTATCTACACTGTCAAAATTGCAAATATCCAAATAAATTTTCTCCACATACAACTTCGGTTTTGACGACTTATGATGACCGGGCACCTTGCTTCTTTACGGACTGCCTTAGGGCAAGGCATGTTATGGGAGCATGGGCTCAAACCTGCCCCTCCCTACGAACCATTGTTGGGTCGCGAGGAAGGGGCATATCACGTTAGTTTCACATGCAACAACCATGTTAGAATGCAAGGAGATCAATTTGGGAAACATGTCACTGTTATAAATTAATTAAAATTATTATTTACTACATATTAGTAATTAATTAACTATATGAACAATATTAGTTTATTAAACTTAATTATTTTCTTATTATCTTTTATTGAAACTAAGAAAATAATCTCTCTTTAATTAGTGTGCCCGTTGAGTCAATGTAAGGGAGGAGTCATGTAAAAATTGGTAATCCTTTTGGAATTAATAGTCTTACTCTTGGAGAGAAGATCTTTTGAGGAACAATCCCTCGAGAGTCTCTTGGATAGAAATTTCTCAGGGAACCTTCTCTCAACCGTTTAGCGGAAGTTTGATTCCCAAATCTAAATTATTTTGGTATATTTTAGATTTTTAGTGCAATCATCTTCTTCAGTATGCACCATTTCCTTCTTCCACCACATCTCAAGTTTCATTTTTGTAATGCAACAACTAGGAGTAAAGGAGATGCTCAGAATTATAACAAACATACAGTCAAATTTATGAGCCAAAGAATGAAATTATGGTATAAAGTACTGGAATTTAAACTTCAAAAATATATCGAGATAGGAAAATCCACTAAAAAAGCTAATTTTGTTCTAAGATGTGAAAAGTGTCACGAGTGGATAAATGGTTTTCATAAGAATGTATTGATGATGAAGATGATGATATCATTCTTAGATCACATAACACTTAACATTGATAGAAACTCAATTCCAACATCAGCCACTGGCCCACTACAAAGAAGTAGTTATTTTGTGCTTCCAAAAGATTTTCACAATCACAATTTCACATCACATCATGAAAAAAATTAAACCAAAAAAACAAACATGTGGATAAATAAATTATTTGTGGATACAACATAATCAAGTGTTATTTATTTGCATTAGTTTAACCATTTTTTAGAAAACACAAATATTATTTGTTTGAATAGCCTCCATTTGGACCCATCAAACTTCAAAACACTATTTTATGCATGATTCCAACTGCATGGAGGGAGATCCGTTTAAGAACACAGTTTTATCTTTAACTGCAACCGCTCCATCTCCATACGCGGCCACCCACCCAAACAAACCCATAGTATGATAACCTACAAAGGTAACCTTAGATGGTTACTAAACTACATCAAGAATAGAAAAGAAAAGAAATCTAACAAAGGTAATATACCCGCATTATCAACAATCATATCAGAGGATAAATGCCTTAGACAAACAAAAGCACCAAATCAATCAAACTAGGATAAGACCTAACAAGCACGTTCTTTTGATGTGCTCACTAGATGAACAAACTTCCAATTATGAGAAAGGGCGGGAAGAAACGTCTAATCCTAAGAATCCTCCATAAATGACCAATCTTTCCTCACTCTTTAAATCATGATCTTCTTTTCAGTGCTCCTTTTTACAAAAACACAAAATCAAATAGAATTTTTTTAAAAAAAAGTAAATCATTCACAGATTCATCGTCTTACGGTAGCAATAAACAAAAATTTTTTTTGCTTACCCTTGGTAGAAGGCTTCGCCGGAGGATCCGGCAGATCATCAACAGGCTGGATGAGAACACCGCCGTTCATAACCTTATTACTGGCGCCGGCAGTTTTTGCCTTACCGGCAGCCCACCCATCCGGTTTCCCTTCTCCGGCTCCCTTTCCCTCTCCGGAGCTTCCGGAGGCGGCGGCGCCGCCGTCGCAAGAAAAGCAAGACGTCGTCTTTTCCTCAGCTGCGGCCATTGTAGGGGGTTTGCAAGCTCACCGAATCCGCCGTAATATCTTCCGTCACTGCGATATGACATACAGCAGACCTCGGTCGCCTTCTGTCCCTCTTCCCCCCTTGCGCCTCTCCTCCGATCTCCGCTTTCCCTCTGTTTAATACCACAACCGCCGCCACAAAAGGAAAGCTCTCGCCGCGCCGCCGTGGCCGGGGGGCCTCTATGTGAATTTATAATAGCGCGGCTTTTCCAAATCGAACGGACCCTCAATCTCTCTCGCTCGCTCTCTCAAGTTGGAAAGGTTGGCCTTGGCCAGCCGCAAGATGGCATCCAGATATTTCCGCTATCTCCCCGCTCTCTTGGATTTTCTAAATGGCTCCACTGATATATTGTGGTTTTTGTAACATATATATAGTCCCATCTCGCCAGCAGTTTGCTTATCACTGATGAGTTCCGACCACCGGAAACCGCCGGTGACCACACCGCATCCCGCATTCAAGATTGGGAGATGCCCGTGATTTGGTCTGGATTCCTTATTTTATTTTATTTTTTTCTGCTTGTGTATCTTTAATTGCAATAACTTTACTAAAAAAATATTGATGTAGAGCTTTATTTTATTTTTTTATTTTTGGTTAGACTTGAATACATAGAACTGTTGAATATGTTTGTTGCGGCCAACTCAAACATTTTGGTAGATCGGGCTAAACTAGGTCATCTTACTCTGTGGAGTGGTCTAGCGCGCACACAGTTACTGAATAAGCAGAAGCACATAATACAATCTTAACGAGGAAAAATCTCTTAAATTGGTAAAAAATCACGTGATCGGTACGGTGCTGGTCAAATTTCACTATTGGCGGTTGTTTACAGATCGTATGGAGAACTGAGGGCGACAGGCTGCTCATTGTTACAACAATGGGATGAGAGATTGAGAATGTTCGGTGGGCGACATGCCACCTAACACGAAGCTGGTACTTCTCTATGCTCTGATGGGGTGTTTATGGATGTTGCTCGACGAACTTCGCGGCGGAGCGCACAGAGATGCGGTGACGACGACTTGAGTTGCGTTGCGCACGTAGGAGGCTTTGCAGAATGTCGCGTCGAACATCTTCTTGGGAATGTAGTGGACTTAGAATGATTTTCGGGCGGCCCGACTGGTAGAGGAGACTCGTCGGAGGATTTCGACAGAGCTCCGACCTGAGGAAGAAGAAGACTGAGAGAAGAAAAGTTAGAAATAAAGGGAGTAATAATGTCTTTTTATAGGCGGCAGGAGGTGGTTATGCGGTTTATCCGCATACCGTAACCACACACAATTAATACTTGAAGACCGCATTTAATACAGTTCCAGGCGTATATGACATGCATAATATTTACTAAATGTAGACCATTTTTAATTAATGATAACCCCTAACTAATCATGACGGTTAGTGAGTGGTTATGTACGAAATGGACTGTGGGTGATCGTGACGGAATGATCAGACAGCGGGGAAGGTCTGCTACAATAGAGCGGCCACCACACCACAGACGGTCATTGGCGATGGGAGTGGAGGAGTTGTGGTCGGCAAGGCGGTTGACCGCAGCTGGAGAACCTGCGGGAAGGGGCGATCGAGGCGCGGCCGCTCCTTGCGGGCGACGGCCCGCGGCCGCGGGGTGGGGTGGCCAGACTCGACCGCCCCATGCGGGCGGCATTCCGTGGTCATGGGGAGGGGCGGCCAGGCACTTTCGTCCCTTACGGGTGGCGTCCCGCGGCCAAGGGAGGCGGTAGTGGGGAGGGGCGGGCGGGCACGACCGCCCCTTATGGGTGGCTTTCCGCGGTCACGGGGAGGGGCAGTCGGTTCGTGGTCTCCCCTTGTAATCGGAAGCCCGCAGCCGCAGAAGACGGCCCTAGGGAGGGGTGTTTGCGGTGTGGCCCCGACGTAGTCGACCAGTCACAAGTCGCCCGGTGCCAGTGATGGCGGTACGGGCAGCTGGTTATGGTGGTGGATTAGATAGTGCACGCAGATCGCGTGTGGCGATCGCGTGTGCGTTGGTAAAACCCATGATCACACCAAGTTAGTGAGGGATCATGGGGAAGAGGCTATACACACCCAAAAATCTCTACAAATTCAGTAATGGCATCATCATATGCCCCCAAAATTCTCGGTGATTGGAATCGAAGCATGAGAAGAACGAGGATTTTATCTGTGTCTTCTTCCCTGGCGATCATGGTGGCAAGTGTAGCATCATTACTTGTATTGAGTCATTAAAACACTAGTGTACCCAATAAAAGTGACTCATACCTCTACCCAATGTTCAAAAGATCTAGGAGGTGACCATATTTGGGGGCGTTGAGCTAATGAACTCCGATCTGAGTTCTGTCTGTTCTTATGACTTCGTATAGTCAATACAAGCGTGATGGAACTTATTGCATTGCAATTCAGAGTCAGACGGCTAATATGACCATTTTGACCTTTTAGTGCATCGCGCCGCACGAATTTTGGATATTTAGCACACTAACTTTGATTTGACCCCGGTCTGTGGCGTCGAATTCATATGATCAATACGAAATCAACAGAGTTTGCCCCAGTCAATTTCGATGACGGGTAGTCAATATATGGTCAACCAAACATTATTGTGCACCGAAAAACGTGAGCACACCAATTATGGCACGATACCCCAACATACACATCTCCTGATGACATGAACCTACTTTGACCTTGACCAGCATGAGGGATCCACCCTATGGTTGACTTTGGTCAAACCCTCCTTTTTTTTCTTTTTTGGAATTTCTTCCCAAAAGAAGAGTGCACCTCCTCCCCATAGTTTGCATGAGGCTTCATCTCTTAATAGCATGGGCATCAGCCACTAGCAAGCTTGGGTTGATAATGGGCCAAGAAAGAGCCCACCCCTCCCCTCTTCTCTTCTCTTTTCTCAAATCCCAAAGCCCAAAACCAAGTTCTCCCACCTTAGAATGCTAACACCTGAATTGTACTGGACCAATAGATTTAGGCAAGGATCACTATGTCTTTTAGGAAACCTGTCTTGACCTCATTGTATAGATCTAAATGTCAATTAGAATTGATTCTAAGGGTTAGTAGTTAGGTTTGGAAGCTGCCCTCAAGACCAGGTTTTTCAGTTTTGGAGACCAGGTCATTTCGTCGAGCTCAGTACGATGAATCGTCGAACTCCATTCGACGATCGTTGAGCTCACTTCGACGAATCGTCGAACTCCATTCGACGATCTCTGAGCTCAGCTTCAACGAGTCGTCGAACTCCATTCGACGATCTTCGAGCTCAGATCGACGTTCTTGACTCCAGTTTGATTCTCTATGTCTGAGCTCAGTTCGACGATAGTTGAGCTCAGATCGACGATCTCTGTTTCTATCTAAGTTCAGTCTCTGAGCTCAGTTCAACGATAGTGGAGCTCAGTTCGATGTTTTTCTGAAGAGTTAGACGTTTTTCAAGATTCAAATTCAGACAGTTGTGGAATTATTCTCAGCATTTATGTCAGAGATCCTGTAGTCGTTTTTAATTAATCTGGAGCAAATTTCAAGGAATTTTCAAGGAATGTTTTATTGGACTTTCCTCTAGAAGACAAATGCAGTTAAGGAAGTCATTTATTGACAGGCTAACGGCTATCTTGGACAGAGGATCATTTCTATTCAGATCAAAAGAATAAAAGATCAGTTTTTCATTCTCTTCTCAGAGTTAGACATACATATTCTGCAACAACAACAATTACACAACAGAAAGAAAGACAGTTGCAGATATTCTCAGTCTCAAAAATTCATACAAGAACACACATCACAAAATGAGATCAACTAACTAAAATTTTCAGATCTCTCTTGATTCAAGTGTTCAAAGGTCATCATCATTCAAGACTGCAGACACCTCACATTTCAGCTGTTGCTGAAATCATCTTTTGCTGAAGATCAAATCATCTGAAGGCCTATCACCCTACTGCAAAGCTTCACTTCCTGAACAACTCAAGATCTCAGGGGGAACTTTGACAACATCCACTATCTTCTCTCTGACTGTTGATAGAGAAGATCATCTCATCCCTTTCTCTCTCTCTCTCTCTTTTGTAAAGGGTTTTTCAAACTCCCTTCAAAAGTTTGTGATTGGTTTCTGAGACCTTATCAAAACTCAGTGGTGGCAAGACACCTGATCAAAAAATTTGGTTTGGTTTTTGAGCACCTTATCAAAAGCTCATTGGTACCCAGGACACCTGATCAACTCATCCTGCAGTGGATTCCTACCTAGGGTGGTAGAAGAGTGGATGTACCCAAGTTGATTGGGGAACCACTATAGCTCCTTGTGTCATCTGGTTGTTTGTCTTACTTTTGTTTCTGGCTGTGGTTTGGGATTGCTTTGTGATTGATCTGTGATTGTTCTGTATTTAGATTTACTTTATGTTATTTGCTTCCTTGTTCACTTAGGAATACAACAACAGTTGTAAAAAGTTTTTAGCAAACACCATACTCTATTCACCCCCCCCCCTCCTCTAGAGTATATCAGATCTAACTTGCACTTTCAATTGGTATCAGAGGGAGGTTGGTTAAAAATATCACACCTTAGTGGTTGTACAGGCTAACACTTGAACCCAAAGATCCCTCCAGTTAGATCTGCTTGTTTTGATTTTGATTATTAGGATTATTTATTCACAAAACATGGCCCAAAACAAAGATTATGCTAGCACCAGACCTACAGTGTGCAATCTATCTAAGTTTGCACTTTGGAAGGCAAGGATTAGACTGTACATGAACTCTATTGATGAGGACATTTTCAATTCTGTTTTGACAGTGTGTCCAAGACCTCCAGAGAACACAAGTATAAGTGCTGTTCCACCCCCGTCAGGGACAGATGCAGAAATAAAGAAATGGAAATTGACAAATGCAAAGGCTATGAACATTCTAGCCCAGACTATTTCTGATGAGATATTCCAAAAGGTAGCTAAATGCACTCAGCAAAGGACATCTGAGACAAGCTATCTGAGATAGTCTCAGGATCTGCTGATGAGAGAAAAGACAGAAGATCTCACCTCATAATCCAATATGAGAATTTCAAGAAAGGAGAAGCTGAGTCAGTAGCAGACATGTATAACAGACTCAGTCTCATAGTCAATGAGCTGAAAACTTTGGACAAAGAGATCTCATTGACTGAGCTAAATGATAAAATCCTAATGTGCTTCCCAAGCACTTGAGACTCAAGTGTCTGGCCAATCAAAGATGCCAGAAGTCTAAATGAGATCACCACTGAAGCTCTCTTGGGCAAGCTGAAGTCTTATGAGTTGCTCATTAAGAATAGAGAAGAAGAGCAGAAGGCTGCCTCACCAGCCACAAAAAAGGAAAAGTCAATAGCTTTCAAAGCCACTGAAGATCGGTCTGAAGACAAGGTCACAGGTAATGAGGAATTGCTAAGTCTACTGGCCAAAAGATTTTACAAAATGGCCAGAAACGACTTCAGGAAAAGATCATACAAAGAGCATGACAAGCCAAGTTATGATAAATCAAATAACAAAGAAATTATTTGCTTTGATTGCAGGAAACCAGGCCACATTGTGCTTGACTGTGCAGAAAACAAAAACAAGGATAAAAAGGACAAGAAAGAAAAAAAAACAAAGACTTCAAGAAGAATAGCAATGACAAACCCTCCTCCAGCAAGAACAAACACACAAGGAAGGGATTTGTTGCTGAAACTTGGAGTGAGACAGAAGAAGAATCAGAAGCTTCATCCAGCTCAAGTGATGATGAAGATGATGCTGATGAAAAGGAATTCCACATGATGGCTATCAATGCCTCACAACACAATTCTGATGCAGAAGAGTCAGAGTCAGACTCAGAGACTCAATTTGAAGAGGACCAGGTAATACGTTCTTTTGATTTTAACTCTGAGGACTTCAAGTATGAGTTTAAAGCACTATGTTTAGACTTATTAAAATCTGAGAAGGAAATCATTTCTCTCAGAAATCAATTATCTGAACATAGTATCTTAAAATCAGAAAACCTCAAACTCTCTGAAGAGTTGGAGTGTTGTAGGGAGCAGATAGCTTCACTGAAAAGTGAGCTATCAGACGCCAAAAAGATTGAAGAATCCCTTAATGAGAGAAGTATCAAGCTAATGGACATTACAAGCACAGTGAACTCAAGATTCAACAGTATACTGGGCTTGGGTGCTTCATCCAGCCAACCTATAGTTCTAACAACCCCAATTAAATTTATCTCTGATAAAGGTAATGAAGTTGTAGAGGTAGCTAGGAAAAATTCTGACTTACCTAAGAAAACAAGAGTTCAACAGAAATCGTCGAACGGAGCTAGACGATCGCCGAACGAAGATCAACGATCTCAGGCAAAATTGTCGAACTCAGGTCGATGATCTCTAAACCCTGAACTCTGCCACAGTCGATCTTCGAACGGAGCTCGACGATCTGACCCAAGATCGTCGAACTCAGCTCCACGATCGTCGAGCAGAGATCAGAGCTTTAAAAACCTATTCAAAGGTAAATCAAAATCCCAACCTAGGGGTCCTTCATCCCAAAGATTTAACCCTTATACTGAATGGATAATATCTCCAAGGAGATATCATCCTGAAGGTTATAAGAGTCAACCAGGGATGTCATTTATTTCTGAATTTAAAGGTTATCAACCTACACCCAAGGTAAACTGGGTCAAAAATAAGTAAATTGCTTTATGTGCAGGTGAAGACCTATCCAACATCAAACCAGCAATGGTATCTGGATAGTGGGTGCTCCAAGCACATGACAGGAAGCAAGGACAATTTCACATCCTTCAAAGCCAAGCTTGGACCCAAAGTAATATTTGGAGATTCAAACTTTGGACTAATAAAAGGATATGGTGCAGTCCAAATTGGCACAATCACATTCAAGAAAGTGGCCTATGTGGAAGGACTGAAGCACAACTTGATCAGTATCAGTCAACTATGTGATGAAGGCTACCAAGTGACTTTCAGCAAATCCTTATGCAAGATCAAATCAGAGGACAACACAACTGTGTTGACAGGTAAAAGGAAAGGTAACATCTATTTAGTAGACTTTCTTTCAACAGAAGTAGATATTTGCCTGTTTAATTCTATTTGTAGACCTAATGAGTTATGACATAAGAGACTAGGGCATATAAACCTTAAAACCATTGCTAGGCTATCCAAGGACAACCTTATTAGAGGACTACCTTCTGGCCCCTACAAGAAGGAAGGACTCTGCAGGGCTTGTCAATTAGGCAAGCAAACCAAAAATAGTTTCAAGTCACTTAATAAGAGTGATTCACCTAGGATTTTGTATCTGTTACACATGAATCTTTTTGGACTCATTACAGTACAAAGCTTAGGAGGGAAATCTTACACTTTAGTGTTGTAGATGACTTCTCTAGATTCACATGAGTGTTCTTTCTGAGGAAGAAGTCTGATAACTTTAAGTGTTTGATAGAGTTTCTCAAATGCATACAGACTGAGTTCAATACTCACATTGCCCTGATCAGAAGTGATCATGAGACAGAGTTTGATTCTCTTCTTATGCAAGAGTTCTGTCAGAGTGAAGGGATCAGACACACTTTCTCAGCTCCTAGAACTCCTCAACAAAATGGGGTAGCTGAAAGGAAAAATAGAACCCTTATTGAATCTACCACTACATTGTTGTCAGATGCTCACATTCCTCTATCCTATTGGGCAGAGGCAGTGAACACCTCCAACTATGTGTTGAATAGAAGTTTAATACATAAACTGAATGGCAAGACTTCCTATGAATTACTCAAAGTGAAGAAACCTAAAGTAGACTATTTTAGAATTTTTGGTTGTATTTGTTACATTCATAATAATGACAAGAAATACTTAGCAAAATTTCAAGCTAAAGCTGATGAAGGAGTGTTTCTGGGATACTTCATGATCAGTAAAACTTATAGAGTATATAATAAATCAAATCTTAAAATTAAAGAATCTGTTCATATATCTTTTGATGAATCTAACATGTATTTCAAGGAGAAGAATACTTCTACCATAAAACCTTTGCAGGTACACTCTCTTGCTGAAGACTTGGACAGGTTACAAATCATTCAAAAAGAGGAAAGCAGTGAAGATGAAGAAGACATTCAACATCTTGAAGAGCCAGTTGTTGTACCACAAGAGGAAACAACAACACAGGTTGGTGAACAATCAACATCCCCTGTTGATTTAGTAACATCAAGAGACCATCCAATTTCCCAAGTGATTGGATACATCTCAGCTAGTGTGCAAACCAGAAATCAGGTCAACCAAAACCTGATGCACACTTGCTTCCTTTCTCAAATTGAACCTCAATCCATTCAAGATGCAGAGCAAGATCCACACTGGATCATTGCAATGCAAGAAGAGTTGCATCAATTTGAAAGGAACAAAGTTTGGGAACTAGTATCAAGGCCTAAGGATCACTCTATTGTTGGAACAAAGTGGGTATTCAGAAACAAATTGGATGATCAAGGAGTCATTGTAAGGAACAAGGCAAGGCTAGTTGCTCAAGGGTACTCTCAAGAAGAAGGGATAGATTATGACCAGACTTTTGCACCAGTTGCAAGGTTAGATGCCATAAGAATCTTCTTAGCATATGCAGTACACAAAGGTTTCAAAGTATACCAGATGGATGTAAAGAGTACTTTTCTCAATGGAGATATCAAAGAAGAAGTCTATGTCAGACAACCCACAGGTTTTATCTCTTCAACTCATCCTGATTATGTTTTCAAATTGCATAAAGCATTATATGGTCTAAAGCAAGCTCCTAGAGCATGGTATGAGACCCTAGCATGCTTTCTTCTGAAAAATGAGTTTATAAGGGGTAGAGTAGACCAAACTCTTTTTATTAGAACTCATAAGTCTCATACCCTACTAGTACAAATCTATGTAGATGATATTATATTTGGTTCTACTGATTCAAATTTGTGCATAAGATTTTCCAACCTAATGCATTCTAAATTTGAAATGAGTAGCATGAGTGAGCTATCCTTCTTTCTAGGATTGCAAATCAAACAACATGCTGAAGGCATATTTATTTCTCAAACCAAGTATGCAAAAGAATTGGTTAAGAAATTTGGTATGTTTGAAGCATCATGTATGAAAACACCTATGCCTACCAATGCTGTATTAGATGCTGATGAACATGGGAAACCTGTTGATCAGACAACATATAGAGCAATGATTGCCTCTTTATTGTACCTTACAACTAGTAGACCTGACATAATGTTTGTTACATGTATATGTGCTAGATTCCAAGTGAGCTCTAGAGAGTCACATCTAACCTTAGTAAAAAGGATTCTCAGGTATGTAAAAAGTTGTCCAAATCTAGGTCTCTGGTATCCAAAAGATTCAGCATTTGACTTAACTGGATTTTCTGATGCTGATTATGCTGGATGCAGAATAGACAGGAAAAGCACCAGTAGAACTTGTCAGTTTCTTGGTGACAGACTTGTCTCCTGGTTTTGCAAGAAACAAACATTTGTGTCAACTTCAACTGCTGAAGCTGAATATCTGGCTGCAGGTAGTTGTTGTTCACAAATATTGTGGATTCAAAACCAACTCCTAGACTATGGCTACAACTTAGAGAAGTCAAAAATATTTTGTGATAATACCAGCGCTATTTCTATAGCACAAAATTCAGTTCTCCATAGTAGGACAAAACACATAGAAATTAGGCATCACTTTCTAAGGGATAATATTGAGAAAAATAAAATTGAACTTCAATATATCCCAACTGATTTGCAAAGGGGAGATATTTTCACCAAACCCTTGGATGAAAAGAAACATACATTCTTCCTGAATCAGTTAGGAATGTTAGATGGAGGAAGTCTAAACTAAGATCCAAGATTTTAAAATTATAAAAATGATCAAGACTAGGCAAACACCTTAATTTTTCTAGAGTATAAGAGTGTTTCTGATCTTTGAACTGCGCTCGACGATTTTCCCCCAGATCGTCAAACGGAGATCGACGACTTCCGAAATCGTCGACCAGAGTTCAGCGCTTCTCAGATAGTGCTAAACTATCTTTCTCAGGTCAGCGATCGTCGTGCGGAGCTCGACGATTTTATTTTCTGAACTATCGTCGAACGGAGCTCGACGCTCTCCAATATCGTCGAATGGAGATCGACGCTATTGATGACCTTTCAGTTTCCTTTAGAAGCCCAGATCGTCGAACAGAGTTCAACGATCTTTCCTTTTCTGCGTCGAACCCTAATATAAAATTCATTTTTCAGCCGTCGTTCTCCCTTTGCGCTTTCATACTTTCTGCAAACTTTCTCTTTCCCTCCAAACTTCTCTACACTTGGTCGTTTGTTTGTTAGTTTTTGCAGGAATCAACGGCAGTCTCAGTTGCAATCCTGGCCGCAATGAAATTTGATGCAGGTTTTGATATCGACATGGACTCTTTCAATAACAGTGATCAAATCTTCAAAGATATTCTGGAACTTTTCAAGGAACAACAGCTAGTTACCATAATGACTACCAGGATCAAATTAACTGCAGATGAGATCAAGGAATGGGTGTATACTGCCCACAATCAGGATCAGAATACAGTGGTTGGAACAATCTCAAGAACCCAGGTATCCCTAACCCCTGCTGCCTTGACAGAGGTTTTTGAATTGAAATCTAGAGAAGACTCTGCTGAACTTTCTGGAGAAGTTTTCTGATTTGCTTGAAAGAATGAGACATTCAGATGCAAACCCTAGCAAATTGCTGAAGAAAAATCTGTCTGTTGAGTATAGATTTCTAGCTGATGTTGTTGGAAAGGTATTGTTGGCAAAACACTCAGCCCATGATACCATATCAAGGTATCAGCTCTGCTTGATGGGTGCCCTAGTGGACAAGAAACAACTGAACTGCGGAGAAATCTTCTTTGACCTAATCAAGAAGAAAATCAACAAAAATTTTGTTAATTTTGGGAGAATCTTAGGGCTGTTTCTTCAGAACAGTTGCCCTGCACTGCTAGTTTCTAGTGTGATGCACATCAATGCCTCCAAGAGGCTCACCTGTGCCCTATTTGGAAAATGGGACAGATAATTTGTGAAGCCCAGCAGGCCCTCTGCAGTTTCTACTTCAGGCACAAGGACTATTTCAGTCTCTTCCCCTCATATTTCTGCCACTGCAGAAGACTTGCCTGCTTCTTCTTCTCCTCCTCCTCCACCTCTTGTTTCATCTACAACAGTTACCTCCACCATCATAATTTCCACCCCATCTCCAACTTCCATTCCTTCTCCAACTCCACCTCTCACAGAAGAACTCTTTCATCCTCTACATCAATACTCACACCTAGATATTGATTCATCCTCTCACATTCCATCTTTCAATATTATAGATGATTCCTATATGGATGATTCTCCTTCATCCCCTCCTGAGCCACCATCTTCATCTACCTCATACCAACAACTACTTCAGGATATCATTGCACAACCATCCTTCACACCATCTATTTCCATTCCACTATCTTTCATTTCCACAATTCCCATCTCTTAACCTTCATTTCCACCATCCACAAGTTCTCCACCAACATCTCCTGTTGTCCCACCTTCAACTCCTACCTCTACTCAAGTCCCTCTTGAGCATGTAGATCTTCCAGCTCTTGCAGACAGGCTCTATGAGCTGATAGCTCCCAGGCTATCACTCTTGATGGAGACCTCTTTGGCTCCACTTATAAAAATAGTTCAAGAACTGTCTGACAGGCTCTCTTCTTTTATTCCTCCTCAGGCAATCCCTTCTTTTGGGTGCCTTGATCCAGTTGCCACTAAATCTAGGCAGGGGGAGATGCCTCATGAAGTTGAAAGATTGCCTGCTGCTGCTGCTGTTACTTCAGTCCAAGCTCAAGCTTCAACAGCTCCAGTTGCAGTTATCACAGTGGACCTCAAGTCACTGTTATCAGTTTTTGATTCTGCTTATTTCAACTGTCATCCAGTCCAGCACACTGCAGTCCAGCAATCTGAAGATCTCTCTAAGGCCATTGTGCCTATTTCAAGCTGTGACACTAGTTTAATACATTCTTTTGTAAATTCCCTATATATTGTTGCTCCTTATGATTCTGTTGCTCTTACTGATGCTGCTCCTACTGCTAATGATGATATCTCTGTTAGTTCTGTTACTACTATTTCTGAAGATATGCATATGATAGAGACATTTGATCTTGAGCCTGCTGTTACTGCTGCTGTCACTCTTTCTACAGTTGATTTTCCAGTTTCATCTGATACTACTTGAAAGAAATAGTGTCTAATCACCTAGAGGGGGGGGTGAATAGGTGAACTTTATCTTTTTAATTTTCAGGCAGAAATACTGAACAGTAAAAGCAATTCTACAATTATCACAACACAACAACCATACAATCAAACATATACAGAGTGCACACATGATTTATAGTGGTTCCCCAAGGTCGGGGTACATCCACTTTCCCCCTTCGTCTATCTAGTAGTGTACTAGATTCGGCCTAACTTCTCCACTTCTTCTCAGATCCTCAGATCTTACAACTCTGAACCCCAAACAGGTTCCTACAACTCAGAGTGACCTCACTCCTACAACTCAGGCAAAAAGCTTTACCACTCAGTCTTCACCAAGACCTACACTCGGGCTAAACAACCCTACCTCAGCCTTCAATCAAGGCCTACACTCAGAGAATAAAATCTCCTACACTCAGCCTTTATAAAATAGGCTTACAACTCAGATCTATACAAGATCCTACAGAAGTTTGATAATACAGAGTAATTAAACACAACTCTGAAAGAGAGAGATGAGTTGACTGGCTTCTTGATGAGTTCTTGGAAGAACTAGGCAGAGATCAACCACCATTGGCTTTCTTCAAAGCTTCTTGAATTAGAACACAGTAGGGTTGAATCTCTTGTGCAGATGATCTTCAATCAATTGCTGTCTTGAGATTCAGATCTCAATCTGAATCTTACTTTGCAGCCCGGTTCAGCAGCTGTTCTTCTTAGAAGGAGATCTCTCTCTCCAACTTCTTAGATCTTCTGTTGAAGGTCTTCTTCTTTTTTGTGTTGTTTTTTAATTGATTACTTTTTTTGTCGAAGGAGAAAGGTCTTTAAATAGTCTTCCTCCAAGGTAACTGGCTGATCCGGTTTCTAACAATCTTTTGACAGCTCTGATAGTTGCAGTTGACCAGTTGAAATGGCAGCTGTCAAGTCATTCAGTCACTTCTTAAAATCACTGTCACTGTCTGAAAGTGTCGAGACAGATAGTCTTTATGTGTCGACACAAATAGACTAAGTGTCGACACAAGTGGACTAAGTGTCGGCACTAGCCTTGATGGTGTCGACACAACTCCTTGTGTTGTTGTAACAGCTTCTCGATACTGCTTCTTCAGAATGTGTCGACACTGATTTTGTGTGTCGACACAAGCCTTCTGTAGAATGTGTCGACACTGATTGAGTGTGTCGACACAAGTACTTTTTCTTCAATACTTAGTTGATTTCTGCTGTGTGTCGACACAACTCCTTTGTGTCGACACAACTTCTTGTGTTTAAACTTGCTAAGTGTCGACACATCTTCTTTATGTCGACACATGCCCTCATGTGTTGAAACTTTACTGAGTGTCGACATATCTCCTTTGTGTCGACACATGTACTTTAACTTTGTTGAAGTTTGCTGAGTGTCGACACAGCCTCCTAGTGTCGATACTTTTGATGTCGACAAAGTTTCTCTGGGTGTCGACACTGCCTCTAAGTGTCGACACAGATAATGTTGACAATTCTTCACAGTGTGTCGACACAGCCTGTATGTGTCGACACTTTTCTTCTGGTGTTGACTCTGCCTTCTTGGTGTCGACACAATTACTCCAAGTGTCGACACAGCTTCTCTAGGTGTCGACACAAGCCTTCTTAAGTGTCGACACTTCTCCTTTAGGTGTCGACACATGGACTTAGAAACTTTTATGCTTTTCCTGAAATTACTTAACCTGCACACATAAACTCAAAGGACATCAAATATACCTTGATGTATATCATTGAGTAGGGTGAGGCTTCTTCAAATCAGGTACATATATTCCAATGTACCCAACAATCTCCCCCTATTTGGAGAAGTCATAACTCTTAGTCAATGATATACACCATACATAACAAATACTCAATATGATGTATAATAATATTAAATGACAGGGTAAGAACTAAACATGTATAAACAGAACATGTATAAACAATTACCTCAGAACAATAATGTAATAGATTGAACATATAACATTGTTCTTACATCTTCAAACATTTTCATTAATCAAAAGTTTACATAGAGTTTAATGCAAATGATTACAAATTGTAAACTTAAAAAAATTCTATCCTATGGCTGCTCTGGTTCCTTGATTACAATGCCCTTTCCAGATTGAATCTTTGCTTGAATTAGAGCTTCATTGTCATCAGCAGGCTTCTTTCCCTTAAGATCTTTCTTTTTCTGTTCTTCAGCCCTTATCTTCTGTCTTTCAAAATAGTGATAAGGCTTATGAAAATACTTGCCAGGATCCTGTGCATTAGGAGGTAACTTCCCTAATTTAGCCTTCCTTCTGTATTGTACAATGACCTCTTGCCTAGCTTCATGCTTTTTCCATTCCTGGTCAGAATACCATTTGCCCATCTTTAGGAAATTATCCTTTACAACCTTCCAAGCAGTTAATATGATATTCCTAGAGGTTGGGCTCCATTGCTCAAAGTCTGGCCTTAATTCAGCTTGTTCTCTGAACATATTCATAGATAATTTAGCTTCTTGCTCCTTTAATAAAGCCTCTTGCTCTTTTAATATTGCCTCTGGCACAGGCTGGACTACTTTCTCAAGAATAACATTCTGATTACCCTCAGGAGGACTATACATAGACTATACCTCCTGATGTATCATGTCAAAATTTGCAGGAGGATATATCACTTGAGCCACTTCAGCTTGTTCTCCTCCAAAATATGCAAGATCAATTCCAGACTCTACCACATTATCATCATCACACAAGGGTGAATATCCAAGGGTAGCTCTGATGGAGTTTGAAATCCATTTGGCATGATCAGAGCCTGCTTTGACTAATACCCTCTCCCCCTTTATGACTTCTCTTTCAATATGATCCCTAAGATCATCCTTTTGGAATCTTATCTGAGCATTCAAATAGTTAACTCCATCTTTATAAAAAGGTTTTAACCTTTGGAGCTTTTCAGTGATAGCCTTTTGAGAATCTTCAATGACAGTTTTAATAGCAGTGAGGCTCTCTTGGAGTTGCTTATCAAAGGATTCTTTGGCAGTAGCAGTTACAGCAGTCTGGACAGTAGCTATATTTTCCATTTCAGTGACAATGACATTATGAGAAGCAGTCAGATTATCATTCATTCTAAGCTGATTTTCCAGGACATATCCTTGTTTTACTGCCAAGTCATCAATCAGTTTCTTTAGGGTCTCTTGATGAGTAGCCAGATAGACCACTGCATTCCCTCCTTTATGGAAACAATCAGTCATTTCCTTCTTGTTTTGATTCACTTCAAATCTTATAGATTTTATGTCTTGAGCTAGATCAAATTGAAGGGATTTATGTCCTTCATCCAGATACTTTTTTAGAGCTTTCCTTTGCTCATCCATCTTGATTTGCAAAGCCACCAACAGAGAACTATAATCAGTAGTTGGGGCAGGCTATGGAGCAATTGTCTGTAGTGCTTTCTTGTAGTTCTGGCTTCTTCTCTTGAAAATCTGAAACTTTCTTTTCTTGGCTCTAGCAGCCTCTTCATCCTCTGATGCAGAAGTACTAGCAATGTCTACTCTGTCCTTAGGACTAGGAGGTAACTCCTTCTCAGTCCTTGGTAGTTCCTCAGCATGCTTTTGCTCCTCAGTCTCTTGTCTAGCAGTCTCCTCTACATGCTCCCCCTCAAGATTGACCTTCTCCCCCTCAACAGCTGCTTTTTCTCCCTCAAAGTCAGTCTGTAAAAGATCAGGGAACAACTCTTCTAGTGTATACTCCTATTGAGGATGGACTGGTAAATCTCTGTGCTCAGGAGCATCTAATACCTCTTTATCAGCAACCGATGTGTCCTCCATGACCACATTCTGGGGTTGACTATGTATCTTTGTTTGATGATTAACATCAAGTAATGATTCAGTCAAAACTTCATCCTCAATAGTGAAATCTAATTGATTAACTTCATTGATTACCTCTAGAATGGTTTGGGTAGCCCTTTCACTCTCTAATTGAGTTGGCTCATCCACATGTTGAGGCTCCCCCTGGAGTGGATCCAGGTGAATAGGGCTAGCTGATGGTAACTCCCCCTGCCTCTGGGCATCTTCTTGTCTTGCTGGTGACTGTCCAGCATTTCTTCCCTCTTCATCATCAGAACTAAAAATCACTTGCTCCTCTGAGCTACTTGAGGATTCTTGAGCCACAATGACTGTCTTCTTCTTCTTCTTCTGAGGTGTTTCCTTTTCTGGAGTTGGCAGTTCTTTTGTCAGCACTCTATCCCACCTTGAGAAAATTCTTACATCCATTCTCCTCATGTGGTTTATCTTTGAACCTGCAGCTTGGTTCATCACTTCAGGAATACTTCCAGCTAAGTATAAACTCAGAATTCTACCCAGATTGGGTTTCTTCAAACTCACTTTTATCTTATCAAATATTACTGTTGACCAATCAGTATTAAGTTTGAAAATTATCCTTGTCATCAAACTGAACATGTAAGCTGAAATTCTATCATGCCCACCAGGCCTGCTCAGTATTACCTTGCCAACTATCTCAGATAAAAACTTGTCCTGCATGTTCATGCCTTTCCTGTTGAAAACTGATCCTATCTTCAGGCTTGAATTAAGTCCACACTATTCCAGTGCCTCCCTTGTCTTTGATGCAGGTATATCTTCCTCTTCTATAGTTCTAGGGAGATGTAGAATCTTCCTTAGACTTTTCAGGGTAATCTTGACTTTTGCCCCATGAACTTTGGACTTAATCTTGAGTCCAGATTCATCAAGAGTAGCTGCACTCAAGAATTCAAGAACCTCCTTCTTCCAGATCTTGAGTGGTTCTAATACAAGATACTCTAATCCAGTCTCTGCAATTAGGGTTATCTCACCTTGGATTTCTGGTTCCGCGTCATCAAAGGCGTGTCGCACGAGCTCATATCCTTCATTAATGTTCTCTTCTAGCTTGGGCGTCATTATGGTTTGAAGAAATTTTGAATTTAGAGAAGAGAGATGTCGACACACAAGTTTGGTCTCGAAACTATGGTGAGCGTGTCGACAAACAATGGCGAAGAGCTATTTATACCTTTCTAAAATTGAAGGTGAAAAGGCGAGTCAGAATACTTGAAATGTGTCGACACTGTTGAAAAGTGTCGACACTTACTTCTAATGTCTCGACAACTATGTGTCGACACAAATATAGTCGACAGAATATATGTGTCGACACCTATACATCTCAGCTCGACACTTAGTCGAGACTCTACTCAACGAATTTTGTGTAAATCCTAAGTGTCGACAACACCCTGGATGTGTCGACACCTACTCTGCATGTGTCGACACTAATTCTCTGAAGTGTCGACACAGACTTCCTAGATGTATCGACACCATTTCTCTGAAATGTAGACACCACTTCTATGTGTCGACACAGACAACTCTGTGTGTCGACATAATTTTACTTAGCCAATTTTTGTAAACTATTCTAGGTTTATCATACCTAATTCAATTTTAAACTTATTGAATTTGGTTTCATCTAAGGGCTTAGTAAACATATCAGCTAACTGATTATCTCTCTTAACATACTCTAGGGAAATGTTTTCTTTTTCCACATGTTCTCTTAGAAAATGGTATTTAATTTCTATGTGCTTAGTCCTACTATGGGAGGCAGGATTATTTGCAATAGAAATGACACTAGTAGAATTACAAAATAAAGGTGTCCTACTTACTTGAATACCATAATCTTCTAGCTGATGTTGAATCCATAGAAGTTGAGCACAGCAACTTGCTGCAGCCACATACTCTGACTCTGCTATGGAGATAGCCACACTGGTTTGCTTCTTGCTACTCCATGACACCAGCCTTCCACCTAGAAATTGACAGGTTCCTGTAGTACTCTTCCTATCTTCCTTGCAGCCTGCAAAATCTGCATCTGAATAACCTGTCAGTTCAAAATCTCCATTCATAGAGTACCAAAGGCCTAGATAAGGTGTGTCCTTAAGATATCTCAAAATTCTTTTGACTGCTGTCAAATGAGATTCTTTAGGGCAAGCCTGGTACCTAGCACAGACACATGTAGCATACATGATATCTGGTCTACTAGCAGTTAAATACAGTAGAGAGCTAACTATCCCTCTATATAAAGTTTCATCTACAGGTTTCCCTGCATCATCTTTGCTTAGAGACATGCTTGACCCCATATGAGTTCTCATGGTAGTGGAAGATTCCATACCATACTTCCTTATCAACTCTAGGGTGAACTTAGACTGACATATGGACAATCTATCTTCAGTCTGTCTAACTTGGAGACCCAAGAAGAACTTAATTTCCCCCATACTGCTCATTTCAAATTGTCCTTGCATAAGTTTTGCAAACTTCCTACAAAGACTACTTTCTGTAGACCCAAATATTATTTCATCTACATATATTTGGACTAAGATAATCTTGCCTCTGGATTCCCTAAGGAATAGAGTCTTGTCTATTTTCCCCCTTGAGAATTTATTCTCAATGAGGAAACTAGACATGGTTTCATACCAAGCCCTAGGGGCTTGTTTTAACCCATACAAAGCCTTCCTAAGTCTATAAACATAATCAGGTTTAAGAGAATCAACAAAAACTGATGGCTGCTCTACATAGACTTCTTCCTTCAGATTTCCATTCAGAAAAGCTGACTTAACATCCATTTGATATACCTTAAATCCTTGATATGTTGCATAGGCAAGGAACATCCTTATTGCATCTAGTCTTGCTACTGGAGCAAAGGTTTGATCAAAATCAATACCTTCTTCCTGTCTATATCCCTTTGCAACAAGTCTAGCTTTATTCCTTATGATGATTCCATTCTCATCCAACTTGTTCCTAAAGATCCACTTAGTTCCAATAATGTTGTGGTCCTTGGGTTTAGGAAGTAGCTCCTAGACCTTGCATCTTTTGAATTGATTCAACTCCTCTTGCATGGCCTCAATCCAATGAGGGTCTAGGATTGCTTCTTCAAACTTCTTTGGCTCTACTTGGGATAGAAAACTGGATTAAAGAACTGTATTTAGATTCCTGCTCCTTGTTTGCACCCCTTGTCTGAGATCTCCAATTATTTGATTGGCTGGATGATCCTTTAAGTGCCTATTTGCTGGAGGCAGCCTGTCTTCAGGTTGTACACCTTCAGTCTCTTCATTTAGCTGCACCTCTTGGTCTTCTTCAGCATCAGGAGTATCTTGTACTCCCCCTGGACAACAACCACCATCTTCCACTTGCTGACTTGCAGAAGAACCTTCTGTTAAGGTAAGCTTGTCCATCTTCTCAGTTACACCTGTAGAGCTGCAAACACTTCTTGACAATTCATTGTTAATAAGTCTAGCTTCATCAAAACTACATGAACAGACGCTTCTACAACTTGAGTAATCAAGTTGTAGACCCTATAAGCCTTACTATGATTACTGTACCCAACAAAGATCCCCTCTTAGGATTTGACAGCAAACTTGGTTAGATAAGACTTACCATTGTTAAGGATATAACACTTGCAACCAAAGATCCTGAAATAGGATAAATTTGGTTTTTTGCCCTTCACAATCTCATAGGGGGTCTTCTTGTGGCTTTTGGTGATAGTAGCTCTATTGATCACATGAAAAGCAGTGTTTACTGCCTCAGCCCAGAAATATTCTGGGAGAGATGTGTCACTCAATAGGGTTCTACCAGCCTCTATCAAGGTTCTATTTTTCCTTTCAGCAATACCATTTTTTTGAGGTGTTCTTGGTGAGGAAAATTCCTGAAAAATTCCAAATTCTTCACACAGTTTTGTCATACTGTCAGACTGAAATTCAGTACCATGGTCACTCCTGATTTTGACCACTGTACTGTCCAATTCATTCTGAATTTGTTTAACAAAACTATATAAGATACTTGGAGTTTCAGATTTTTTTCTAAGGAAGAACACCCAGGAATAACTTGAATAATCATCTACAACCACAAATGTGTAGACCTTCCTACCTAGGCTGTGAACTGGCATAGGACCAAAAAGATCCATATGCAAGAGGTATAAACACCTCACAGCATCTTTGTTCTCAAGGCTATGAAAGGTGGATTTGGTCTGCTTGCCTTTTTGACAAGCTGAGCATATCCCATCCTTTATACACTTAACTTGAGGACCATTCCTCACTAACTCTTTGCTAAAGAGTTGACCAATTGTCTTATAGTTAAGATGAGCCAACCTCTTATGTCATTTAACATAATGTGAGACTTTCTCATCAGCTATAAGACAAATAGGAGAAACATTATTCTCACATGCAAAGTCAAGACAATAAACATTTCTCTTCCTATATCTTGTCAGAATGATCTTTTGATCACTTGACCTTTTGATATGACAACCATCCTTGACAAATGAGATGTCATATCCTAAATCACTCAGCTGACTTATGCTAATGAGGTTATGTTTCAAACCCTTTACATAAGCCACTTGAGTAATTGTAATTTGGTTACTAGAAATGTTACCAAAGCCTTTGATGATTCCTTTTTCTGAACCACCAAAGGTAACTTTAGGGCCATCCTTGATTGATGTATAGTCCTTCAGCAACCCCCTAGTTCCAGTCATGTGCCTGGAACATCCACTGTCCAAGTACCATATAGGGGCATGACCACTTGGACTCACCTGCAAAACAGATTACTTAACCTTAGAACCCAAATAATTCTTGGGTCCTTGGTGCAGGTTAGTTTGACTTTTAACAAAACTACCTATAGCTCTTCTAGCAGGTAGTTTGCTACTCTCCTTGACACTTAAATTGTGCCAACAATCTATGGCAAAGTGGCATATCTTGCCACAACACCAGCACTCAAACCTGTTGTACCTTTGTTTAGGTACAACCCTGGCTGGATTTTCTACTACAACCTTCTTGTTTAGTGCTGGGGCTTTGCCCATAGATTTGGACCTAGCTGTCCTGGCAGGTTTTGTAAACCCCAATCCAGTTTTATCCTTATGAGGTACAAACTCATCTATCAAAGGTAAAACAGATTTGGTTTAGAAAAACTTGCTACAATCTCTCTCTCCTTCTGAAGTCTAGCCTCCAGATTTCTAATTTGATCATTCTTAAATGTAATAGTACCCATCTGAATAACAGTAATGTTCTTCAGCCTAGCTATTTCATTCAGTTTCTGATCAAATAACTTGTCTGAATCAGCAGCAGCCAATTTAAGACTAGCAATCTCCTTTGCCTGAGTTTTGGCTAAGGTTTTGCTTTTCTTCAAGGCCTGCAATAAGTCCCTATATTCATCAATTAACTGATGAATATCTCCTTCAGATTCAGACCCACCCACATCATTTGATGTAGATGTATCTGATTCTGACTCAGTACTAGAAATTGAATTGGAAGAACAACTTTGTACCTTACTTGGTCTAGGCTGATCCTGGATTTTGTCTCCTTCAGATAAGACCATCAGCCCTTTGCACTGATTGTCCTCATGCTCATAAATTAAATTCATCAACTGCATGAACTCATCTTCCTCCTCTTCAGCAAACAATCCAATATAGGCTTCAGCTTCTGAATTTGTTTCTGAAGATGACTGATCAGTCAAACTTTTGTCTTTCTTGGCAAAAAAGGACTTTTCCTTTTTGCCCTTAAACTGTGTCTTCTTTCTATCAGTTGACACCTTCCTCTTTTCAGGACAGTCAGCCACTACATGTCATTGTCTATTGCAGCAATAACACACAATCTTTGAAGATGTAGCTTTGCTTGGCTTGGATCTACTTCTATCATTCCTTGATGAATTTCTTTTCTGATAATAGTCATCTTTTGGCTGAGAAGTGGAAGGCTTAGACCTCCACTGCTTCTTCTTTAGAAACTTTTGAAAATGCCTAGTGAAAGCTGCAAAATCTTCATCACTTTCACTGCTATCTGAATTCTTGCTTTCTGAATTATCTGTCACAGCCTCAGCAACTATTTGAGGTGGAGATGGAGACTTGCTTCTATACTTCCTAGTGGCTTCAGTCTTGAAGGCCACAGATCTTTCCTTGTGCTCCACTCTATTAGTCTTCTCTTCCTCCTTTCTAACCATTAACTGCATCTCATAAGATAACAGTTTTCCAAACAAAGTTGGAGGAGGTATATCAGCTAATTTGGCCATTTCCCTAATGACACAAATCTTGGTGTCACAGTCCTTAGTCAGGGATCTTAAGAACTTGTCATTCAGCTCATAGTTGCCGAATTCTCTTCCATAGGACATCAATTCATTTACTATCCTATAGAACTTCTTGTAGCATTCAGTAATGCTATCAGACTTTTCTTGTGTGAAGCTTTCATATTCCTGATTTAACAAAGACTTCCTGTCTTGTCTTACTTCTTCTGATCCCTCCATATAAACTATTAAAGTGTCCCACATTTCTTTAGAAGTTTTACAATGAATTAAATTATGAAATGTTGCATCATCAATTGCACTAACAATAATATTCTGGGCCCTCTTGTCCATAGTGGCCAGAATGATTTCATCTTTGGTCATTTCTGAATAGTCATTAGGAGTTTTCTGATTTGCATCTAGAATGGATATCTTCATTGACACATATAGCCTTTCTTTGACTGTGATGTATATTCTTGGGTCAGATGCTTCCATAAAGAGTCTAACCCTCTCTTTTCATATGCCAAAAATCTATTTTCTACAGATTGACAATTTCATGGACCCCAGATCTTTGTGATTCTCACTAGAACCCATTTTCTTGATTTTTATTTATTCTGTTTTCTGCCTACAGGATCTTATTCAGACTGCTATTTCCTTTATGATCAACCTGGCTCTGATACCACTTGAAAGAAATAGTGTCTAATCACCTAGAGAGGGGGGGGGGGTGAATAGGTGAACTTTATCTTTTTAATTTTCAGGCAGAAATACTGAACAGTAAAATCAATTCTACAATTATCACAACACAGCAACCATACAATCAAACATACACAGAGTGCACACAGGATTTATAGTGGTTCCCCAAGTTCTGGGTATATCCACTTTCCCCCTTCGCCTATTTAGTAGTGTACTAGATTCAGCCTAACTTCTCCACTTCTTCTCAGATCCTCAGATCTTACAACTCAGAACCCCAAACAGGTTCCTACAACTCAGAGTGACCCCACTCCTACAACTCAGGCAAAAAGCCCTACCACTCAGTCTTCACCAAGACCTACACTCAGGCTAAACAGCCCTACCTCAGCCTTCAATCAAGGCCTACACTCAGAGAATAGAATCTCCTACACTCAGCCTTTATAAAATAGGCTTACAACTCAGATCTATACAAGATCCTACAGAAATTTGATAATACAGAGTAATTAAACACAACTCTGAAAGAGAGAGATGAGTTGACTGGCTTCTTGATGAGTTCTTGGAAGAACTAGGCAGAGATCAACCACCCTTGGCCTTCTTCAAAGCTTCTTGAATTAGAATACAGTAGGGTTGAATCTCTTGTGCAGATGATCTTCAATCAACTGCTGTCTTGAGATTCAGATCTCAATCTGTATCTTACTTTACAGCCCAGTTCAGCAGCTGTTCTTCTTAGAAGGAGCTCTCTCTCTCCAACTTCTTAGATCTTCTGTTGAAGGTCTTCTTCTTTTTTGTGTTGTTTTTCAATTGATTACTTCTTTTTGTCGAAGGAGAAAGGTCTTTAAATAGTCTTACTCCAAGGTAATCAGCTGATCCGGTTTCTAACAATCTTTTGACAGCTCTAACAGTTGCAGTTGACCGGTTGAAATGACAGCTATCAAGTCATCCAGTCACTTCTTGAAATCACTGTCACTATCTGAAAGTGTCGAGACAGATAGTCTTTATGTGTCGACACAAATAGACTAAGTGTCGACACAAATGGACTAAGTGTCGGCACTAGCCTTGATGGTGTCGACACAACTCCTTGTGTTGTTGTAACAACTTCTCGATACTGCCTCTTCAGAATGTGTCGACACTGATTCTGTGTGTCGATACAAGCCTTCTGTAGAATGTGTTGACACAAGTACTTCTTCTTCAATACTTAGTTGATTTCTGCTGTGTGTCGACACAACTCCTTTGTGTCGATACAACTTCTTGTGTTGAAACTTGCTAAGTGTTGACACATCTTCTTTATGTCGACACATGCCTTCATGTGTTGAAACTTTGCTGAGTGTCGACACATCTCCTTTGTGTCGACACATGTACTTTAATTTTGTTGAAGTTTGCTGAGTGTTGACACAGCCTCCTGGTGTCGACACTTTTGATGTCGACAAAGTTTCTCTGGGTGTCGACACTGCCTCTAAGTGTCGACACAGATAATGTTGACAATTATTCACAGTGTGTCGACACAGCCTGTATGTGTCGACACTTTTCTTCTGGTGTCGACTCTGCCTTCCTGGTGTCGACACAATTACTCCAAGTGTCGACACAACTTCTCTAGGTGTCGACACAAGCCTTCTTAAGTGTCGACACTTCTCCTCTAGGTGTCGACACATGGACTTAGAAACTTTTATGCTTTTCCTGTAATTACTTAACCTGCACACATAAACTCAAAGGACATCAAATACACCTTGATGTATATCATTGAGTAGGGTGAGGCTTATTCAAATCAGGTATGTATATTCCAATGTACCCAACACTACTGCTGTTGTACCCTCTGATTCTGAAAGTGTTGTTTCTGAAAGTTTTTTATCTGAATCTGCTGATGTAATCTCTTCTGCCAGTATTGCTTCCACCCCTCTTCCTGCTATTGCTGCTGCCACTATTGCTGTTTCTGCTGTCTCTCCTGCTCAGTCACAACAACAAAAAGATTATCTCAAAAGGATTGATGCATTATATGATAATCAAAGCTCAGATAGTGATCAGTTTAGGACTGATTCAGATGATTCCTCTGCAACAATTGCAAGGAAAAGAAAGGCCAGAAGCAAAGCAATGAAGAGAGTTCCCCCAGCAAAAGTGAAAGACACAAATGACATTCCATACTATATACTGCATAATTGCCCTATCACAGAACATTGGATGCAATACTACAAAAATCAATTGAAAGCTATGAAGAAGAAGAGAAAATATGATAAAGGATCATCCCAGTTCAATCCTCCTCCTCCTTCACCTGATGCAGGTGCAAGTGGAAGTTCTGCATCTCAACCTTCTGCCAGAAGCCAAACCTCTTATCAACCTCAAGGTAGATCCCAATACAGAGGAAGTCAATCTAGAGGCTACCAGTCAAGAAGAGGAAATTATAGAGGAAATCAAAGAGAATTTCAAGTGTACTCCAAAGGATATTCCAGGCAACATCCTTACCAAAGGGAAGGATAAGGTTCCACTGATACAACTTCTGGTCCCTTTCCTTATAAGCTCAAAGATCTAGTCTCTTCCAGAGCTCCTCCAGATAATCCTTCAAATAGATATGAGCCTCCTGTTCCATTTGAGGATCCTGAAAATAATCCCACCTCATAGATGTAACACCCCAGTTTTTGCAAGAGGTTCAGTCTGCAGTTCTGAAAATTTCTGGGTTCTGGCAGGAGGCACACGGCCTGCGACACGGGCGTGACGCAGGGCGTGTCGAGGCCGTGTCGACACTCGGTCCAAGTGTCGACACTTTCGCTCGACAAAGTGTCGAGAGTGAGGCACACGGCCTGCGACACGGGCGTGTCGCAGGGCGTGTCGAGGCCGTGTCGACACTCGGCCCAAGTGTCGACACTTTGTGCTCGACAGAGTGTCGAGAGTGGGGAACACGGCCTGCGACACGGGCGTGTCGCAGGGCGTGTCGAGGCCGTGTCGACACTCGGCCCAAGTGTCGACACTTTTGCTCGACAGTGTGTCGAGACTGGGGCACACGGCCTGTGACACGGGCGTGTCACAGGGCGTGTCCCGCTTGGTCGACGATCTTCGCTCGACGTTTTTTCGCGGTGTCGACATAAAGCCTGTCGACGGGTGTCGAGACTTGGCACACGGCTTGGGACACGGGCGTGTCCCAGGCCGTGTCACCTCTCGGGGTGATGTTGGGGCCGTGTCGTTGGAGACACACGGCAGGCCACACGGCCGTGTCGCTGGGGACACGGGCGTGTCGGATTGAACACGGGCGTGTCGAATGCCCGTGTCTGATTCCAGGCGCGTCGATTTGAGACGGTGAATGAGGCACACGGCCCTGGACACGGGCGTGTGCCAGGCCGTGTTCGGCCCAGGTCTTTTATTTTCCAGGCGAATCGCGGCCAGTCTTTTTCTGGTTTTGGGATCTAACGGTTCAGGCCATCTCCTGGGAAGTTAAGTCCGAATTTAGGGTTACAGATCCTCATTCTTTTTCAAGTCCTCTCTTTCTTAGTTCTTGAGAGAAACTAGAGCAAGGAGGAAGAAGAACTCTTGGGCTGTAGGAAGGGTTTCAGAGCTCCAAATCGCGAGCCGAGTCCGGATCCGTGAAGCTTGGAGCGTTGCGAAGTTTTCCATCCGGCTATTTTTGCCATGGCAAGAAAGAGGAGTCGGAAGGTAACGACATCTCTCCTCTCGGTCTTTAGGATGCACGTTTTTAGCATCGTTTTCTTCTAGATTTTTGGGCACCAAACTCTCAAATGAGAGGGGCTTTGGTTTGCCAAGGTTCAAGAGGAACCTCCGGGTTGATTGAGTCCGTCCCCGGCATATTTTGCATTAGAGATCCGCTTCGCTAGTGGATTAGGCATGGTGGGTGAAGCCGTAGTCGCGACCGTTAGTCCGACTCGGTGATGTTGCATACGAACTTAGGATTTCGTAGAGATTTTCGTTGCGGCAAGATGCCGTTTGTGTTGTGGTGGTGATTGTCTCGTTTGCTAGAAAAGGGTACTTGTAGTCGAACCCGGACAAGGTTAGCTCCTCGTGGCGGTAGATGGTTTCCTTGAGGGACAAGGTTAGCTCCGTATGAGAATGGAGATGGTTTCCTTGGTGGACAAGGTTAGCTCCGCACGAGTTGGAGATGTTTTCCTTGGTGCGCGGGAACGCTGTGATACAAAGAGGGATTGCGATGTGTTTAGTCTTGGTTGTGTTGTGCCAAGGCGTGACTATGTCTCCGTGGTCGACTGGCTATCCCGTGGCATGTGCGTCATGTGTGGAGAGTGTCCCGGCGAGACTAGTCCCCTTCTGTGAGACTGACGAGAATGCCAAGCTTGGGGCAAGCCCGGGCAAAGAGGCCATGAGCGGGTGGGGTCCAGCAAGGATTCTTAGAATCAGTCAGTCTGTGGTTGTTGGAAATCTGACATGAGGCGTCAGAGCTTGCAGGCAAGCCCGGGGCTAAGCCCACGAGCGGGTGGGGCCTTGGCAAGAATTCCATGTGGCGGCCTGTGCGCCGTGTGAGGGAGTTGTGTCTCCCTCAATGTTTGCGGCTTTATGCCAATTGGGGAAATGTGAGTACCCAAATGATGTGATGTTGTGCTAGATGCATACGCTGTAGGGTACCTTGGGTGAAGCCCAGGTGTTGCATTCATGTTGCATAGTAGGCCCTTTTCTTTATATGCTCAACCAATAGAGAACATGTTTGATGATTGAGACATACAAGCCTGTTTTAATGCTTTTCTATTTATAGATGTTTATTTGCGTATGAAGTGCTGACTTGCAGGTTGGAGGGTTCCCCGGGGTCCGTTAGGGGCGGCCGGGAGGAGATGTGTTTTTACACAGTTTGAGGTCAGCCTTTGCTGACCCACGTTACTAATAATTTTTACAGGGCAAGGATCGCACGCAGGAGCTAGCACGCCGGCCAAAAAGGCCTAAGCCCATGAAGTGTTTTCTCTTTTGGTAGCACTACTTTTGATTGATGTATGTTTGAGACTATTTTGTCCGGCTTGCATGCCGAGGTAGATTAGGAGTGCTGAGCACATTCATGTTTGATGTACTGTTTACTTTTGGACATTTGATGTAAGGCCTTAAGGCCATTTGTTTACTCTTTTGGTTAGTGGATAACTTCTAGTTGTGCTCGGTTTTCCGCTGTGTTGTACAAGTGTTTTGAGTTTGGGTAGCTATATCAACTTTTAATACTAAAGCTGTGGCGTTCGTATGTTGTGGGGCCCCGGCCGGACCCATATTATACGTCCATTACAGGGGAGGTGTTACAATTTGGTATCAGAGCTAGGTTAGATTCAAGGTTAGTGCGTAGAGAAGTTATCCACGTAAGAGTAACGCGGGACCATGAGTGTCCTTATGTTTTAGTCTTGAGATTGGAGACTAATCCCTTATTTCTTGTCTTCCTGAAGAGTGCAAGCAACGAGGCGGGCACTTCAAGAGCAAGGGATGATCTCTCGGCGAGCAGTGCTACTGCTCCAGGCCTTTTGGGCACGGGTGTAAACCCGGCCGACTTCTGCCGTATGCTTGCAGAAGCGATGGTGGCAGCTCAAGCTGTAGCAACAGCTCAGGTGGCAACCCCTGCCACACCAGATACGGCAACGGCCGTGCCAGGAGGAGAAGCCAGGCGAGTGGAGCCTTTGGCGGAGAGGGTAGTTGTCGGACATGGGGATCGGCACATGAAGTACTTCATGAGTTTCCATCCCCCGTCTTTCAAGGGTGTTGGAGCGCCAACGGACGCGGAGGACTGGTGGGTTCGTATTCAAGAACTGTTAAGGGCGGCAGAGACGCCAGAGGAAAAGAAAGCGGAGTATGCGGCGTTCATGTTGGAAGGAGATGCCAAGTTATGGTGGGTGGCCCATAGCGGCCGCCAGTTCCCGGGACGCACCCCGTCAGTGGAAGAGTTTGGGGACGCTTTTCTTAAGAGGTATATCCCAGTTTCAACTCGGTTGGCCCTGCAGAGGCAGTTTCTGCATCTAATGCAGCGAGACAAAACAGTGGATGAGTACGTGCAAGAGTTCACCCGTTTGGGTCGTTATGCGGGAACGACAATGGCAGATGATGTAGAGAGGGATAACCTCTTCTACCAAGGTTTGAGGGAGAATCTGAGACAACCCCTCCTCTCCATGAAGAGGGCGGGATTTAATGAGCTAGTTGAAGCCGCCAGGAGTTTGGAGAATGATTTGGAGCGAACCCAACGCCGTAAGGGTTTTACTCCCAAGCAAGGGGAAGGGAAGCCTTCCCAATCTCATAGTAAGTCTGATGGGAGTAGGTGGAGGAAGAAGCCTTACACTTCCAGATCTGGTGAGAGGAGCAACTGGACGCCTGGGGGTTCCCACTCTAGGGGACCGCCGACGTGCTACAACTGCGGTAAGGTTGGGCACATAGCCCGTGCTTGTCAGCAAGGGGGAGCGGGACAAGAGTCAAAGCAGGAGCAGTCTGTGCGCTCGGGCCCCAGTGCTGCAGAGAAAGGAAAGATGGCGGAGTCGAGCGCTTCTCGGTTCCAACCGATGCAACCAAGGGCTTACAACCTTGGACAGCAAGAAGCGATCCGCCAGACTGATGTGGTGACAGGTATGAAGAAAATTTAAGTTTAAATTTTGTGCTTCATCCTTTTAGACTTTTGTGTAATGTCTATGTTGTAGGCTTCGTGTTAGTTTCCGGATACCCCGCTAGGGTATTGTTTGATATGGGAGCATCGCACTCCTTTCTTGCGGAGAGCTTCATCCGGAGGATAGGAGTTGAGTCTTTCTCGTCGGGAGCAGAGCTGAGAGTGCGCATGCCCAATGGGTCATCTATGACCACCGGGGCTAAAGGGCACATTTGTTGGGAGCTAGACGGAGTCGTCTTCGCTCTGGAAGCAGCAGTGTTACCATTAGTAGAGTTCGATGTCATTTTGGGCATGGACTGGCTTGCAGAGCAGCGCGTCAGCATTGATTGTTTATCCAAGGTAGTGACACTAAGGAGTAAGGGGAAAACGGAAGTCAAATTTGAGGGCCTTTGTGGAGTGGCCTGTTCCCTGATTTCGGCCATGCAGTTGGTGCGGGCGGTTAACCAGGGTGGTGTAGCGCTTGTAGCGTTATTGGAGGTTCGTCTCTCCCAACTGTCTTTTGAGGAAGTGCCTGTGGTGGCAGAGTTCAAGGATGTATTTCCGGATGAACTTCCTGGAGCGCCTCCTCGGCGGGAGATCGACTTCTCGATCGAGTTAATGCCGGAGGCTAGACCGGTGTCACGTCCTCTATTTAGGATGACACCAAAGGAGTTGGCGGAACTTAAGGTACAGTTACAGGAACTGTTGGAGCAAGGGTATATTAGACCCAGTTCTTCACCGTGGAGCGCACCGGTGTTGTTTGTAAAGAAGAAAGACGGTAGCATGCGCCTGCGCATAGACTACCGAGAGCTCAATAAGTTGACCGTCAAGAATAAGTATCCGATCCCTCGGATAGACGACCTGTTTGACCAATTGGTGGGGTCAGTGGTATATTCGAAGTTGGACTTGAAGTCAGGATACTATCAGCTATGAATTCGGGACGAGGACATACCCAAAACTGCCTTTGGTACAAGGTATGGACACTTTGAGTTTACGGTGATGCCGTTCGGGTTGACGAACGCACCATCGGTGTTCATGGATCTGATGAATCGAGTATTTCGGGATTACTTGGATTCGTTTGTGGTTGTCTTCATTGATGACATCCTGGTGTACTCCAAGTCGGAAGTGGAGCATGAGACCCACTTGAGAATAGTTTTGCAGGTGTTGAGGGAGAATGAGTTGTATGCAAAATTCTCCAAATGCGAGTTTTGGTTGGAGAAGGTGGCATTTTTGGGCCACGTGATTAGTGGTGATGGGGTGGCAGTGGATCCAGCGAAGGTGGATGCCATCAGAGATTGGTCGGTGTTGAGGACCGTGGCGGAAGTCCGAAGTTTTCTTGGACTAGCCGGGTATTATAGGAGATTCGTGGAGAATTTCTCGAAGATAGCTCTACCCCTCACCTTTCTCACTCGCAAAGACCATAAATTTGTGTGGACCCAAGAGTGCAGTCAAGCATTTGAGGCCCTGAAGGAGAGGCTTATGATGGCTCCGATCCTGAGTTTACCGCAAGGGACCGATGGATTTCAAATTTTCAGTGACGCATCGGGATGCGGTTTGGGTTGCGTTTTGGTGCAACATGGGAAGGTGATAGCTTTTGGGTCTAGACAGCTGAAACCTCATGAGAGGAATTACCCCGTCCATGATTTGGAGTTGGCGGCGGTAACCTTCGCATTGAAAATTTGGCGACACTATGTGTATGGCGCAAGAGTGGAGATCTTCACGGACCATAAAAGCCTGAAGTATCTCTTGGATCAAAAGGACTTGAATATGCGGCAACGCAGATGGGTTGAGTTTCTTGGAGACTACGAAGTGGCGATTCAGTATACGCAGGGTAAAACCAACGTGGTGGCGGATGCGTTGAGTAGAAAGTACTCGGGGCAAGGAAATTGGATCGAAGCTCATGATGAGCGGTTGGTACGGGAATGGGAGTCCCTTTGATTGGAATGTGTTGCGAGAGGCGAGTCTAGCGTGGCTCGGTTGAACTGGATTGAAGTGCAAAACGACTTGTCCGATCGTATTCGGGAAGCGACTCGATTAGATGTGGAGTTTCAACCTTTTGTGTTGGAGGCTCAAACGGGCGAGAGCAGCACCTGGGAGATGATCGGGGGAATCTTGAGAAAGGATGGAAGGGTTTGTGTACCGCAGTTTGGCAATCTCCGTGAGGAGTTGATGTTTGAGGCTCACTTCTCAAAGTACTCCATTCACCCGGGCAGTACAAAGATGTACTTGGATATGAAGAAATCCTTTTGGTGGCCGGGGTTGAAGCGAGATGTAGCTTTGTATGTGAGTCGTTGCCAAACATGTGCCTTGGTGAAGGCCGAATGTCAGAAACCGGGCGGGTTCCTGAAGCCCCTTCCAATTCCTGAGTGGAAATTTGAGGACATTTCCATGGACTTTGTGCATGGTTTTCCTAGATCGCAGCATGGTAATGATGCTATTTGGGTGATCGTGGATCGCCTAACCAAGGTGGCTCACTTCATCCCGAACCGAAAAGAGGACAGCGTGGAGAAGCTGGTGGAGTTGTATGTTCGCAACATTGTGCGACTGCACGGAATTCCTAAGAGCATAGTCAGTGATCGCGATGGATGGTTTACGTCCAAGGACTGGAGACTGGTTCAGAAGAGCTTGAGCACGAAGCTAAAGTTCAGTACGGCGTTCCATCCTCAAACCGATGGGCAAACGGAGAGAACAAACCGTACTATGGAGGATATGTTGAGGATGTGCGTTCTTGATTTTGGCAAGAGGTGGGAGGATCACCTCTTCATGGTAGAATTTGCGTACAACAATAGTTTTCAAGCGAGCATAAAGATGGCGCCTTACGAAGCTTTGTATGGGAGGCGGTGTCGAACGCCAATGTCTTGGGCAGAGGCGGGAGACACCAAACTTCTGGGAAAGGATGCGGTAGCTGACGCTTGTGAGATGGTACGGACCATCCAAGAGCGTATGAAGGTGGCACAAGACAGACAAGCAAAATATTTCAATGCTCGTCACCGGAAGTTAGAATTTGCAGTTGGTGATTGGGTTTATCTGAAGGTCAAGCCGTTCAAAGGCGTCTCGCGGATTCGCCGACTCAAGAAGTTGAGTCCAAGGTTTTTGGGGCCTTTTGAAATTGTTGAGCGGGTAGGAGAAGCAGCCTATCGGTTGGCGTTGTCCGTAGATTTGAGTGGATTACATGACGTCTTCCACGTCTCCGTGTTGAGGAAAGCCTTGGTGGAGGCTAGCATGGTGATTGAGCCGGCATCGGTGCCGATTGAGGAAGACTTGAGGACGCGAGTCCTTCCAATCGCTATAGAAGATTCCGAGATTCGGCAGTTGCGGAATAAAGAAGTTAAACTTGTGAAAGTTCGTTGGGACAACTGCGGTCATGAGGAGTTCTCGTGGGAGCGAGAACAGGCCATGCTAGAAGACTATCCAGAACTATTTTTGTCAGGTACAATTTAAGTTTTGTACCCTTTTGTTTTGTAATTTCGGGACGAAATTCTGTTAAGTGGGGGAGAGTTGTAACACCCCAGTTTTTGCAAGAGGTTCAGTCTGCAGTTCTGAAAATTTCTGGATTCTGGCAGGAGGCACACGGCCTGCGACACGGGCGTGTCGCAGGGCGTGTCGAGGCCGTGTCGACACTCGGCCCAAGTGTCGACACTTTGTGCTCGACAGAGTGTCGAGAGTGGGGCACACGGCCTGCGACACGGGCGTGTCGCAGGGCGTGTCGAGGCCGTGTCGACACTCGGCCCAAGTGTCGACACTTTTGCTCGACAGTGTGTTGAGACTGGGGCACACGGCCTGTGACACGGGCGTGTCACAGGGCGTGTCCCGCTTGGTCGACGATCTTCGCTCGACGTTTTTCCGCGGTGTCGACACAAAGCCTGTCGACGGGTGTCGAGACTTGGCACACGGCTTGGGACACGGGCGTGTCCCAGGCCGTGTCACCTCTCGGGGTGATGTTGGGGCCGTGTCGTTGGAGACACACGGCAGGCCACACGGCCGTGTCGCTGGGGACACGGGCGTGTCGGATTGAACACGGGCGTGTCGAATGCCCGTGTCTGATTCCAGGCGCGTCGATTTGAGACGGCGAATGAGGCACACGGCCCTGGACACGGGCGTGTGTCAGGCCGTGTTCGGCCCAGGTCTTTTATTTTCCAGGCGAATCGCGGCCAGTCTTTTTCTGGTTTTGGGATCTAACGGTTCAGGCCATCTCCTGAGAAGTTAAGTCCGAATTTAGGGTTACAGATCCTCATTCTTTTTCAAGTCCTCTCTTTCTTAGTTCTTGAGAGAAACTAGAGCAAGGAGGAAGAAGAAGAACTCTTGGGCTGTAGGAAGGGTTTCGGAGCTCCAAATCGCGAGCCGAGTCCGGATCCGTGAAGCTTGGAGCGTTGCGAAGTTTTCCGTCCGGCTATTTTTGCCATGGCAAGAAAGAGGAGTCGGAAGGTAACGACATCTCTCCTCTCGGTCTTTAGGATGCACGTTTTTAGCATCGTTTTCTTCTAGATTTTTGGGCACCAAACTCTCAAATGAGAGGGGCTTTGGTTTGCCAAGGTTCAAGAGGAACCTCCGGGTTGATTGAGTCCGTCCCCGACATATTTTACATTAGAGATCCGCTTCGCTAGTGGATTAGGCATGGTGGGTGAAGCCGTAGTCGCGACCGTTAGTCCGACTCGGTGATGTTGCATACGAACTTAGGATTTCGTAGAGATTTCCGTTGCGGCAAGATGCCGTTTGCGTTGTGGTGGTGATTGTCCCGTTTGCTAGAAAAGGGTACTTGTAGTCGAACCCGGACAAGGTTAGCTCCTCGTGGCGGTAGATGGTTTCCTTGAGGGACAAGGTTAGCTCCGTATGAGAATGTAGATGGTTTCCTTGGTGGACAAGGTTAGCTCCGCACGAGTTGGAGATGTTTTCCTTGGTGCGCGGGAACGCTGCGATACAAAGAGGGATTGCGATGTGTTTAGTCTTGGTTGTGTTGTGCCAAGGCGTGGCTATGTCTCCGTGGTCGGCTGGCTATCCCGTGGCATGTGCGTCATGTGTGGAGAGTGTCCCGGCGAGACTAGTCCCCTTCTGTGAGACTGACGAGAATGCCAAGCTTGGGGCAAGCCCGGGCAAAGAGGCCATGAGCGGGTGGGGTCCAGCAAGGCTTCTTAGAATCGGTCAGTCTGTGGTTGTTGGAAATCTGACATGAGACGTCAGAGCTTGCAGGCAAGCCCGGGGCTAAGCCCACGAGCGGGTGGGGCCTTGGCAAGAATTCCATGTGGCGGCCTGTGCGCCGTGTGAGGGAGTTGTGTCTCCCTCAATGTTTGCGGCTTTATGCCAATTGGGGAAATGTGAGTACCCAAATGATGTGATGTTGTGCTAGATGCATACGCTGTAGGGTACCTTGGGTGAAGCCCGGGTGTTGCATTCATGTTGCATAGTAGGCCCTTTTCTTTATATGCTCAACCAATAGAGAACATGTTTGATGATTGAGACATATAAGCCTGTTTTAATGCTTTTCTATTTATAGATGTTTATTTGCGTATGAAGTGCTGACTTGCAGGTTGGAGGGTTCCCCGGGGTCCGTTAGGGGCGGCCGGGAGGAGATGTGTTGTTACACAGTTTGAGGTCAGCCTTTGCTGACCCACGTTACTAATAATTTTTACAGGGCAAGGATCGCACGCAGGAGCTAGCACGCCGGCCAAAAAGGCCTAAGCCCATGAAGTGTTTTCTCTTTTGGTAGCACTACTTTTGATTGATGTATGTTTGAGACTATTTTGTCCGGCTTGCATGCCGAGGTAGATTAGGAGTGCTGAGCACATTCATGTTTGATGTACTGTTTACTTTTGGATATTTGATGTAAGGCCTTAAGGCCATTTGTTTACTCTTTTGGTTAGTGGATAACTTCTAGTTGTGCTCGGTTTTCCGCTGTGTTGTGTAAGTGTTTTGAGTTTGGGTAGCTATATCAACTTTTAATACTAAAGCTGTGGCGTTCGTATGTTGTGGGGCCCCGGCCGGACCCATATTATACGTCCATTACAGGGGAGGTGTTACAATAGACAACTAGGATGAAAGAATTGGCTGCTTTAGATCAGATCAAGAAAGCCAGAGAATAAGGAAAAGACACATCCAATATAACTACCTTATCAGATCAAAGAAAGAAGGAACTTGAAAGATATTCATCCAGTAAATTTTTTGATTCAGAAAGCTACATGAAGCTGCATCTAGAAGCTGTAGTGCCTAAGCCAAAGCAACAAACTCTCTAGGTGTAGCTGATGATAGAAGATCTAAGAAATTTTTTGATTCAGAAAGCTACATGAAGCTGCAAGGAAAAAGAATAATTTTGTAAGATGACAGTAGATTTTGTTTTCTGAACTATCTGAGATAATGTCTGTGTTTCTGCTATGTCTTGTTTGTTATATCTCTGCTTTGTATGCTTTTATTTTTCCAATGTCTGTAAATAGTAATCTTAACCCAAATAGGGGGAGATTGTTGGAACACCCTATTACTGATTTGGGCAAGGATCACTATGTTTTTTAGGAAACCTGTCTTGACCTCATTGTATAGATATAAAGGTCAATTAAAATTGAGTGTAAGGGTTAGTAGTTAGGTTTGGAAGCTGCCCTCAAGACCAGGTTTTTCAGTTTTGGAGACCAAGTCATTTCGTCGAGCTCAGTACGACGAATCGTCAAACTCCATTCGACGATCATTGAGCTCACTTCGACGAATCGTCGAACTCCATTCGACGATCTCTGAGCTCAACTTCAACGAGTCGTCGAACTCCATTCAACGATCTTCGAGCTCAGATCGACGTTCTTGACTCCAGTTTGATTCTCTATCTCTGAGCTCAGTTCGACGATAGTTGAGCTCAGATCGACGATCTTTGTTTCTATCTAAGTTCAGTCTCTGAGCTCAGTTCAACGATAGTGGAGCTCAGTTCGACGTTTTTCTGAAGAGTTAGACATTTTTCAAGATTCAAATTCAGACAGTTGTGGAATTATTCTCAGCATTTATGTTAGAGATCCTGTAGTCGTTTTTAATTAATCTGGAGCAAGTTTCAAGGAATTTTCAAGGAATGTTTTATTGGACTTTTCTCCAGAAGACAAATGCAGTTAAGGAAGTCATTTATCGACAGACTAACAACTATCTTGGACAGATGATCATTTCTATTCAGATCAAAGGAATAAAAGATCAGTTTTTCATTCTCTTCTCAGAGTTAGACACATATATTCTGCAACAACAACAATTACACAACAGAAAGAAAGACAGTTGCAGACATTCTCAGTCTCAAAACTTCATACAAGAACACACATCACAAAAGGAGATCAACTAACTGAAATTTTCAGATCTCTCTTGATTCAAGTGTTCAAAGGCCATCATCATTCAAGACTCCAGACACCTCACATTTTAGCTGTTGCTGAAATCATCTTTTGTTGGAGATCAAATCATCTGAAGGCCTATCACCCTATTGCAAAGCTTCACTTCCTGAACAACTCAAGATCTCAGGGGGAGCTTTGACAACATCCACTATCTTCTCTCTGACTGTTGACAGAGAAGATCATCTCATCCCTTTCTCTCTCTCTCTCTCTGCTGTAAAGGGTTTTTCAAACTCCCTTCAAAAGTTTATGATTGGTTTCTGAGACCTTATCAAAACTCAGTGGTGGCAAGACACCTGATCAAAAAATCTGATTTGGTTTTTGAGCACCTTATCAAAAGCTCATTGGTGCCCAGGACACCTGATCAACTCATCCTGCAGTGGATTCCTACCTAGGGTGGTAGAAGAGTGAATGTACCCAGGTTGATTGGGGAACCACTATAGCTCCTTGTGTCATCTGGTTGCTTGTCTTACTTTTATTTTTGACTGTGGTTTGGGATTGCTTTGTGATTGATCTGTGATTGTTCTGTGTTTAGATTTACTTTATGTTATTTGCTTCCCTGTTCACTTAGGAATACAACAACAGTTGTAAAAAGTTTTTAGCAAGCACCATACTCTATTCACCCCCCCTCTAAAGTATATCAGATCTAACTTGCACTTTCAACCTGGATTGTACTGGACCCACAGATGGACGTCACCTAGCTAGAACAGTTGGAAGAGGAGGAGTGTATTCTCCTCCTATGGGATTAATCCCACATCGGCCATAACCCAAAACTCGGCCCCCTCTCCGGCTATATAAGCCCATGTGAAAGTCTTTGAACTCAAGGGTAGCTACTCACCTAGAGGGGATGAATGGGTTGTTAAGGTCTATTTGATTCTCTTTACATTCTTTAAGCATTTAACTGAGTTAGGTCTTGTTGTGAATGATTAGTTTAACATTCAAGAAATTCACACACAACACACCAGATATTTATAGTGGTTCCCCAGTGTATGAGTACATCCACTGTCCCTCTCACCTTTCTAACAGAATGTTAGACAATAAACTTCTCCAACAACTTGGCTCCTTAGAGATTACAACACAATCTCACAGGATCACTCAGTCTCCAATGAGACTTACAACACAGACACTCAGTGTACAACCTCGGGCTCGAAGGAACAGTTCGGGCTCGAAGAGGGGGGAAGGTAAGACAAGATGGACTCTTCGATAGAAGCCTAATCACTGGCGAGTGGGTCCCAGGAAAAGGGATACTCGTCGGGTTAAGGCCGGCTCGCTAGGCGAGAGATCCCCAGTGGTTCGGACCCAGAGAGAGGGTCTAGCGGCTCAGGCGAGAGCCTTCCCAGGCGAGACGGACCCAGAGAGAGGGTCCAACGGCTCAGAAGAGAGCCTTCCCAGGCGAGACGGACCCAGAAAGAGGCCCCAGCTGCTCAGGCAAGAGCCTCGCTAGGCGAGACGAGCCCCATAAGTAGTAGCTCTCGTCCGCGAGACGGTGCTCTCGCCAAGCGTCAGTTCAGTTGGAAGGCGGTTCACCTTTTTTGCCCGAGGTGATTTTACGCTTTTGCCCTCGGTGGTCTGCATATAACCCTTCAAAACAGCGGAGTTTGGCTGTTGGCAGACCCAACCAAGGGTATTTTGGTAATTTCAGGTTGGTTCAGTTTGGTTATTGGCAGTTCAAACTCAGAGTCCTATAAATAGACCCATAGGAGTTCTTCAAAACACTTTTTTTCCCGGGATTAAAAAAGAGTTTTCATGTGCTTTCTGAGGAGCTCCAAGCCCAGCTTTTGACTTTGTAGGGGAAGCCCTCAGAGATCTTTTGGGTAAGCGGCGGGACATCCCTACTGAGGCTTTAGGGTCGGTTTATGGTCCTTCACAACCAGTTAGAGGTCAGAGCTCGGGATAAGTAGGTGTTGGCTATGCCCCTGATTTCAAACTTTCGTCGAGGTCAAATTTTGGCTTCAACAGTTCTGGTGTGGTGAGCGTGGAAGGTAGCCGATACAAGAAAGTTTTGAGTTTGGTCATATGGTAGGAGGTGAAGGTGAAGGATCTGGTTTAGGAGGTTCCCCCTCCCGGGGGAGGAGGCGACGAGGAATATATTGGAGGACTTCAGGCGAGAGGTCTTGCAGAACATCAGCTTGGCCTTCTCGGCAAGGAGCGAGTGGGCAACGCCTCAGGTCCTGGTGGATTCGGTCCCGCTCTTGGGCGAGAGCGCTCCTGGGAAGCTCCCCAGGAAGGAGGTCTCGGCGGAGGTTGGCGAGAGGGACGTGGCCGCGCGAGAGCTCTTTCCAGGCCAGCGTCCCGGGAAGGAGATTCCTGCAGAAGTTAGTGAGTGGGAGGCGGCTGAGCGAGAGCTCTTCCCTGCGCATGGTTTCGCGGATCGGGCCAGCCAGTCGAGGCCGCGAGACGTGAAAGTTAATAGTTGCCAACCTAAATCACCTAGAAGGTGGTGAATATGTGAGTTGTGCATCTTTTTGCAGAATAAAAAATCTCAAACCAATGCACAGATCTATTTACCAAACAAACAAACACAAACGAGGCAAGATATATAGTGGTTCCTCAACCTTGGGTGCATCCACTTTCCCTCACCGATCTAGCAATACACTAGACTCGGCTACTCCACTATCTCGGATTGAAAATCAATCCTACCCTCGGAACAATGTTCCTATAATCTCGATCCACAAGATGGATCTACACTCGAAAGGTAAAACTTCCTACAATCTCAGAGTTGAAAAACTCCTACACTCGGAGAAAATTTCTCCTACAATAATGAAATAAATTTGTAAAGAAATACAAACAATGAATCTTTGTTCAGATATGCAAGTAATCGGCCAGGATCTTCTTCTGCTAGACTTTTCGGCTTTATCAGAATGGTGAAGAAAATCTCAGCAAGAATGGATCTAAACTTTCTCGGCTTCTCATAATCGATCTAATCAAAGAATAAGGAGTTGATCAAATCTCGATCTAGAGAGCCTTCTTGATCTGAATCCTCAAAAGAAGAAACCCTAGCCGGTCAGGAATCAGCGACGGCGAGTTTCCGTTTCTTGGAGATAGAAGAGGAGACAGAAAACTTGAGAATATTCGGCTGCAAAAACTTCTAATTCTTAGGGTTTGTCGGTATAGACAAGACCTTTTATAGGAGAGGAGAAGATTAGCCATAATTGCGTCATTATGAGAGACACGTCGACCAATCACATCAGAGTTCATGAATAAGACCGTTATTCTGGACTTAAAGAATTTTCTGAAAAGTCAAAGTAAAATTCTCGAGATGTAACAGACTACTCGAGTACATGCAGCACTACTCGAGTAAGTAGAAGATGACTACTCGAGTATATAAGAAAAAAAACTACTCGAGAGAGAGTGAGGTCATTACTCGAGTACATGGAGTCAACTACTCGAGTAAATAAGAATAAGAAAGGCTCAGCTACTCGAGTAACAAAAATGACTTACTCGAGTACTTGAGTACATACACAAGAGGTGGAGTATATTACTCGAGTATAAGAAATACTACTCGAGAATATAAGAATGAACTACTTGAGTATATAAGAAGCTACTCGAGTCATATACTTAAAAAATTTCTGGAACAGGAAAACTGAACTACTCGAGTATAGAAAATAAACTACTCGAGACAAATAGAACTACTCGAGTATATAGAGATGACTACTCGAGTAATTCACTTAGAGAAATTTTCTGGAATGGAATTCATGATTACTCTAGTATAAACAGTGGACTACTCGAGTAGTAGATGAACTACTCGAGTACATGACTTAGACTACTAGAGTAAGTGAGAACTACATGAGAGTCAGAGTCCAATTACTCGAGACAGAATATAGAACTACTCGAGTACTATATAATACTACTCGAGTATTTAACTTAGAAAAATTTTGAGAAGAGAATTCCTGTAAACTCAAGAGAAGAAAGGGAACTACTCAAGTAGTTGATGTAACTACTCGAGATACATCGTATCTACTTGAGTAAGAGTATTATTACTCGAGTATGAATTCAGTAACTTACTCGAGTAAGTAAAGAACTACTCGAGTACTTTACTTAGGAAAATTTTTTTGACTGATTTTTCTTCTTCTAAGGGATGACCAGCATCAAGCCTTTTCACATAGTCCTAGAGTTTGAATATGAAGTGTATCCCAATAGAGAGGCTATACATGAGTCTACACTTTGGAACACACAATGAGGGATTACATTGTATGGTCCTGTGTTTGGTGACCCATTGTAGACTGACATTGGTCTACACTTCTCATACGAATCCTGCAAACATATAACTCAAACCAAGCATCAAATACAACTTAATTCATCTTAGTTCAAGGGTGACTTCATCAAATCTGGGTTAGTGTGGATACAATACCCAACAATCTCTCCCTATTTGTAGAAGTCAGAAACTTTTACACTAAGGTGAATTATGGACATAAAAAGAATGCTAAGTATATAAAGCAGTGTTAGCAAGCATAAGAACTATGAAAATTTTCTAGATATTCTTTTACCAATCCCCCCCCCTTTCTGACTTCAACAGATAGCTTGGTAATAGCATCTTCTTTGAAGAGTCCAACTTCTTCACAAATCTTCACCTTGGTTGCTTCAGCTCTTTTGTCCAATTCCATCTTTGAGCCTTGAGCCTTCTTGAAAGTCCAGCTTCTTCTAGTCTTCTTTGTTGAACATCCCAAGTTCTGTTTTGAAGAACGAGAACTTGGTCTCGTCCAGCGGCTTCGTGAAAATGTCTGCAATTTGCCTATCTGTAGGGACATATTGAAGGTCTATGTCCCCATGCTCCACATGCTCCTGGATGAAGTGATACCTTAGCTCTATATGCTTTGTCCGGCTGTGCAAGACTGGGTTGTTGGCTATTACAATTGCGCTGGAAGAGTCGCAAAATAATGGAATCTTTTCAAACTTCATGTTGTATTCCTCAAACTGATTCTTTATCCAAAGTAACTGTGCACATCAACTGCCTGCAGAGATGTACTTTGACTCAGCCGTTGAAATTGCTACACAGTTCTGCTTCTTGCTACTCCAGGAGATAAGTCTTCTTCCAAAGAATTGACATGTCCCTGAAGTGCTTTTCCTGTCGTCTTTTCTCCCTGCAAAATCTGCATCTGAAAAACCTATTAGTTCATTATCATTACTTCTTGGGTACCATAAGCCAAGATTTATTGTACATTTAAGGTATCTCAAAATCCGCTTCGCAACAACGTAGTGAGATTCCTTAGAGTTCACCTGAAATCTAGCACAGACATATGTTGAGAACATTATGTCAAGTCTACTTGCAGTCATGTAGAGCAAGGATCCAATAATGCTTCTGTACTTGGTTTCATCAAAAGGTTTCCCTTTTTCATCCTTGTTTAGAGACATTGTTGAACCCATTGGAGTCCCCATCGAGGTTGCATTCTCCATTCCGAATTTCTTAATTAGCTCTTTGGTGAACTTGGTCTGTTAGATGAAAATTCCATCTTCAGACTGTTTCACTTGAAGCCCTAAGAAATACTTCAGCTCACCCATACTGCTCATTTCAAACTTCTCTTGCATAAGTTTTGAAAACTTCTTGCAGAGATTGTCATCCGTAGAGCCAAAAATAATGTCGTCGACATAGATTGGCACTAGCAAAATGTTGCCTTTAATTTCCCTAAGAAATAATGTATTGTCTATCTTTCCCCTCGTGAACTTGTTCTCAAGTATAAAGCTAGACAGCGTCTCATACCAAGATCGAGGAGCTTGTTTCAGACCATATAATGCTTTATGCAGTAAGTAAACATAATTAAGAAAGTTAGAATCAACGAAACCTGGAGGTTGTTCTACATATACTTCTTCCTTTACGTCTTCATTAAGGAATGCAGACTTCACGTCCATTTGATAGACAGTGAAGCCTTTGAGTGCAGCATATGCTAGAAATAACCTTATTGCCTCCAGCCTAGCCAGTGGAGCATATGTCTGGTCGAAGTCGATCCTTCTTCTTGACGATATCCTTTTGCGATAAGTCTTGCCTTATTCTTTATAATCGTTCCATCATCGTCCATCTTGTTCCTGTAGACCCATTTTGTCCCAATGACGATCTTACCTTTGGGTCTTGGAACGAGTTTCCATACTTTGCAGCGCTTGAACTGGTTTAGTTCTTCTTCCATCGCCATTATACACGATGCGTCTGAGTTTGCTTCCTCAAACTTCTTTGGTTCAACCTGTGAGAGAAAACTTAAATATAGATTCTCATTAGTTGTACCTCTACGAGTTCTGACACCATCTCGGGGATCTCCTATGATCTGGTCCATGGGATGATCCTTTAAATGTCTGAGCTCTAGAGTCCTTGCATCTGGATTATCTTCTATCACCGGAGTGACTTCTTCATCTTGGATGACTTCTTCATCTTGATCATCAGCCTCTCCAATAGGGGTTGGAGTGGTGATCTTGATGAACTTTTCACCTTTATCTTCGGACGATTCATCCAAGCTAATTTCTTTCAGCTTTGCACCTGCATCTTCAATAAGCACACAAGATGAGTTGCTTTGCAGCAAGCTCATCTCATCAAATACAACATGTATCGATTCTTCTACCACCAGGGTTTTTCTATTAAAAATCCTATATGCCTTACTATGGCTACTATAACCTACAAAAATACCTTCAAAACTCTTTTCGCTGAACTTTGTAGTATGATACTTGCCATTGTTTAGCACGAAGCATTTACAGACAAAAATTCTAAAATAAGAGACTGTCGGTTTCCCGCCCTTCAGAAGCTCGTAAGGTATCTTATCGTGGTTTTTGTTTATGAGGGCTCGATTTTGCACGTGACATGTATTTTTGACGGCTTCAGCCCAAAAATATTCTGGAAGTGAAGCATCACTCAACATGGTCCTGTAGGCCTCTATGAGTGTTCTATTCCTTCTCTCAGCCACTCCATTCTGTTGTGGAGTATGAGGAGAGGAAAACTCATGAAAGATACCTAAGCTTTCACAAAATTCTGTCATGGCCCCAGATTTAAACTCTGTTCCATTGTCACTTCTGATTTTGATTATGGAGCAGTTGTATTCATTCTGGACTTGCCTGACAAAATTAGTAAAGACGTCAAAGGTATCTGACTTGTGTTTCAGAAAGAACACTCACGCAAAGCGCGAGTAATCATCAATAATTACTAACGTATAATCCTTACCTCCCAAACTTCTAATTTGCAGTGGACCAAACAAGTCCATATGCAGTAGATGAAGACATCTATTAGAATCCTTGCCAATAACGCTTTTAAAGGTAGCTCTTGTTTGCTTGCCTTTTACACATGAATGACAAGGTCTATCTTTGACGTACTTGACATTTGGGGCATCATGTACTAAGTTCATTGAAAATAATTTATTAATAGTTTTGAAATTAATATGTGCTAGTCCATTGTGCCATTGGTCACCAAGATACACACTATCTTTTGCTAAAAAGCACACTAGTGTCGAAGAATCTATACAAATGAAATTTAAACAAAAAATGTTTTTGCTTCGAGTGTCGGATAGAATCGTTTTCATATTGTCAACAGATTTTATCAAGCACTTTTCAGCGTGAAACTCAACTATGTATCCTTGATCGCAGAGTTGGCTTATGCTTATAAGGTTATGTTCCAAACCTTCAACGTAAGCCACATCTGAGAAGAATACATTACCATTCGTAATCATACCGTAGCCTTTAGTGATTCCACAGTCTGAACCTCCAAAGATGACCTTCAGTCCGTTCACGACTGGAGTAAAGTTCTGAATTAGGCTTCTTGTCCCGGTCATATGTCGAGAGCATCCACTGTCCAAATACCAGATTGGCGTTTTGGTGGCCTTTGTACATACCTGCAATCACAATCAGTTTGCCTTAGGAACGCAAATACGTTTGGGTCCTTAGTCTCGGGTTAGAAAACTCCCCCTACGAATATTAGCATTAAGAGTGGTCTTCCTCATATTGCCAACATGTGGGGTTGCAGCATTTCTGGGATTAAACCAGCAATCAATGGCAAAGTAACCAATTCTGCCACAACACCAATAGTCAAATCTATTGTATCTTCGCCTTATGTTCTCCTGCTTGGCCTTTTGGAAATGAGGTCTAGCAGGTGCAGCATTGTTGGAGGAAGAAGCTTCATGATGATGGCAATCACATGTTTTCTTCTCCTTCGCTAGCTTTTCTACAACAGGCTTTGCCTTTGGTGCCTTCTTGAAGTTATGACCATGATTGAAATGATCATAGCTCTGAAGAATGACTTCTTCATAAGGTGTCTTAAAGACACTTTCGCCAAAGTTTCTGGGTCAAGTCCATCCTTGATAACGGGACTTTGGCTCTACATAGGTAGGCCTAGCAAAGTGTTCGTAGGATGAGTCAAGATCAAACTCATTTGAAGGAAATATAACCTTCTTGAACGTGGTCTGATCTTGAGGGGCTTTACCCTTCTCTTTGGCTAAGGCCTTTTTGGCGATCTTATTCTTTCGTTGAGCCTTATTTCTCCTAGAAGACTTACTAGGAGGTTCTTCATGGCCTAGTCCAGCACCCTTGGCCTTGGCTGAGAATTCAGCAACGAATGGAAGAACTGTCTTGCGCTTCGAGAAACTTTCAACAAGTTTCTTTTCAGCAGCAAGTTGGGCTTCCAGTTCTTTGATGATTTTCTCTTTAAGATCAAGGTGCTCAAGAGCTTTGTTATATTCTTCAATAGCATTATTGAAGTTCTCTTCGAGCGAGTCAGTCTTTGCGACTTTCTCTCTCAAGATGCTCTCTTCAGCTTTGAGAGACTTTATCTCTTTAGCCTGAGTTTTCACGACTCGACGACATTTGTCGTAAGCCATGATTAACTCCTTATACTGGGCCATGAGTTTTGACTCATCGTCAGAAGAGCTCAATCATGTTCAGAAACTTCAGAATCAGAGAGATGAGTGTGAGAGTTTACCTTCCCAGTGAACTGAGGCTCTTGTTCATCATCAGTTTGAGTCATGAGTCCAAAATAGGCTTCTTATTCACTCGACTCAGATGAGTCAGAGTCACTAAGAGTCTTGCCCTTTTTGGCCATCAAGCTCTTCTTTGTCCTCTTCTTGTTGTACGAGGACTTTTTTTCCTCTCTTCTACCACCCTCCTTCTTCTTGTGAGGGCAATCAGCGATGACGTGTCCTGGTTTATTACAACAATAACAAATAATGTCAGTCAAAACATGTTTGTTCTGTTTAGAGTTATACCTGTCATGGCTACTTAAGCCTTTTCTTTGCCGATCATCATCGTGTCGTGATGGTGATGACAAACGCTTCTAGGTGACGTGTATGTGTCGATCTCGGTCGCGGAGCGTACAGAGTAATGTTGGCAAGAACTTGCGAGATGTTGCGCATAAGGAGGATTCTCAGATCGGCTCGCGAAACTGGCTCTTGGCAGTGGATTTAATCGAATTTCATGTGGAGAGACGACGACTCATAGGAGAAATCCGGCAAAGCTCTGGCCTGAGCAGGAAGAAAGTAAGGAGGAGAAAAGATGAGAAATGAGGAGGCCTTGGGCTCATTTTATAACGTTTAAGATGTGGTTATGATAGTTATGCGACCATCTTCACACCGTAACGACTAATAATATTTTTAGCATAGTTTGGAATGTACATTATTCGCATAATATTTACTAATGCAAGTCATTTATTTTATCAATGGCACATCCCCACTAACCATTGTGGTTAGTGGGTAGTTATTCATGAAATGGATGGTGGCGATCGTGATGAAATGATCGGACAACAGAGAAGGTCCGACATGCATGGGCGACCACCTTGACAGCTAACAGTCGTTGGTGAAGGAGGACCGCGGTCGCGCGAGGCGGCCGCGGGGAGGGGCGGCTGGGGTGCGACCTCCCTATGTGGGCGGCTCCATGCGGCTGGGCGCGGTCTGCCCAGCACACGCAATGGCGGCGCCGGTGGCCGGTCGCGGTGGTGGCTCGAATGATGCGTGTAGTTGGATCGGTGTACGTTGGATCGCGTGTGACGATTGCGCATGCATCAGTCGAACTCATGATCTCATTAAGTTAGTGGGGATCATGAGCAGTGAACTATTTGCACCCCAATCCCCTATAAAAAACATGACGACCATATCAAAAATATTATTTTATTTGTATAATTATTAAATATGTATTTGTTGCGGGTCACCCGGTCTTTCCCTGGTCTGGAAAAATCAAAGCGCCTTAGCTCGGAATTGGATCGGACGCGCAAACAGTCAAAGTAAACAACAACAACAAATGACAAGGCGCTTTTTTGAAGTGGAAAACCCGAAAATGGTGAAAACCCGCGTGATTGGATATATGCTGAGCCAAAATCCACTAGCTCATTTGAGTTTATGGGATTGAGATTTGATCTCGGAGGGCTACAAACTGTTTCTCCATTACATTTGCAAAGTACAAAAATGAGTAAATGAAACAACGTCCTCAGAGTCTCGATGGAAGCCCTCCGACTTTGGCAAAATGCTAGGTCCACGGAATCTTGATGGAAGCATTCCGGCCTGGAAATTTGGCTAATTTCACGGAACCTTAACGAAAGCATTCCGGTTGGGAAAGTCTCTAAGACCACAGAGTTTTTGCGCAAGAAGAGGAGCAGAGCAAATTCCTAAGCGGAGGATCGACCTAAGTCCACGATCTTGTCGTGAAACCTCAGAGCTCTCTCTTACCTCTGGAGTTGCTTGTCCTCAAATGAAGGTCTAGGGACCTATTTATAATTTTCTGGAGGGATACGTCTGTAATTTCATCAGAGAGGAATTTGTGATGGCAAATGATGTCGCACCATTTCTATCACCTAAATCACCAATTTTAGCAAAATGATAGAAGTGCCGACCGGGCTACTCGGACGGCTCGGGCAAGGTGACAGGAGGCGGTGGCAGCGGCAAGCAGAGTCCGGAAGCGCCGGTGGTGGCCGGAGGCAGCAGAGCCAGCGACACACGCGGCGTGAGCGAGCGGTGCGGCCGCGTGGCACGACAACGCGGGGGCGCGATAGTGCGAGATGGCCGCTCGCAATCGTGTAGTGCGCAACCGCGCACGTGCTCTGGCCGCACAGGGGGCGGCCACGCGGGTTGGTCGGGCGCGGCCGCATGGGGCGCGATTGCGTAGGCTCGCCCGCACATGGCCACGCGTGCGCAAGCCGGTTGCCCCTGCGCGGCCTAGTCATGCGTGTGCAGGGGTGCTGTCCGGAGACGTGCGTCGGTTCGACCTCCTTCTTGGGTGCTTCTGATACTTGAGGGAAGCGCGGCTTCGGGCACATGAGTTGTCCGATCAGGTTCATGTGTACTTGATCTGAATCTTGCCTGTTTGACTTAGAGATTTTAGGGTGAACCACATCAATATTTATACACACATATGCATATTCAAATATAGATATACATATAACATATAAATACATATGCATATACATTAAGAAGTGTCAAGTTCTCTAAATATGATTAGAGTTGAACAACCGAGTTCTTCATATTTAAAGATAGACGTGTCCAAAAAGCCCGTCCGGGCCGGGCTTGGGCCAGGCTTGGACCGGGCCGGTCGGGCCCGGGCTTTTTGCCAACCGGGCTCGGCTCGGGCCGGGCTCCCTCTCAAAGAGGGGGCCTGATAAGGCCCTTCAGATCGGGTCGAGCCCTGGCCGGCCTGATTTTCCAACATGCGAGATTAATCCTGCCTGAAATAGGCAGGATTAAAATCCCGCCTAACCTGGTGCCAGACCCAAGCTAGGCTCGTTGCCCGGGCTTTGCTCTCCCCGGCCTGGGCCGGGCACCTGGTCGGGTAACCAACTAATATGGCTGCCCGGTAAGGGCCCCAAGCTTGGCCCTGGCCCTGGCCGAACCTAGTCGGGCTTTTTTCGGGCCGGACCCAGGCTTTTTGAACAGGACTATTTGAAGAACCTAGTACAATGAGGATCTCTAAAAATAAAGATCCTCATTGAAGATGCTCTTATTGAGTACCTACCATATTTCTACTGTGCTCAAGTCAACGAGTTCAAAATCTAGGATGTTACATGTAGTTTTCAAGGATCTGCTAGGATGATAAAGAAGAGTGAGATTTGTTACATTTTTGTTGATCAGCTTTTAGTTCATGAAAGAAATGAACTTTCATGAAATATTTATATATAGTTTCCCTACTTCCTGTATTTTGTATCGGGTCTGCATGCTCCAAACTGAACCTATGATTGGTATGATTTATTTTGTAAGAGCCATAAGATTTTTGGACTTTTTTGAATGTTGGATTTGTAGACATTAATTTATTTAGTTGATGTTTCTGCTTATTATTGTATATTGAGGATTTGGTGTACTATATTTGAAATTGTTTATTATCATTTAATATATTGTATATAAGCCTTCTATATGTGTGAGGGTTTTCGCAGACATATAATGTATGTTAATTACAGGTAGGGTGTTACAAACAATAACAAAGAAATCTTGAAGAGTGAAGGTCATAGAGTTCTTCTAGTAGCATAAAAGGATTTAAGGTAGTATTAACTGTGTTGCGGGTCACTCGATGACACTTTTAAACCGGTCGAAAATAAAACGTCCGAGCGAGCGAGCGAGTCGAGCTAACAAACACTCGCAAAAAAAAGCTAATGGCTAGCAAGAGATTTTTTTTACGTGGAAAAATCCCGGCAAGGGAAAAAATCACTGAGCCGGAACTGTGTCGGCCTAATTTCAATATATCTTAGAGTGTTACAGGTGAACACAGAGAAACTGAGGCGACATGTCGCCTCTCGTTACAATAATTGTAGAAGCAGAGCCTCTGAGGGTGACATGCCACCGCTCGATTCCGAATTGCCAGAGTCTGCGAGAAGTACAACGACGGAGTTTGGAGCACTGTGCTCAGTGCAATCTGGAATCTGCATCTGGTGCTCAGAGGTGGGATAATGTGCACGGTGCAATCTGGAATATATAGCTTGTGTTCGGAGGCTGGAGCAATGTGCTCGGTGCAATCTGGAATTTGAAGCTGGTTCTTTGCCGAGTCTGGAGCGATGTGCTCAGTGAAATGTGCTCGTAGCAATCAGGAATAGTGGAGTTTGCAGTTGGTTCTTCGACGGAGTCTGGAGCGATGTGCTCAGTTCAATGCAAAGGGATCTTCAAATGCTTACAAGAAATCTTCAAGGGATCTTTGAAGGTCTTCGAAGATCTATAATGAATTCTTCGAGCTTGCAAGGAGATCTTCGATGGAATATTCCTGCGAAGCTTTCTTGGGCGTAAGAGACAAGGCGAGATGGAATAAAGTTATAGGGCCCCTTTATAGGTTTTGAGAGTGTCATTTCTGTACCTAAGTAGTAAGGGTGTTCGGCTATCCGCATACCATAACTATATAATATACTATGCGCACACCCATTATGAGTGGTTTTATGGTTATACGCACACCTATGATTAATTTTATTTATACGCGCACACATATGATGGATTATATGGTTATGCACACACCATAATCTTATAATTTTCCATACGCACACCGTCATGCAGATTTTTGTTATATGCACGCCCGTCATACAATTTTCCGCTATTCGCACTCCATCACCATATATTTTATTGTGTGCATATTCACATTAATGTAACAGACTATGCGCACACCTATTATGTGTATTTGGTTATACGCACCCACCATAATGAGTGGTTATCCGAATGATGGACTTGGTGGTTGCACGGCTGAGTTAGTGGAGGACGAACGACAAAAGTTGGGCGGCGGCCACGGGGCCGGTCGGCGGTGGAGGTTGTCCTGATGGAAGTCGTGCGAAGGAGGCCGGCCAAGGAGGCCAGCCATGTGGCCAAAGGGGTCGTCCAAGGGGCCGGACGCGCTGCCTAGGAGGCCGGTCGGATGGTCGGTCAGGCGACCGGCCACGCGGCCAAGGAGGCAGCGCGGCGAAGGGGGTTGGCTGTCCATAAGGGAGTGCGCGGCCTTGCGGCCGCGCACACAACATTGCTGTCGTGCGCTAGGGCGCGCCGACCTTGTGGCGAAGGGGCTGCGGGCGGCCGCTGCGCGCACAGCTGTGCGGGGCTGCCGCGCGCATGCGCGCTCGGCCGGGCTGTGAACCCGGTGGGGATGGCTGCGCGTTGGGATTAGCTCAAATCTCCTATAAATTGAAGGTCTCTCTATCAAACTGCATGTAATTTAATTATTTCAATATTGTTGTCCAAGTGTTTTCATTTGAATGTAATTGAAATGACATGCTAATTATAAAAAAATTTTCCCCTTTCGAATTGACTTGTGGATGATAAAATTTTATTTGATGATCACATTTTCAAAAACAGTCGTTCACGATTACCAAAAAGATGCGGATATTAAAAAATTATTAGCAATCTCATATTTTATTGCTCTTACTACAATTAATTAACATTAATGGAGCCCACTTGACACTACTTGGTCTTATTATATTATTTTTGAGCCCGGCACATTAGAAAATGTATAAGACAAATAATTGTAATGTTAAGTTTTATAAGCTTTAACTTTAGAAATTGTTCAAATATCAAAGATTCATGTTTTAATTTCCATGGAAATTTCAGAAGAAGACAACCAGCCAACCTCATCTTAGACTCTCTCATGTTCCTTCCCAACCCAGCAGAAGACCTTTTGGACCCATAAAATGGGTGAAGTCCACTCAAGTCTAGTGCCAACACCCTTTGAGGTCTTCTTTCCCCTCCCATACTACTCATAAGTCGTAAAATCTACTGTAAGGTTCTGTTTGGCACGAATTTTTTTTGGTTCTGAGTTCGGACTCAAATCTTGGTCCGGGCAGTGAGAAATACTGACACTTGTTCTTTTTATTGATGATTTATTGATACGATACTTAATTACTAAATGTAAACGATGTGAAAAGTTCGTTTTGAGAAGTAAAAAAAACTAGTTTTAATTATATTTCTTGACTTCTCCCTCATGCTATGGAGATTATTATTTTAATTATATACAAAATTACTTTTGATTATGAAAATATAAAATATGATCACAAGAAAATCATTTTCAATCTGAGAAAGATTGTTTTCAATTAAATAGTTCTATGATGGTCATTATTTTCTTTGCTAAGTTCAATTTTGAATGTCGAAAGATCAAAATGATCTCAAAAAGGTCACTTTGATCTTACAAAGATCATTTTCAATATTAGAAAGAACATTTTGGATCTTAAAAAGATTATTTTCAAATAAAAGGCTCATATTTTTTTTTTCGTTTTCTTGTTTAAAAGACTTCATTTTCTAGAAAAGATGGAGAATATGAAAAACATTATTTAAAGGTTAAAAGTACTTTCTCTAATAGAAAGTTGTATGCTTCTCTCAAAAAATGGAGGATGAAGCTGTTTTAAAGAATCATATACATCTCAATGTTTCTCGCATCTAGGTCTTGGATTCAAGTCTGAATTTTGGAGAAAATTTTTCACCATTTGGTGGGTGGACTGCCTGCCCTCCATTGGCGGTGAAAAAAGAGGTGAGGGGAAAGGAAGGGGTTCTTTTGCCTTCCCTATCAGAGGTTGATCACTGTCGCCCTTTCTAGAATTTTTTGGGATGCATTACTTTCTCACAGCCCGACTACCTCATGCCCACCCAAATAGAGCCCAATAGTGCACTAGGACAATGTTATTACTGTCTCAAAAGTTTTTTTGGGGGCTACAAATTTAAATTAATTTTGGGGAATCACAAAAATTTGGCACGTAGCGGTATCACAATGATACTTTTTGGCTGAGGCAAGGTTTCAATGTTGTATCGAGTATTGCCGAGAAGACAAGCGAAGAGAAACATAATGAAAAACATTAAAGAAGAAGCATTTCGTATTTGCACTCACATATCTTTTAGGATGGATCACATGCAATTGTTTTGGATCCCATAGTTCATGTAGTTAAAATAGATCACAAGAGATACAAATGGATTGCATGATAAGTTATATGGGAAAGTCCTAATGCCCACCTTTGGGAATTACAAAGCTTCATAAAGTCTTTTTGTTTATGTGCATTTATGATGCATCTTCACAAATGTCTATTTCAACAGGCCGCTCTCAAAGATAATGTCTAGATTGTTACTGTTTGCACGGGAGGAAAAATGATACTGATTGAAATATGCAGGCACTCCCCTATATATAGGAGTTGCAATAATAGAGAATAAAAGAAATAAAACCACCAAAACCTAACACTTCTCCTCAAGTTGGGATTGTGATATCCGTCACAACCAACTTAGATAAAATGATACCAAACCTCTACGAGACAAGGCCTTTGTAAGCACATCAGACAATTGTTGATCTGAGGGGACAAAATGAGTGCTAGTAACTCTCCCTCCTCCCCCCCCACACGCTATGTTTTTTTGATAAAGTGTCGATCGACTTCCACATGCTTAGTGAGATCATGCTGGATATGATTATGAGCGATGCTAATGGCGGCCTTGTTGTCACAGTATAATCGGATGATGCCTTTGTCATGAATCCCAAGTTCGAGCAAAAGAGATCGAATCCACATTCCTTCACACATTCCTTGGGCCATAGCCCTAAATCCTGCTTTTGTACTGGATCTGGCAACAACATGTTGTTTTTTGCACCTCCGAGTCACCTGACTTCCTCCAACCAAGGTACATTACCCAGAAGTAGATTTACGTTCATCAACTGACCTTGCCCAATCAGCAACTGTGAAAACTTCAATGGATAGTTTTTTTGTTGGGTCCATTGATCACAATGTCCTAGATTTGAAGAAGGCCCACAATTCAATGGTATACACATGAATATATTTGATATATGTTTAAGTTCATTGTATGCAGGTTGTACTCTGATACATTGATTAGACAGACAGTCAGAGTCACAATGATAGTTGCACTCAAGACAGGTTACTGGACAAACAGAAAATCAACTAAGTCCATAAGCGTTAAGTTAACTCACTTCACTCAACGCTAGGAGCCTAAGAAGCGTTGACAGAACTACATGCAGTCAAAGCCGCATTATTGCTGACAAGAAATCTGTCTAAGGACAGAAGAGTTAAGTGAAGATAGTTCACTCAACGTCTACTCAACAAGAAATCTGTCTAAGTATAGAAGCATTTAGTGAAGACAGACCACTCATCGCCTCATCAAGAAATCTGTCAAAGTCAAGAAGCGTTGAGTGAAGACAGTTCACTCGACGCCTACTCAACTAGATTTCAGGTCAAGTAAAGAAGCGTTGAGTGAAGAAAGATAAATCAATGCCTCATCAAGAAGATAGTCAAAGTCAAGAAGCATTGAGTGTAGAAGCTGCACTCAATGCCTCGATGCAGAGAAATTTCAACCAAGTCCAGAAGCATTGAGTGATGAAGGATCACTCAACGCCTTATCAGGTAGATGCAAAATATCAAAAGCATTGAGTGTTGAAGGTTCACTCGACGCCTTAAGATGAAGAATTCTGCTAAGTGTTTTCTGCATTGAGTGACAAGGCTTCACTCAACGCCTACGTAGTTTGTCTGAAAATGATCAAGTCCACAGGCTCTGAGTCATGATGACGTCATCAAGAATTCAAATAACGTGAGATTTGCTCGCTGGATGACAAAAGGCGCCACATACCTTTAGGACAGTAATTAATGCAAAAGAGATGTTGCAGTTTCCAATTCTGGCTGGTCCATACTGCGCAAAGAGCCGTTGGACGGAGTTCGATAAAAGGAGAGTTACGAGAAATTGAAAAGAGATTTTTGGTCATCTTCTTCCTCATCGACTAAGTTTAAGATAACTAAAAACTTGTTCTTACAGTTAGTCTTTGAATCACAGACAGAGTTGGATGATGAAGAAATAAATCACTAAAAGAATAAATCTGTCTTCAACAACAAGATAAGAAAGTTCTCTTTCTGTGTTCGAAGGAGAAGTAGTGCAAAAGTTAGCTGGTTGAAGAAATAGAGAACTGAAGAATCAGTTTGTATTCAGCAGAAAGATCCAAAAGTTCTCTTTATGAGTAATAAGAAGAATAAGCAGAGCAACGCCAAGTTGCAGGTATTCTTCAAGGTCACTGCAATCAACTAAACCATATAAAAGGCTTGAAGGAACAGTGCTTTGCAGATATTTTTTTAGCACAAGCAGAAATATCCTGAAGATCTATTCTTGGTGCTGTGAAGAAGATATGGCTAAACTTTCTCAATTCAGGAAGAAGAAAGCTCAGAGAATCATTTATCTGGAGTCAAAGTTAGGGTTGAGTTTACTTAGTCCAGAAAGGCAGACTCAGAGAACATTCTCTCTGGAGTCAATCATCAACAACAATCTCTCTTTCTCTATGATTTTAGTTGATCTGAGATGTAAGCTTAAGATATAAAGGCTGAGTTGTAGGATCCTGTTAGGGGTCTGAGATAGAGCCTGTGTTCCTGAGGTAGGAGATATATTCTCTGAGGTAGGATTCTGTTGAGAATCCGAGGTAGGATATGAATCAGAACTGAGCTGTAGGAGAGTTATACTCTTTGAGTGTAGGGTTATCCTACTAGCCTAAGTTGTAGGACTTTTGATTAAGTCTGAGGTAGGTTATCTGAAGGATCACTGAGCTGTAGGAGATATTATCACTGAGTTGTAGGGTTTTGTCCTAAGGTAGGACTTAGAGGAAGTCTGAGAGATCCTGCGGGATCTGTGTTGTATGCTCTTTGAGCCGAATTTGGAGAAGATTGTCATGTCTAACACACTGCTAGAAAGATGGAAGGAAAAGTGGATGTACCAACATCTTGGGGAACCACTATAAATTTTGGTGTGCTGAGTCTTATTCTTGAAAGCTAACAAAATAACTTAACACTTAACACACCAAAATAAAAAAGTAGTATTACTCTGAGTTTATGTTTCAGTCCTCTGACGATGTCAGCTTCCCTTATATGTTCTTGGGCTGCAGCCCGGTAGCGATGCCTAGAGCGGAGCCGTGACGCTGTCACGTTGGATCGGCTAGGGTCGTTACAGACATAATCAACTCTCTCACCCCCACTGTGTAAAGGGTTGTCATCTCCCTTCAAAAGTGATTCCCGGTTACAAGTCACCTGATCAAAAGACTTGGTGATTTGGTTTTTGAGCACCTGATCAAAAGCTCATTGGTGTCAGGCAGCTAATCAAAAACCTGAGTGGATTCCTACTAGGATGGTAGAAGAGTGGATGTACCCAGGTTGGGGAACCACTATAAATTTCTTGTGTCGTCTGGTTGCCCTCTTTCTTTTGTTTTCTTGCTGTGGCTGTGGTAGTTAGTTTTTGTGCTTTTATATTTTGATTTATTTACTACTGCACTTTGACTAATCTGCATTATACAGCAGAGAATTTTATAAAAATCTAAATACTCTATTCACCGCCCCCCTCTAGAGTATTCCTGATCTAACTGCTCACTTTCAATTGGTATCAGAGTCGGTTCCTTTAGTTGTACAAGCTAACCCTTGAACCAAAGATTCTTTGTTAGATCTAAATTTTATTTTTATTTCCATATTAGACTTATATACACAACTATGACACAAAACAAGGACTATGCAAGCACCAGACCTCCAGTTTATAACCTAAACAGGTTTGCCATCTGGAAGGCAAGAATTAAATTATACATGAATTCTATTAATGATGATATATACAACTCTATTTTGACAAGTCCCCCTTAAGCCTCAACTTCTGCAACATCTACAAGCAATACTGCAGTTCCACCACCTGAGTGGACTGAAGCCCAGAAGAAGGCAAAGATAGCTGATGCCAAGGCTATGAACATACTGGCACAGACTATGTCAGACGATATTTTTTAGAAGGTAGCTGAATGCACCTCAGCCAAAGCCATCTGGGATTCACTAAATCAGATGGTGGCTGGGTCAGCTGATGAGAGAAAGGATAGGAGATCCAACCTCATATCCCTATATGAGAACTTCAAGAAAGAAGAAGCTGAATCAGTAGATGATATGTATAACAGGTTAAGCTCAATCATCAATGAGCTAAAAACCTTGGACAAGGACATCACCCTCATAGAGGTGAATGACAAGATCCTGATGTACTTCCCAAGCTCATGAGATTCAAGGATCTGGCCCATCAAGGAGGCCAGAAGCCTAAATGAGATATCTACAGAATCTCTATTGGGCAAGTTAAAGTCTTATAAACAACTGATCAAGTCCAGGGAGGCAGCAGAGCAAAGGACACCTCCACTAGCCAGAAAAGAGCAAAGTATAGCTTTCAAGGCTGCTGAGGAGATAGAGACATCAACATCAAATGAAGAGCTCATGAGTCTATTTGCCAGAAGATTCTATAAGATTGAAAGAAAGGACTTCAGAAGAAAGTCATCTAGGGAAGATGACAAACCCAGCTATGATAAAACACCAACTAAAGAAGTTGTGTATTTTGGGTGCAGGAAACCTGGGCACTTCCTCTCTGAGTGTCCAGAGAACCAGAAGAAAGAGAAGAGAAGAGAGAAAGACAACAGGAAACAGCACACCATCAAACCTTCTTCCAGCAAATACACGAGGAAGGAAAAGGGCTTTGTGGCTGAAACCTGGAGTGAAACTGAAGATGAATCAACATCTTCCATCTCCAGTGAAGATAAGGAAGAAGCAAGGGCTAAGGAGGTTTGCCTCATGACAATTGATGCTTCCAGGAGCAATTTAGAAGAAGAGGAATCAGACAATAAAGAAGCTTCAGATTCAGAAGCTGATAAGGTACTATCTTCTTTTGATTACACTTCATATTCTTTTAAAATTGAATTTAAATCAATGTGTATAGACTTAATAAATTCAAAAAAAGAGTTCAAACCCTTAGGGAAAAATTGAGAAATTTAGAAAACATTAACTCTAAAAATAATAGGTTAAAAGATGAATTATGCTTAGCTAATGAGCAAATAGCATTGTTAAAAACTGAGCTTTGTGAGACTAAACAACTTGAGGAAACTCTTAATGAAAGAAGCCTCAAGCTGATGGACATCACAAGCACTGTGAATGCCAGACTTAATGGCAAGCTAGGCTTGGGTGTTTCATCAAGTTTCCCCCCCCATTCTCAGGAAGAACATCTTAACCACCCCCATAAAATTTATCACTACTAAGGGAAAAGAAAAAGTAATCAATAAACAAACAACAGAAAATGTTTCAAAATTAATAGGTCAGAAAACCAACAACCAGAAAACCATAGGTAACAAGGTTCAGCAGAATTCGTCGAACTTAGATCGACGAAATCTAGCCAGTTCGTCGAACCCAGATCCACGAACTCTGAACGAAAACTATAGTTATAGTTATTCGTCTAACTGCGATCGACGAACTCTGTATGGTTCGTCGATCAGAGGTCGATGAACAAGGGGCACAAAAAATGAATATATTCAATCTATGGGCAGAGATCGACGATCTCAACCCTATTCGTCGAACTCTGGGCGACGAACTCACATGAATTCGTCGAACCCAGAAAGACTTAATCAAAAATTTAATTATAATAAAAACTTAAATAATTCTAGGAAAGCCTTTAATCCACTAGCTGATTGGGTCATACCACCTAGGAGATATCACCCTCTAGGATATAAATCCCAACCAGAATATTCTGTGATTTCCATCTTTTCATACCAGGAAAACAAAGGACCCAAGGTAACCTGGGTCAAGAACATTTAACTATTTTTCATTACAGGTGAAGAGCTGTCCAAGTGTGAATCAAACCTGGTACTTGGACAGTGGCTGCTCTAAACATATGACAGGTAGTAAGGACATTCTATCCAACTACAAGTCCAAGCTGGGGCCAAAGGTCATCTTTGGTGACTCCAAATGTGGACAGTCAGAAGGTTTTGGAGAAGTGAAGATTGGAGCTGTCACATTCAAGAAAGTGACATATGTCAGAGGACTGAAACATAAACTCATCTCCATTAGTCAATTATGTGATGAAGGTTATCAGGTACATTTTAGTTCATCTTCATGTATTATCTCTAATAAAGAAAAACCAAACAGTTTTAATTTGGAATAGACAAGGCAATATATATTTAGTTGATTTTTTATCTGCCAATTCTGATATCTGTTTACTTAATATAATTAGTAACCAGAATGACTTATGACATAAAATACTAGGTCATGTTAATATGAAAAACATTGCTAGGCTATCTAAAGACAACCTTGTTAGAGGTCTACCTTCTGATCCCTACAAGAAGGAAGGTCTTTGCAGGTCTTGTCAATTAGGAAAGCAAACTAAATCTAGTTTCAAATCCATTAATAAAAGTGATTCACTTAGGATTTTGTATTTGCTACACATGAATCTATTTGGACCCATTGCTGTACAAAGCCTAGGAGGGAAATCCTACACTTTGATTATTGTAGATGACTTCTTCAGGTTCACTTGGGTATCCTTTCTGAGATCTAAGTCAGATACCTTCAAGGTTCTTACAGATTTTCTCATGACCATACAGATTGATTTCTCTACTCATGTTGCATTGATCAAAAGTGATCATGGCACAGAGTTTGAGTCTCTTCTTATGCATGAGTTCTGTGAGAAGGAAGGTATCAGACATTGCTTCTCAGCTCCTAGAACTCCCCAACAAAATGAGGTAGCTGAAAGGAAAAATAAGACACTCATTGAAGTTGCAGGTACATTACTTGCAAATGCTTACATGCCACTATCCTTTTGGGTAGAGGCTGTGAACACTGTAAACTATGTCCTGAACAGAAGCCTGATACATAAGCTAAAGAATAGGACTCCCTATGAATTACTAAAAGGGAAGAAACCTAAAATAAACTATTTTAAAGTCTTTGGTTGTATATGTTATATTCACACAAACAACAAAAGATATATTAGAAAGTTTGAGGCAAAGGCTGAAGAGGGAATTTTTCTAGGATATTCCCAAGTAAGCAAAGCCTATAAGGTTTATAACAAATCAACTTTAAAAATTGAGGAGTCTATCCATGTTACTTTTGATGAAGCTAACATGTCTTGCAAGGAGAAAGAAATTTCTACCAGAAGCAACTTGCAGGTACATCACTTGTATGAGAGTTTGGATGGACTAAACTTTACCCAAGAGGTCCCAACTCATCCTTCTCCACAAGTCATTGAAGAAAATGAAGATGAAGGCATTGAAGGGAGTGATATTTCCCCAACAACAAACATAATTCCACAGGTGGAATTAATTCCAAATGCTGTTGCAGAACTAACTCCACCAGCTGATCTTGTCACACTTAGGGATCACCCCAGATCTCAAGTTATTGGAGACATATCAACAGGTGTATAGACAAGGGATCAACTCAACCAAGATTTGATGCGTGCCTGTTTTCTCTCTCAGACTGAACCTCTATCCATCCATGATGCAGAGCAAGATCCCCACTGGATCATTGCAATGCAGGAGGAATTAAATCAGTTTAAAAGATGTAGAGTTTGAGATTTGGTTCCAAGGCTTCAAGACTACCTAGTCATTGGAACCAAATGGGTTTACAGAAATAAGCTGGATGCACAAGGAGTAATAGTGAGGAATAAAGCCAGGCTTGTTGCACAAGGATATAAGCAAGAAGAAGGAATAGATTATGACCAGACCTTTGCACCTGTTGCAAGGTTGGAAGCAATCAGAATATTCCTTGCCTATGCATCTTACACGAAATTCAAGTTCTATCAAATGGATGTGAAAAGTGCATTCTTGAATGGAGTACTCAAGGAAGAGGTGTATGTTGAACAACCTCCAGGTTTTATTTCTCCAACTCATCCCTCTTATGTTTATAAATTGCATAAAGCTCTATATGGTCTAAAGCAAGCTCCAAGAGCTTGGTATGAAACTCTAGCCAGCTTTCTGTTAGAGCATAAATTCATTAGAGGCATTGTAGATAGAACACTTTTCACTAAACATCATAAGGATCAAATACTGCTAGTACAAATATATGTGGATGACATAATATTTGGGTCTACTGATTCAAAATTGTGCAAGAGATTCTCTGATATCATGCATTCTAAATTTGAAATGAGTAGCATGGGTGAGCTTTCCTACTTCCTTGATCTCCAAGTGAAGCTGCTCCCTGATGACATCTTCATCTCCCAAGCTAAGTATGCTAAAGAGCTTATCAAAAAGTTTGGGATGACTGATGTCTCAACAAAGAAGACACCTATAACTACAAATGCTGTAATTGATTCAAATTCACATGGGAAACATGTGGATCAGAAACTATATAGGGTCATTATTGGATCCCTGTTATACCTTACAGAAAGCAGACCTGATATCATGTTTACCACATGCCTTTGTGCTAGGTTCCAGGTGAACCCAAAAGAATCTCACCTTATTTTCCTAAAAAGAATTTTTAGATATATAAAGGGTTGTCCTAGTCTAGGCCTATGGTATCCCACAGAATCAGAATTTGAGTTAACTGGATACTCAGATGTTAATTTTGCTGGATGCAGGGTGGATAGAAAAAGTACTTCAGGAACTTGCCAGTTCCTGGGTATGAGATTAGTATCCTGGTTCTGTAAGAAACAATCATCTGTATCTACCTCAACTGCTGAGGCAGAATACATTGCAGCAGGTAGTTGTTATTCCCAGATGCTGTGGATACAAAATCAATTACTAGACTATGGTATCAACTTAAATAATTCAACTCTACTTTGTGATAACACAAGTGCTATAGCCATAGTACAAAATCCAGTCCATCACAGTAGGACAAAACATATAGACATTAGGCATCATTTCATAAGAGAGTGTGTAGAGAAAAATAAAATTAATCTTGTCTATATCTACACTGATTTACAAAAGGCTGATATATTCACCAAACCTCTGGATGAGAGAAATCATCTCTTCTTTATAAATCAGCTAGAAATGATCAATGTAGAAGTCTTAATTTAGTTTAAGTCTGAACTCGACGAATTTGCCAAAGTTCATCGAAAGGAGCTCGACGAACTATGGAAAGTTTGTGAGATACTCGTCAAACGCAGGACGACGAACTCTCTGTGAGTGAAGTTGTTTTCGTCGAACGGAGATCGACGAATTCACTTCAGAAAACTTTCGTCGAACGGAGCTCGACGAAATGTCTTCAAATCTTCAGACAGAGCTCGACGAATTATTTGACTATTAATTATTTCGTCGATCTCAGGTCGAAGAATTTCTTAATTTTCGTGGAACGGAGTTTGTCAATTCATATTCTGGAAAACCTTATATCTAGGTTTCTCTTCGGCCTCCGTCCCGCACTTTCTGTTCTCTTGCACTTGATCGTCGTTTGTCTCTCTTGTAGGTGATTTCAATGGCTATTCCAGCAGGTGCCCTAACCGGAATGAAGTTTGACACGGGTTTTGACGTCGACTTCGAATCCTTTCAACATTCAGATCTAATATTTCTGCATATACTGGAACTTCTAGAGGAACAGAAACTGAAAAATCTGATGTCAATAAGGATAAAACTGTCTGTAACTGAAATCAAAGAGTGAGTTTATACATCTACATCAGAGGAGAACACAGTGATCGGAACAATTGTGGGTAACTCTGTATCTTTATCTTCCGCTGTACTTACTGAGATTTTTGGATTGGTTAATGGAGAAGCACAGTTAGACATTGATTCTGAAGAATATGACATGATGTTAAGTCAAATGGTATATACTGGAGATAATCCCAATAAGTTGTTAAAGAAACATCTGTCTGCCAAATTTAAGTTCTTGACAGATATTGTAGGAAAGCTTTTGCTGGGCAAGCATACCGCCCATGACTACATTACCAGACACCAGTTTCTGGTTATGTGTGCAGTGATTCATAAGAAGGAAGTAGATTGAGCTCAAATCATATTTGATTTGATAAAGAAAAAGAACAACAAGAAGGAAGTATATTTTGGAAGGATCCTAGGGATCTTCTTAAAGAAAAAGGCTGATGAATCTCTGGTCTCATCGACCATATTCATAAATGCCAGTAAAAGGCTAACCTGTGCCTTTTTTGGGAGGTGGGAGAGGATAATAGTCAAGCCCTCCAAGGCATCACCCTCTTCCACCATAGCTTCTGAAAGCACCAGGGCTGTAAGAGCCACTCCCCACCCTGCTGAAGAGATCATTCCACCCTCATCATCTCTTCCAGCTATTCCACCTACACTTCCACAAACAGTCCAAACCATCTCTCCAACTCCACAACCACAACAACAACCTATACTGCAACAATAACAACACTCTACTCATGTTCTTTATCCACCTACATCTCCACAAATTGATCTTACAGAGATCCCATCTTCCACCCATCAGGAAAACCAACCACCAACACCACCTGATTCCCCCATGACACATATATTCCCTCAACACCACCTTCATCTCCTCTTCCACCTCACCTATCCTCCATTCCAACTATTGATCTTCTGACTTCCCCCCTCAATTCTCCTCCTCCTCAGGATATCCACATGCAAGATGTCCCTCCTTCATCCTCTCCAACATCTATCATTCCTTCATATGTTTCTACTCATACAACATCTGAAACATCCACTGCTCCAACATTGGACCCCTCCACCATATCTTCCATCATTGATATCCTCACACCCCTCATAAAATCAATCATAGCAGAGGCCATTACACCTCTTGATACCTCTATATCTACTCTATTTGCTCAACTTTCTGCCTTCACTGCTGCCCCCTCTTCATTCAGGGGCCTGGCTCCAGTATACACTGAAACCAGGTAGGGGGAGATGCTTAATGAAGAAGCTGCAGCACCTCCAGCAGAAGCAGAAATCTCAGCTCCAGCAACTCCAGTAACAGCAGAGGCAGAAGCACTACTAGCAGATATAGATTTTATTCCTAATGATAGAGATTTAATTGATTTGATTCATTTCATTGAGACTGACATGGACCTTGATGTGTCAGTCCCTGAAGAGACAGTTGTTGAAGGCATTCTTTCTGTTTCTGAATTCATACTTAATCCCACAGTAAACTTAGTTGATTTATTGAAAAGTTTTGATACTGCCTTTCTGAATTATATTCCAGCAGTACCAACTAAGCCATCCTTGGCTATTGTACCATATACTTCTCCAATCTCTCCAAAAGTTGCTAAGCAACTTAGAGATAGTTTTGTTATTTCAAAGCCAGCAGTCATGCCATCTACAGAAGAAGTTATTTCTGTTCCAACATTTGTAATGGATGACTCACCCATACCAAATCTGGATGATTTAATTTTGGCTGATATAGAAGAAGAAAGTAAGGCAGCTGCTGAAAGCACTGTCAGAACCAGTTCTCTAGTCTCTCCTATGGCTTCTTCTCCTGGTCCTGTTGAAGTTTCTGCTCAAGCTCCTAAAAAGCCAATCATTTCTGCTGAGGCTCTGAAAGCACTCAATGACCTATATGATAACCCTCAGGGATCAGATAATGATAATGATGATGATGAGGATGAGGAAGATGATTCAGATGATGAACCTAAGAGGAAGCAAGTATCCAAGAAAAGAAAAGCCCCTCCTCCTCCTGCTCCAAAGCCAAATCCAAACAATTACACTCCCTATTATATTCTCCAAAAGATAACTCCATACAAAGGGATGCCATCCTGGATGTGGCTATCTAAAAACCAGCAGAAGGAAAGGAAGAAAAGCAGAAGGTACTCTCCTCCACCAGTTCAGAAATATAGAAGAGATCCACCTCCTCCACCTCCTCTAGCTGCTGGTGCTTCAAGCACATCTTCTCAAAGATCCGCCCTACTTCAAACATATCAAAGACACCAAGGGAGATCATATGGAAGCAGCCAACACAGGCAATATTCTTTAGGAAAGCAACATTAGCAGCAACAACAACATCAACAACAGCAACAACATCAACAACAACAGCAACAATCCACTAAACATCAACCAGCTGAAGGCTCTAAAAGACCATCTTCTCCTACTGTTCCTTTTGAAGATCCTGAAATAGCTACTACTGCTAGAATGGTCAGGTTTCAGGAAATTGTAGGCCTTTCTATGATTAACAAAGCCAAAGCTGAAGGAAAGGATCCTTCTGAATATTCATCAATGTCAAAGTACAGGAAAGAGGAACTTAAAAGATTTGATAAACAAGCAAGTTTTCAATGTTGATGACTATATGAAGTTGCACCCAGAAGCAGTTGTCCCTAGAGCTACATCCTTGAAGATTATAGGGGCTGTTGACATGACCATGACAAAAGTGCAAGCTTCAGATCCAAATAGAGAGATTGTGTTTACAAAGTCTGGAGAGAAGTGCAAGCAAGAAATGCCAAAGGAGAAGAAACAGAAGAAGTAAATTTTGAACTCTTTTGTTTTCTATAATTTTCTATAACTGCTCTATATTCAGAACAAAGTTTATGTATATATATATCTGATGCATGTGTTATTGATCTCTGCCAGATATATGCTTTTTCTGCTTTGTTTAATTTTTTAATTTTGATTTGAGTCTGTAATTAGTGACCTCACCCAAATAGGGGGAGATTGTTGGATCCCTAGTAAGATTTGAGCTAGGTTCACTAAGTTAGGATCATATGACCCACAATGTATAGCCAGGGTCATAGTTGTGTCCTAGAGTTTAGGCCAAGTCCTTAGAGTCAACATCACATGGACCAGCTATCAACAAGACTGGCAGAGACTCAAGATTTAGAAGATTTCAAGACTCTATAAAGTGAGTTCAACGTTCGTCAAACTCACGTCGACGATTGTCGTGCTTAGTTTGACGATCTCAGAGTTAATTCTCTGAGCTGAGCTCGATGAACTACAATCTCTGGTCTACGAATCTTTGGACTACTACATCATTCTGTCAAGACTATGTTATCTAGTATCAGGTCGACGAACTTAGTTCTCTGCCCGACGAATTCTGGATTATCTACTTCAACAACTTAGAACCAGAAGACTTGTGTAGACACTCAGAGTATATGTCGACACCAATTGAGTTGACACTAGAAGCACTTGTGTCGACACACAAGATCATCAGTCGACACTTTGGAAAGGTTGTGTCGACACCACACAGAAGACTTGTGTCAACACACAGGATATCAGTCGACACCACCTGTGTCGGCACCAGGAGTAATTGTATCGACATACAGATCATCAATCGACACTTTGGAAAAGTTGTGTCGACACCACACAGAAGATTTGTGTCGACACACAGGATATCAGTCGACACCAACTATGTCGACACCAGGAGTAATTGTATCGACACACAGAATATTTGACAACTACAAAGACTTAGCTCGACGAAATCAAATCTTAGGTCGACGAATTCTGGAGACTTTACTTTTCATTTCAGATACAACTGTGAATATTCTAAGTCCAGAATAGTTGCTGAACTCCAGTCGACGAACACAGTTATCAGCTCGACGAATTCTGTCATCAGTTCGACGATTCCAGACTTAGCATTTATTCCTTCTGTCCTTAGTCTATGACAATAATTTCTGAATGATTAATGATAAAATATTCTCTGAATATTACCATTGGATGGTACATTAATCACGGCTTTCATCAGAATTATTGTTTTTCATTTTTCTAAGGGACAGTTGGGGAAAGAAATTAATGCAGTTTATTTTCAAGGACCGCCAGCATTGATTGCCGCAAGAAGGATTCAAATTTCGAAAGGAAATTCCCTCAGGAAATATAAAAAAGATGTTTCTCTCTTTCCCGATGATACAGAAAAGAAAGTAAGCAAGCAAGCAAGTAAGAACAATCAGAGTACCAGAGCAATTATAGAGATAACATACACAGACACATAGATTTTCAGCCAGTCTGTCTTTAATAGCTTCTCTGCTGCTTACACAAAAGCTCTGATACAAAAATAAGATCTGCTCTCAGAATAAGAAGAACAATCATACAAAATCAAGAGTTTTCTTACTTCAACACTCCAGGACTTCCAAGGACAACAACTATCAAATCTGTCAAGAAGATCCTGCAGATAAAGGCTAAAAGCTTGAAGGCCTATCACCCTGCAGCAAGACTTCCATATTTCCCTGAACCATTCCATATCTCAGGGGGAGCCATTTGCTACCATTAATAATCCACAAGTCTTCTCTCTGATTGTTGACAGAGAAGCATAATCAACTCTCTCACCCCTACTGTGTAAAGGGTTGTCATCTCCCTTCAAAAGTGATTCCTGGTTACAAGTCACCTGATCAAAAGACTTGAGGATTTGGTTTTTGAGCACCTGAACAAAAGCTCATTGGTGTCAGGCACACGATCAAAAACTTGAGTGGATTCCTATCAGGGTGGTAGAAGAGTGGATGTATCCAGGTTAGGGAACCACTATAAATTTCTTGTGTCGTCTGGTTGCCCTCTTTCTTTTGTTTTCTTGCTGTGGCTGTGGTAGTTAGTTTTTGTGCTTTTATATTTTGATTTATTTACTACTGCACTTAGACTAATCTTCATTATCCAGCAGAGAATTTTATAAAAATCTAAATATTCTATTCACCCCCCTCTAGAGTATTCCTGATCTAACTGCCCATTTTCAGAATAAGATGCCACGTCCCGGAGAGGTCTTAAGATACCCGAGGATTTGATGGGAAACATCCAAGTGGTGCAATTTGGGAGCTTGCATGTATTGGCTAATAACTCCAACAATATAGGATATATCTGGACGAGTATGATATAAGTAGATGAGTCTCCCCACCAGACATTGAAAGCCACTAATATCTGTGCCCGGTTCTCTACCATCTTCACAACATATGGTTCACTTAAATGAGGGTGTCAGCAGGTCTATAACTACTCATCACTGTAGTCTCCAACAGGTCAAGGATGTACTTCCTCTGTAAGATAAAGATGTTGTGCTTGGATCTAGAAACTTCTATGCCAAGAAAGTACCTGAGGTTACTAAAATCCTAGACCTTAAATTCATTAGCCAATCTAGTCTTTCATTTTTCAATTTCATCAATGTCATCCCCAGTTATGACAATGTCATCTATATAAACTATTAACGATGTCAGCTTCCCTTATATGTGCTTTACAAATAGGGTGTGATCAGTATTACTCTGAGTATATCTGAATGTCATCATTGCTCGTTGAAATCTTCCAAACCATGCCCTCAGGGATTATTTTAGGTCATAGAGGGCCTTCTTCTGTCTGCATACCTTTCCCTCAGATCCCTCAGGGATAATACTAGGAGGTAGAGCCATATAAACTTCCTCTTCCAAATCTCCATGGAGAAAGACACTCTTCACGTCCAACTGGTTGAGATTCCACCCTTTGCAGACAGGGCACAATAACATAATATAGATCGAATTCATCTTTGCAACATGAGAAAAGGTTTCCTGATAATCAATTCTGGCCATTTGGGTGTATCCTCTCGCCACCAACCTAGCTTTGTAACGATCCAGAAGACTATGAGAGACTTTCTTTACTGAAAAAATCCACTTACATCTAACCTCGATCTTTACTTGAGGAAGGTAAACAAGGTCTCATGTGCAATTCTTCCCAAGACCTATCATCTCTTCCCGCATAGCATATTTCCACTTTTAATAGGCTCTAATCCAAGAAGAGGAGTCATAAGTCACATAATGAGATAAGGGATGATGAGTGGAAGCATGGTTACCTAGAGGATCGGTGTACGGATCAGTGTGGAATCTGGTATAGTGTGTCCTAGCTGACTGTTTGTGCACCTTCGTCGACGAGTATAAACCCGCAACAGAGGTGTAGGGTGAGGTGGCAGAGATGACGGTAGAACCATAGAAGGAATAATGAGCTGATATGAAGGAGATATAGGTATGGAAATGGCCGAGGAGCTTGCCTCCATGGTACCATCCTCCCCTTTAAGAGAACTCCCGTAATAAGACTATGATTCATGGAAGGTGACATCCATGGAGATAAAAGTTTTGTGGATCTCAGGATGAAAACACTTATACCCATTTTGGGTGTTTGAGTAACCAATGAATACACACTGAAGCGTCCGTGGATCCAGCTTAAAGGTATGATGCATATGGATAAAACACACAACCAAAGAGACGAGGAGTGAGCTCACTAGGGAGGATATGGGGAGCTTCTAACGAAGTTTTGTGGTTGAGGATTCGAGTTGGTAGGCAATTAACCATATATGTAACCTTGAGGACATCCCCCAGTAGTATTTGGGTAGATGCATTTGCAGTAATATACGAGCGACCTCCAAGAGGTGCCGATTCTTACGCTCGACGACCCCATTTTAGGCAGGAGTGTACACACGGGAAATTTGGTGAAAGATTAACACGTCACAAAGGTAGTGTTCATAGTCAGAGTCATTATACTCACGACCTTTATTACTTTGTAAGACACACACAATGACATTGAATTGAGTGGTAATCATTTTATGAAAATGCCAAAATAAAGGAAAAACATCAGATTTGTTTTTTCATGAGAAACTCATGTGTATCTAGAAAAACAGCCGATAAAAACAACAAATCATTTGCATCCTGAAATAGAAGCAACATATCTAGGGCCCCAAACATAAGAAAGAATAACCTCAAAAGGTGTAGCACAAGGAGGGGACATTCAAGGAAGAGATGTCCGCTTCTACTTACCCAGTTCACAGATATTACAACGAAAACTATCAAAAACAGAGGATGATATGGTAGGAAACAATAATTTCATAACAGAGATAGAGGGATATGTAAGGCGACAGTACCGGGAATCAAAAGTAGACGACGAAGCAACATGAAGGGGATGTTAGCGTTACCATTGCGATCTATAAGTTGTCAAACGGGTAGTCTCACTGTCAATGTAATATGAGCATATGAGATCATACATAAGAGTATTGGAGAAGTTGGAAAGGTTTGTGTTGGAATTGCTCATATGTGATATGAGTGAAAGGCCAAGCCTATGACATTCTGGATTTGGAGGTTTTTCAGTATAGGACATATATTGTGAATATAGATGCCCTGATAAGTTATCGGAAGACTCAAGTGTAATTCGTTGAGTGCTCTCTTGACATTTCGATGAATTGGACTTGTATTCATTGATTACACTTGACATTTTAATGAACTGGACTTGGATTCTTCGAGTACTCTCCTGACATTTCAATGAATTGGACTTGGATTCGTCGAGTACTCTCTTGACATTTCGACGAATTTATCTGTCTGAATTCATCGAGTATTCTCGTGTTATCTCGACGAATGGATCCTTGATTCGTCGTATATATACGTGTCATCTCGACGAATGTTGTTAACTCCAGTTTAATTCTTTAAGTACAATTTTGGTTTGGTTTGTGGGTAACAGTTGTTTCGGTCTTGGAGTATAAACAGATGAGATAAATGTTATCTCCTGTACTTGACCTAATCGATCTAGATCGAGAGTGTGGCAACTTCTTCTTCCTGACGGAACTATTCCGCAACCTAGAAGTCGCAGCCGCTGCTCCGTGCCGCCGACCATTCTGATCTATTGTCGTCACCGGGAAAGTGTTTCCTAACCTCCGTCTTCGTCACTGCCACCTCTCCTTTAACAAATCTAGCAATCCGTGGAGACATTGAGGGCACTCCTTCCAACCTGGATCTTGTGTGACAAGACTCTAAGGGTTCTTCTTGCTCTTGTGGATATCCATTGAGGCGTTGATATAATTTTACACTTAGAACTCCAACCGAAAAGTGTTCATCGGATTTCCTTGGAGCACCTTGGTTGAGTAGTGACTCAATCCTGCTAAGGTATAATTTTATATAAAGCTGTTTTACTTCTTGATCAATGTTCATCGCAAGATTCTTTTCTCTTTGGGTTTTCTTGATTCTTTATTATGTTGCGCACATGTGATGTGTCTCTCTCATAGAAACCAAACATGGGGCACAGAGTAGAAGACGGGCTGGAGGGGTCAAATAGGTATGGTCCATCACACAGTTTACTAGAACCAATCACCCTCCCAATCATCAAGTCCTGAAAAATACAAGAAGAGGGGAAAAATCACTGAGCAATGCATAGAGTTAGTCAATTGACTAATAGACATAAAATTTCAAGTAAATTTAGGAACATGAAGAACGAATGAGAGAGTGAGAGAGGAGCAGTGAATGATTCCTTCGTCAGCAATAGAGGAAAATGAATCATCAGCAACACTCACTTTGTCACAACCTGACAATGGAGAGTAAGATACAAAATCTGAAGCAGTGTCGGTCATATGATCGGTGGCTCCCTTGTCGATAATCCACTGGGTGGAGGGGCGGCATGAAGCAGAATGAGAACCCGGGGTCCCCTGGTGGGCATATGAGGAGGAGGAAGTAGAAGTCTCCGAAAGATGGTTGTGCATGAGACAACAAAAGTCAAGAATTTTATCCGAAAAGAGAGCTGTAGAGACTGTCAGAGAGGGCATATCATCAGAATCATCAAAGAGATGAGTAGAGCGGGGCTGAGAATGAAGGCCCGGAGAGCGTGGAGCTTGAAACAGGTTTCCCTTATATGAAGGGCCTTCCCGCAATAATCACATATCATGTGATCTTTCTCCCCAAACTTAGGCAGTAAGTCGTGAGGTGGATGCCCACAGGGGTGAAAATGAGCGACCAGAGAAGAGCCTTCTGAGGCAGTGTCGGAATGTAAAGTATAGTGGCGATCGAATTCCTGTTGAACAAGAATGTAGGCCTCCCACAAAGAGGGAAGAGGCGACCACCCAAGTATCTGGACACTAATTTGATCAAAGTCACGAAGCAAGTCATCTAAAAACTCTAAGATCCAATTACGTAATTCACGAGGCCATGCAAGAACCACGTCCTCAGGGGAGACGAGAGTGAGCGCATCATAATGATCAAACTCTTGATATAGCTGGGTAAATTCCAGGAAGTAGGACTACGAAGAGCGGTTCCCTTGCCGCAACATGAATATCCAACGACGAAGTTGGAAGATCTGAGCAGCATTGAGTAGCCTCGACCCGTTTCTAAATATCAGCTGCTGTGTCTAGAAAGAGATCATTACGAGCATTGCATTCTTGCATGGAGTTGAGCAACCAAGACATCACAAGGGAGTTTTCTGACTCTCATTGGGACCACTCAGGAGAGGTCGAAGTCAGAGAAATCGCAGTGTCATTGACATAACTAAACATACAACAGCTTTTTAGGGCAAGGGTAATGGAACGAATCTGAAAGTGCAACTAGATCTGATATACTCTAAAGGGGGGGTGAATAGAGTATATGATGCTTTAAAAACTTTTACAAACTTTTACAACTATTGTTGTATATGTGTGAGCAGGAAAGCAAAAATAAATCTAATCACAGCACTAAGCTAAGCACAAACTAAGCACAGAAAAATCAAGGCCAGAAACAAAAATGAAAGCATGCAAAACCAGAAGACACAAGGAAATATAGTGGTTCCCCAAACTTGGGTACATCCACTCTTCTACCACCCGAGGTAGGAATCCACTGCAGGATGAGTTGATCAGGTGTCCTGGGCACCAATGAGCTTTTGATAAGGTGCTCAAAAACCAAAGTAGATTTTTTGATCAGGTGTCTTGCCACCAATGAGCTTTTGACAAGGTGCTCAAAAACCAGGTTCAAACTTTTGAAGGGAGTTTGAAAAACCCTTTACAGAGTGGGGGTGAGAGAGTGATGGCAGTCTTCTCTTTCTCAAACAACTGAGAAGACTATGTGGATTGATGTCAAAGCTCCCCCTGAATCCTTGAAATCTTCAGGAAGAAAAGCTTTGCTGAGGGTGATAGGCCTTCAAAGATTGAACTCCAGCAATGGATGATTTCAGCAATAGCTGAAATGTTGAGTGTCTGGAGTCTTGAAATTATGTTGGCCTTGAACACTTTGAAAACTAAAGAGATCTGAAGATTTGAAAACTTGATCTCCTTGGATGAGTGTTCTCTGGAATTCTTTGTGATAGAAGATTTTTGAGAGTGTCTCTGTAGTCAGTATATCTCTCTCTGTATTGTGTGTTCTTCTATATGAGAGATTCAAAAATCCTGTCTTTTAATCTCTGGTACAGAATAGAATATTATTTTATGTCAAGGATAGCCGTTGGTCTGCATTGATTGCATCCTTAATTGCATAATCTCTTCTAGAGGAAAGTCCACAGAAACAATCCTTGAAAAATCCCTTGAAACTTGGTCCAGAATTGAATGAAAACGGCTAGCAAATCTCTGAATTAATTGCAGAATAACTCCTAACTGATTTGAATTTGAATTCTGGAAGTTATCTGAAATCGTCAAACTGAGCTCTGCTATCGTCGAGCTGAGCTCAGCGACCTGGAAACACACAGCAGCAAAATATCGTCGATCTGAGCTCAAAGATCGTCGAACTGAGCTCAGAGATAAAGATCCAATGCAGAGTCAAAATCGTCGACCTGAGCTCACCGATCGTCGAATGGAGTTCGACGATATAATGAAGTTGAGCTCAGCGATCGTCGAATGGAGTTCGACGATCTGTCGAAGTTGAGCTAGACGATCGTCGATCGGAGTTCGACGAATCGTCGTGCTGAGCTCGACGATCAGACTTAGTCTCCAGACTGAGAATCCTGGTCTTCAGGGCAGCTTCCAAGCCTAGACTTCTAACCCTTAGACTCAATTCTAATTGACCTATTAATCTATACAGAAGGTCAAGCAAAGAATCCTAGAGACATAGTGATCCTGACCCAAATTAGTAATAGGGTGTTCTAACAATCTCCCCCTATTTGGGTTAGGATTACTATTTACAGACTTTGAAAAAATTTGAATAACAACATACAATCAGAAAAACATAAAAGCAACAGCTAGACATGCAGAAACATCACAGAGATATATATATTGCATCCAGATAATCAGAAGTTCCAGAAATTGTCACGTTACAATATCACTTCTTCTCTTTGCCTTTAACCATTTTAATTTCTCTGTTTGGATTAAGGGCTTCTTTGTTGGATCTGGTGTCATCTGCTGTACCCAAATAAGTTTGCTTTGTAGGCCTGGAAACCACTGCTTCAGGATGTAATTCCATGTATCTGTCAGCATCAAAGAATTTACTGGAAGCATATCTTTCTAATTCTTTTTGTCTCTGCTCAGACATTGTAGAGATGTTGGAAGAATCTAGTCCTTGCTCTTTGGCCTTCTTAATCTGGTCCAGTGCAGCTAATTCCTTTAACCTGACAGTCCAAGCAGCTGGGTTATTTTCAGGGTCCTCAAAAGGTACAGGTGGCTCATACCTGTTGGAAGGATTGTCTTGAGGAGGCCTAGCAGACACAGTCTCTTTTAGCTTATAAGGGAAAGGACCTGATGATGTATCAGATGAGATATGTCCTCCCCTAGAATATGGGTGCTGCCTGGAGTACCCTTTGGAATATACCTGAATATCTCTCTGATTACCTCTATATCCTCCTCTCCTAGAATATGAACCCCTGGATTGGCTTTCCCTTTGATAGGATCTGGCATGAGGTTGATAGGGAGCCTGGCTTCTTGCTGGGGGTTGACTTGCAAAGCTTCCACCTGCACCTGCATCAGGAGGAGGTGGTGGAGGAGGATGAGAGTGCTTAAATGGGGATGAACCCTTCTCATATTTCCTCTTTTTCTTCATGGCTTTCAGCTGATTCTTGGAATACTGCATCCAGTGTTCAGTGATTTGGCAGTTATGAAGGATATAATAAGGGATATCATTGTTATCCTTAACTTTAGCAGGAGGAACCCTTTTCATAGCCTTGCTCCTTGCCTTCCTTTTCCTGGCAATGGTAGCAGATGAGTCATTAGAGTCTGTTTTAAACTCATCAGATTCAGAACTCTGATCATCATATAAAGCATCTATTTTCTTCATCAATTCTTTCTTTAGCTGAACAGAGGCAGATGAGGCAGAAGTGGAGACAGCAGCAGCAGCAGCAGAGATGGTAACAACAGGGACAGCAGCAGATGGAGAAGGTGTAACAGCAACAGCAGCAGTTGGCTCTGGACAAGTGACAACAGCAGTAACAATCTCACTTACAGCAGTAGAAACAGCAGATTCATCATCAAAAACTGCAGCAAGCTCAAAATCAGTTGCCTCTGTCATAAGAAGGTCCTTGGAGATTGGTGCATCAGAAACAGTTGGAACTTCAACATCAGTATGAATATTTTCAGCAGCAGCAGCATCAACAATCTCAGAAGCAAAATCAGTCCTTTCTACAGAAGCAGCAGCAATGACTGAATGTACAAAAGAAGTGAGGATGCTAGGGTCACAGCAAGACAATGGCACAAGTGCCTTGGATAAGTCTTCTGGGGGCTGGACAGCATGGACCTCTGGAAGATAGCTAAAGTAGACAGAATCAAAGGCAGATAGCAAAGACCTGAGGTCAATTGCAAGAACTGCAGTAGAACTCTGACTTTCTGGAGGCATAGTAACAGGAGCAGAAAGAGAAACAACAGAAATAGGAGGGCTCAAAGCAGCAGGCAGAGAAACAGCAGCAGCAACAGCATGAAGGCTTTCTTCATATGGCATCTCCCCCTGCCTAGATGCAGAGACATCTGGATCAAGGCACACTGCTGTGGGTGCTGCCTGAGGAAAGAGGAAGGAGAGCCTGGCAGAGAGAGCTGCCAATGACAGGTGTAGAGGAGCCAAGGAGGTCTCCAATAGTAGAGTTAGCCTGGGGGCAAGTAACTCATACAACCTGTCAGCTAGGGCTGAGAGGTCTACTTGCTCAACAGCTGGAGCAGAGGTAGATGGAATAGGAGCAGCTGAAGATTCTGGAAGTGGAGGGCTGGAGAATGTTGGTATGGATGGCTGAGGTGTTGGTAGGGTGGATATGGAGGACAGGGGAATGGAGATGGATGGGGTGAATGTTGGTTGATCAATGATGTGGTGTAGGAGGTTTTGGAATGAATTGGAGGAGGTAGGTAATTCAGGAGGAGAGGATGGGGAATCATCCATAAAGGAATCTTCCAGTAGGGTGAAAGATGGAATGGATGGTGAGGAGGTGATATCTGGTGGAGGGTAGGAGAACAGAGGGTGGAATTGATCCTCTGGTGGAGGTAGAATGGGGTCTGGAGATGGAGTTGATGTTGGAGATGAGCTAGATATGGTGATGGTGGATGGAGCTGGAATGGTGGATGGTAAGGGCAGGGATGAAATTGGAGGAGGAGGAGAGGCAGCAACAGCAGCAGCCAGGTCATCTGCAGGAGCAGAGACCTGTGGGAGAGTGACTCTTGGAGTCCTTGTGCCTGAAGGAGCACTGGAGGAGGGCCTGCTAGGCTTGCTTATTTGCCTGTCCCACTTTCCAAAGAGGGCACATGTTAGTCTCTTGGAGGCATTGATGTGAACTCCAGAGGAGACCAGCAAGGCAGGGCCCCTGGTCTGCAGACAAACTCCAATAATCCTTCAAAAATTAACAAAACTCTTGTTTATTTTCTTCTTGATTAGGTCAAAGAAGAACTCTCCCCAGTTCAAAATTTTCTTATCCACCAGAGCTCCCATGAGACAGAGCTGATGTCTGGATATAATATCATGGGCAGAGTGCTTTGCCAGCAGCACTTTCCCTACCACATCTGCCAGGAACCTGTATTCAACAGACAGATTCTTCTTGAATAGCTTGCTAGGGTTTCCCTCTGGATGACCCATCCTGGCAAGCAGGTCAGAAAACTCCTCTCCAGATAACTCAGCAGATTCTTCTCCATTTCTCAATCCAAAAACTTCTGTTAAAATTGTGGGGGTCAAGGGTACCTTATTTCCAGCAATAGACCCAACTATTGTGTTGTTATCTTGATTATGAGCAGTATAGACCCACTCCTTGATCTCATCTGAAGCCAACTTGATCCTGGTGGTCATGAGGGCAGTCAGATTCTATTCCTGAAACAAACCCAGTATATCCTGAAAGATCTGATCAGTGGTGCTGAAAGATTCTATATCAATATCAAAGCCTGCATCAAACTTCATTGCAGCTAGGACAGCAACTGACACAGCCATTGTACCTGCAAAAACTCAACAAACAAAACGACCAAGCATAGAACTGTTTGGAGGGAAGGAAAATTCTTGCAGAGAAATCGAAAGCGCAAATGAGAACGACGGCGAAAAAAGAGTTTTATATTAGGGTTCGACGCAGAATTGGAAAGATCGTTGAACTCAGTTCGACGATCGAGGCTTCTAAAGGAATCTGAAGAGTTTTCAACATCGTCGATCTCCGTTCGACGATATTGGAGAGCGTCGAGCTCCGTTCGACGATCGTTCAGAGAACATAATCGTCGAGCACCGTTCGACGATCGTTGACCGGAAGAGATAGTTCATACTATCTGAGAGGCGCTGAACTCAGTTCGACGATTTTGGAAATCGTCGATCTCCGTTCGACGATCTTGGGGTAAATCGTCGAGCGCAGTTCAGAGATCAGAAAAATTCTAGACACTAAGAAAAATAAGAAAGTTTGCCTGGTCTTGGTCAATTTTTAAGCTTTCAAAATCTTGGATATCATTTAAGGCTTCCTCCATCTAACATTCCTAACTGATTTAGGAAGAAGGTGTGTTTCTTTTCATCCAAAGGCTTGGTGAAAATATCTCCCCTTTGTAAATCAGTTGGGATATATTGTAATTCAATTTTATTCTTTTCAACATTATCCCTTAAGAAGTGATGCCTAATCTCTATGTGTTTTGTCCTACTATGGAGGACTGGATTTTGAGCTATGAAAATAGCACTTGTATTGTCACAAAAGATTTTAGACTTCTCTAAGTTGTATCCATAGTCTAGGAGTTGGTTTTGAATCCACAAGATTTGTGAACAACAACTGCCTGCAGCCATATATTCAGCTTCAGCAGTTGAAGTTGACACAGAAGTTTGTTTCTTACAAAACCAGGAGACAAGTCTGTCACCAAGGAACTGACAAGTTCCACTGGTGTTTTTCCTGTCAATTCTGCATCCAGCATAATCAGCATCAGAAAATCCAGTTAAATCAAATGCTGAGTCTTTTGGATACCAGAGACTTAGATTTGGACAACTTTTAACATACCTGAGAATCCTCTTTACTAAAGTTAGGTGTGACTCTCTAGGGCTTACTTGGAACCTAGCACATATACATGTAACAAACATTATATCTGGTCTACTAGCTGTAAGATACAATAAAGAGCCAATCATTGCTCTATATGTTGTCTGATCAACAGGTTTCCCATGTTCATCAGCATCCAATACAGCATTAGTAGGCATGAGTGTTTTCATACAAGATGCCTCAGACATACCAAATTTCTTAACCAATTCATTTGCATATTTGGTTTGAGAAATAAAGATGCCTTCAGCATGTTGCTTGACTTGCAATCCTAGGAAGAAGGATAGCTCACCCATGCTACTCATCTCAAATTTAGAATGCATCAGGTTAGAAAACCTTCTGCACAATTTTGAGTCAGTAGAACCAAAAATGATATCATATACATAAATTTGTACTAGCAGGGTATGTGACTTATAGGTTCTAATAAAAAGAGTTTGGTCTACTATACCCCTTATAAAACCATTTTCCAAGAGAAAGCATGCTAGGGTCTCATACCATGCTCTAGGAGCTTGCTTGAGACCATATAATGCTTTGTTCAGTCTAAAAACATAATCAGGATAAGTTGGAGAGATAAAACCTGGAGGTTGTCTGACATAGACTTCCTCTTTGATGTCTCCATTCAAGAAAGCACTTTTGACATCCATCTGATATACTTTGAAGCCTTTGTGAGCTGCATAAGCTAGAAATATTCTGATGGCTTCCAATCTTGCAACAGATGCAAAGGTCTGGTCGTAGTCAATTCCTTCTTCTTGAGAATATCCCTGAACAACTAGCCTTGCCTTGTTCCTTATAATTACTCCTTGATCATCCAGTTTGTTTCTGAATACCCATTTTGTTCCAACAATGGAATGATCCTTAGGCTTTGGCACTAGTTCCCATACCTTGTTCCTCTCAAATTGATGCAACTCCTCTTGCATTGCAATGATCCAGTGTGGATCTTGCTTTGCATCTTGAATGGACTGAGGTTCAATTTTAGATAGGAAGCAGGTGTGCAACAGGTTTTGGTTGACCTGATTTCTGGTTTGCACACCAGCTGAGATTTCTCCAATTATTTGGGAAATTGGATGGTCTCTTGATGTGACTAAATCAACAGGGGGTGTTGTTGTTTCCTCTTGTAGTACAACAACGGGCTCTTCAGGTTGTGCTTCAATGTGTTGAGCATTCCCTTCATCTTCACTGCTTTCATCCTCTTGAGTAACCTGTAACTTGTTCATATCTTCAACTAGAGAATGTTCCTGCAAAGGTTCTATGGTAGAAGAAATCTTCTCCTTGAAAGACATGTTAGTTTCATCAAATGAAATGTGAACAGATTCCTCAATTTTCAAAGATGATTTGTTATAGACCCTATAGGTCTTGCTGATCATGGAGTATCCCAGAAACACTCCTTCATCAGCTTTGGCTTGAAATTTTGCTAAATATTTCTTGTCATTATTGTGAATATAGCAAATACAACCAAAAACTCTAAAATAGTCAACTTTAGGTTTCTTCCCTTTGAGTAATTCATAGGGAGTCTTTCCCTTTAGTTTATGTATCAGACTTCTGTTCAACACATAGTTGGAGGTGTTCACTGCCTCTGCCCAAAAGGATAGAGGTAGATGAGCATCTGACAACAATGTAGTGGCAGATTCAATAAGGGTTCTATTTTTACTTTCAGCTACCCCATTTTGTTGAGGAGTTCTAGGAGCTCAGAAAGTATGTCTGATCCCTTCACTCTGACAGAACTCTTGCATAAGAAGAGAATCAAACTCTGTCCCATGATCACTTCTGATCAGGGCAATGTGAGTATTGAACTCAATCTGTATACATTTGAGAAACTCTGTCAGACACTTAAAGTTATCAGACTTCTTCCTTAGAAAGAACACCCAAGTGAATCTAGAGAAGTCATCTATAATTACTAAAGTGTAGGATTTCCCTCCTAGGCTTTGTACTGTGATGGGTCCAAAAAGATCAATGTGTAACAGATACAATATCCTAGGTGAATCACTCTTATTAAGTGACTTAAAACTGTTTTTAGTTTGCTTGCCTAATTGACAAGCCCTGCAGAGTCCTTCCTTCTTGTAGGGGCCAGAAGGTAGTCCTCTAACAAGGTTGTCCTTGGATAGCCTAGCAATAGTTCTAAGGTTTAGGTGTCCTAATCTCTTATGCCATAAAACATTTGGTCTACATACAGAGTTAAACAAGCAGATATCTACATCAGTTGAAAGAAAGTCTACTAGATATATGTTACCTTTCCTTTTACCTGTCAACACTGTTGTGTTGTCCTCTGACTTGATTTTGCATAAGGCTTTGCTGAAGGTCACCTGGTAGCCTTCATCACACAGCTGACTGATGCTAATTAGGTTGTGCTTCAGTCCTTCCACATAAGCTACCTTCTTGAAAGTTACTGAACCAATCTGGACTGCACCATATCCTTTAGTCTGTCCAAAGTTTGAATCACCAAAGATAACTTTGGGTCCAAGCTTGGCTCTGAAGGATGTGAGGTTGTCCTTGTTCCCTGTCATGTGCTTAGAGCACCCACTATCCAAATACCATTGCTGGTTAGATGTTGGATAGGTCTTCACCTGCACATAAGACAATTTATTTGTTTTTGACCCAGTTTACCTTGGGCCTAGGTTGATAGCCTTTAAATTCAGAAATGAAAGACATCCCAGGTTGACTCTTATATCCTTCAGGATGATATCTCCTTGGAGGTATAATCCATTCAGTATAAGGGTTACAGATTTGGGATGTAGGACCCTTAGGATTCAATTTTGATTTGCCTTTGAAAAATTTTCCAGAGCTCTGACCTCTGTTCGACGATCTTGGAGCTGCGTTCGACGATCTTGGGTCAGATCGTCGAGCTCCGTTCGACGGTCGACTATGGCTGAGGTCAGGTATATGAGATCGTCGACCTGCGTTCGACGACCTTGGCTGAGATCGTCGATCAGCGTTCGACGATTTTTCCTGAGATCGTCGAGCTGCGTTCGGCGATCGTCGATCTTCATTCGGCGATCTCTGCTGGGACTTGGTTTTCTGAGGCAGATCAGAATTTTTCCTGGCAACCTCTACAACTCCCTTTCCCTTGTCAGAAATGAATTTGATGGGAGTTGTTAGGACTATAGGTTGGCTGGATGAAGCACCCAAGCCCAGTGTACTGTTGAATCTAGAGTTCATTGTGCTTGTGATGTCCATCAGCTTGATGCTTCTCCCATTAAGGGATTCTTCAAGCTTCTTGGCCTCAGAGGGCTCACTTTTCAGTGAAGCTATCTGTTCCCTACAGCACTCCAACTCCTGAGAGAGTTTGAGGTTTTCTGACTTTAGAGCATTGTGTTCAGATAATTGATTTCTGAGAGAGATAATCTCTTTCTCAGACTTTAGCAGGTCTAAACACAGTGCTTTAAATTCAGATTTAAAATCTTCTGAACTAAAATCAAAAGAACTAATTACCTGATCTTCTTCAGGTTGGGTCTCTGAGTCTGACTCTGACTCCTCTTCCTCTGAATTGTGTTGTGAGACATTGATTGCCATCATGCAGAACTCCTTTTCTTCTGCATCATCCTCATCATCACTGGAGCTGGATGAGGCTTCTGACTCCTCTTCTGTCTCACTCCAGGATTCAGCAACAAACCCTTTTCTTGTATGCTTATTTTTGCTTGAAGAAGGTTTGCCATTGCCATTCCTTTTGGAGTCTTTCTCCTTTCTTCTTTCTTTTCTGTCCCTTCTGTCCTTGTTCTTGTTCTCTGGATAGTCAGGAACTATGTGCCCTGGTTTCCTGCAACCAAAGCAAATAATGTCTTTATTGTTACCAATGGACTTGTCATACCTTGGCTTATCCTGCTCCTTCTATGATCTTCTTCTGAAGTCCTTTCTGGCCATTTTGTAGAATCTTTTGGCCAACAGACTGAGTAGTTCATCATTGCCTGTGGCTTTGTCTTCAGGCAGATCCTCAGTAGCCTTGAATGCTATTGTCTTCTCTTTTCTTGTGGCTGGTGAGGCAGTCTTCTGTTCTTCCTCTCTATTTTTGATGAGTAGCTCATAAGATTTGAGCTTACCCAATAAAGCTTCAGTGGTGATCTCATTCAGACTTCTGGCATCCTTAATTGGCCAGATTCTTGAATCCCAAGTGCTGGGGAAGCACATTAGGATCTTGTCATTAAGTTCTGTTAGAGAGATCTCTTTGTCCAGTATCCTTAGTTCACTGACAATTAGACTTAGTCTATTGTACATGTCTCCCACTGACTCAGTCTCTCCCTTCTTGAAATTCTCATATTGGGAGATGAGATGAGATCTTCCGTCCTTTCTCTCATCAGCTGAGCCTGAAACTATTTCTGAGAGCTTGTCCCAAATTTCCTTGGCTGAATTGCATTCAGCTACCTTTTGAAATATGTCATCTGACATTGTCTGGGCTAGGATGTTCATAGCCTTAGCATCAGCTACCTTCCATCTCTTGATGTCAGCATCTGTTCCTGATGGAGGTGGCACAGCATTTGTGCTTGTGCTCTCTGGGGGTCTTGGACATACTGTCAAAACAGAATTAAAGATATCTTCGTCAATAGAATTCATGTAAAGTCTAATCCTTGCTTTCCAAAGTGCAAACTTTGACAGATTGCACACTGGAGGTCTGGTGCTAGCATAATCTTTGTTTTGGGCCATGATTTGTGCAAACAAAATCTAATAATACACTACAAAAGAAAAACAGATCTAGTTTGGGATCTTTGGGTTCAGGTATTAGCCTGTACAACCAATCATGTATGATATGTTTAACCAACCTCGCTTTGATACCAATTGAAAGTGCAACTAGATCTGATATACTCTAAAGGGGGGGTGAATAGAGTATATGGTGCTTTAAAAACTTTTACAAACTTTTACAACTATTGTTGTAATATGTGTGAGCAGGGAAGCAAAAATAAATCTAATCACAGCACTAAGCTAAGCACAAACTAAGCACAGAAAAATCAAGGCCAGAAACAAAAATGAAAGCATGCAAAACCAGAAGAGATAAGGAAATATAATGGTTCCCCAAACTTGGGTACATCCACTCTTCTACCACCCTAGGTAGGAATCCACTGCAGGATGAGTTGATCAGGTGTCCTGGGCACCAATGAGCTTTTGATAAGGTGCTCAAAAACCAAAGCATATTTTTTGATCAGGTGTCTTGCCACCAATGAGCTTTTGACAAGGTGCTCAAAAACCAGGTTCAAACTTTTGAAGGGAGTTTGAAAAACCCTTTACAGAGTGGGGGTGAGAGAGTGATGGCAGTCTTCTCTTTCTCAAACAACTGAGAAGACTATGTGGATTGATGTCAAAGCTCCCCCTGAATCCTTGAAATCTTCAGGAAGAAAAGCTTTGCTGAGGGTGATAGGCCTTCAAAGATTGAACTCCAGCAATGGATGATTTCAGCAATAGCTGAAATGTTGAGTGTCTGGAGTCTTGAAATTATGTTGGCCTTGAACACTTTGAAAACTAAAGAGATCTGAAGATTTGAAAACTTGATCTCCTTGGATGAGTGTTCTCTGGAATTCTTTGTGACAGAAGATTTTTGAGAGTGTCTCTGTAGTCAGTATATCTCTCTCTGTATTGTGTGTTCTTCTATATGAGAGATTCAAAAATCCTGTCTTTTAATCTCTGGTACAAAATAGAATATTATTCTCTGTCAAGGATAGTCGTTGGTCTGCATTGATTGCATCCTTAATTGCATAATCTCTTCTAGAGGAAAGTCCACAGAAACAATCCTTGAAAAATCCCTTGAAACTTGGTCCAGAATTGAATGAAAACGGCTAGCAAATCTCTGAATTAATTGCAGAATAACTCCTAACTGATTTGAATTTGAATTCTGGAAGTTATCTGAAATCGTCGAACTGAGCTCTGCTATCGTCGAGCTGAGCTCAGCGACCTGGAAATACACAACAGCAAAATATCGTCGATCTGAGCTCAAAGATCGTCGAACTGAGCTCAGAGATAAAGATCCAATGCAGAGTCAAAATCGTCGACCTGAGCTCACCGATCGTCGAATGGAGTTCGACGATATAATGAAGTTGAGCTCAACGATCGTCGAATGGAGTTCGACGATCTGTCGAAGTTGAGCTAGACGATCGTCGATCGGAGTTCGACGAATCGTCGTGCTGAGCTCGACGATCAGACTTAGTCTCCAGACTGAGAATCCTGGTCTTCAGGGCAGCTTCCAAGCCTAGACTTCTAACCCTTAGACTCAATTCTAATTGACCTATTAATCTATACAGAAGGTCAAGCAAAGAATCCTAGAGACATAGTGATCCTGACCCAAATTAGTAATAGGGTGTTCCAACAGAATCCGTGGCAAATAGTTAATCTCATCAAGTTTCATGGTGGTGATCTGAGGAGTCTCATGATCATAAAGAGGGCAGCCAAAGCCCAAAGCAGATACCGAGGAGGAACCAGACGACAAAGAGGTTGATTCCACACTCTCGTCCATAGCAACCAGAGGAAAGAAACTCCAGAAGAGCACACAATAGACCAAAGAAGCACCAAACAAAGCGCTGCTCATAGAAAGAGACAGTCGGCGAGGGTTCAGAGCCAAAACACCCTCAAAGGAAGAAAGAAACCTAGCGCAGGGAAGTATGTGTCATCCCCACAAGAAGGAGAAGGGTTGGATGCCAGGAAAAAGAAAGGGAGCGGGCCTATGAGGGCATTCAAAGAGGCAGCACTAGAGGAGAAACCAGGCGTCGACGTCCAGACCCGAGGGCGAAAGAATGAGAGAAAGGGAGGCGGAGACAGAAGCCTCCCGGTTGGAGACAGAGCGAGGAAAATAGGAGACGCTAGCGGGAAGAGGAGACACTAGCAGGAAGAGGAGGTGCTAGCAGGGAAGGTTGGAGCAGGTGGCGGCGCAAGCAGGATCGGTGGAGGCGTGCGGCAGCGACGCGAGTAGAGGCGAGCGATCGTGAGTGCGACACAAGCGGACTGGGCGATTCAGACAATCCTGCCTCTGATACCATGATTTCGCGGGAGGAAAAAACGATATTGACAAAAATATGTGAACACTCCCCTATATATAGGAGTTACAATAATAGAGACAATAAAAGAAATAAAATCACCAAAACCTAACAGTTTTCATGCAGGCCAGAATTTCTCAAAAAGAAAATTCACCGTCTTATGGTCCCTATAGTTACCATGGTCGTTCGGCCGACCTTCGATCATCGACTCTCTTGTCATCAGGTCACTAACTTCCATCACTTTTCATCCATTCAAATCATTCTCAAAAACTCCCACAAATTTGCATCGTGCATCAGATGATGTTTTTTGTGTTTGTCATATACCTTTAGGGCTGAGCATATTATTCGAAACTCGAAAGTCGCTCGAAAATTGTTTTGAAAATTGAGCTGAATCTGAATCGGTTAAAATTGATTCGACTCAATTTGGGTTGATTCAATTTGACTCGAATCTAATTTCGAGTCGATTTCGAGCCAGCCCTGAATCGCTCGAAATATGATTCGAATCAACTCAAATTAATTAAAATATATATATATATATATATATATATATATATATATATATATATATATATATATATATATATATATATATATATATATATATATATATATATATATTTATTAATATATTCTTATTTTAAGATTAAAAATAACAAAATTTAAAGCTAAATAAAAAGAATGAAGGATTTAAGAGTTTCATTTGCTAAATTTATAGGTTGTCTAATTTAATTTTAAGCAAAGTAGGAATAAAACGGAAATTGCTCAATTTCGAGCCGACTTGATTCGATTTCGAGCCGATCTGATTCGATTTCGAGCCGACTCGATTCGATTTCGAGCCGACTCGATTCGATTTCGTGCCGACTCAGAATCGAGTCATTACGAGTCGAGTCGTCTCGACTCGAAATCAATTTTGATTTCGAGTCGATTTTGAGCCAAGTTCGAGTCGAAAATTTCGATTTCGTGCCGAGCCAAAATCGTTCGAACTCGACTCGATATCAGTCCTATATAACTTATCTTCTAATTAAAAATTATTTGGAACAAACCGTAAATATAGAACCATATTATTTGGATCATTGGATGACATGCTTGCGAATTGTGATATCCAAAAGCAACGCATGTGCTTCTTTAAAATAGTTAATGATCCTCGTATAATATTATTATTGTGGCCAACTCAACTCTCCTGGTAGACCAGAATAAACTAAGTCGCCCTAGTCCGTGGAGCGGTCGAGTACACACACAGTCACAGAGTAAGTAAAGAAGTGCAAAATATGATTTTAACGTGTAAAAACTTCTCAATTGGATAAAAAATCACGTGATCGATTCGATGCCGGTCAAACTTCACTATCAGCAGCGGTTTACAACTTGTTGGTGGAATCAAGGGAGACAGTAAGTTCCTCGTCACAACTTGGAGATAAGAGAGATTACAGGCATGCTCGATGGGCGACAGACTGGCTCATGCGAATATCAGTTTCTATAGCTTTCTGACGGTGGCAGACGGTCTTGGATGCTGCACAAGTTTCAAACACTGTTGTGGGGTGTGCAGAGATGTGTTGGTGGGGACATGCAAAATGCAATGCACGTAGAAGAACTCTTTGGAATGGTTGTCGAGACGTCTTCTTCCCTGAAACGTTGTGGACTTAGACAAATTCTTGGGTGGCTTGACAGGAGACGGTGGCTCTTAGTAGGATTTCGGCAGAGCTCAGACCTAGGAAGAAGAAGGTTGGGAGGTGAAAATGTTAGAAATGAGAGGGGTCTAGGGTTCCTTTTCTAGGCTCCCATGGGTGTATGGTTACGACTATTATTCGGCTATCTGCACACTGTAACCACCCAAATTACTAAATGTAGACCATATTTAGTATAGTTCCTGGTGAATATTAATTAATATAACATATGTGTACACGGGGAGCGGATGTGGAGGGTGGTTACGAGGTGCGGTCGCCGGAGGCAGCCACAGGGTGCGACCGCGGGGGGGGGGGGGGGGGGGGGGAGGGGGCATGAGGTGAGGCCGCCCCTTGTGACCATGGCGTTGCGGGAGGCGACTGCGACTTCACCGTCGGGGAGCGGAGGCGGCCGGTTGTGGGCGATTTGCACGCATAATGGGATTCCGTTTGCATATTGTATGCGTTGATCGCGCACGCTGATCGAGCGCGTGGTGGTTAATCCTATTATCCCCACTAAGTTAGTGGGGATTATGGGTGATTGGCTACTCGCACCCCACTTTCTCTATAAATTTAACTTGACACCATCATTTTTCCCCAAAAATCCTCGGCATTCAGAGTTGGAGCATTAGAAGAACTTGGATATTTTACTAGAGAATTTTTGTGGTGACCATGGTATCAATGAACGAAGAGATGTTGGAGAAAGCAGACAGTGGTGGTGTGTGTCATGGTATGTCGTAAAGGAGCGAAGCAATTGTGCGGAAAAGGTGTGTCTGCGCAGGGTTCACCTGTGCGCGTGGGCGCAGGAAAGATCTGCATAGGCAGAACCATGCGCGCGCGAGCAGGGACGCGTACGTGCCGGTACATGGAGGTGAGACTGCGCGCGCACCTGCTCATGGCGGTGATTGCGTGCGCAGGCTAGTGTGCGCATGCCCACACATAGTTTTGTGTGTATGCCCGCGCGCCCGCGCCCGCTCGGGCTCGCGCGTGCCCGTGTGCACCTGCGCGTGGGTCTGTGTACGCGCGCCTGTGCAGGCTCGCGTGCTTGCTTGTGCGTACTTGCTCATGAGGTTGCGCGCATGCACAGGAAGGGTTGTGCGTACTTGTGCCCGCATGTGCGTGCTTGCGCGGTCCTGCATGTTCGCGAAGGAGTTGCGGGTGCTGTGCTCGTGCGTGGGGCTCTTTGTAACTTCGATTTTGTTTTTCTTTTAGGCTTCAAAGTGCAGTGTGACACTCATGCAATTGCGTTTGTCGCTTACTGCTGAACAGATTGCGGTTTGGAGGAAGAGATGTGAGATACTTGTTGATTGAAGTGAAATTACGTCATATTGAAGAGAGAGTTCAGAATCCACTGAAGGGCTGGCTGACGGTTTGTGAGACGATACTGAGGTATGGATTTCGACTTCCACCATGCAAGGAGGTGATTGATATTTTGATGTTCTGCGGCGTTCTAGTATCCCAACTTACTCCTCTTGGGATGGACCGTATTATGGGGCTAGTTGCATTCTTCAAAGAGCATGACTCAAAGTTTTCTTTAGACTTATTCAGGAATTGGTGCGAGATTCGAGTTGATGGCGGCGAACATGTCGAGTTTCACAACAACGAGAGTTTTCTCTATTTAGAGTGCCGGATGGATCGTCGCCATGAGAACACCTTGTTTGGACATGTCTGAAATTATTGGGGTCTGCCGGAGATTTGGAATTCACTACTTGATTGTTGCAATCATCAGAAGGGCAGAGAGCGAGACTTTTCTTATATATTGGGATTTATAGAGCCCCGAGAGATAACAAATCATTTATTTAGCATTTCTTTATTCGTGGAGGAGAAACTTTTGTTGTTGTGTGGACTTTCTGCTGATTCTTAGCGTGTAGTTGTGGGACCTTTAGTTCACGATAAGAAGATGAAGCATATGTTGAAGGGCAACTGTGATGCTGATGCGGAGCCTCGATCTTATTCAAGACAGAGAGATTGTCATATTGAGGCGGTCCCTTCTGGCACCCGAAACGAGATTATTCTGACTGATCCTGACCTTGAGGTGCAGGGGTCTTCTGCCCACCGAGTTCCTCATTCGGAGGTCCTTGCCACCCGCATGTCTTCCTCCTTGAAGGCGATGAACAATGTGGTGAGTAAACTGTAACAACCCCATCCGTTCATATGGTATATTCTAGAAGGTCCGGCCGGAGCCCCACAGTATATATCACAAAACAGGCGTTGAAGGTACAGTATGATACCAGAGTAGCGCATCGCACCTATCACAAATCATTCTAGCGGAAGCCTAGACTACAATTTGAACTCCTCATGAATGTCCAAACATAAAACTCCACATTTTATATAATATAGAAATGTCTTACAACAAGTCAAAAGAGTTGGCCTTATGGCCTTACATATCTTTAAAATAGTGGCCTAAACAAAGTGGCGCGCAGGCCGGCCACAAGAAAAGAAAACACACAACAACATAGATAGCCTTCGAGGGCTAGCAGCAGTAGCAGCAACAGCAGCAGGAACATCAACCTCTATGCGTCCCGCTCGGCTCTCCAGCACCTATATAGGGACACTCCACCCAATGGTGGCAAACAAGAGCAACGGTCAGCGTTTAGCTGACCAAATTATAACGACCCTACCCCTTTTCTCGGGGCAGCGGTATTCTTCCCTGCAAGCAGATTATCACAAGTATGACAATATCGTATCCAAATGTGCTTTCACGCACACAAGCCATCACAACCGTTTGCCACCCGGCCCAACGGTTCGTGCACTCAGGGCACATTCTTGGTGTTCCGGCAAAGCTCTTGCCCACCACCGTATTAGGGTCGCAACCCAACTGTAAATCTCTTGAGCATTTACTCCATGGCGTGCAGCCGGAGTTAGTCTTCCTACACCGGGATGGCCCGTAGCCCCCATTGTGTCATGGCGCGCAGGCCGAAGACTCTTGCTATGCGCTCCAACAGACCGCACCTTTTGGTCTCACGTCGGACGGACATAGCGCAGGTCGGATCCTCCACCCCCGTTGCTCAAATCGCCTTGCCTTCTCCAAGTATAGCGTACTCATGGCTATATCAAAGGCGCGAGTCGGTCTCACCAATCCTGTTCTTGGCATTCAAGCCTGGGTATTTCTCTATACCCATTTCTTAGCACAACAGCGGGTATTTCCTGGGCCTCCCAGTACTTCCTGTGACTCTCTCCACAGGTGGACACCGCACAAACACAAATGTCAGGGGTCTTTCCAGGCTACCATGCCAGTACTTCCTGTTACTCGCTTCACAGGTAGACACCCTACGACATCAAGCATCACAAAGGGCATTTCCTGGTCACACCAGTACTTCATGTGCTTCATTCACAGGTTGGACCCAAAAACATCACATGGCTATTTTTCCTGGGCTACCACCCCAGTACTTCCTGCTACTCCTTTTCGCAGGCATAACCCGTAGACTCCTTACACTACACGTTATCACGGAGTCTTCTCCGGTTCCTATGCAACATCACCAATCCAGACCAACCTGTCCAGATGGGCTTCACACAGCATGCCTATTCCGTACTCCATTTCCGGATCTATATGCTAACAAAGGGGATTTCAAGCATCCACCCAAAGATTCCCAAAATCAGCCACCTCTTGGTGGGGGAAATCACAAAGCTATGCCAAAAAGAAGCCTTCACATGGCTAGGAAGAAAAGTCGTTACCCTTGACGACCGCTTCGGTGCCATGACCTCAAAGCTTGCTTGCAAGACTCGCAAGAGCGTTTCCTCCGCAACGCCGGCTTCGGATTTCTCGTCTGTAACCAGCAGCACCACCAGCAGCAGCCCCCTTTCCTTCTTCCTCCTCCTTTCTCTCTCTCTTTCTCTCTTAACTTGAAGAAAGATCAAGGCCAAGTAAATGAGAATAACTTCTCAGATTTCGGCCTTTAGGAGAAGAGGAAAGAAGCTTCAGCCCTTGGATCCAGGCTGAAGGAATGGACGGCCACGATTCTGCCAAAAACACTGATTTTGACCCGACACGGCCTCTGACACGGCCGTGTGCCAGGCCGTGTGCCTCAAGCGGTGGTCAACCGACTTATCCAAACCAGTGACACGCCCATGGGACACGCCCGTGTCATGGGCCGTGTCACCAACACGCCTTCAGACACGCCCGTGTCTGTGGCCGTGTGCCTGGGTGAAAAAAATCCCAAAACATCCCGAGACTTCACACGGCCTGTGACACGCCCGTGTCCCAGGCCGTGTGCCCAGATACGGCACAAAGACACGCCCTGTCGAAATCCTTCGGCGGGCTGAGTTTGTCGACCCGATTTGACACGCCCTGTGACACGCCCGTGTCACAGGGCGTGTTCAACCTCTCGACACTCAACACTCATGTCTCGACACTCGACGATCGTCGAGTAACAATCGTCGAGCACGCGACACGGCCTTGGACACGCCCGTGTCCTGGGCCGTGTGCCTCCTCTCGACACATCGTTGAGCGAAAAATCATCGAGACAAATGCCAATCATCGACATAACCTCGACACGCCACGCGACACGCCTGTGTCGCAGGCCGTGTCAGCTGACATGCCCTGGGACACGCCCGTGTCCCAGGCCGTGTCACCCAAAAATTCCTGTTTCAGAAATTTGGACTGTTACAATCCTCCCCTCCTACAGGAAATTTCGTCCTCGAAATTTAGACACAGGAAGGCAATAGTAAACAGCAAGAAATATGTTACAACATACAAAAGTTTATGTTACAACATCCTCTCTCTCGAAATTACAAAAACAGTTCAGGGAACTCTTCGTGCATGGTTTGCTCTCGCTCCCATGACAGTTCTTCACGGCCACAATTGTCCCACCGGACTTTTACCATGGCGACCGCCTTGTTCCGCAACTGTTTCTCGGCTCGATCTTCGATCTGAATGGGTCTAACTTTCGTTGTTAGCCCATACTCCACCGGCACACGATCATCCGCGATCACTTGAGCTGGATCTTTCACGGCCTTCCGAAGCACCGAGATGTGAAAGACATCATGCAACCCACCCAAGTCTGCCGACAGAGCTAGCCGATAAGCCGCTTCGCCAACTCGCTCAACCACTTCAAAAGGACCCAAATATCTTGGACTCAACTTTTTCAACCGTCGAATCCTGGAGACACCTTTGAATGGTTTGATCTTCAAGTAGACCCAATCGCCAACCGTAAATTCCACATTCCGGTGCTTGGCGTTGTAGTACTTCGCTTGTCGATCTTGAGCAATAAGCAATCTCTCTCGAATCGTCCGTATGGTTGAGTTTGCTTCCTCAACCTCATTTGGTTTAACAACCCGAGCTTCGCCCGTTCTACCCAAGCCAAGGGAGTACGACACTTCCTTCCATATAGAGCTTCATATGGTGCCATCCCAATGCTCGCCTGGTAGTTGTTATTATATGCAAACTCTACCATATAAAGATGAGCTTCCCATCTCTTTCCGAAGTCAAGGGCGCACATTCGGAGCATGTCCTCCATTGTTCTGTTGGTACGTTCAGTTTGGCCATCCGTTTGGGGATGAAAGACCGTACTGAAAGTCAACTTCGTGCCCAACAGTCGGTGAACTAGTCGCCAATCGTTTGACGTGAATCGCCCATCTCGATCACTTACGATGCTCCGAGGAACACCGTGAAGTCGCACAATCTGGTCAACATATAACTTTGCCAAACTTTCAACGGAATCATCCCGCCTGTTTGGGAGAAAATGTGCCACTTTAGTTAGCCAGTCAACAATCACCCAAATGGAATCATTTCCTCGCTGCGATCTTGGCAACCCGTGCACAAAATCCATGAAAATATCATCAAATTTCCACTCTGGGATTGGCAATGACTTTAGATAACCGCCCGGCTTTTGGCATTCCGCCTTCACCATCGCACATGTTTGACATTTGGTTACATAAAGGGCAACATCTTTCTTGAGCACTGGCCACCAGAAAAGCTTCTTCATATCGTTGAACATCTTTATGCTCCCGGGGTGAATGGAATACTTTGTATAATGCGCTTCATACATTAGTTCTTCCCTCAACTTCCCCACATTTGGGACGCACAAACGGCCCTCTTTTCGTACAAGACCGTCAATCCAGGTGAATTTGCCCTCTGGCCCTTCATTCACATAGCGTAAGAGATCTTCATCCAACTCCGTTGCCCGTCGAACTCGGTCTGCAAGGTCACATTGCACCTCGATCCAGTTCAAACATGCAGTGGCAGTGGAATTCTTGTCAACACAATAGATCTCTAACGCCTCCAACTCCTGGATAAGGCGTTTATCATGCCTTTGTAACCAATTCGCTCTAGCCGGAATCCGCCGACTCAAGGCATCCGCGACAACATTCCCCTTCCCGGGCGTATAGTGAATCTCGAAAGTGTAGTCCCCAAGGAACTCCAACCACCTTCGTTGTCGCATGTTCAAGTCTTTCTGCTCCAAAAGATACTTTAGGCTCTTATGATCGGTATAGATCTCCACCTTCACTCCATAAAGGTAATGTCGCCACAACTTGAGTGCAAAAATAACCGCCGCTAGTTCCAAATCATGGACGGGATAATTTCGCTCGTGCACCTTCAGCTGGCGTGAGCCATAAGCAATCACCTTTCCGCTCTGCAGAAGAACGCAGCCGAAGCCGCTCCCTGAGGCATCACTATAAATTACAAATCCATCGGTTCCACGTGGCGAAGACAACACCGACGCCGTGGTCAACCGAATCTTCAGCTCTTCAAAATCTCGTGCGCACTCTGGCGTCCAAACGAACTTCTGATCTTTTCGTGTCAAGGTGGTTAGTGGCAAAGCGATCCGCGAGAAATTTTCTACAAATCTTCTATAGTAGCCCGCCAGTCCAAGGAAACTTCGGACCTCGGCCACGGAAGACAAATCTGGCCACTCTTGTATGGCCCTTATCTTCGCTGGATCCACTGCAATGCCCGCTCCACTCACCATATGGCCCAAAAATGCCACTGACGATAGCCAAAACTCGCACTTCGAGAACTTGGCATAGAGCTGATTTTGCCTCAACGTGTTCAACACCAACCGCAAGTGAATCTCATGCTCGGCTTTGGACTTCGAGTATACCAGGATGTCATCAATGAACACAATCACAAACAGATCCAGGTACTCACGAAAAATACGGTGCATCAAATCCATAAACACCGAGGGCACATTGCACAGTCCAAATGACATGACTGTGAACTCATAATGCCCATAACGCGTTCCAAATGCGGTTTTGGGAATGTCACCTTCCCGAATTCTTAACTGGTAGTAACCAGACTTCAGGTCCAACTTCGAATAGATGGTCGATCCCACCAGCTGATCGAACAACTCATCAATCCGGGGTATCGGATAATTATTCTTCTCGGTCAGCTTATTCAGTTCACGGTAATCAATACACAACCGCAACCCACCATCTTTCTTCTTTACAAAAAGCACAGGCGCGCTCCAAGGTGACATACTTGGGCGGATATAACCTTGCTCCAACATTTCTTGGAGTTGAACCTTCAACTCAGCCATCTCTTTTGGCGCAACGCGATATGGCGAGCGGGCCACATGTTTCGCACCTGACACCAACTCAATTATGAAGTCAATCTCCCGCTGGGGTGGTAGCCCAGGGAGATCCGTGGGAAACACATCTGTAAATTTTGCCACAATCGGAACCTCGCACAAACTGGCCTTAGGCTCAATAGCCTGAATTAGTGCAAAGTAACACTCCGCACCCTTCCGAACAGCCTTGACTATCTGGAGTGCAGACATCAATGTCCTGCCCACTCCTCGTATACCCGCGAACTTTGTCTCCTGTTCGGTATTCTGGCCCAACGTGATTTCTTTGGACTGGCAATCAATCATAGCATGCTGCTCCGCAAGCCAATCCATCCCAAAAATCACGTCGAATTCCGATATTGGCAAAACAAATGCAGTTAAACGAAAATCCCGACTTCCTAACTGAACCGCCACATCGCAAGCTTGATCCGCAAGCATCCAACAGCCATTCGGCAACACCACTCTGACGTTATCTGTCTTTGCACGACTGGGTATCCCAAGCCGCGTAATACACTCACTAGACAGAAAAGAATGCGAGGCACCCGTATCAAACAGTGCTCGCGCCAGCGTGTCCCGAATCATCACAAAGCCTATGACAACCATGTCACACACATAAACCGCAAACATAGGGGTACTACGCAAAGCATACAAACAATAGCATATGCAAAACTAAACTCATACCTGTGACCACGTCACTCTGCTTGATGGCCTCTTGCAGGCCAAGATTGTAGACCCGGGGTTGCGCCTGCGAGGCAGAGGAATCCACCACTGCCTTTCCTTTTTCCACATAAGATGCTCCCGCCTTCTTTTCACTCTTTGGCGGCATCCGACAATCGCGCGCAATATGCCCCATGCGGCCACAATTGAAGCAGACCCGAGTATCTGGCTTGGAGGTAGCCCCTGACATTGCTCCCGTTACAACAGATGAAGGAGCTTGTCCACTAGGCTTGGACTTCTTTCCCCATCTCTTCTTATAAAATGGTTTCCCAGATCGGGGCGCCTTCCACTCCTGTTGCGACACAGCCAAAGCTCTCTTCCCTTGCACCCTTTTCATATCCTTTTCCAACGCACTCGCAGTGTCAACTAATGCTTGAAAACCTTGATTCACAGAACTTGACACAAGGAACCTCAGCTCGTGCCTCAGTCCTTCATAGAACCTATTGGTCTTCCTCTGTTCATCAGCAAAGATAGAACCCGCATACCGCCCCAAGCGAGTAAATTCATGCAAATAGGCGTCAACACTGCCATCACCTTGTGTTAACCTTTGAAGTTCATTTTCCATGGCTATCCACTGAGCCGCAGGAAGGTGCTTCGCGAGGAAGAGCCTGGAGAATTCTTCCATCGATACTTGGGTCAACGGACGACCTGCCAAATGATGCAACTCCATCTCATCCCACCATAACCGAGCTTCTCCTTCAAGCAAAAAGGTAACTAAGGTAACTTTCTGATGCTCCGCCGTTCCTATCGCCGTCATCACTCGCTTGACGCGCGATAGCCAATCCTCAGCCTGCGTCGGCGTTCCCGCTCCCGAAAACGTAGGCGGATTGAAACTCATAAACCGCATTAGTTGTTCTCAGCCGCTCGAGGATCCAAATCCACGACAGGTTCAGGCCTCGCCGCCACCTGTTCTGGCCTCACAGCCGCTTGCTCCTGCCTAAGGGGCTGGCCTTGGATCATGGTAAATAAGGCCTCCGCAACTAAACACACATGTTCCGCAGACGGTGGAGGTGTAGGCACCACGGCTGGTGCCGTACTTTCATCAGAACGCTGGGACTCAGACGGCCCAGCTCCACTTCGTGTCACCTAAAAGTGGACAAGACACACACATTAGCGGTCGTACCCAAGCAAATAGCACAAAATAAGAACACGCAGGTTCCTCAAACACATCAAGTTTGCATTCCTATCATGGACATTCAGGAGTTCAATCGTAGACTGTGGTTCGCACAAACACGTGCTCGCCACCCCACAAAAGAAGTCGGCCACGACTTCGAGAGGGAAAGACCAAGACAACCAATACCAAAAATGTAACAACCCCATCCGTTCATATGGTATATTCTAGAAGGTTCGGCCGGGGCCCCACAGTATATATCACAAAACAGGCGGTGAAGGTACAGTATGATACCAGAGTAGCGCATCGCACCTATCACAAATCATTCTAGCGGAAGCCTAGACTACAATTTGAACTCCTCATGAATGTCCAAACATAAAACTCCACATTTTATATAATATAGGAATGTCTTACAACAAGTCAAAAGAGTTGGCCTTATGGCCTTACATATCTTTCAAACAGTGGCCTAAACAAAGTGGCGCGCAGGCCGGCCACAAGAAAAGAAAACACACAACAACACAGATAGCCTTCGAGGGCTAGCAGCAGTAGCAGCAACAGCAGCAGGAACATCAACCTCTATGCGTCCCGCTCGGCTCTCCAGCACCTGTACAGGGACACTCCACCCAACGGTGGCAAACAAGAGCAACGGTCAGCGTTCAGCTGACCAAATTATAACGACCCTACCCCTTTTCTCGGGGCAGCGGTATTCTTCCCTGCAAGCAGATTATCACAAGTATGGCAATATCGTATCCAAATGCGCTTTCATGCACACAAGCCATCACAACCGTTCGCCACCCGGCCCAACGGTTCGTGCACTCAGGACACATTCTTGGTGTTCCGACAAAGCTCTTGCCCACCACCGTATTAGGGTCGCAACCCAACGGTAAATCTCTTGAGCATTTACTCCATGACGTGCAGCCGGAGTTAGTCTTCCTACACCGGGATGGCCCGTAGCCCCCCATTGTGTCATGGCGCGCAGGCCGAAGACTCTTGCTATGCGCTCCAACAGACCGCACCTTTTGGTCTCACCTCGGACGGACATAGCGCAGGTCGGATCCTCCAACCCCCATTGCTCAAATCGCCTTGCCTTCTCCGAGTACAGCGTACTCATGGCTATATCAAAGGCGCGGGTCGGTCTCACCAATCCTGTTCTTGGCATTCAAGCCTGGGTATTTCTCTATACCCATTTCTTAGCACAACAAAGGGTCTTTCCTGGGCCTCCCAGTACTTCCCGTGACTCTCTCCACAGGTGGACACCGCACAAACACAAATGTCAGGGGTCTTTCCTGGCTATCATGCCAGTACTTCCTGTTACTCGCTTCACAGGTGGACACCCTACGACATCAAGCATCACAAAGGGCATTTCCTGGTCACACCAGTACTTCCTGTGCTTCATTCACAGGTTGGACCCAAAAACATCACATGGCTATTTTTCCTGGGCTACCACCCCAGTACTTCCTGCTACTCCTTTTCGCAGGCATAACCCATAGACTCCTTACACTACACGTTATCACGGAGTCTTCTCTGGTTTGTATGCAACATCACCAATCCAGACCAACCTGTGCAGATGGGCTTCACACATCATGCCTATTCCGTACTCCATTTCCGGATCTATATGCTAACAAAGGGGATTTCAAGCATCCACCCAAAGATTCCCAAAATCAGCCACCTCTTGGTGGGGGAAATCACAAAGCTATGCCAAAAAGAAGCCTTCACATGGCTAGGAAGAAAAGTCATTACCCTTGACGACCGCTTCGGTGCCATGATCTCAAAGCTTGCTTGCAAGACTCGCAAGAGCGTTTCCTCCGCAACGCCGGCTTCAGATTTCTCGTCGGTAACCAGCAGCACCACCAGCAGCAGCCCCCTTTCCTTCTTTCTCCTCCTTTCTCTCTCTCTTTCTCTCTTAACTTGAAGAAAGATCAAGGCCAAGTAAATGAGAATAACTTCTCAGATTTCGGCCTTTAGGAGAAAAGGAAAGAAGCTTCAGCCCTTGGATCCAGGATGAAGGAATGGACGGCCACGATTCTGCCAAAAACACTGATTTTGACCCGACACGGCCTCTGACACGGCCGTGTGCCAGGCCGTGTGCCTCAAGCGGTGGTCAACCGACTTATCCAAACCAGTGACACGCCCATGGGACACGCCCGTGTCATGGGCCGTGTCACCAACACGCCTTCAGACACGCCCGTGTCTGTGGCCGTGTGCCTGGGTGAAAAAAATCCCAAAACATCCCGAGACTTCACCCAGCCTGTGACACGCCCATGTCCCAGGCCGTGTGCCCAGACACGGCACAAAGACACGCCCTGTCGAAATCCTTCGGCGGGCTGAGTTCGTCGACCCGGTTTGACACGCCCTGTGACACGCCCGTGTCACAGGCCGTGTTCAACCTCTCGACACTCAACACTCATGTCTCGACACTCGACGATCGTCGAGTAACAATCGTCGAGCACGCGACACGGCCTTGGGCACGCCCGTGTCCTGGGCCGTGTGCCTTCTCTCGACACATCGTTGAGCGAAAAATCGTCGAGACAAATGCCGATCGTCGACATAACCTCGACACGCCCTGCGACACGCCCGTGTCGCAGGCCGTGTCAGCTGACACGCCCTGGGACACGCCCGTGTCCCAGGCCGTGTCACCCAAAAATTCCTGTTTCAGAAATTTGGACTGTTACATAAACTCTCTTTTTCATCCTACAATTTTTTGAATGATGGTCATTTGACTCTTTAGGAAAGGTTCCGGGAAGCGGAGGATTCACTTGTTGTTTTGAGAGAGAAGCGGGATTGAAAGAACTCTATAAGATTTTCCCCTTAGTTTTGAAGGATGCCTAACAAATGAGAAGGGTCCTTCAAAATCTTTCGATTAGCCACAAATTGGTCTAAGAATTATTGAGTCATTTTTGCAAAGTTTTGGATTGTTCCTTTTCTTAGAGAATGGAACCATGTTATCGCCGGGCCTTTCAGTGTGGCCGAGAATACATGGCTAAGTTGTGGTTTGGAACATTGTAAATTCGTAGAATATTGGTAAAATGAATGATATGCTCTAATGGATCTTATGTCCCATCATATGACTCGATATTTGGCTGTTTGAATCCGGCCGGGACGAGATGCGTCAAAACTTCGGGTGCCAACGGGTACCCGGCTTGAGCAGGGCGATGTAGATATGCAGCCCGTCGACAAATCTGTCCATACTCTTCGACCATTAACTCTCTGATCTCTTCCCTGATGAGTCTTCTAGTTGGATTCTCAGGGGCAAACGCCTGTTGGCACTGTTGTTGTGGACCGATATTGGAGACCCTAGCCAAATGGGCGGGGTGTGAAGTGCTTGCTGCCTCTGAGTATTCCTCAGAGTTTTCTTCTGGGCAGGTTTTTAGAATGGAGACTGCAGGTGGAGGTGGTTGATTGATGAGTGTTGGAGGCACTAAGGTAGCTTAGGGTGTCCCCAGATTTCTGAGGAGCACACCTACTTCGGCTTGTTGTTCTTTAATGCGGGTAATTCTTCTAACGAGCGTGTTGTTTAGTGCATCGATGGTCTCTTCCTGTCGGGGTGCGTTAATTAAAGAATGGGAGGGCTCGACATTATCAAGTCCTTGTGGAGCAGATCTCTGTGTAGTGCGAGCACTTCCCCTTTCCATTACTATCAGTCACGAGTATCGCGGGGTGATGATACTGTCTTCAGAATCTTTGGGGAACTCTTTCCCATAGATGACGCCAAACTGTTGCGGCCAATTAAACGCTCATGGTAGACCAAACTAAACTAGGCCGCCCTAGCCCGCGGAGCGGTCGAGCGCACACATAGTCATTGAGTAAGTAAAGAAGTGCATAAGACAATTTTAACGTGAAAAATCCCTCAACTTGGTAAAAAAACTACGTGACTGGTTTGATGTCGGTCAAACTTCACTATCAGCAACGGTTTACAACTTGTCGGTGGAATCGAGGGCGACAAGCCAATCCTCGTTAAAGCTTGGGGTTGAGAGAGATTACATGCGTGCTCAATGGGCAACAGACTGCCTCACACCAAGCTCAGTTTTTATTGTTTTCTGACGGTGGCGGACGCTCTTGGATGCAACACAGATGTTGAACACTACTACAGGGAGTGTAGAGATGCGTTGGTGGAGACTTGCAGAATGAAGCGCACGTAGGAGACTCTTTGGAATGACTGGCGTGACGTCTTCTTCTCCGGAGCATTGTGGACTTAGATAAATATTCAGGTGGCTTGACGGGAGACGGTGGATTGTAGGAAGATTTTGGCAGAGCTCCAACAAGAGGAATAAGAAATCTGGGAGGAGAAAAGGTTAGAAATGAGAGGGGTGCAAGGTTCCTTTTATAGGGACCCAGGGGTGATTACAGTAATTATTCGGCTATCCGCACAACGCAATCACCCAAATTACTAAATGTAGACTATATTTAGCATTGTCCCTAGTGAATATTAATTAATATATTTTATATGCGTACATCATAACTTATTTGTTAAACATTTTCCCCACTAACCATGGTAGTTACGTTGGTGCTTACTCACAAAACGGACGGCGGTGATCGTGTCGGGATGATCAGACGACAAAGAAGGCCCCCATCGACGAGCGGCCATCTTGCTGGCGGGCGGCCGCCGGAGAAGGAGCAGGAACCGCGACCGGAGGGATGTCCGGCCGCGACAAGCAAGGAGGGTGGCCGGCCCTAGCGTCGGCCGTCCCACTTGGCCGCAGGGGGCGGACGTGAGGTGCGTCCACACCTTGCGGTCCCACCCTTGGGTGGCCGCAGGGGGCCACCGCGGGGTGCGGTCGCCCCTTGCAATCGCCCCTTGCAATCGCCACCTTGCGTCCGCAGGAGGCGGATGGGACTTTGTCGTTAGGGAGCAGAGGCGGTCGGTCGTTTCGGCCAGCTGCAGGCGGTTTGCACGCATAGTGGGATCCCGTGTGCGGATCGTGCGTGTTGAACGCATCCACTGTGCTTAATCCCATCATCCCCACTACGTTAGTGGGGATTATGATGATTGACTACTCACACCTCACTTTCTTGATAAATTTAACTGGGCCTCGTCAACTATTTTTAAGGAATTGTTATACGCAAAGTAAAATTTTCTATCTGCAAACTTAGTACCAAACCTTTTATTTGAATTCATAATTCTTTGTCCACAAACCAAATTTCTAGCTAATAATTTAAAGATTAAAAATTGTATGGCATAACAGTTTTTTTGTTGGAAATTTGGCTTATCATAATTCCTCCTGGCTTATCATAGTTCCTCGCCAACTTACAAAGAGTTTTATTTAAATCACTCTATTTATATTAAAATTTTATTGGTGTGTGATGGGTTTTCACCATCATTTTATAGGAAGAGAAAGCCACCCCCCCCCCCCCCATGATCTCCTCCCAAAATGGATCATAGTTGGGCCATTCCCCCCCCCCCCCCCATGATTTATTCCCAAAGTGGATCATGGGTGGGCCATTCCCCCCCCCCCCCCCCATGAGCTCTCATGATGAGAGAACTATGGGGGGGGGACCCACTCCCTCTCTCCATGGAGGAGGGCGGCCGCCGCCGGGAAGACCCCCGCCGTCGGGTGGCCTGACCACCGCCGGCGGCCGGCCCCCTCCCGGGCCTTGCCGCGGCCGAACCACCGGCCTCGCCGGCAGGGTGGCCGCGGCAAGGCACCGGCCTCGCCGGCAGGCCGGCCGTCGGCCTGGCCACGGGCGGCCGCGGCCGGCCGGGCCGCGGCCCAGCCACCATGCAGCCGGCGGCCCGGCCACGGCAGGCCCCTGGCCAAGCTGCGGCAAGCTGCCGGCCTCGCCGCGGCGGGCCGCCGGCCTAGCCACGGCCGGCATCCGGCGGGCCGCCTCCGCCGGCCACAAGGCTGGCCGCCCCCGCCGGCCACCAGGCCGGCCGCCACCGCCGCCGGCTGCCCGGCCGGCCCCCACCGCCGCCGTGGCGGCCCGTCGCCGTGGGCAACCTCCCCACCGTCCGATCAAGGGGAGGCTCTCCCCGCCGTCCGATCAAGAGGGTAACCACCCACTAACCCACTACTTTAGTGGTGGGGCCAGCCATGATCCTCCCTTGGAGGCTATAGAAGAGACCCCAGGGGCTCTTCATTCGGCACCTTTTCTCTTCTCCGGGTTGCCTTCTTCTTCCTCAGGAGAGAGCTCACCTTCCTCCTCCCCCGAGTTGGCCTCCTATCGCCGTGAACCACCGGCGGCCACCCGCGCTCCACCAACACGCCACCAGCAGGAAAACGCCAAGTCCCCAAAAAGCAAAAGGAAGAAGGCAACCGTTGCCAACAAGTATACGCGACCGCAAGCGCCAGAGCATCAGGATCATCCCACACATTTCAACACCCAAGTGAATCCCGCGGCACAGTCTGTTGCCCGTCGGGAGCCGTAGTCTCTCTCTCCCCCAAGTTGTAACGGGAGCAGCCTGTCGCCCCGATTCTCCAACACAATGTAATCACCGGAATCTAGTCCGCAACAGTTTGGCGCCGTCTGTGGGAACATTCCCAACATCCTGCGAAAGAATTAGATCGCCAGCTCAACCGCTTTCGGGTCTTGCTCCCATGGCAAAGAGAGGCACTCGCACCGTTGAAGGATCCGCCCTAGGTGGGCACGTCAAACTAACACGCTCCCACTCTTTGGTAGACGTGCCACTAATGGCTGAAGCAGCCTTTTCCCCCGTTACCGCCTTGGAGGGGCGTGTTCGCCAAATGGAAGAGCAGCAAATTGAAATGCTCACCTTGCTCCGAAACCTGGGGGCACCACCCACACCGGCGGAACTTCCAGCACCCACCAATCTTCCGCCGCATCCGAATCAGCGCAGAGCCCAGGAAGTTCCTTCGACACAAGAATAACCTGAGGCATACTCCAAGGCCGCCAGTTCCGCTCCCCCAGCCCAGAGAGGGGCCGGAGCAGACAACCATTGACGCAACCAGGTCAATGATGCCCACCCCCTACCACTCGAAAGATTTACTCGAGAAGAGATCCGAGAGGTCATCGCTGAGGAATACCACCAGGCAGGAGGAAGGAATGTCCACGCTCACCGACCGCTTTGCCAAGGCTCCCCTTTGGCACTACAAATTCTCGACCATCCAATCCCATATGGGTTCAAGCTCCCGAGTATCGAAAAGTTCGACGGTACCGACGACCCACTAGAGCATGTCAATCACTTCACCATCATAATGAGGATCTACAATGCCCCAGACCAGTTGCTCTGCCAAGTGTGTCCGGCCACTTTGACGGGCCAGGCCCGAACGTGGTTCCTTTCATTAAGGGTGGGGACCATCGCCAATTTTATGAAGCTAACAAGACAGTTTGTCGATCAGTTTATCGTTAATCGCACGATCGTTTGCGACCCCTCCCATCTCTCGGGGATCCGCCAGAACGAAGGAGAAACCCTGAAGGACTTCTTCCGCCATTTTACTGCAGAGGCTCGCCAAATTCCAGGAGTTGACCCCGAATTATTGCGAGGGGTATTCCTGGGAGGCCTCTGCCCTAGCGGCTTCTACTCAGCACTAATGAGAGAGACCGTCCCTAGTTATCCTGACCTCGTGCATCGGGTGGAGGCTCAGATCACCGCCGACGAAGCTATTGATGCCCACCGCCAGCAGTTTGAAGGAAAACTGAAAAGGTAGAAAGAAGAGGAACCAACTCTTACAAGACAAGAAGAACGACGTCGGAGTGAGCATTGCCACGATAGCCGTCAACGTGACCTTCACAGGAATGGGGGGCAACATCCACTTCAGGAATATACCCCTCTGAATACCACCTGTCCTAATGTGATGTATGCAATTCAAAATAATCCGGCATTCCAACGACCAAGAGCACCGCGGCCAAACCCCAAGGCTGACCAGACAAGATACTGTGAGTTCCACCGCACAACGGGTCACAACACTGAAGAGTATGCCGAGATAAAAGACAAAATTGAACGTCTTGTCCGCCAGGGGCTCCTCGGGAGATTTTTGCAAGGACAAGCACAAATCCCAGCACAAGGAAGCGGTGGAGGAAGTCAGATGGTGGGCAACATAGAGACCATCACCGAACCCCCGACGATGGATACCTAGGATGTGCGCTCTCCCCGACGCAGGATGACCCTCTACAGCACGCTTGTAGCCTGGAATTTGTGTTGCATCCATCCCTCCGTATTTTTTATTAATGTTGTTTATCGTCTGCATTTTCCATCACCTTATTTTCGTCACTTTAGAACAGTAAAAGTCACATGCTCAGGCTCGCGCAAACCATGTTTATTTCCAAGTACAATATCATATTTGTTTTAAGGTAAAGATGTGCTTACAAACCGAACAAGCCGGTTCTCCACCAACTTTTCCCCTCAACGTCATGCCATCGTCAGGGCCTGTCCCCCTCGCGATTGCACCCGGATTGAGCACTTACGTTCTTCGGCACCCGGATTGAGCACCTACGTTCTCCGACGGTCGGATTGAGTACTTACATTCTCCGACGCCACTCTTTATGCCATCGTCAGGGCCTGCCCCCCTCGCGATTGCACCCGTATTGAGCACTTACGTTCTCCGGCACCCAGATTGAGCACTTACCTTCTCCGGCACCCGGATTGAGCACCTACGTTCTCCGATGGTTTGATTGAGTATTTACATTCTCCAACGTCACTCATCATGCCATCGTCAGGGCCTGTCCCCCTCGCAATTGCACCCGGATTGAACACTTATGTTCTCCGGCACCCGGATTGAGCACCTACGTTCTCCGACGGTCGGATTGAGTACTTACATTCTCCGACGTCACTCTTCATGCCAACGCCAGGGCCTACCCCCCTCGCGATTGCACCCGGATTGAGCAATTACGTTCTCCATTGCCCGGATTGAGCACCTACATTCTCCGACAGTCGGATTGAGTACTTACATTCTTCGACGTCACTCGTCATGCCATCGTGTGGGCCTGCACCCCTCCCGATTGCACCCGGATTGAGCACTTATGTCCTTTGACACCCAAATTGAGCACCTATGTTCTCCGACGGTCGGATTGAGTACTTACATTTTCCGACGTCACTCTTCATGCCATCGGCATGGCCTTCCGCCCTCGCGATTGCACCCGGATTGAGCACTTACATTCTCCGACACCCGGATTGAGCACTTACGTTCTCCGGCACCCAGATTGAGCACCTATGTTCTCTGACGGTCGGATTGAGTACTTACATTCTCCGATGTCACTCTTCATGCCATCGTCAGGGCATGCCCCCTCGCGATTGCACCCGGATTGAGCACTTATGTTCTCCGACACCCGGATTGAGCACCTACGTTCTCCGACGGTCGTATTGACTACTTACATTCTCCGACGTCACTCTTCATGCCAGCGCCAGGGCCTACCCCCTCGCGATTGCACCCGGATTGAGCACTTACGTTCTCCAGCGCCCAGATTAAGCACCTACGACGGTCGGATTGAGTATTTACATTCCCCGACGCAACCCTCGTGCAACACCGTGGGGGCCTGCCCCCCTCACGAAGAAGCCGCGAGCATCCCTCGCGGGTGCTAAACTGCGAGCATCCCTCGCGTAAACTAAGCCGCGAGTATCTCTCGCACAAACTAAGTTACGAGTATCCCTCGCTCAATCTAAGTCATGGACCCAAGCTGTTCTCATTAAGCAGCAAACCAGCGCAAACAAGCAGCCAAGATGACATAAAAAATAAAAAGTTCATAACAAAATGATACAAGTACAATTAATGCCTAGGAGCAATAACAGGCAAAACTAAACAAGGGGCAAAACACAATACGCTCGACTGAACAACGAAGCATAAAAAAATAAGTGTATACGTGCCGCTACTCGTCCTCAACATCTGAGTCGAAGCGCTCATCTTCAGAGATGTCCGCGAAGCTAGGGCTGGATGTGTCTCATCCTAGACTCTTGTTAACTAGGTGAAAATCCTTCGAGACACCGCGCCGAAGCGCTAGCTCACGAACATCGTCCATTTTGGGCTCCACCTCCTTGGACCAAATCTCGTCGCGAACCTCCTCCGCAATCAAGCTGCGATCTCGCATGTAGTCAAGCGAGTCCAGGTATTTTGCAAGTCCTGCGGCCTTTAGCTCCGACGCATGGCTGTCAGAAGACAACATCTCTACTTGGGCCTTTGCCGCCCGTAGCTGAGTATCGAGGCCGGAGACCTCATCCCGTGCCGCCTGCAACTCGGCCTCCAAGCCCAAGGTCTCCTCCTTCGAGTGCTTCAACATCCGGGTGGTCCTCTCCACCAGAGTCTTCTCCACCTCCAAAGCCGCACGTGCATCCTCTAGCTCGGACTTCAGCACCGACTCGGTCCGGCGAAACTGCACCGCGTCCCGATCATGCTCCTCCCTTGAGGAAGCAAGCAAGCTCGATGTCAACCAGAGCTTCTCCTAAACGGCAAGGTACCCGTCCTTCAGACTCACTTAATGATCATTCCAGGTCACTGCAATCTGCGCCTGGGTCTCTATCTGCACAAAAGAGAAATCAAAGTTAGCCTCTATCAGCAAGAAAAAACAAGGGAAAAAAGCCTTGGGAACAAGTCAAACCCTTACCGCATCGCTTATCGCCCTCAAGGAAGAGGACATCCGTGGAGCTACTATACTAGCAGACACTTGAGAAATTGGGGAAGCAAGTATCTGCACCAGGAGTCGAATCTTAACAAATGTCAGAAGTTACCGCTGCCACCACAATATCAGGGTCACCAGGAGGGGTCGTCACCGCTTTCCTCTTACGATCCCCTCCTTGAGAAGTCTCGGCTGGCCAAACTGAATCCACCGAGATACCACATCGCACCAACCTCTTTTCCTCCACATAAACATAAATGTTGAAAAGACGGTTGGCTAGCTCGCGAGGCTCAAGAAATCCAAGCACCGGAGAAAAGTCCCGCTCCTTCACCCTCACACGGCGGCCGCGAATGGGAAGCACGTCCCACACCTCAGGAAGACCCCATGAATTCTTGACATATCCAAACAAAGTGTTGCCATGGCGACGGTCCTTGCGGGCTTCGAATTCCAACCAACTCTTGTTGTTGCGTACCTCCATCCACTCGCTACCATCAGAGAGTACATCGCACCAGTCTCGGAACTGGTCGAAGGAAAACCGGCCCCCGTGCTCGCGGAAGAAGGCGACTAAACCCATGATTTGGGCAATTCCAGCCGGAACAAATTGAGAGATAGGCACTCCGCAAAATTTCAAGATCTCAATCACCTCCTCGCAGGGCGGAAAACAGAAGCCGGACCTCAGGGAGATTTCGCAGATCGTCAACTAACCATGAGAAGGATTCTGAACCCGCTCATCGGGACGCGGGATCCTCACTTCCAAATAAGCAGGAAGCCCGTACTTCGCCCTCCAGATATCAACACCGTCATCGGTCAAAGAGGAGAGCAGGGGCATTGGGATAGAAGAGCGCTTCGAAACCTGCGCCCAACAAAAAGTAAAAGGTCAGCTCAAAAAATAAAGACTTGGAGCCGCAAGTCCAGGCGCACACGGCCCAAGTAGCACGCGAAAGAGGACACCCGCGCAAGAATAGCAAGGGGGTGGCACCTTCAAGCCACAAACTGCGCGCAGGCAGCGCACACGGCCTGCTCGCACGCGCGCCCTGCTCGCGAGCGCGCCCTGCTCGCGCGAGCCCTCTTCGCGCGCGCGCCCTGCTCGCGCGCGCGCCCTGCTCGCGCGCGCGCCCTGCCCGCTTGCCCGGCCTGCTCGCGCGCGGCATGCTCGCGCGCGGCCTGCTCGCGCGCGGCATGCTCGCGCGCGGCCTGCTCGCGTGGCCTGCGCGCGCGCGTGGCCTGTGCGCTCGGCCTGCTAGCATGCGGGGCTAGCTCGCGCGCGCGGCCAGAGGCGCGCACGGCCAGGGTCGTGCACAGCATGCGCGCGCGGCCAGCTCACGAGGCCGGCCTGTGCGGGCACACACCGCCGGCGCACGCAGCCTTCATGCGCGGCCTGCGAGCGCAAGCGGCATGGACGCCCCAGCCTTCGCGTCGGTGCGTCGTCATCGTTTGTCGAACCTTCCTCTGAATACCTTGGAAGCACTGGCCGTCGCCGCCGCCTCAGACTTCTCACCGGAAACCGTCATGACAGCAGGAAGCAAGGGAAATCTCTCCTCTCACGCTCACTTTGCTCTCGGATAGCAGAGATATGGGGGACAATTGATGTGTTTTCACCATGATTTTATAGGAAGAGAAAGACCCCCCTCCATGATCTCCTCCCAAAATGGATCATGGGTGGGCCATTCCCCTCATGATCTATTCCCAAAGTGGATCATTGGTGGGCCATTTCCCCCCCCCATGAACTCTCATGATGAGAGAATTATGGGGGGCGGGATCCACTCCCTCTCCCCATGGAGGAGGGCGGCCGCCGCCGGGAAAACCCCCGCCGTCGGGCGGCCTGACCACCGCCGGCGGCCGGCCCCCTCTCGGGCCTTGCCGCGGCCGAACCACCGGCCTCGCCGGCAGGGTGGCCGCGGCGAGGCACCGGCCTCGCCGGCAGGCCGCCGGCCTGGCCACAGGAGACCAAGGCTAGCCTTGCTGCAACCGACCACGGGCAACCTAGTCGCGGACGGCTTGGCTGCGGCTAGCCATAGCTAGGCCTAGCCGTGGCCGGCCACCAGGCCGCCGGCGGCCCGGCCACAACAGGCCACCGGCCAAGCCGCGACAAACCGTCGGCCTCGCCATGGCGGGCCGCCGGCCTAGCCACGGCGGGCCGCCGGCGGGACGCCGCCGCCGGCCACCAGGCCGGCAGCCCCCGCCGCCGGCCGCCCGGCCGGCCACCACCGTCGCCGTGGCGGCCGTCGCCGTGGGCAACCTCCCCACCGTCCGATCTAGGGGAGGTTCTCCTCGCCGTCTGATCAAGAGGGTAACCACCCACTAACCCACTACTTTAGTGGTGGGGCCCGCCATAATCCTCCCCTGGAGGCTATAAAAGAGACCCTAGAGGCTCTTCATTCGTCACCTTTTCTCTTCTCCGGATTGCCTTCTTCTTCCTCAGGAGAGAGCTCGCCTGCCTCCTCCCCCGAGTCGGCCTCCTGTCGTCGTGAACCACCGGCGACCACCAACGGCCACCCGCGCTCCACCAACACGCCACCATCAAGAAAACGCCAAGTCCCCAAAAAGCAAAAGGAAGAAGGCAACGCTCGCCAGCAAGTATACGCGGCCGCGAGCGCCAGAGCATCATGATCATACCACGCATTTCAACACCCAAGTGACTCCCGCGGCGCAGTCTGTTGCACGTCGGGAGTCGTAGTCTCTCTCTCCCTCAAGTTGTAACGGGAGCGGCCTGTCGCCTCGATTCTCCAACACACTGTAATCACCGGAATCTAGTGGAATTTGTTCGGCGCAGACTCGGTCACGTGGTTTTTTACCCATTTAAGGGGTTTTTCCACGTCATCACATCTTGTGTCAACTCTCTACTTTCATTGACTGTGTGCGCGCTCGACCGCCTCGTGAGCTAAGACGGTTCGAACAAATCCGGTCCGACCGGGGCATCGAGTTAGTCCGCAACAGTGTGTATAATATTTTGTGTTTTATAATGGAAATTTTTAAGTACATGTATACACTTACTAATTAAATTGAGAAAATTAAATACTATTTTTACTAAGATAGATAACGTGTAATTACATGAATGAATGTCTTCTGTTTTTATTTTATTTTATTTTTTTATGCTTTGATCTGTGAATAACCAAAATATCTGCAAATAAAAATGTGTTCTTTATGGTTGCTGATAATAAATATATGAGAATATATGATTTTTCTTTGCGTATGACACTTTCATATTGTTGCGGGTCATCAAGTTTTTCCCCGGTCTGGAGAATCGGACCGCCTTAGCTCAGAGTTGGACTGGGGGCGTAAACAGTCAATGAAAATCCAACAACAATGACATGAGGCTTCTTTTACCGTTAAAAACCCGAAAATGGTGAAAAATCACATTGTCGAATCTGTCCCGGACCAAAATCCACTTTTTCCCTTTAAGTTTACATGTTTCGACAGTTTTCTCGAAGGGTGACAGACCACCTCTCTGTTACAATCTTTGAATACAAAACGGTAGAAAATAAACTAAGTTCTCGGAGCCTTGATGAGAGCGCTCCGGTGGTGAAAAATGCTAAGTTTTCAGAGCCTTGATAAAAGGGCTCCCGCAGAGTCGGAGCCTTGATGAGCACTCACATAGAGAAGAACGTCAAGTCCTCGAAGCCTTATGATGCCTTCACGCCAACATCCATAGAAGCGAGTCCCAGTGTCTTCTCCCGAGCTCACAAAAGCATCCAAGTGAGCGTTGGGCGTTGCACGTGCTAGAGAGGGAGCGGAACGAATTCCAAGCGAAAAAATGATCTAAGTCTCACGTTTTTGTCGGAAAACCTCAAAGCACTTGCTAGTCTTTGGAGTTGTTTGTCTTCAAATGACGGACTGTGAGCCTTTTTTATAATTTTCTGGAGAGACATGCTGGTAATTGTGCATGAGTGGATTTTGAGGTGACAAATGACGTCGCTTCATTTTGGTCACCTGGATTGTCATTTTTCATGAAATGATGAACAAGCACCCATGGCGGCCCGAGTAAGTTGCCTGGTAGCGACGACGGCCAGAGATGGCAGAGGCGCCCAACGACAACTGATGGCTATCAACGGTTGTCAATACGCATTAGCACGGGCGCGGAGGCGCGTGCGCGCGAAATAGCGTGCGTGCATAGATGCATGATAGCACATGCACGTCGGGGCGCTTGTGTGTCGGGGCCGGCCACCGCCACTGTCTGGCAACGTACCGGGGCAGCCCTAGCCGTCCGAGAGCACATCCATCATTTCATGAAAAATGGCGATCCAGGTGCCCAAAACAGAGCGACGCCATTGTCTAGCTAAAAATTTGCCCGTGCTCAATTTCCAACATATTCCTCCATAAAACTATAAAAAGGCACTTAAGCATTCATTTGAAGACAAACAACCCTAGAGACTAGAGAGAGATATGAGGTGTTCCGGCGAGAACGTATGACTTAGATAATTTCTTCGCTTGGAATTCGCTTCGCTCCCACTCTAGCGTGCATAACTCCCGACGCTCACCTGAACGCTTTTGCGAGCCTGGGAGAAAGCACTACAATTCTCTTTCGTGGATGCTGGCGCGAAGACATCACAAGGCCTCAAAAAATTGGCATCCTTCTCCGCAAGAGTGCTCTCATCAAGGTTTTGACTCTACAGAAGTGCTTTCATCAAGGCTCTGAGGACTTAGCATTTCCCCCATTAGGGTGTTCTTACCAAGGCTTCAAGAACTTGACATCCTTATCCGTGGGAGCGCTCTCATCAAAGCTCCGACTCTGCAGAGGCGCTCTTATCAAGGCTCCAAGGACTTAGCATTTTCCCCCACTGTAGCACTCTCACTAAGACTCCAAAGACTTATTTATTTTCTATTGTTTTTATATTCAAAGCTTGTAACAGAGAGGTGACTTGTCAAACTCTGAGGAAGCTCTCAAAACTAATAAACTCAGTGAAATATTGGATTTTAGTCCGACACAAATTCGACCACGTAGTTTTTCACCCTTTTCGAGTTTTCCACGGCTAAAAAATCCTCTTATCATTTGCTGCTGAATTTTCATTGACTGTTTACGCGCTCGATCCAACTCCGAATTATGGCGGCCTGATTCTCTGAATCGGGGAAAAACAAAGTGACCGGTAACAATTTGACGCCCTATGTGAGAAAGTGTTTCTAAATTATACAACAACTCATTGGAAACAACGATTGCCCTACGCGAGTTCTCCCCAACCAGCTGCAATGGATAAAGGATGTGTGCACGTCATGAACCAAACAACATGCGTGGAAATTGACAACCAAGTCTGCAACAACCCTCCTGTCAACACACACTGCTTCTCGAGGAGATAATTGTTACATTAGCATCATTAATGGAGAAGTGAATGAGTCATATGGAGGAACGTTAAGATCAAGAGCACGCCCTATTAAGGGACTTAGTGACGTTTAAGTCCCCGGAGGCACATTATACGGCCGTGAGCTAGGGATCGCTCCCTTCAAGCCACCGCTCGAAGTTGCCTGCGCCACATATCATGCATGGACTCCGGGGGCACAAATCGATGGTGGCATCATACCCAAAGGAGCACTTCTCTAACAAGAGCAAATGAACCAAGAGAGGAGGGAGTGGGGTCTGAGCACGATGTCCAAAGAAGGAAGTGGACACCTCAGTAGCACCTCAAGGACTAGGTGGAACTACCCGACCAACACTTCACTCCGCTGAATGCTTCTCCCACAGAAGTTCTGCACGCCAATCAATCTCTCTCTAACTCGCTCGTGGGCAATGCATAACCAACCTCTGAAGAGGAGCGTGGGGGGCACTGGGACACAGACATGCAAATCCCTATCCACCTTATAACCCCTCTGGATACGCAGGTCCTAGCGTATCCCACTCCCATGTGGTTCAAACTCCCCGACTTCGAGACTTTTAATGGGTGGGGAGACCCCCTGTAGCATGTCAGGTACTTCATAACTATCAAGCGCATCTACAGTGCTCCAGACTAGCTTATGTGTAAAGTGTTTCCGATAATTCTGAAAGGACAAGACCAAACATGATTTTATTCTCTAAAAGAGGGGAAAATCAAGAACTTTGTGAAACTAGCCCAACTTTTCATCGTTCAGTTTGTCGCAAACCGCTGTCTTGTTCACCTCATGGGGACTCGACAGTTCGAGAGAGAGCCGCTCGTGGATTTATTCTGCCGCTTCATTACAGAGGCACAAAAGATTCTGGGGGTAAACCTCAGGCTCCTATCCAGTATTTTCCTCAGAGGACTCCAACCAAAAAAGTTCCACTCCATGTTGGTGAATGAAATAGAGCTCAGCTACCTTATCCATATCCGTCCAGTCAAGGATCAAATCCTGGCAGAGGGGTCAACTAAGAAACAACAACTACATCTTAAAGGAATCTCAAAAAGGAAGAGAAATCAAGAGACCATACCAAATCCCAGAGGGAGCAGCGGACACCGCAAAACCTACAGCCGAGCCAGGGGACACCACTACTATCAAACCTTTGGTACCTCACAAATTGAAGTATCGCTCGCCTATCGTAGACATCTATCGCTCCAGAGGCCAAGGGATCTCGCTCCAAACTTTGGAGAAAAATCTAAGTACTTGGCACTACTATTAAGACTGGGGGAACAATACAGAAGAGTGCAAATGCCTGAATGAGGAAGTTGAACTACTTGTGCGCCTCCACCTACTCGAGGAGTCATAAGGGAAGAAGACAGTAACGCAGCATGCCCTGACCCAGCTCACGAAATACCCGAGGCACGGAGGAGCTTCTTCTTCTAGAAGCACTACAAGCAATGCCCAAGCCAGCCTCCCCCGAGGCGCGAGGATCCTTGTCAAGCAACCTATAACCTCCGGTCACTTGACGTTCATGCTGGCTCAATCAACATTGTCATTCTTTGAGGACTATGGATAAGGGAGCTCTATGCCAATGCTGTAACGACCTAGGGAGGACCCCTAGCGCCTCCCGACCCACCAGCAGCCCATGGAGGACCCATGGCACCACAGTGGTACAACCAGAATCTACAATGCTTGCAGGCCGTACATCCCAACCCATCACTGTGCTTGTTTCTCAGCAACAATAGGTTGTTGACACGGGGCTTCGAACCCGCAACCCTTGATAAGAAACCTTCAACAGTTCTCATCACCAGCTGAGCTGCAGCTCAGTTGGTGATGAGGAGTGGTATTAAAGGCTTCTTATCAAGGTTGTGGGTTGGAGACCCCGTGACAACAATGCACCGTTCTGATAAACATGCCAGAGAGGCTTTGGGGTGTACGGCCTGCAGACCTTGTAGATTCCGGCTGTACCACCGTGGTTCCATGGGTCCTACATAGGATGCTGGTGGGCCGGGAGGCGCTAGGGGTCTCCATAGGTCATTACAAATGCACTCACACGACGAAATACGATGGAATTCTTCTCACAAGATACAGCTCCCAAGGATGTAGTGAAAGCTTAGCATGTGAGGTTTAAGAAGGAAGGATGGACAAGACCCCGCCACTCTCAACAGTTTGCTCTCCATTGGAATAACAACCTGCATGGCTTGACTTGCACACTCATGTACCTTCCCTCAACATTAAAGGACTTTAAATCTATCTGCTACAACAACCACTTAGACAAACGGGCCCTATAACATTCTATTGCCAAGATGAGATGAACTAAAGTCCTTCTGCACCTCTCAGGCTTGATGGACAAAGTTCCTTCAGCATTTTTACTCGGATGGACCCCATATAACATCTCGACTTTTATTGAGTCACTAGGATCATAGTAGACCCAATAAAAGCCACTCAAACCTCTACCTAGGGCCATAAGGGATAGGAGATAACCCTTTTTGGGGAGATTAAGCTAGAAAACTTCGATTTGAGTTATGTCTACTCCTATGACTTTGTATCATCAACACGAGTGCGTTGGACCTTGTTCTGTTGCAATCTGTGGTCTTATGGCAAATATGACCATTTTGACCATCGTAGCGCGCCACGACACGCAAATTTTGAATAATGAGCAAATAAACCTCGATTTGACCCAGATCAGTAGTATTGGATTCGTACGGTCAATATGAAGTCAATGAAGTTCGTCCCCATCAATTTCGATATCGGGTGGTCAAACATTGGGCAACTAAGCTTTCTGGTGCACCGAAAAGCATGCACACATCAACTGTACCGCGATACCCCAACATTGACCCATCTCCCGATGACTTCGACCCACTTGGACTTTGTTCAAACCATCAAAATTTCCATTTTTGGAATTGTTTTCAAGTAATGGATTCACCTCCCCATCATTGAATGATTTGGGCTCTACCTTCCAGCACTATATGGGCTCTGACCTTACTAAGAAAAATCACTAAGGGTGGGACATGGGTCAAGCCAAGCAAGCCCACCAAGTTCTCCCCTCCCCTTCTCTTTCTTTCCCCCCAAAAGCCCAAGCCCATTGTGGCTTCCCCTCATTTTCCATAAGATGAATAAGCCGTAGCCTCCAGCTATCCATGGACAGCTGGAGGGTGAAGATTAATACCTTCCTAAGGAGGAATTAATATCACATCATCGGGAGAGGGGAGGATGCCACCTCCCCCGGCTATATAAGGGCCACTTTCTCCTCTGTCTGAGCTCACATAGCTCAGTCGAGCCACCCCAACCCCCTACCCAAGCCTCCCCTCACTGGAAACCACCATCCTGAACCCGCCACCTTCCACCACCTTTAATGGAGACTCAGCCAGGCCCTTACCGAGCCCATCTTCGACAGGTGGAAATCCTTCCCCTCCTTCCCTATCTCCCTATCGTCTTGCATGTGCCTCCTGGCCACCGGAGCGCCACCGCCGCCACCCGAGCCATACTCTAGGTTCGGGCAGGGCTGGCTTGGACCAGTAATGGTGGAGGCCCAGGAGGGTGCTATTTTATTGGAGGCACCTCCCCAAGCAGGAAGAGGCGGTGGTGCCGTCGGAAAACACATTTTCGATGGCACCGGAAAAAATATTTTCCTCTCGACTCTATTGTTCGATTTTCCGGCAGTGGCCGGCAGCGCAAAGCCGTCGGGTCACCACCGGAGCAAAGGCTGACCCCCGGCGCGCCGACCGGGGGTGGTAATGTGGAACAGAACCCGCCAGAGAAGCAGGGTGGCGCGACATTGCTGGGAGCAGAGCAGGCCATGCTACCTTGTTCTCGAGTTGAATTTTTTGCGGCAGTGGCCAGTGGCGGCAGGTCGTGGGACCACTATTATTTGGATCATCTCCCCCCGACGAGTCGACTGGGGGCGGAGCCAACGGCTGGCAGCTGCTGGCCGTCGGTGGTAGAGGTCGCCACCTTCTGCACTACCGGGGAGCAGCAGTTGTCGTCTGATCTCCACGATGAGATCGGACGACCAAGATTTTCTGGATTCCGCACCTGCCTCAGCATCAGCGCCCCCCACAGCAGATCAGTGTCAGATCTGCTGTAAAGACAGAAGGATAAAAATGTGTGTCTGGCTCCATCTCAGCTGTAGGTTTTGATTAAAAATGGATAAATACAAACTAAAGTCATAATCATAAATTTGGGGATTTTTCTGAGGAAAATCTAGGCTCATAAGAAAAAATGTTTGAACATGAAAGTTGTTCCCCCATGATGAGGGCTATCTACATAAAATTTTGGGATTTTTTTATAAATTAATTTAATGCTTTAAAAGTCAAGATAAGATTTATTTGGCCAAATTATAGGCTCAAAATTGATTTGAAAATTTTGAAAAAATTTCTACGCACAAATTAAGACTTCTTTGATGTTGTATAAAAATTTTGGAGACTTTTGCGTAAAAATTGAAGATTTTCCAATTTTTCGAAGCCTAGGGTAGCGCTTCGAAGTTTATGTGTACAAATATTTCAGAAAAAGAAATCGTGGTGTGTGATCATGTTTTAATCTGAAAATTATGCTTCAAATAAATAAATGATGAGAATTATTGAGGCGATATCTCAATCTCGGAGTGTTTCGGGGATTTTTGCAAATTATCGTACACCTTTTTAAAGAAGTTCTCAGGCATTTTAAGCAAATCAGGAGATAAGGATTAAAAGACATGAGTAGAGCAATGCACAACCTCGAATCGGGTGTTGGAATTTCCCCGTTATTTGAAATGATTCTCGAGGTTGATGTTCGAGGAAAATCAAGCTTTCTATGAAAATGCTCGGATTTGGCCCGACTCGAGCAACTAAGTTGGCTACTATTTCTGAATGAATAATAAAATGTGAAACCTATAATAAGCTTCTTCGGTTCGATTAAACCGTGTTTAAGAGGCACAACTGAACGAATACCAGACTTTAATAATGGGTGAAACTAAAAAAAGCTTCTTAAAAACAGAAATGGAACTGAACATTCCTCATATGAATGAATATGAAACTGAACATTCCTCCTATAAACATAGATGAAACTGAATATTACTCCTATGAACGGAGATGGAACTGAACATTCCTCCTATGAACGGAGATGAAACTGAACATTCCTTCTATGACGGAGATCGAACTAAAGCCTCCTGAGAATGAAGTGATTGAGCTACTAATCATTTTCTTTATTGCACTTTCTTTATTCCAGTCTTGTACTAGTCCAGTTCCTTTTATTACTTTCAGTTTAGTTCTTTTCTTTCAGTACTATTCTTGTTTTGTACTGGTCCAGTTTCTTTTATTACTTTTAGTTCTATTATTTCATTTTAGTACCATTTCAGTCTTGTCATGGTCCAATTTCTTTTATTACTTTCAGCTCAGTTCTTTCCTTTCAATATTATTCCAGTCTAGTACTGGTCTAGTTCCTTTAAGTATTTTATTTACAGTTTCGTATTGGTCCAGTTTACTTTAGCACTTTGTTTTAGTGCGTTCAGTTCAACATTTCATTTTTGCAGCTTATTTCTAGCATCATTTTATTACTGTATTTAAATTACTACAATTTACTATTTCAACGTTATAAGCACGAGTCCCGCTCTGATAAGCAGTTGGTATTGGAAGAGCGTTAGTTGGGGATAACGAGAGTCAAGATATTCCTCCAGAGTTAGCCCCAAATAATGTGCTCCCATGCCCATTGTGTTCCTTGTCAAAAGTTAATCAGCATGATTTAAGAAGTTTGCTTGCCCGAATTATTTGGAGCTTATTAGGGCAGGACACCACAGACCCGATGCGTGCCACCAAAATTAGTTGAAATTGAATGCTTATAAATTGTTTGTGTTAAATAGTGGCAAGTCAATCACTTCCGCAGACCATTTGTACTGGTGTGGAAAGGTCAACGACTCATGGCGGCAGGGAGATGTGTAACACTGGTGACCGACTGTTGTATTTTTTCCTGTTAGGTTTCCTCCGCTGGTCGACCTAAATTTAAGAATTCGTCGGTTGTCACTCACATCCAAAAGTACACATGGTTGTACGCTAAGGCCTGGATAGTGCGGTACGACCAAACTCAAAAGTGGCAGGACTGACCAATATCACTAATGACCACATTAGCGAGGCTCACGGGGTTCACTACCCTACTTGAAGAGAAGCGGTCTAATCTATGTCGACATAGTGTGTGTGCACGAGTTTGAATACCTGAGGTGTGCGCGGGTTTGAATACCTGCAGTGTGTTGACAGATTTTGAACACATACAATGTGATTACAGGTTATGAGTACCTGTTAATTTTATGATGGCTAGTAGAGTGCTGAATATATAACTGATGTTTATGTTGTTATCTTTTCAGTTATATTATGTTGCACTCTTTTAGGTATTTGTTCATAGCATATGAAATGAAAATGCACTATATTGAAATGATGATACTAACTCGCTCTTGCTTCAGCTATTTAATTATTGTTGGGTGTGTAGTCTCATCCCCGTGATATGGATCCGAGGAGGAGATGTGTTTCCACTTTGCTTTGTGACTAACAGTTATTTAAATAACCATTCACAGGAGACAGAGCACCGTGAAATCCAGTTGTCGCATGACAGCGCACCAGCAAATATGACTACCCGAGCAGAGGCACTCCTATCCTCGCTAGACTTCAGAGACATTAGTTTCGAGAGAATGAGGCATGAGAGAAAGAGAGAGTTTTAGTTGTAGACATTTTGAAGTCCACGGGCTCGTATGTATAAATAGTGGCTACGGTCTATGCTTTTACTTATATATATATATATATATATATATATATATATATATATATATATATATATATATATATATATATATATATATATATATATATATAGTTGACTTTCTGTTATTGCTTCCGCATATGTTTGATTTGATATGAATGGTTGTGATTCAAACCTGACAAAACGGCTAACCAGTGCTTGGTAGAGTGGGTCGTTACAACTCGGAAAGCATTGGGTGGACGTCTTAGGCAGTAAGGCCAGTCTCCGACTCGACCCGGGAATATGTTGGGGGAGGGGGTATTACACTCTGGTCCTCCTAAGGCACGAACGAACAAAGGTTATTCGCTACCTCCACCTGGACATACTCTGGTCCTCCTAAGGCGTGAATGAACAAAGGTTCTTCACCACATTCATATGGATAGATCTCGATCCTCCTGAGGCGCAAATGAACAAATGTTCTTCGCCACCTCCACCCGGACGAACCCTAGTCTTCATAAACCGAACAAATATTGGTTCTTCGGGCCCTCCACCTGAAATGACCCCAGTCCTCCCGTGGCATAAACAAACAAAAGTTCTTCGCCACCTCCATCAGGATAAAACCCAGTCCTCTTAGGGTGCGAACGAACAAAGGTTCTTTGTCACCTCCACCCGGATGGACCTCGGTCCTCCTAAGACGCGAACAAATAAAGGTTCTTCGCCATCTCCACTCAGATGGACCCTGACCCTCCGAAAGCGTGAACAAACAAAGGTTTTTCGCTACCTCCACCCATACGGACCCTGGTTCTCCTGAGGTGCAAACGAACAAAATTTCTTTTCCACCTCCACCCGAACAGACCCTCGGTACTCCAGAGGCACGAACGAACAATGGTTCATTGTCACTTGCACCCGGACGGACCTCGATTCTCATCAGACGCAAACGAACAAAGATTCTTTGCCACCTACGCATGGGACGGGAACCGGTCGTCCTGAGGCACTAACAAACAAAGGTTCATTGTCATCTCCATCTGGACAGATCTCGGTCCTCTTAAGGCACAAATAAACAAAGGTTCCACGCCACCTCCACCTGGTCGAGCCACAGTACTCGTAAGGCACGAACAAACAAAAGTCCTTCGTCACCTCCACCAAACACGAAAGTGACCCCAAGTCCTTCTAAGGCACAAGCGGATAGAGATCTTTCGCCACCTCTAAGAGAGTAGATCACATGTCCTTCCCAAGACAAGAGTAAGTTCTCGATCCTATGTAGGATATTTTCCAGGATAAACCACAAGTCCTCCTGCACCACCAGGCCAAAAGCGGACTCCTAGCCCTAAGGCACCATCAGATAAACGGGGGGGGGGGGGACATCCTCTCGTACATCATTTAAGAATCAGCCACTAGCACTCATGCCTAGCAACAATCGTAAGATTAGCATGCATTGTCAACATGCACGTTCAAGCAAAGGGAGCACGAAAAGCAAAACACTTTTGATTCAACTTGGCACGCATGGCTAAAATAGGAGGACAACACTGTGACACCTCAAGAGATATATGGAGAGCAAAATACCAGCTACCAGACAAGGGTAAAGCTCTAAAAAGAAACAGAGTGTGTGCATGATGCACATACGATCAAATAATCTCTTGGCATCAACGTCAACACCTTCTTTAGAGGCATTACCCTTTTCAAAGGATGGAATGCCCTCATATCCCTAGTGTTGCATAGAATCTCTTACAAAACGTAGGGTAAAGCACAACAACACGTTCATCCTCTCGCGAAGGCCTCCAAATATGCCATATCGATGTCCCCTTAACCTTCCCACACTGATCTGCTCAAAGGTCTTGTAACTCCCAGTAATCAGCGATCACGGAAGCCCGACATTCTAAGGCATTGACGTCATACTCCTCCGACCACACCAACTTGACCTTTGTCTCAAATTACTCTGCCTCAACACTTGGAAAAAATGGACCCCAAGTCCTTTTACTCCTCGAGACAGAGGCAAGTCGCAAATCCTCCTCTGGATTCCCCCTTAAGATGGATCCAAAATCCTCCGACACCATCTTATATGTGCAGACTTTGAATCCCTCTACACCGCCGGGTCAAGGGGTCCAAATAACCCTACTCATCACTCTCAAGTGATAAGCCCATTATTCTAAAGAAGAGGAGGATTTGGACAAAGTTGAATTTCACTTTAAAGATGCACGCAATCATGATAACCTAGTTTCCAGATGCTAACGCTTGGCAGCAATCATCAAGGGCAGTGCATAATGAGCAAGAAGTGCAAGACATAAGATACTTCTGAATCACTGCAACATACAAAAGCTTAAAATAGGAGAAGGTCTCCACGGCCGCTAAACGCACTAAAGTACGACCCGACGATAATCCATGCCACCACTACCATCACAAAAGTAACACACAAGTTAGTAGTTGCCAAGATCCCCCGCCTAAATTCAACTGCAGGGTCTCCACCTCTCAAGATAGACACAGTGTCATGCCAAGACACCAACGCTATTGCGAAGCACCATAAGTGAAAAAGAAAAGAATCGTGACCCCAAGGCAAAAACATTAGGTCAAAAATTTTCTGCCTCCATGCTTTGCGGATCATGACCCACGAAAATTGTGGGGCATATGATGGAGTTCTTCCTAAATTTTCTAAGTCAAAACGGGAAGATTTCGACCAAGGACACAAAGGTGAGCCAACTTGACAAAACAAGCTGCGCGCAGAAAGCCGCGCTCTCCCACAGACACAAAACTCCTCGGAAGGAGGGCCAATCCAAACACACCCAGACGTACGACAAGCAAGCGCCTGCGTAAGCGGAATGCGCGAGCGGGCAGCGCTCCCACGCATGCGCGCGGGCGACCTCACGCACGTGCGGCCTATCCCCGACGTGCAACCTGCGTTAGTGGCCAACCCTCGCACGCATGTGTCAGTGGAGACCGCCAACTGCTTCCGACCGCCGCCTCCGACTGCTGTCTTAGACCGCCGCCTCCGGCCTCCACCGCCGCCTCCGACCACCAGGCAACCTACCCGGGCCGCCCAAGCTGCCCGAGGAGCGCACCCGTCATTTCATGAAAATTGGTGATCAAGGTGCGCCTAAAATGGTGTGACAACATTCATTAGCTAAAAATCCACTTGCTCACAATTACCAGCATATCCCTCCAAAAAACTATAAAAAGGCTTGCATGCCTTCATTTAAAAATAAGCAACTCCAGAGACTAGAGAATGTTCTGAGGTTTTCCGGCGAGAACGTGGGACTTACATCATTTCTCTGCTTGGAATTCGCTTAGCTTCCTCTCTATGGTGTATAACGCCCGCCGCTCATTTGGACACTTTTCTAAGCCTGAGAGATGGCACTGGAATTCTCTTCTATGGATGTTGGCGTGAAGGCATCACAAGGCTTCAGGAACTTGGCAACCTTCTCTGTGGGAGCGCTCTCATTAAGGCTCCGACTTTACGATAGCGCTTTCATCGAGGCTCCGAGGACTTAACATTTTTCCTCCACTGGAGCGCTCTTACCATGGCTTCGGGAACTTGGCATCCTTCTCTTCGGGAGCGCTCGCATCAAGGCTCCGACTCTGTAGGAGTGTTTTCATCATGGCTTTGAGGTATTAACATTTTTCCCCCCACTAGAACGCTCTCACCAAGGCACCAATGACTTAGTTTATTTTCTATTATTTTTATATTCAAAGCTTGTAACAGAGAGGTGGTCTGTCACCCTCTGAGGAAACTCTCAAAACTTGTAAAGTCAGAGAAATAGTGAATTTTGGCCCGACACAGATCCGACCACGTGATTTTTTACCTTTTTCGAGTTTTCCACGATAAAAACGCCTCTTGTCATTTGTTGTTGGATTTTTATTGATTGTTTGCGCGCCTGTTCCAACTCCAAGCTCAGGCAATCTAATTCTCCAGATTGGGGAAAAACCGGGTGACCCACAACACTTGTATTTAAATGAAAGTCCGGGGGGCCTTTTTATAGCTTTTTTAAAGGGATGAGTTGGTAATTGCGTTCAATTGAATTTTTGAAAATGAATAATGATGTTGCCTCATTCTGATTTCCTGGATCACCAATTTTTTGAAAATGACAAAAATGTCTCCCAGGCTGTCCGGGCGGCCCGGGCAAGATGCCCGACTACATTGGTAGAAGGAGACGGCATCGACAACCATGGGTGGCATGGTGCGTGCATGTGCGTTCAGGGAGGCTGCGTGGGCGGCCTCGCATGCGCGTGCAGGGAGTTAGTGCATTCGTGCGTAGGGCGAGGGGGTGGTGTGGTACGCGACCTTGTGGTTTCATGGGCGCGCTTTGCCCGAGCACCCTTTGGCCGGCTTTGCAACCCTTCGATTGAGCGTGATTTACCTACATGATTCACTTGTCGGAATAACTCGCTTGAGTGCTTCGATATGTTTTGACTCGGATATTTTCAGGGGGGGACCCATCAAAACTTATAAAAATCCTAAATGGCGTTTATATTGGCAATCTGACTTTGAATATTGGCAGCCCGACAAAACAATAAAAAATACACATAATATGCCCCTAATAGCAACCCAAAAACAAACTTCGCCTAAGCTTTTAAAACTCGGACGGGGCTGGCCAGTTCGACCGGTCGGACTGCTGAACGGACCTCCGGTCAGTCCGATCAAGCGTGAAAACCCGCTATGACAGTGGACCGACCAAGAACTGGTATACCAGGCGGGCGGACCGGCTTATCACAAACTAGGCGCAGGTTTGCGGAACCGGGCGAGCCACAAGCCGGGTTATTTAATGCATGAAAATAAGATTTGGCCGGGACTTGAACCTAGATCACTTCCAGCTCCAACATATATAAGGACCACTAGATCAATTGGTTTTTGATCAAATTTTCAAAAATATATAATATAAGAGTTAATTGAAAAACATGAAACCCGAATTTAGGTAAAAAATGTGGAACACACGGCTTTTGATAATAGACTTACTATATGACATTTTTAGAAAAAATATTCAACATGAAAGTTGTAGATCTCGTCGAGATCTACAACTTTCTTGTTGAATATTTTTTTCCTGAAAATGCAATATAGTAAGCCAATTTTCAAAACGGGCGGAACTGGGATGGAACTATGTGATTAGCAATAGTTCCGCCCGGTGTCGCGCCTTTTGAAAATAGCGTACTATATGTCATTTTTAGAAAAAGTGTTCAACATAGAAATTATAGATCTCGTCGAGATGTTGAACACTTTTCCTAAAAATGCAATATAGTAAGCTTATTTTCAAAAGGGGAGGAACCCGGGCGGAACAATGCGATTCGCAATAATTCCGTCTGGTGCCGCGCCTTTTTAAAATATGACTACTATATGACATTATTAGAAAAAATTGTTCAACATAAAAGTTGTCGATCTCGTTGAGATCTACAACTTTTATGTTGAACACTTTTCCTTAAAATGTCATATAGTAGACATATTTTCAAAAGACGCGTGAAACCCGTATTTAGTTAATTTTGAGTTCCGCGTTTTTACACTTTTCCGATTATATAAAACTGGTCTGTCAATAGCCAATGAGCTGTCATTATCAATTTCATAAGCTGCTAATAACCAACGAGTTGTCATTATCCAAAACGAAACTATCAATATAAACATCCAATCCTAAAGTACTTGCAATATTCCCAACTTCAGCTTAAAATCGGGTTCGGGTCACCTGCAGTGAGTTTAAGAAAAAAGAAAGCGAAGCGGTAACCAGATCGTGATAGGGATAAGAGGAGTCCGCCGGTGGGTGATAGGCGCTTATGATTGTCATGCCAGGAAAGGACAGCCGTACGTTACAGGTAGCTGGGTCAATTGCCACCTCACCTGGGCCCACCTAGAGCCTCTACCTTTTCCTGGCTCTCGGCGGAACTAATAAAATTACCAAAAACCCATACGTCTCTCCCCGCGATCGCTACGGATTTGTTTCGGCGTTACGAAACATTCATTTTATATCAGATTAATAAATAAATCCTACGTGGAGCCTGAGCAAGTTTTTCACGTGAGATTTATCCGTACACGATAGCCAGGATTTTTTTAAAATATTATAATAACTATCATATATTTATTTTATTAATCCCATTTTTTATAATTTAATTGAAATATTCCGGCATCTTTTTAGACTATGTTGTGTAGGTGAGCTGTGCCATTTTAAAAAGGAACGCTGACAAGTGACAAATGAAAATGTTAAGTCTTTGTCAATGCTATTTAATAATAGTAAGAGATAATATTATCAGCAAATTATTTATTGCTGTTTTCATATATATATATATATTTATATAATATTACTATCCGCACATATAAAATTAATTGTTTTATGAGATGTTTTAAATTATGAAAGAGACTATAACTATTAAATACAACTCTATATAATATATAAATAAATTTGACAGGATTACAAAAAAAAGACTTGTTGGGGGTCCGCACGTCGCTCTTGGTAGATTGGGTCTTCTGGACCGTCCTAGCTCGTGAGCGTACCAACAATCAAAGATTCACTGAGTGTTGAGACGAAGGCTTGAAGAAGTGGAAAACTCGCAACCCGGGTGAAATGTTGAAATTTTTGAAGTGAAAGTGGCGGCCTGAGCGGCCTGGGCGGACTGTCCGCGCGGAATGTGCGGGCAGGCGTGTCGACTAGCCAGGTCGGCAAGGGTTGAGCAATCAGCTTGTTCCATGGAGGTAACATGGCGAATAGGTTTGTTATCTGCGGAGTCCGCTGAGACCGAGTTGCGGACTGGTTTGGAGCTCACGAGTTCAGCTTAGGCTTGTGCCTTGGACTTGCTCTGTTGTTGCGAATGGTGATAATCGCGAAGTTCGCTAGATTATGTGGACTAGTGTTAGAGTTCGCCGGGTTGTGCGAACTGGATCTTGAGTCGCCGGTTTGAAGTCCGGTCGCACCTTGGTCTCCTTGTGGTGTGGACTTGGTCTGGACTTGTTCCAAGTCCAGGTTAGCTGTCCGGGAGGTCACACGGTTTGGTTCTTTGTTCGCTGAGCTTGGAAGCAGTCTGTCGTGCTCTGGTTGCGAGCTCGGGGAGTGTGGACTGGGGTTGTATCCGCAGTGTCTTCCTGTATGTCGACCAAGTTTTATTTTGGTGTTAGGCGGTTTGGCTGGGTATCTTGCTGTGGTGGTGCGACCTCAGCGAACATGCTATCTGGCCTAGTCGCGGCGGACTGATATTATATACGCAGCTTGGAGGATACACTCTATTCTAACCACAAGTTAGGGCGGTGTTCCTATCAGCTAGGGAGGTGATCACACTCCTCTCCGCGCCTATAAATAGGACCCCCCTGTCATATCAATATACACTGAGTGAATAGTAAGTGTACTTGGGTAGTTGCTGTGGATATGGTTTTTTATCCACGCGGTTTGAAGTGCTTGACCGGTTTGTGTTGTGCAGGTTGTGCGGATAGTGCTGAGAAGCCAGAGACTTGATCCTGACTTCGGTCAGAGATAGTGCAGACTCTGTGGTTTGCAACAAGCTGTTAGCAGCAGGTCGCGGCTTGTGACTAAGTGGCCTTTTCTTCTGCATCTTGTTTTCCAGTTTAATAAGCTGTCGGGTCTGGCGGCTTATTCAGTTCGGCAGCAGCAGTTCGCGTGATCTGGCGGCTAGGAGACCTTGCGGTCAGGTGGCTTGCAGTTCAGCAGACAGAGTTCTTTTCATCATTGGAATAACGGGTTGTCCGCACGATTTGGTTGCGGTCTTGTGACTATGCGACTTCAGCAAACTCCCTAGGCAGCTCGGCCGGATCGTCGACTTCTCCTTGAGGTCGCCCAACTTGTTCTTCGGCTTGTTATTTTTTCTGCTTCCACCGGATATATTAGCGAATCATGTCTCGTCATGTATGGCTCGCCTTATAAAGATTTTATAATAGTACAAGATTCTTGCTCTTCCATTGGCTTTTGATTTACTTGGGCTCGGATTCGTTAAGTGTTTTTGCGCCTGGTAACCCGTTTTTCGCGAATCACAAATTTTTACATGGTATCAGAGCAAACAAAGACTGAGCAGTGATCAACCGTCAGCTTGCTTTATTGCTTATGAGAGTCTGAGTATTCTAGGTTTAGTGCAATGGAAGGTGGAATGACAAGAGATCTTGTAATTGAGTTCCTTATATCGACTAACTTCAAGAAGTGGAATTCATGTGTGGAAAGCTTTCTTTTAGGTGAGTACTTATGGGAGGTCGTCTGTGGAGACGACAGACAAGAGTTGGTTGGTGTTGCTGACAATGTTGATGCTGTGAGAGCTTGGAGGAAGACAAATGCAAAAGCGAAGTTTGTTCTCAAGCGGGGTATCTCATCTGAACTCTTTGACCACATCATCAGATGTCAATCTGTTGTAGAGATTTGGACTTCCCTAGATGAGTTGTTCAATAAAAAGAATGTAGCAAGACTACAATTCCTGGAAAATTAGTTGTCAAGACCAACTCAAGGAGATCTGCCCATCTTGACGTTCTTCTCGAAGATGAAGAACTTATGTGCTGAGAATTCAGCATTGGACCCTGATGAGCCTATCTTGGAAGCAAAGCTGAAGAGGCACATAATCCATGGGTTACAGAAGGAATATGTGGCCTTTGTCACATTTGTTCAAGGCTGGGACACTCAGCCATCTTTGCTGGAGCTAGAGAACCTGATGGCTTCGCAGGAGAGCTAGGATAGACAGATGACTGGAGCCACTATCTCTGAAGGAGGTAGTGAGGCACTCTTCTCAGGGAAGAGGAAGAGATGTGAGAAGAAGAAGACTGATGCTGGTGATAGACCTTCAACTTCTTATCAACAAGAGAGGAGTGCTGCTACTAATTATAAGCGTGATTGGAATAAGAAGAAGGATTGACTTAAGTGTTATAGGTGCAACTAGCCAGGTCACTTCAAGAAAGACTGCAATGTCAAGTTGTAGCCTGTGTATGTTGCAAACAAAGAGGTGTCTGGTTCTAGTGCTGAAGAAGCCGAATGGAGAAGTGTATTCATGATGGGAACGTGTGTTTGTGTCTTGTACTTCGTCGACTATAAAGATGACTGGATAGTGGACTCGAGGTGTGGTCAACACCTCACCGGGGATGAGTCGAAGTTCTCTTCTCTACAAACATTTTCAAGTAATGAAGCTATCATAACTACTGATGATATTGTTCATGCTGTAGAGAAGGAGGGTGTTGTTTCTTTAGCTAGTGATAAGGGTCCACTCATCTTGAGGAGTGTGTATCACGTACCAGGCATGAAGAAGAACTCTTCTCAGTGACCAATACAGTAGACACAAGTTTTCACGTTCTGTTCGCCCCAACAGAAGTGAAGTTTCTCCGCAATGTGTCAGCGGTTAAGACTGACGTTACTCATATAGGGAGAAGGGTAATTGACTTGTTTGTGTTATCAATACGTTCCTATGTTAATAAGATGAGGGCCAATGATAGTGCTGCTATCTGACATGAGCGGTCGGGTCACGTTAGGATGGATAAGCTAAAAGCCATGATAGTGAATAACCTTGTGAAAGGCTTGCCTAAGTTATCATCCTTCGACGACGGTTATGTCTACGTGGGGTGTCAATATGGTGAGGCTCATCGCCTTCCATTTGATAAGTTACAAACTAGAAGTAAAGCGCTATTGGAGTGTATTCATGGTGATATGATGGGGCCGACCGTCACCGCTAGCCTTGGAGGCAGCATGTATATGCTAGTGTTGTTTGATGACTACTCGAGGTACACATAGGTATATTTCATGAAGGAGAAGTCGGACGCGTTCCGTTTATTTGTGGAGTTCAAGGAGCTGGTGGAGGGTCGGTATGGCCTGCGGGTCAATAAGTTGAGAACAGACAATAGATGTGAGTTTGTTTCATCTGAGTTCTCTAACTTATGTAAGAAGCACGACATCCAAAGGGAGCTCACTTGTGCTCATACTCCATAATAAAATGGAGTAGCAGAGCGAAAGATTCATCATCTAACCAAGAATTGCAAGTGTTGGCTTTATGCCAAATGCATTCAAAGGTCCTTCTAGGCAGAATGAATGGCTTGTGCTACCTATGTCATCAATCAGATGTCTTTGAGTCTGATCAACATGAAGTCTTCTTATGCGATGATGCTTAAGGAAAAGCACAGTGTTGAACACCTTCGGCTGTTTGGATCTACCTGCTATGTACATGTACCAGATGCTCTCAGGACAAAGCTGGATGCGAAGGCAATGAAGCTTGTCTTCGTGGGCTATGAGGAGCAGAAGAAGGGATGAATGTGTATGGATCCAGTGACGAAGAAGTTCATTGTTTCGAGAGACGTGGTCTTCGACCAGCTGACATCATATGGAGGTGGCTCCTTTAGGGAGCTATAGGAGATCAGGATGGATGGCAGGTAGGAGGAGGCTGCTAAGGATTTTCTGGTAGAGCTGCATGTATCTCCAAGAGCTCCAGGTGTTTCTAGCACCGTGGCGGAGGCTTCTTATTCAGGAAGCATGGGGAGCGATTCTCCTAGTGTGCCCGGGAACGAAGATAATTCAAAAGAAGTAGTGGAGGTGGTTAGCAAGGGACAGACTCTTCGGAGATTGAAGATGATCATCAAACCACTAGCTCGTTATTGCAAAGGAAACATGGTGAATTTGGTCTCTTGTTTCTTCGCAGGCCCTTTGGATGAGCGAGAGCCTTCTAACTTTGAAGATGCCACTGGATTCAAAGAATGGGATAACACCATGGATGAGGAGATGGCTGCTCTCGGGAAAAATGAGACATGAGACCTTGTGCCTATGGTCGAAGGCGTTACTCCTGTGACGTGCAAGTGGGTCTATAAGGTGAATAAGAAGGCGGATGGGAGCATCAAGCGGTATAAGGCTCGCCTTGTAGCTCGAGGATTTTCTCAGCAGTACGAATAAGATTATGAATAAATGTTTAGTCTTGTGGCAAAGACAACTTCAGTTCGGGTGGTGACGGCCTTGGCGGCTTACCAAGGCTGGAAGATGTGGCAGCTGGACGTAAATAATGCTTTTCTTTATAGAGAAATTGATAAAAACATCTTCATGGTTCAGCCGCCTAGATACGTGTCTGAAGATCATCCAGGATACGTTTGCAAGCTTAGGAAGTCCCTTTACGGCTTGAAGCAGGCTCCACGGGCATAGTATGAGAAGATTGCAGAATACCTCCAATTCTGCGGTTATTCTGCCTCTAATTCAGATTTGTTGGATATTGTATCCACAATAACCTAGATTTGGTGAAGTCACCCTTGAACTAAGATGAATTAAGTTGTATTTGATGTATTGTTTGAGTTATGTGTTTGCATGACTTAATTGCCAAGTGTAGACTAATGTCAGTCTACAATTGGTCGCCAAACACATGACCATACAATGTAATCCCTCATTGTGTGATCCATGGTGTTGACTCATGTATATCCTCTCTATTGGGATACACTTCATTTTTCAAGCACTAGGATTGTTGGAGAAAGACATGTTGCTGATTTCATTGAAGGAAGAAAAATCCTCAAAACCAATATTTTTCTAAGTGTTTCACTCGAGTAGAATTGTAGTACTCGAGTTTAATCCTTAGTTATACTCGTGAAGCCTAGTCTGGATTTCGAGTAAAGGAAATGATTCTCGAGATACTTGAATCTAGTTCTCAAGTGGCCAAATCCATTACTCGAGTAGACTTCTTCTCCTTCTTGGGTTGACAGATTTTCCCTTTCGAAATATTCTAAGTATTATACTCGAGTAGTAAAGTTCACCACTCGAGTAGATGAGCACTTTGACTCGAGTGACAGAAGGAAAGTTCTCGTGAAGTATCTACCCCACTCGAGTAGTGTAGCTTCTGTACTCGAGTAGTTTGCTTACTTCTCGAGTAGTCTAGTTCTAGTACTCGAGTAGTCAAATTTATCTCCATGAATTTTCTCTAAGTCCTCTTCTCGAGATGTTCACCTCCATCTCTCGAGTAATATTTCTAGCACCCGAGTAACCATCATTCCACTCGAGTGATTATGATTCTGTTCTGAAATTTCCTAAAGGACTTGTTCTCGAGTTGTCTGATACTGTCCTCTCGATAACTCAGTTTAGTACTCGAGTAGTTCTTATTTCACTCGTGTAATTCAGTATTTTTTCCAGAAAATTTCGCTAAGGCCTAACTGACAGGATTTTCAAATGATTTGACATGATTGGTACATGTGGTCATCATTAATGCTAATTATGATCGTTAGAGAGATCTTATATAAGGTATTGTCATTCCGACTAGCCCTAACAAGCACTGTAAAGAAATATTCTAAGAATTTCTGAATCAATTTTCTCTTTCCTAAAACGGAAGCCGCTGCCGCTCCTCATCGTGAAAATCGCCAAGGGCTTTCGTTGAAGAAGATTCATATCAGTCGACTTGTAGATCGAGATTGTTCTTCAACTTCTTCATCTTCTCTCGGATCATGTGAGTCAAGAATCTTCAGATCAGATCTTGCTGTGTCTTCTTCAAAGCTTTCTGATAGTGCTGCAAATTTCAAGAAGGAAGATCTAAGCAGAATATTTTCAGATTTGAAGAAAAGAAACTGTTTGTATTTCCTATTTTCAATCTATTCTTGTAGGAGATTATTGTCCGAGTGTAGGAGCGTTGTTCTCCGAGTTGTAGGAAGTTTTCATCTTCTGAGTGTAGATCCGTTTTATGAATCGAGCTGTAGGAACGTTGTTCTGAGGCGTATGATTGATTTCAATCCGAGATAGTGGAGTAGCCGAGTCTAGTGTTTTGCTAGATCAGTGAGTGAAAAGTGGATGTACCCAAGGTTGGGGAACCACTATAAATCTCTGTGTCCTCTGTGATTGCTTGGTGGTTGTTATTTTCTGTGCTTAGATCTCTAAAATTTTTATTCCGCAAAAGACGCAAAACTCACCTATTCACCCCCCTCTAGGTGATTTAGTTAAGACAACTAACACTTCATTTGATATCAGAGCGAGGTTGATCATTAAAAGGTTAACACATTGATCAGATCTGACCTAAGTTATCTTTTGAGTTAACCAAGCATGGACAAGGCCAAGGACTTTGCTAAGCTTCCTTTGTGTACAAAGAACAACTTTCTCATGTGGAAAGAGCGGATTAAGTTTTTCATGAAAGTTGTAGATCCAAGAATCTTCATGATTGTTGAAGAAGGTCCTTATGTTCCTATGACCGTCTCCACAATAGATCATACAAAGAAGGTTCCTAAGAAGTTGATGGATCTGGATAAAGATGAGATTGCACTTGTCTCTTTAGACAGGAAGGCCAAAAATATCATAGCATGTGCAGTTGATTACTCAATGCTGCAAAACCTGATCCACTGCCAATCCGCTAAGGAAATGTGGCAGTACCTCGTCACCTTGATGGAAGGAAAAAAGAAGTTAGGGATGATAGAAGATCCCTTCTTATTCAAAAATACGAAGCCTTCACACAAGGACCCAAGGATACCATTGCAGATACTTTTGAAAACTTCTTCAAAATAGTCAACAGCGTAAGAGTATACAACCGAGTATTCACCAACGGAGAACTGAATGGTAAGTTCTTGAGATCTCTGAATAAGGAATGGGATAACAAGGTCTGTGCTATTCGAGAATTTGGAAAGCTAGCTGAGACTGACCCGCAAAATCTCTTTGGAAAGCTTATGTCATTTGAGCTACAAATTAATTCAAGAAAAGCTGAAGAAGAGAAGAACAAGTCTTCATCCAAGGAGAAGTCTGTAGCTCTCAAGTTAGACACCTCAAGGAAGTCCAAAGCTGCCTCTCCTGCCCCAACACAAGAAGTAAGTGAAGAAGAAACCTCGGAGCTAAGTACTTCAGGCTCAGAACTATCTGAAGGAGAGTTCTCAATACTCTCAAGACAGTTCAAGAAATTCTTGAACAAGAAGAAGCAATGGAAAGACAAGGATGCCTCGTATAGAAGATCGCATCATGATGGTGATTGATACAGAAAATGCAAAAGCAACCATGACATGTATACTACTAAATAGAACAAACATATTTCTACTGACATCATTTGTTATTGCTTCAATAAGTCAGGTCACGTCATTGCTGACTCCCCCACAAGAAGGAGGGTGGAAAAAGAGAAGAGAAGAAAACTTCTTACAATAAGAAGAGAACAGAAAAGACCCTAATAGCCAAGAAGGGTAAGACTCTTAGCAACTCTGACTCATCTGAGTCGAGTGAAGAAGAGGAAACCTACTTTAGGTTAATGGCTCAGACTGATGATGAACAAGAACCACAGTTTACTGGGAAGGTAAATTCTCACACTCCTCTTTCTGAATCTGATGTTTCTGAAAATGATCATGAGGATAGCTCTTCTGACGATGAGTTTGAACTCATGGACCAATATAAGGAGTTGATCAAGTCTTACGACAAATGTCAAAAAGTCGTGAAAACTCAAGCCAAAGAGATAAAGTCTCTCAAGGCTGAAGAGAGCACAGAGGGGAAGTAACTAAGACCAACTCACTCAGAGAGAACTTCAATGCTTCCATTGAAGAATATAACAAGACTCTCAAGCACCTAGACTTTAAGGAGATGATCAAAAAAGAACTGGAAGCACAACTTGAAGCAGAAAAGAAATTTGTTGAAAGTTTCTCGAAACCCAAGACTGTCCTTCCTTTCATTGCTGAATTCTCAGCTAAGGCCAAGGGTGCTGGGCTAGGCCATGTTGAAGCTCCTAGTAAATTTTCTAGGAGGTGATGCCGCAGCCCCTCCACCACCACTTGAAGATGATTCGGACGCCGAAGTGCTACAACTTAAAGATTTCAGGCGACATGACGACTCCTTGGCCGCTAACGGATGACAACGTTACAACCTCCGTCCGCGGCGCGCGAAGCCTTAATATATTTTAAATGCTTTATTTTATTTGGAACTTGTAATATTTTAATTTCCAGCATTTTACTTTGGTGTGCGTTTGAAACATTTGAGTGTGCTATTAACCATCCGGATTGATGAGATTTCATCTCAATCTTGGATGGTTGGATCTATTTTTGTAACTCCTATATATAGGAGCTTATTTAGTGAATGAAGGGAGAAAGAATTAAACCTAAAATCAGCCCCCTAAAGGAGAGTTCGGCCATGGCTAGAGATTAGCCGCCGCCCCCCTCTTGTCTCCCTCTTCTCCATCTTGCCCCCCCCCCCCCCCCCCCCGTAGAGCTTCTGTGTGGTCTCTTGGTGCGACTCCAAGGAAGAAGGACGACAACCCCACTCGGTGTGACGTCGGTGGAACCATTCCGTGCGACGCCGGTGGAATCGTGGAGAGAGTGATTCCTCCACAAGTTGTCAAGTGTGTTTCCTCCAACGGGTTGGATAAACTCTTCCCCTCTCTTTGTGCTTCCTCTCTTAGATTTGTGGAAGGTGAACTATCGTGTTCTCCACGGCTTTAACTTTAATCGCTTTCAAATCTTTGAATAGAAAATATTATCGTTCTTGTTTCCTATTTCCGGATCGGGTAGGTCCATTTTGCTTGAGCGAATCTTGGCCTATAGCCTTGATCTTTCTCTCAAAAGGATTGACAACCTTTGCGTTATTTTTGGGAATGAGCCAACTCTTTTTTTCATCGCTGTTTTAGAGTCGATCCTTCTCCAAATCTGTTTATGTTTTGTGCGCGAAGGAGATCACGTATTAAGGGCGATAGGTGCTTGTGTAGGTGCGACGGATCTAGAGTACGTTGTTGGCGAACTAGAGCCTTCTCTCGTATAGATTTTCTGTTAGCGACATACCCTATAACAATTTTGTATCAAAGCCAGGTTGTTTCAACTTCTATGTTGCAAACATCCTCGCCCTCTTCCGTTGCCACAAATTAGTAAAAAAATGAAAAAAATTATTTTTTCTGGTCTGCAAATAGCGGTCTAAAATCTTTATTTTTCTGCGAAAATATATAATTTTTTTTTAACGTTCGTCATTCCTGTAACTTTAGGAAATTTTTTAAAAAAACTTGTTTTAACTTTAGGACCAGCCTCAAAAAAATCGTCTTTCAAAATTTTGGGTAATCTTGTATGCGCACTAGACTAGGAATGAAGTACACTACACCGTCTTCGTCTAGAATGGCCGCGAATGAGCAACGGGATGAGAATACCGAGGCTATTGAGGGATTACGAAACTAAGATGATAGAGCTTAGGACCATGCTATCCCAAATCCTACAGAACCAAGAACGACCACCTCCACCCGTTAATGTGAGACCGCCAAACCGGCACCAACCGGTAGTCGATTCTGACTCTGATGGGAACTCTCCCTGAATGCCACGTCTAGACCGTCACCACGAGCATGAATTCGATATTACTAGGGCCATTAAGATCGATGCCCCCACCTACGATGACATGGGAGATCCACAGATCTTCCTCACCTGGGTAGTGGACATGGAATGTTACTTCGATTGGCACACTCTCACGGACCATCAGAAGGTCCAAGTCGCCAGGATGAAGTTAACTGGGCGTGCTAAGACATATTGGCTAAATGAGGAGCGTAGGTTAGGGATCGGGAACGGAGTCCCACTTATAGGATGACCGGTGATGAAGAATTTGCTATCTGATCAATACGTCCGGAATACCACCGAACATAGATGTTCGACGAGCTTGACACCCTGCGGCAGGGCTCAAATTCGGTAGTTGAATATATGGGAGAGCTGAAGGACCGCATGGTGCGTTGTGATCTTAGGGAGATCCCCGAGGTCACCTTTTCTAGATTTCGTAAAGGGCTTCAACCTGAGATTCAAAGGAAGCTCTTGCGCTATGGTCTTACGAACCTGAACACGACCTTCAATGCCGCCCTCGACATTGAAAAACATCTAGCCTCTAAGACCCAGTCCCGCTATTCCCATGCAAAGAATAAGTCCACAACTGGAGCATCTGCTTCCACATATCCGGATAAGGTAAAGTTTAGGTCCACCGAGTCAAAGTCTGTTGTGATCACTGCTAGGAACGCTAGGAATCCCACGAGTGAGCGTATTCCCATAGGAAAGTTTAGCAAGGCCAACGCTACATGTTACTCTTGCGATATTCAAGGTCACTATGCCTTTGAATGCCCAACGAAGACTAAGGCCGTAGCCCTATTAGAGACATCTACTGATCCCGCTGACTTAGTGTATGAGGCTGCTGAGGAGAGTGACCCAGAAGGGGTCCCAAGTGATTTAGAGGACGATCACCACCTTATGGTGATGCGTTGTATCTTGAGCACTCCTCGTCCATTAGATGATTGGAAGAGGACGGACATATTTTCTCTGATTTTTAAGAGTAATGAGAAACTCTGCAAGTTGATTGTTGATAGTGGTAGCTGTGTGAATGTCATTTCTGAGAACGCCATCACGCGTATGTCCCTGAACACGGAACCACACCCGACCCCATATCAGCTAGCTTGGATAAACAAGATCACCGTCCCGGTTACCAAGCGATGCCTAGTCCCCCTCTCATTCAAATCATATACTGATGAGGTATGGTGTGATGTCCTCCCGATGGACGCTTGCCACGTGTTCCTTGGCCGCCCTTGGTTTTATGACCGTGATGTGACGCATTTTGGTAGAGCCAACACATATGAATTCAAGTTCAATGGAAAAACCATTACGTTGAGGCCGACTATCCCGAAGGAACCGGTAGGACCAGTTAAGGACACCACGATCCCAGTTGAGAGGAAGGCCTTGAATCTACTCTGAAGAAAATAATTTGTTAAGGACCCATTTATTGATGGTGTGATGTATGCGCTAGTCCTTCTGAGTGCGAAGATGTATTCTGGAGTATTAGATGATCTGCCCAGTGAGTTACAGGTATTGTTGGAAAAGTATAGGGATACATACCCGGATGAGTTGCCATCGACATTACCTCCACTTAGAGATATTCAGCATGCGATAGATCTCGTCCTGGGGTCTTCCTTGCCCAACCAGCCCCATTACCGACTCCATACTGCTGCCCATAAAGAGTTGTAGGTTCAGATAGAGGACTTGTTGAAGAAGGGGTTTATTAGGACTAGTATGAGTCCATGTGCTGTTCCAGCCCCGCTTGCCCCCAAGAAGGATGGCTCATGGAGAATGTGTGTTGATAGTCGGGCTATCAACAAGATTACCGTCAAGTATAGGTTCCCTATCCCACGTTTAGATGACCTCTTGGATGTATTATCTGGCGCCACTATATTTTCTAAGCTGGATCTTAGGAGCGGTTTTCACCAGATTAGGATCAGTGAGGGTGATGAATGGAAGACTGCGTTTAAATTCAAGGATGGGTTATATGGGTGGCTTGTGATGCCCTTTGGGTTATCCAATGTCTCCGACACCTTCTCCCGGATGATGACACACGTCTTTCGACCGTACTTGGGGAAGTTTGTGGTAGTTTATTTCGATGACATCTTAGTCTATAACACCTCCACTACCGAGCACATCTCCCACTTGAGAATGACCCTGTCCACCTTGAGGAAGGAAACTTTATTCCTAAACCTTAAGAAATGCATATTCTATGTTCCAGAGGTAGAGTTTTTAGGTTATATAGTCGGATCTGAGGGAATTCGAGTTGATCCTGGAAAGGTTCAGGTGATTAAGGACTGGCCCGAACCGACTAGCATATGAGAGGTGCGTAGTTTCCATGGTTTGGCTACTTTCTATCGCCGCTTCATATGAGATTTTAGTAGCATTATGTCACCTATTAGTGACTACATGAAGAATGGTGAGTTCATTTGGACGAAGTCTGCCACCTTTGCCTTCCAACGTATTAAGAAGCTCATGACCGAGGCACCGGTGTTGTGTCTACCTGACTTCACCAAGGTCTTTGAGCTTACCTGTGACGCGTCAGGGGTAGGAATAGGAGGTTTTTTGAGTCAAGAAGGTCACCCGGTCAGTTATTTCAGTGAAAAACTAGCGGGCGCTAAGTTGAATTATTCGAACTACGACAAAGAATTTTATGTTGTTGTTAGGTGTTTGCATCATTGACGTCATTATCTCCTCTCCAAGGAGTTTGTGATCCTCTCTGATCATGATGCTTTATGTTTCATAAACGGTCAGCACAAAATCAGCCCGCACCACGCTAAGTGGGTATCTTTCTTACAAGGCTACACTTTTAGCCTTAAGCACCTTAAGGGATCTGATAATCGAGTTGCCGATGCACTTAGCCGCCTTACCCTTCTACTGTCTACCATGCAAGTCAATGTCGTCGGATTCGAACGAGTTAAGGACGAATATGCCACTTGCCCAGATTTCCACGAGATGTATTTCTCCGCCCAGGATAGCTCTCCAACGACCATATCTGCATTTGTTCTTAAGGACGGTTATCTTTTTAGGCACGAGAAGTTGTGTATTTCTCGATCCTCCTTACGGCACCACATTATTTGGGAATTACATAGCGGAGGTCTGAGTGGACACTTTGGCAGGGAATAGTGAGTAGTTGCCGTACATGTCAAGTATCTAAGGGCACTAAAACTAATGTTGGGTTATACACCCCTTTACCAATTCCTTCCATACCATGGGAAGACGTGAGCATGGATTTAGTATTGGCCTCCCCACCACTCTACATTGATACGACTCCATTTTTGTAGTTGTGGTTAGGTTTTTAAAAATGACATACTTTATCCAATGTAGCAGGACCAACGACGCATCTCACGTAGCTAAGTTATATTTTTGGGAGGTCATTAGTCATCGCGGAGTGTCGAAGACAATTGTCTCGGATAGGGACGTGAAATTCACTAGCTATTTTTGGAAAACTTTATGGATCTTAATGGGGACTAAATTATTATTTTCCCCTGCCTATCATCTGCAAACCGACGGTCAGATGGAAGTAGTCAATCAGAGTTTGGGGAATATTCTAAGGTGTCTTGTGAGTGATCACAAGGGCACTTGAGATCTACTTCTTCCCCATGCACAATTGGCTTATAACAACTCTAAGAATCGGTCCACAGGTATGTCCCCTAATGAGATTGTTCATGGGTATCAGGCTCTTGTGCCACTTGACTTGGTTCCGTTACCACCTACATATAAAGCAAGTCAATTTGCACAATCCTTCGCCCAACACATTCATGACTTGCATGCACATATCCGGGCAACCATAGCTGTAACATCCCGCCTTTTATTGGGCCACTAGAGCCTTAGTGGGCCCAATAAAAGTGGCCCGAACCCTACCCATGACCCGGTGGGAAATAACCCTAAGCGGGAAATAGAGCTAGAGAACTCTGAATTGAGTTCTGTCAGTTCCTGTGGCCTCGTATAGTCAATACGAGCGCATCGGAACTCGTTCAGTTGGACTCCGAGATCTAACGACAATTTTACACATTTCGACCATTTTAGCGCGCTGCGACGCGCAAATTTCGGACTTTCGTCAAACGGACTCCGATTCAACCCAAGTTAGTGGCGTTAGACTCGTGTGGTCAATACGAAGTCAACGGAAGTCGTCCCGGTCAATTTCGATGACGATTGGTCAACCCGTGGTCAAATCAAGCATAGTTGTGCACCGAAAAGCGTGCGCACACCGATTATGACACGACACCCGAACTTTGACCCAACCTCGACGACTTGGACCCACTTTGACTTTGACCAGCAAGGGGGACCCACCATATGGTTGACTTGGTCAAACCCTCCTAAAAATCTATTTTTTGGATTTTTCTCCAAGTGAGGGTCCAACCTTCTCTCCAAAAGACGATGACCCATACTTCCCCTCACTCTCCTTGGGCCCCCCAACCAGCAAGCCCCCATACCACTACAAGTGGAGGCCCACCCATTTCTTTTCTCTCCCTCTCTCTCTCTTTCCCACCTAAAGGCCCAAGCCCACAAAGGGGCCTCATCCATTTTCCCCACATGGAAGAAAATGGGAGACCTCCAGCTGTCCTTGGACAGCTGGAGGGTGGGATTAATCCCTCCCTAAGGAGGGATTAGTCCCACACCACCCAAAGGGAGGAAGCCCCCCTCCCCAATCCTATAAAAGGACCCCACCCTTCTCTCTTTCCCTCACAGCTCTCAGAGCAACCCCTACCCCTACTTCCCCCTCTGCCGGATCTCAGGTGGCCGGAAAAAAAAAGCCAAGCCGGAGCTCCTCCTCCCCTCCTCCACCACCTTGAGCCATGTCCGACCAAGCCGGCCCCTCCCGAGCCCATCAAACTCAGGTGGAAGCCTTCTCCCTCCTCCTTCTCCATTTTGGACGTCTTGCATGGCACTCCCGGCGGCCGGAGCGCCACCGCCGTCACCCCCTCCCCTCCCGTCCATTTTTAAGAAAACAATGCTCCGGCGGCGGCCGGCGACGGCAGGCCGCCGGACCACCGCCGGAGGGAGCGCCCACTACCGGCGGGTTGGCCGGTGGTGGAGTCACGGCCGGCCGGTGGCCGGCCGGCGGCAGAGGAGCCCCGTAAGGGCTCCAGGAAATTACAGCGCGGGGGCTCTCGGGAAGATGAAGTTCTGGAAATATGTTTATATATATATATATATATAATATTATATTATATATATTATATATATTATTATAATATTTATAATAATATTATAATATTATAATAATGGGTAGATTTTATTTAAGACTAAAATAGGCTCCTAGGAAAAAAGTGTTGAACATGAAAGATGTCCCCTTCGTTAAGGGCTTCCTCCATAAAAATGTTGAGAATTTTTGGTGTTGATTTGGTATTTTTAAAAGCCCAATTAAACTTTATTTGACCAAATTAAGGGGCCAAAACTCTTTGAAAAAATTATGAAAATTTTTCTATGCTCATTTTATATCCATATAAGGGTTGTATCAAAATTTGAGCTCATGGGGATAAGTTTTGATATTTTTTCCCAAAATATGGAAGCCTAGGACCGCGCTCGATATTATTACGCTCGTTTTCTTCGAAAATGAAAATTGGAGCGCGCGACTATCCTCTCTAATTTGAATAAGTTTCATATCGACGAGAGTGGCCGAGGCAAGTGACCAAGCTCCGGGTGTTTCGAGATTTCATGAAAACTGTCGAGCGCCTCGACTCTCGGGCGATTTGGGCACGCTCGGAAGATGGGAGCACGAGTGGTGAGTTATGAATTATTCTTGACGAATAATGAAAGTATAACTCCTGATAAGCCCCAATCCGATTAAGCCGTGGTTAATAAGGCGCAACCAACTCATAATCGGATCTTAATAAAGGTGTAACTCAAGGAAACCTTATTAAAAACTGGGATGGAACTGAAAAATCTCTCCTGAGAACGGAGATGGAACTGAAGCCTCCTGTATGGAGTGATTGAACTACTAACCATTTTCTTTATGATTATTCCAGTTTTGTACTGGTCCAGTTCCTTTATTCTTTTCAGTTCAGTACTTTCAATTCAGTGCTACTCCAGTCTCGTACTGGTCAAGATTATTTCATTACTTTCATTTCAGTACTACTCCAGTCTCGTACTGGTTAAGCTTATTTCAATACTACTCCAGTCTTGTACTGGCCACATTTCTTTCCAGCACTTTAAATAAGCAGCATAACCACCGCACTTGATCTTATCGCAATTTACTTTTATATTCCTGGGTCCTGCTCTGACGAGCAGTTGTTGTTTAGGTTGAGCCTTAGTTGGGGATAACCGGAGTTGAGGTAGTCCTCCAGGTCTAGCCCCAAATAAAGCGCTCCCACGCTCCTTGTCGAAAGTAGAGCAAAGTGCCGATGCCCGAAGTGTAAGCCTAGTAAGGCAGGCCGTCGTAGACCCGATGTTATATTGTTTGCAATTGTTTGATTGATTGTAAATTGCTTGCGGTGAAATGGTGGCGGGTCAGTCCCTTCCGCAGACCGTTCGTACCGGTGCGGCAAGGTTGACGACTCAAGGCGACAGGGAGATGAGTACCACGGGTGACCGGCCGTTGTATTCCGCGTCGGGTTTTCCTCCGCTGGTCGGCCAAAATGATTCGCCGGATGTCGCTCACATCCAAGAGTACACAAGGTTGTATGTGAGGGCCTGGGGTTGTGCGGTACGATCACCCCCAGAAGTGGCAGGACTGGCCACTGTCACCGACGGCCACATCGGTGAGGCCCGCGGGGCTCGCTACCCTGCTGGAACAGAAGCGGTCCAAACTATATCGACATAGGGTTTGTGTGCGCGGCTATGAATGCCTGCAGTTTGTGTGCGCGGCTATGAATGCCTGCGGTTTGTGTGCGCGGCTGTGAATGCCTGCGATAGAATTCAAGATATGAAAACCTGTTGTGCTGATGAGCTAGTAGAGCCTTGCTATAACCGTTTTATGTTATTGCTGCTTTTTCCGGTTATACTGCACTCTTTTATAATTGCTCCTAGTTGTTCATATATGAAATGTTGTGATAACCCTCTCTTGCTTCGGCTATTTACTTTTGTTGGGTGAGTGCGTGCTCGTCCTCAGGATGTGGATCCGGGGAGGAGATTTGTTTCCACTTAGCTCTGTGACTAACGGTTATTTGATTAACCATTCACAGGAGGTGGAGCACCGTAGTGACCCGCTGCCGCAGGAGATTACGCCAGCAGCTAGGTCTACTCGAGCAGATGCACCCCCGCCGTCTCCGGTGTTTAGAGACGTGAGTACCGCCGAGCAGTTTAGAAGAGAGAGTGTGTGAGAGACATATGTAGTACATGTATAGCCCACGAGCTTTTATAAACGCATAAGGCTTCGGCCCTAGAACCTCTGTATTAACATGATATGTAGTGGTTTCCTGTTAATGCTTCTGCTATATTCTGATGGGTTGTGAATGTTATGATTCGAACCACTCAAGACGGCCATCTAGTGCTTCAATAGGGTGGATTGTTTCCCCTATGAGCCCTGGGTAGACGTCTTGGGCCAGTAGTACCCCTCCGGCCCGACCCGGGCAAAAGGTTGGGGGGGGGGTACTACAAATGTATCAGAGCGATCACGATTCGTCCTTGTGGAGCAGTCTCAGGATCCCTTCGTCCCTCGCTTCGTTCTAGGTTCGGGACGAACCTTGCAGTGGAAGCCTGGTGGACCCTAGTGTAGAGGCTTAGGGATTCTAGACTGTGCGTTAGTACGCCCATACACCATTGTTTTCCGCTTGGGTTGTCGCTTTTGCAAATTCCCTTACTTTTGCAAAATACTGACACTCTTTCATGTTACTTCTCCAGATACCAGAGTACAGTAACGGGGGATCCTCGTCCAGAGGATACGTTCCAGCCACCCCACCACCAGACCCGGTTGCTCCCGCAGCCGTACCGTTTGCCGAGTCAGATATAGGGCAGACACTGACGGCTATACTAGCGACTTTCCGAGATGCCCTAGCACAGCCACCGCGAGAGATGACCGCACCCACAGATCTGCTGACGACTTTTCGAGGACTGAGGCCTCCCCCTTTCAGGGGTACAGAGACGACCATTCAGGTAGAGGAGTGGGTGGAGCGAGTGGAGGAGCTGTTGGTAGGGATGATGTGCCTAGCTGTGGCAGCAGTCTCTTTGGTGGTGACCCTCTTGGAGGGATATGCGAGGGATTGGTGGAGAGCGTCTAGTCACTCTACCTTCCGAGGTCGGCCGATGAGCATGATCCTTTGGGGGGAGTTCTCCGTGGCTCTGCTAGAATTTTTCATCACAGATACAGACCGAGCCGCGCTGCAAGAGAGGTTCCTGCTCATTCGACAGGGCAACCGCACTGTGGCAGAGTATGAGAGAGAGTTCATACTCCTGGCACGCTTCGCCGGGAACCTGGCTGCCTCCGACAGGGATAGGGCTTCTCGGTTCTACCGAGGACTACGAGACGACCTGAGGCAGTCCTTGATTATGCTCTCTCAGGCCACCTTCCACATCATAGCCACCCATGCGGCAGCTCTAGAGTTAGACCAGCAGATGGTGGCTCAGCGGCGCAGAGTTCAAGTAGAGCTTCCTCGAGACCAGAGGCGATACGTTGGAGTCGCTCCCCATAGACAAGATAGAGAGAGCAGACAGCAACGCCGCAGGCTGCCTTATAGGTGCCCACCAGCACCCCAAGCACCCCCAGCTGCACAGCAAGACAGTAGACCAGCTCCAGCTCCACAGCCCCCACTAGTGGCCCGACGAGATGTTCCCTTCGCAGGGAACTGCTTCTTGTGTCAGCAGCCGGGACATATGAGGGCCTTCTGCCCTCAGGCGATAGGGAGACCAGGACTAGGAGCAGTCCAGGGTGGACAGCCGACACGGGGACAGGGTCAAAGAGGCCGTAGAGGCCGAGCTGGCAGGAGAGGCCAGCAGGGCCGAGCAGCTCCCCAGGAGGCCTATGCACTGGACCTGCAGCATGGACCAGCCCCTGACGTAGTCATAGGTATATATCTTAGGCGATAGAAGATATCAGATCTTCCACTATTGTTGTATATTTCATATATATATATATATGTATATTAGTTGGATGATATATATCTATATGTTTTCCTATGACGTCAGGAATCTTGTTGGTAGAAGGTCACCCTGCCAAAACCCTTTTTGACACAGGAGCGACTCATTCTTTCGTCTCCCACGATTTCATCGCAACAAAGGGAAATGTTATTCGCTCAACCGGACTGTCTATACGAATCTGTTTACCAGACGGGTCGGATATGACATCCACCGAAAAGTGTTCGTTCCAGGCTACGCTGGGAGAGGTAGAGTTTGAAGTCTACGCAACCATCCTAGCTATAACTGGGTTTGACATAATTCTGGGAATGGACTGGCTGGCTGAGCACCAAGCCCAGATAAACTGTTCCACGCGAGAAGTCCGGCTACAGAATCCAAATGGCCAGAGCGTCGCGTTGACAGGTGTGCCATCTGTCTCTCGTATTATCTTGACTTCTACACAGATGGTGAAGTCAGTCCGTCAGAAGGATGAAGTATTCCTTATTTATTTCGAGATGGAAGATAAGACCCAGGCGCTCGCCAAGGTCCCAGTAGTCCGAGACTTTCCAGATATCTTCCCTGAGTCCCTCCCGGGATTGCCACCTCAGCGAGAGGTCGACTTCCAGATCGAGCTCGTGTCCGGAGCACGGCCAGTATCGCGAGCCCCCTACCGGATGGCCCCAAGGGAGCTGACTGAACTAAAGATCCAGCTACAAGAACTAATAGATGCTGGATTCGTCCGTCCAAGTTCCTCGCCCTGGGGAGCCCCGGTACTTTTCGTCAAAAAGAAGGACGGGACTCTGCGACTGTACATCGACTATAGGGAGCTAAATAAGCTTACTGTACGCAACACGTATCCCCTTCCTAGGATCGACGAACTGTTCGATCAGTTACAAGGTGCTTCGGTATTCTCCAAAATGGACCTGAGGTCCGGCTATTATCAGCTTCGGATCCGAGAGGAAGATATTCCTAAGACTGTCTTCAGCTCCCGATACGGTCTTTACGAGTTCCTAGTGATGTCCTTCGGGCTCACCAACGCTCCCTCCGCCTTCATGGCCCTGATGAATAGAGTCTTCGAACCCTTCTTGGATCACTTTGTCATCGTCTTTATAGACGATATCCTAATCTACTCGAAGACCAAGACGGACCATACCCGGCACCTGCGGATGGTTCTATTAAAGCTCCGGGAGCACTCTCTCTTCGCCAAATTCAGTAAGTGCGAATTTTAACTAGAAGAAGTTGGATTCTTGGGCCACACGATAAACAAGGAAGGAGTGGCAGTGGACCAAGCCAAGATCCAGGCAGTACAAAATTGGCCGCCACTCAGGACAGCTGCGGATATCCGAAGTTTCCTCGGCCTTGCCGGATACTACAGGAAGTTTGTCGAGGGATTTTCCAAGATTTCCCTACCCCTGACTGCTCTCACCAAGAAGGACGCCGTATTTCGATGGACGCCAGAGTGCGAGGCTGCGTTCATCGAACTGAAGAAGCGTCTGACTTTCGCGCCAATCCTTACGATTCCTTTAGGGACCGAGGGATTTCAAAACTACACTGATGCCTCCCTGAAAGGATTGGGAACAGTCCTAATGCAGCATGGTAAGGTGGTGGCCTACGCTTCGCGGCAATTAAAGCCGCATGAATTAAACTACGCAGCACACGATTTAGAGTTGGGCGCCGTCGTCTTCGCACTTAAAATCTGGAGGCATTATCTGTACGGAGTAAAATGTGAGATATTCTCCGACCATAAGAGCCTCAAGTATATTTTCACGCAGAAAGAGCTGAATCTCCGGCAGCGCCGATGGTTGGAATTCTTATGCGATTACGACTTCACTCTCCAATATCACCCCGGGAAGGCTAATAGAGTCGCTGACGCCTTGAGCCGCCAGCCTGCGATAGTCGGGGGTTGGATGGAGCAGATCCCTAAGGAACTTTTCCAGTCTTTGATAGACTTGGAGATTACCCTGGTTTCCCGAAGAGATCTGGAAGAGTACTATTCTCAGCTGTATTGGATGGAGATCCAATGCGATATCCGGGACCGAATACGAGAAGCCCAGAAGATCGACCCAGAGGTAATGTCGATCATCCGATCTCTGCAAGGAGGGACACAGGAGGATTATAACTTGCATGATGGGATTCTACAATTCAAGCATCGCATATTTATTCCCGCTACTGGAGGGATTCGTGGGGAAATTCTGCAAGAGGCCCATCAGTCGAGGTACTCGATTCACCCTAGCGTAGTTAAGATGTACGTGGACTTGCGTAGGACCATTTACTGGCCCGGAATGAAGAGAGATGTCACCGACTTCGTGGCCCGTTGCCAGACCTGTCAGAAGGTCAAAGCTGAATGCCGCAGTCCAGGAGGCCTATTGCAGCCCCTGCCGATACCAGAATGGAAGTTCGAAGACATCTCCATGGACTTCGTCCACGGCCTACCTCGATCCCGTGCTGGGAATGACTCAATATGGGTGGTCGTAGATCGACTCACCAAGGTAGCGCGGTTCATTCCAAACCGACAGGGTGACAGAGTAGATATCCTGGCCAGGATGTTCCTAGAACAAGTGGTACGATTTCACGGAGTACCAAAGTCCATCGTGTCTGATCGTGACGGTCGTTTCACATCTAAGGAATAGAGGCGGGTGCAGGCATATTTGGGAACCAAGTTGGCCTTCAGCACTGCCTTCCACCCGCAGACAGACGGACAGGCGGAGAGGACGAACCGGACGATGGAGGATCTTCTTCGACTGTGCATAGTGGAGCACAATGAGCCGTGGGAGCAGATGTTGCCGTTAGTCGAATTTTCGTACAATAACAGCTACCAGGCTAGTATTAAGATGGCTCCGTACGAGGCATTGTATGGAAGGCATTGCCGAACACCGTTGACTTGGGCTCAGGAAGAGGACCCGGAAGCTTTGGGAGTGGCTTCCATCGATGACGCTACGGCAGCGATACGGCTGATTCAGGAGCGAATGCGGGAAGCGCAGAGCCGGCAGGCTAAGTACTATGATGCGCGACACCGACCGGTGGAGTTCAGCGTGGGGGAAATGGTGTTTCTGAAAATAAAACCCATGCATGGTGTCTCCCGGTTGAGGAAGCAGAAAAAGTTAGATCCCCGCTTCTTGGGCCCCTATCCAGTGATAGAGCGTGTTGGCCCCGTCGCCTATCGTTTAGCCTTACCCCCAGAGTTGGGGAATCTTCATAATGTGTTTCATGTCTCTTCCTTGAGACGAGTCCTCCGGCAACCAGAGCAGTACCTTCCTACCCCTCCGGCGCAACTACTGTCAGATAGATCCGTCCGGCTTGAACCCGTCAGAGTAATAGATTACAAGGTGAAGACACTACGGAACAAAACCATTCCGATGGTTAAAGTGCTATGGTCAAACTGTGGACAAGAAGAGATCACATGGGAACCTGAAGCACTTCTCCGAGAAAAGCACTCAGAGCTCTTTCCCCAGGTATGTTACTTTTCCCCCCTACTTCAAGCAAATTTTTGGGGACGAAAATCCTTTTATTTTTATTGGATTGTAACATCCCGCCTTTTATTGGGCCACCAGAGCCTTAGTGGGCCCAATAAAAGTGGCCCGAACCCTACCCATGACCCGGTGGGAAATAACCCTAAGCGGGAAATAGAGCTAGAGAACTCTGAATTGAGTTCTGTCAGTTCCTGTGGCCTCGTATAGTCAATACGAGCGCATCAGAACTCGTTCAGTTGGACTCCGAGGTCTAACGACAATTTTACACATTTCGACCATTTTAGCGCGCTACGACGCGCAAATTTCGGACTTTCGTCAAACGGACTCCGATTCAACCCCAGTCAGTGGCGTTAGACTCGTGTGATCAATACGAAGTCAACGGAAGTCGTCCCGGTCAATTTCGATGACGATTGGTCAAATCAAGCATAGTTGTGCACCGAAAAGCGTGCGCACACCGATTATGACACGACACCCGAACTTTGACCCAACCTCGACGACTTGGACCCACTTTGACTTTGACCAGCAAGGGGGACCCACCATATGGTTGACTTGGTCAAACCCTCCTAAAAATCTATTTTTTGGATTTTTCTCCAAGTGAGGGTCCAACCTTCTCTCCAAAAGAGGATGACCCATACTTCCCCTTACTCTCCTTGGGCCCCCCAACCAGCAAGCCCCCATACCACTACAAGTGGAGGCCCACCCATTTCTTTTCTCTCCCTCTCTCTCTCTTTCCCACCTAAAGGCCCAAGCCCACAAAGGGGCCTCATCCATTTTCCCCACATGGAAGAAAATGGGAGACCTCTAGCTGTCCTTGGACAGCTGGAGGGTGGGATTAATCCCTCCCTAAGGAGGGATTAGTCCCACACCACCCAAAGGGAGGAAGCTCCCCCTCCCCAATCCTATAAAAGGACCCCACCCTTCTCTCTTTCCCTCACAGCTCTCAGAGCAACCCCCTACCCCTGCTTCCCCCTCTGCCGGAGCTCAGGTGGCCGGAAAAAAAAGCCAAGCCGGAGCTCCTCCTCCCCTCCTCCACCACCTTGAGCCATGTCCGACCAAGCCGGCCCCTCCCGAGCCCACCAAACTCAGGTGGAAGCCTTCTCCCTCTTCCTTCTCCATTTTGGACGTCTTGCATGGCACTCCCGGCGGCCGGAGCGCCACCGCCGTCACCCCCTCCCCTCCCGTCCATTTTTAAGAAAAAAATGCTCCGGCGGCGGCCGGCGGCGGCAGGCCGCCGGACCACCGCCGGAGGGAGCGCCCACCACCGGCGGGTTGGCCGGTGGTGGAGTCACGGCCGGCCGGTGGCCGGCCGGCGGCGGAGGAGCCCCGTAAGGGCTCCAGGAAATTACAGCGCGGGGGCTCTCGGGAAGATGAAGTTCTGGAAATATGTTTATATATATATATATATATATATATATATATATATATATATATATATATATTATTATAATATTTATAATAATATTATAATATTATAATAATGGGTAGATTTTATTTGAGACTAAAATAGGCTCCTAGGGAAAAAGTGTTGAACATGAAAGATGTCCCCTTCGTTAAGGGCTTCCTCCACAAAAATTTTGAGAATTCTTGGTGTTGATTTGGTATTTTTAAAAGCCCAATTAAACTTTATTTGGCCAAATTAAGGGGCCAAAACTCTTTGAAAAAATTATGAAAATTTTTCTATGCTCATTTTATATCCATATAAGGGTTGTATCAAAATTTGAGCTCATGGGGATAAGTTTTGATATTTTTTCCCAAAATATGGAAGCCTAGGACCGCGCTCGATATTATTACGCTCGTTTTCTTCGAAAATGAAAATTGGAGCGCGCGACTATCCTCTCTAATTTGAATAAGTTTCATATCGACGAGAGTGGCCGAGGCAAGTGACCAAGCTCCGGGTGTTTCGAGATTTCATGAAAACTGTCGAGCGCCTCGACTCTCGGGCGATTTGGGCACGCTCGGAAGATGAGAGCACGAGTGGTGAGTTATGAATTATTCTTGACGAATAATGAAAGTATAACTCCTGATAAGCCCCAATCCGATTAAGCCGTGGTTAATAAGGCGCAACCAACTCATAATCAGATCTTAATAAAGGTGTAACCCAAGGAAACCTTATTAAAAACTGGGATGGAACTGAAAAATCTCTCCTGAGAACGGAGATGGAACTGAAGCCTCCTGTATGGAGTGATTGGACTACTAACCATTTTCTTTATGATTATTCCAGTTTTGCACTAGTCCAGTTCCTTTATTCTTTTCAGTTCAGTACTTTCAATTCAGTACTAATCCAGTCTCGTACTGGTCAAGATTATTTCATTACTTTCATTTCAGTACTACTCCAGTCTCGTACTGGTTAAGCTTATTTCAATACTACTCCAGTCTTGTACTGGTCACATTTCTTTCCAGCACTTTAAATAAGCAGCATAACCACCGCACTTGATCTTATCGCAATTTACTTTTATATTCCCGGGTCCTGCTCTGACGAGCAGTTGTTGTTTAGGTTGAGCCTTAGTTGAGGATAACTGGAGTTGAGGTAGTCCTCCAGGTCTAGCCCTAAATAAAGCGCTCCCACGCTCCTTGTCGAAAGTAGAGCAAAGTGCCGATGCCCGAAGTGTAAGCCTAGTAAGGCAGGCCGTCGTAGACCCGATGTTATATTGTTTGCAATTGTTTGATTGATTGTAAATTGCTTGCGGTGAAATGGTGGTGGGTCAGTCCCTTCCGCAGACCGTTCGTACCGGTGCGGCAAGGTTGACGACTCAAGGCGACAGGGAGATGAGTACCACGGGTGACCGGCCGTTGTATTCCCCATCGGGTTTTCCTCCGCTGGTCGGCCAAAATGATTCGCCGGATGTCGCTCACATCCAAGAGTACACAAGGTTGTACGTGAGGGCCTGGGGTTGTGCGGTACGATCACCCCCAGAAGTGGCAGGACTGGCCACTGTCATCGACGGTGTTGGGTACATTGGTCAAATGTACCTGATTTGAAGAAGCCTCACCTAACTCAATGATATACATCAGAATGTATTTGATGTTTGTTTGAGTTACTTGTGCAGGTTAGATATACACTGGACTGAAGCTGAAAATTTCTAAGTCCATGTGTCGACACCCAGAGGCAAAGTGTCGACACTTGAGAAAGCTTGTGTCGACACCCAGACATGCAGTGTCGACACTTGGAGTCATTGTGTCGACACCTGGGAAGAAGTGTCGACACCAGTCAGAAAGTGTCGACACTTGGAGCTGTGTCGACACTCAGTGTAGAAGGATGCAGAAAAGCTGTGTCGACACTTAGCAGAAGTGTCGACACCTAGAAGAGCTGAGTCAACATCAGAAAGTGTCGACACTTGGAGTTGTGTCGACACCCAGCAAAATTCTGCAGAGACTAAGTACAAGTGTCGACACTCAACACAATGTGTCGACACTCAATCAGCAGAGTCAACATATGAAGAATGTGTCGACACTCAGCATAATGTGTCGACACACACTCAAAGAAGTCAACACTTGAAGAATGTGTCGACACTCAGCACAATGTGTCGACACAATAACCAGAAGACTCGACACTTAGCAAAGAACAGAAAAGTTGTAAAATATTCTAAGTATAAGTGTCGACACTAAGGGAATGTGTCGACACTCAGCTGAAGAATCAAGAATGAAGACTTGTGTCGACACCAAGAATCAGTGTCGACACTTGACAGTTTCAACACATGAAGATGTGTCGACACAAAGGAGATGTGTCGACACTTAGAAGAATACAGATAAAGAATGAAGTATAAGTACTTGTGTCGACACTCAATTTCAGTGTCGACACATGCAGAAGAAACTGTGTCGAGACATACAAGGAATTGTGTCGACACCTTGTAGACTTGTGTCGACACTTACACAACATGTGTCGACACTTGGTCTATAAGTGTCGACACTTAAGAACAGAAAGTCTCGACACTATCTGACAGTTAGTGAGATTTCAAGAAGTGACTGGTTGACATGACAGCTGCCAATCCAGCCGGTCTACAATAACTGTCAAAGAATTCAAAAGTCTGTTATAAACCGGATCAGTCGGTTACCATAAAGGAAGCCTATAAATAGGCACCCACAGTTTACAGAATGTAGTAGTTAAGTGGTTAAGTTGTTCACAATCATTACTTGTTGTGAGAATAATTGAAGTGGTTGATCAGATTAAATCAAGAAGTGATACATAGAGGATCAACACAAGAAGATCAGGCAGTCCAACTGCAGATCTAAGTAGTTGGAGAGAGAGAGCTCCAATCAAGGATTCAGTCTTTGGAACTAAGGCTGAGAAGAACAATTCAGAGTCATCTGGATTTCAAGAAGCAGAGATCAAGGATCAACTGCAGAAGATTCAGACTAATTCAGTTCTACTCAAGAAGCTTTGAAGAAAGCTAAGTCAGTTTGGATCAAGCTGAGTTCTTCCAAGAACTCTTCAAGAAACTCTCAACTCCTCTCATTCTTTCTGAGTTGTAGAGTTAGCATTTGTAATTTCTATTTTAAACTTGTAAGATCCATTGGATCTGAGTGATTGTAAGCCTATTTTATAAAGGCTGAGGGTAGGGCTTGGTGCCTGAGTGTAGGAGTTGAAGAACTCTGAGTGTAGGCCTTTAATTGGCTGAGTGTAAGCCTTGACTGGCTGAGTGTAGGCCTGGGTGGCTGAGTGTAGGCCTTTTGGCTGAGTGTAAGGCTTTGGGCCTGAGGTAGGAACCTTGTTGGGTTCTGAGCTAGTGGAGAAGTTTGGCCGAATCTAGTACACTGCTAGATAGGCGAAGGGGGAAAGTGGATGTACCCAAAGATTGGGGAACCACTATAAAATTAGTGTGTCTTCTGTGCTGTGCTGTGTATTGACTGCTTAATTTCTGTATTTGCTGTTAGCTGTAGTAATCTGTGAAAAACTGTTGTGCTGCCAAACAAAAGTCAAAAAGGTTTAGGTCACCTATTCACCCCCCCCCTCTAGGTGTTTAGGTACCATATCTTTCAAGTGGTATCAGAGCCAGGTTCCTCAAAATCAGGACTAACTGTCTGAGGAGATCCAGTTTGGCAGATTCAGTATAAGTCAGTAAACAGAAAACAGTTTCAAGAAAATCAAGAACATGGGTTCTTCAGAGAATCATAAGGAGTTGGGTTCAATGAAACTACCTATATGCAGAAAAGAGATCTTTGGGATCTGGAAAGAGAGGGTTAGGCTTTTTATGGAAGCCTCTGACCCTAGGATATACATCACAGTCAAAGAAGGGCCATATGTGCCCATGAAGATTTCAGTATTGGATGCAAATCAGAGGACTCCAAAGGATTTCTCTGAAATGACCAAGGATGAGATTGTCCTAGCAACCATGGACAAAAGAGCACAGAATATAATAGTTAGTGCAATTGATGATGCCACCTTCCAGAACCTTATTCACTGTAAAACTGCAAAAGAAATGTGGGACACCCTCATTGTCTATATGGAAGGTTCTGAAGAAGTAAGGCAAGATAGGAAGTCCTTGCTTAATCAAGAATATGAGAGCTTTAGGCAAGGAAGAGGAGATAGCATCACTGAATGCTACAAGAAATTTTATAGAATTGTAAATGAACTCATGTCATATGGAAGAGAGTTCACAAACTATGAGTTGAATGATAAATTCTTAAGGTCCCTCACCAAAGACTGGGACACCAAGATCTGTGCCATCAGAGAAATGGCAAAGTTGGGAGAAATTCCTCCTCCCACACTTTTTGGCAAGTTGTTATCTTATGAGATGCAATTGTCAGTGAGAAAAGAAGAAGAAAAGTCAACAAGGACTGAATACAGAGAAAAGACTGTTGCCTTTAAGTCAGATGTACCCAGAAAGAGCAGGACCAAGTCATCAACTCCTCCTCCTGAGGTAGTTGAATCAGAATCTGAAGAGTCAGAAAGTACAAAATCTACAAGCAGTGAAAGTGATGAAGACTTTGCTGCATTCACCAGACATTTTCAGAAGTTCCTTAAGAAGAAACAGTGGAGGTCTAGACCTTCATCTTCCAAAGGGAAAGAGGTTCAGTATCAGGAAAAGAAGCCTTCAAAGAAGGACAAGAAAAGGACCAAGACTAGTAAGGCAACTGGATCCAAGATAATTTGTTACTGCTGCAATAGACAGGGCCATGTTATTGCAGACTGTCCTGAAAGAAGGAAAGAATCCAGTGACAAAAAGAAAACACACTTCAAAGGAAAGAAGAAGAAGTCCTTTGTTGCAAAGAATGAGAAGACTCTTTCAGATATGTCTTCTTCAGACACTGAGACAGATGCTGAAGCCTATATTGGGCTATTTGCTGAAGAAGAAGAAGAGTTTATGCAGATCATGGAATCTATCTATGAGCAAGAAGACTGTCAAAGCCAAGGACTGATGGCTTTGACTGAAAGTACCAAAAACCTGGAGCAGCCAGGACCCAGTCAGGTACAAGGTTTAACTCAAAGTTCTGATTTCAGTTCTAGTTCAGAGTCAGATTATTCTTCATCAAGTGATGAGAATATATCTGAGTCTGAGGGAGATATTCATCAACTCCTAGATGAATATCAAGTACTATTGCAAGCCTATAAGAAAAGCAAGACCCTAGCCAAAAATTTGGCCAAGGAAATTGCTGATCTCAAGGCAGCTGCAATAGATTATGAGAAGAATTATGATCAAAAACTGAATGAAGTGGCCAGGCTGAAACACATTACTGTGATTCAGATGGGTACTATTACATTTAAGAATGATCAAATTAAGAAACTGGAGATTAATCTTCAGAAGGAGAAAGAGCTAGTAGCTAGGTTTTCAAAACCTAAATCAGTGCTACCCTTGATTGATGATTTTGTTCATCATAAAGGAAAGACTGGACTGGGATTTGTTAATCCAGCTAGGACTGTTCAGGATCAGTCCAAGTCCAAGGGCAAAGCCCCAACATTCACAAGACTGCTGTAGTTAAGACAGCCAAGTCTGTACCTAAGCAAAGGTACAACAAATTTGAATGTTGGTGCTGTGGCAAGGTTGGCCACTTTGCTTTGGACTGTTGGCACAATGCCAGTGCCAAGGTAGTAACAAGTTACCTGTTGGAAAGCCAGCAGGTAGCTATGTCAAGTTGCAAACTAACAGTTACCAAGGACCCAAGTTTACTTTGGGTTCTAAGGTTCATTAATTTGTTTTGCAGGAAAATCCAAGTGGCCATACCCCTACATGGTACTTGGATAGTGGATGTTCCAGACACATGACTGGAACTAGGGGACTACTGAAGGACTACATCCCAATCAAAAATGGTCCAAAGGTGACCTTTGGTGGTTCTGAAAAAGGAATCATCAAAGGGTTTGGTAACATTTCTTCTAACCTTGTTACCATTACTCAAGTGGCTTATGTTAAAGGTTTGAAACACAACCTCATTAAGTATAAGTCAATTAAGTGATGTAGGGTATGACATCTCATTTGTTAAAAATGGTTGTCATATCAAGAGGTCAAGTGATCAAAAGATCATTTTGACAGGTTATAGGAAGAGAAATGTCTATTGTTTAGACATTATGGTTGAGAACAATAGTTCTCCAGTTTGTCTTGTAGCTGATGAGACAGTCTCTCAATGTGTCAAGTGGCACAAGAGGCTTGCTCATCTTAATTACAAGACTATTGGCAAACTCTTTAGTAAAGAGTTAGTGAGGAATGGTCCTCAAGTTAAGTGTGTCAAAGATGGCATTTGCTCAGCTTGTCAAAAGGGCAAGCAGACTAAATCCACCTTTAGAAGCATTGACAACAAGGATGCTGTGAGGTGTTTATACCTCTTGCATATGGATCTATTTGGTCCAATGCCAGTTCACAGCTTAGGTAGGAAGGTCTACACCTTTGTAGTTGTTGATGACTACTCAAGGTTTTCCTGGGTGTTCTTAAAGCAGAAATCTGAAACACCTAGTGTCTTCCACAGTTTTGTTAAGCAAATTCAGAATGAATTGAACTGTACAGTGGTCAAAATTAGAAGTGACCATGGTACAGAGTTTCAATCTGAAAGCATGACAAAACTATGTGAAGACTATGGGATATTTCAAGAATTCTCTTCACCTAGAACACCTCAGCAAAATGGCATTGCTGAAAGGAAAAATAGAACCTTGATAGAGGCTGGTAGAACCCTATTAAGTGATTCATCACTGCCAGAATATTTCTGGGCTGAAGCAGTAAACACTGCATGCCATGTGATAAATAGGGCTACCATCACTAAAAGGTTAAACAAGACCCCCTATGAAGTAGTGAAAGGCAGGAAACCAAATCTATCCTATTTCAGGATTTTTGGTTGTAAATGCTTCATACTTAACAATGGGAAGTCTTACTTAACTAAGTTTGCTGCCAAATCCCAAGAGGGAGTGTTTGTTGGGTACAGCAGTAATAGTAAGGCTTATAGAGTCTACAACTTGACTACACAAGTTGTAGAGGAGTCTGTGCATGTAGTTTTTGATGAGACACTTCTTATTAACAATGAGTTGTCTAGTAGTGTGTGCAGCCCCACAGGTCTTTCTAAGAAGATGGACAAGCTAACCATAGAAGATGTACCTGCTGCAAGACAGCAAGTAGAAGAAGATGGCTTATGTCCAGGGGGAGAACTACATGTACCAGGAGCTGAAGAAGTTCAAGGAACTCAGCATGATGAAGATGCTGAAGAAGTACAACCAGAAGTAAGGATGCCTCCAGCCAACAGGCATCTAAGAGATCATCCAGTGGAGCTGATCATTGGAGATCCAAGACAAGGTGTTCAGACAAGGAGCAGAAATCAGAATGCTGCAGTATATTCAAGTTTTCTGTCTCAAATAGAACCAAAGAAATTTGAAGAAGCAATACAAGATCCACAGTGGACTGAAGCTATGCAGGAAGAGCTAAACCAGTTCAAGAGGTGCAAGGTTTGGGACTTAGTTCCTAAGCCTAAAGATCACAATGTGATAGGAACAAAGTGGATCTACAGAAACAAGTTAGATGAACAAGGAGTCATCATTAAGAATAAGGCAAGACTGGTTGCAAAAGGATATAGGCAAGAAGAAGGTATTGATTTTGATCAAACCTTTGCTCCAGTAGCCAGACTGGAAGCCATCAGGATGTTCTTGGCCTATGCAACCTACCAAGGATTCAAAGTATACCAAATGGATGTGAAGTCAGCATTCCTTAATGGTAATTTAAAAGAAGAAGTATATGTGGAGCAGCCTTCAGGTTTTGTTGATCCTACTCTTCCACATTATGTCTATAGACTTAGGAAAGCATTGTATGGGTTAAAGCAAGCTCCTAGAGCTTGGTATGAAACCCTATCTAGTTTCCTCATTGAGAACAAGTTCACAAGGGGGAAAATAGATAAGACTCTATTCCTTAGGGAATCTAGAGGCAAAGTAATACTTGTCCAAATATATGTAGATGACATTATATTTGGGTCTACTGAAAGTAGCCTTTGCAAAAAGTTTGCAAAGCTTATGCAAAGTCAATTTGAAATGAGTAGTATGGGAGAACTGAAGTTTTTCTTGGGTCTCCAAGTTAAACAGACTGAAAGTGGCTTGTCCATATGTCAGTCAAAGTTCACCCTAGAACTCATAAGGAAATATGGTATGGATTCCTCCAGTACCATGAAGACTCCTATGGGGTCAAGTATGTCTCTAAGCAAGGATGATGCAGGGAAACCTGTGGATGAAACCTTGTATAGAGGGATAGTTGGCTCCCTACTATACTTGACTGCAAGTAGGCCTGACATTATGTATGCTACATGTGTTTGTGCCAGGTATCAAGCCTGCCCCAAAGAATCTCACTTGACTGCAGTCAAGAGAATCTTGAGATATCTAAAGGGCACACCTTATCTAGGCCTCTGGTACCCTAGGAATGGAGATTTTGATCTAACAGGCTATTCAGATGCAGACTTTGCAGGATGCAAAGAAGATAGAAAAAGCACAACTGGATCCTGTCAATTCCTAGGTGGAAGACTCATTTCATGGAGTAGTAAGAAGCAAACCAGTGTGGCCATCTCCACAGCTGAGTCAGAATATGTAGCTGCAGGAAGTTGCTGTGCTCAACTTCTGTGGATTCAACATCAGCTAGAAGACTATGGATGTCAGGTAAGTAGAACTCCACTTTATTGTGATTCTACAAGTGCTATTTCCATAGCTAATAACCCTGTATCACATAGTAGAACTAAACATATTGAGATAAAATATCACTTTCTTAGGGAGCATGTAGAAAGAAATGATATTGCACTTGAATATGTTAAAACAGATAATCAGATAGCTGATATGTTTACTAAGCCCTTAGAAGAAGCTAAGTTTAATAGGTTCAAAATTGAACTAGGTATGATAAACTTAGACTAAGTATACAGAACAAAAATTGGCTAAGTAAAAAGGTGTCGACACATAGACAAGTCTATGTCGACACAGAATAGTAAGTGTCGACACTTCAGGAAAATGGTGTCGACACATCTAGGAAGTTAGTGTCGACACTTCAGAATGTTAGTGTCGACACATGTCGAGTAGGTGTCGACACATCCAATAAAGTGTCGACACTTAAGTTTTACTCAGAATTTTTCTAAGTAAAGTCTCGACACATGTCGAGTATAGTGGTGTCGACACTTAACCAAGTGTCGACACATAAAATCTGTTGACTAAATTTGTGTCGACACATGAGTGTCGAGACATTATAAGTCAGTGTCGACACTTATTGACAGTGTCGACACATCATTAGAAATTCATCCCGCCTGTTCGTCTTCAAACAAGAAAGGTATAAATAGGGTTCTGTCTTTGATTGTCGACACGCTTTCAAAGTTTCGAGACCTAAACTCTTGTGTCGACATTTCTCTCATCTCAAGACTAATTCTCAAAACCCTAATGGCTCCCAAGCTGGAAGAGAACGTAAACGAAGGCTATGAGCTTGTGCGAGGCGCATTTGACGACAGCGACCAAGAAATCAAATCAGTGAATAACCCTAATTGCCAATTCAGGATTGGAGTTCTTGGTTTCAGAACCAACGAAAATATGGAAGAAGGAAGTCATTGAATTCCTTTCTGGCGCGTCTGTAGATGACTCAGGCTACAGGATTAAGTCAAGGGTGCATGGCACCAAGGTCAAGATTTCACCCAAGTCTTTAAGAAAGGTACTTCAGCTACCTAAAGTTCAAGATGAAGAGGAAGTAACTGCTTCTAAGACCAGGGAAGCTCTTACTTGGTGTGGACTGGATCCAAAGATGAAGGTGGGATCAGTCTTTAACAGAAAAGGTATGAATAATCAAGGCAAGTTCTTGTCTGAAATAGTGGGCAAGGTAATACTAAGCAAGCCAGGAGGACATGACAGGGTGTCTGCCTCCATGTTTGAAGTCATGACCAGAATCATCTTCAATCTGAAAACAGACTGGTCAATGGTGGTTTATGAAAAGTGAAGGAAAGCCTGAAGAAGCCCAATCTGGGCAGGATACTAAGTCTCTACCTGGCTGGATCAATTCCAGAGGTAATGAGCACTGCTGCAGGAACTAAGATCAATCATATGAGGAAGATGGACTCAAGAATATTCTCTAGATGGGAAAGGGTGCTGGTGTCAAAGGAATTGACCACCCCTGAAAACAAGCTTCTAAGAAAGACTCTCCTCCCAGGAAGAAGAGGAAGACTGCTGCTGTGCCTCAAGAGTCCTCCAGCAGCTCAGGCAGTGAAGAACATGTGGTCTTCACTCCTGAAAGTCCAGTTGATGTGGCTGCAGAGAAGACACCTGCTCCTCAGGAGGCAGCTGACATCCAGGGGGAGCTTCCAGGTGTAGCAGAACCATCTACACTGGAGAGTGAACAAGCCACCCTCCTCATTCAAGAGGTACTTGTTGACCTTAATACTTTGAATTTTTCTATAATAAATTCTGATTTGTCTGATGACCATCAGCCAAATCAGCAAGCACACAAGAACAAGAACCAGATGTTGTTCTTCCAGACACATCTGTTGTGATACCTGATAAAGTGGTTGAAGAACCAAGTACATCTCCTGCACAGTCTCCACCAGAATATACCATGGAAGATCTATTTCTGAATTTAGAACAAGATGATTTTGATATGGAAAAGAATGATGCTGATACAGTAAAGAATGCTGCTGCTGAGGGGGAGAACATAGGAAGTTGTGGAAGAGCCTATAAGGCTAGATACTGAGAAGGCACAAGATGTGCATACTGAAAAACAATCCAGCCCTAAGGATAGGGTGGATATAGCCAGTACATCAGACTCTGAAGATGATGAAGCTGAGCAAGCTAAGAAAAAGAAGTTCTTTGTTTTCAAAAGAAGAAGCCAGAGCTATAAGAAGGCTCTCCAAACAGTTGCTCAAATTCCTTAGTTCAACAAGCTCCATCCACTGATTACAGTGCTCTATTGCTTGCCTTGCAAATCAAGATGGATGAACAAAGGAAAGCTTTAGAAACTTATGTTGATGAAGGGCACAAAGCACTACAATCTGATCTGGGCCAGGAAATCAAGTCAATAAGGTTTGAAATGAACCTTAATAAAAGGAAATGACTGATTGTTTTACCAAGGGTGCTCATGCAGTAGTCTATCTGGCTAAACATCAAGAAACCATCAAAGAGAAAGTGGATGATATAGCACTAAAGCAAGGCTATGTGCTGGAGAATCAGTTAAGGATGAATGATAATTTGACTGCATCTCACAATGCAATAGTCACTGAACTCAAGAATAAGTCAGATGAACCTTCACTTCCTCTGCTGCTGCCAAAGCTGATTTTGATAAACTCTTTCAAGCAGAGATTGCTGCTGTACAGACTGCCATAAAAGATTCCCAGAAGGTCATTTCAGAACAGCTTACAAAGCTTAGACCTTTCTTCAAAGAGGGCATAAGGTATTTGGATAGCCAAATCAGATTTCAGAAAGATGATGTGAGAGATCATGTAGCCCAAGAAGTCATAAAGGGGGAGAGAGTGTTAGTCAAGGCCAGTTCTGAGCATGCCAAAATGGATTTCAAATTCAATCAGGGCTACACTTGGATATCCTCCCCTGTGTGATGACAATGAAGTAGCTGAATCTGGTATTCAAGGAACATATCTTGGAGGTGAGCAACAAGCAGTGGCTGATGTAATCTATCCACCTCCAGACTTTGAATGATTCATGCAGATATAAGCACAATGTATAGTCCACCTGCTGGCAAGCCTAATATTATTCTGGAAAAGGTTGTTCAACCTATCACAGCTGCAATGCAAGAGGCTTTGGACAAGGAAGAAGAAACTAGGCTGTCAAAGAAGAAGTTTAGGGAAATTGCTGAGCAAAAGCCAGATTTTGAACAGTGGAGCCCTACTTCTAGGAACATAATTCTTACAGCCTGGAAAGCAGCCAAGGACAATGCCCATGAGAGGAACAAGTGGTTCTCAGAGGCTGAATGGAGAAAGCATGAGAGTAGGCAGGAAGCAATTGTCCAATATAGAAGGAAGGCTAAGTTAGGAAAGCTACCTCCAACAGCTGTGGAGCCTAGCAAGTACTTTCCTAAGCCCTATCATTATTTTGAAAGACAAAAGATCAAGGCTGAAGAACAGAAGAAGAAGGACTCTAAAGGGAAGAAGACTGCTGAAGCTGAGCCTGCTGCTGCTGCTGCTGTGAAAGCTCAAGTTAAAGCTGGAAAAGGCATTGTTATTAAAGAACCTGATCAGCACTAGATTAGGAATTAACTTGATGCTTGTTGTAATCTGTTGAGTGAAAAACATTGTAATACTTCATTGAAAATGTATAAGGAACATTATTGGAACAGTATATGATAAATATAGTATGAATGTTCTGAAATATGTGTGTTTCTTAATTGTTCTGCAATGTTTAATAAGTATACATGTGTGCTTTATTACATGTTCAAGTTTACCCTGTTGTCATTTATATGTTTTACATCATTTTGTAATTTTTAATTATGAGTGGTGTATATCATTGACTAAGGGTTATGACTTCTCCAAATAGGGGAGATTGTTGGGTACATTGGTCAAATGTACCTGATTTGAAGAAGCCTCACCTAACTCAATGATATACATCAGAATGTATTTGATGTTTGTTTGAGTTACTTGTGCAGGTTAGATATACACTGGACTGAAGCTGAAAATTTCTAAGTCCATGTGTCGACACCCAGAGGCAAAGTGTCGACACTTGAGAAAGCTTGTGTCGACACCCAGACATGCAGTGTCGACACTTGGAGTCATTGTGTCGACACCTGGGAAGAAGTGTCGACACCAGTCAGAAAGTGTCGACACTTGGAGCTGTGTCGACACTCAGTGTAGAAGGATGCAGAAAAGCTGTGTCGACACTTAGCAGAAGTGTCGACACCTAGAAGAGCTGAGTCAACATCAGAAAGTGTCGACACTTGGAGTTGTGTCGACACCCAGCAAAATTCTGCAGAGACTAAGTACAAGTGTCGACACTCAACACAATGTGTCGACACTCAATCAGCAGAGTCAACATATGAAGAATGTGTCGACACTCAGCACAATGTGTCGACACACACTCAAAGAAGTCAACACTTGAAGAATGTGTCGACACTCAGCACAATGTGTCGACACATAACCAGAAGACTCGACACTTAGCAAAGAACAAAAAAGTTGTAAAATATTCTAAGTATAAGTGTCGACACTAAGGGAATGTGTCGACACTCAGCTGAAGAATCAAGAATGAAGACTTGTGTCGACACCAAGAATCAGTGTCGACACTTGACAGTTTCAACACATGAAGATGTGTCGACACAAAGGAGATGTGTCGACACTTAGAAGAATACAGATAAAGAATGAAGTACAAGTACTTGTGTCGACACTCAATTTCAGTGTCGACACATGCAGAAGAAACTGTGTCGAGACATACAAGGAATTGTGTCGACACCTTGTAGACTTGTGTCGACACTTACACAACATGTGTCGACACTTGGTCTATAAGTGTCGACACTTAAGAACAGAAAGTCTCGACACTATCTGACAGTTAGTGAGATTTCAAGAAGTGACTGGTTGACATGACAGCTGCCAATCCAGCCGGTCTACAATAACTGTCAAAGAATTCAAAAGTCTGTTATAAACCGGATCAGCCGGTTACCATAAAGGAAGCCTATAAATAGGCACCCACAGTTTACAGAATGTAGTAGTTAAGTGGTTAAGTTGTTCACAATCATTACTTGTTGTGAGAATAATTGAAGTGGTTGATCAGATTAAATCAAGAAGTGATACATAGAGGATCAACACAAGAAGATCAGGCAGTCCAACTGCAGATCTAAGTAGTTGGAGAGAGAGAGCTCCAACCAAGGATTCAGTCTTTGGAACTAAGGCTGAGAAGAACAATTCAGAGTCATCTGGATTTCAAGAAGCAGAGATCAAGGATCAACTGCAGCAAGATTCAGACTAATTCAGTTCTACTCAAGAAGCTTTGAAGAAAGCTAAGTCAGTTTGGATCAAGCTGAGTTCTTCCAAGAACTCTTCAAGAAACTCTCAACTCCTCTCATTCTTTCTGAGTTGTAGAGTTAGCATTTGTAATTTCTATTTTAAACTTGTAAGATCCATTGGATCTGAGTGATTGTAAGCCTATTTTATAAAGGCTGAGGGTAGGGCTTGGTGCCTGAGTGTAGGAGTTGAAGAACTCTGAGTGTAGGCCTTTAATTGGCTGAGTGTAAGCCTTGACTGGCTGAGTGTAGGCCCGGGTGGCTGAGTGTAGGCCTTTTGGCTGAGTGTAAGGCTTTGGGCCTGAGGTAGGAACCTTGTTGGGTTCTGAGCTAGTGGAGAAGTTTGGCCGATTCTAGTACACTGCTAGATAGGCGAAGGGGGAAAGTGGATGTACCCAAAGATTGGGGAACCACTATAAAATTAGTGTGTCTTCTGTGCTGTGCTGTGTATTGACTGCTTAATTTCTGTATTTGCTGTTAGCTGTAGTAATCAGTGAAAAACTGTTGTGCTGCCAAACAAAAGTCAGAAAAGGTTTAGGTCACCTATTCACCCCCCCCTCTAGGTGTTTAGGTACCATATCTTTCAGACGGCCACATCGGTGAGGCCTGCGGGGCTCGCTACCCTGCTGGAACAGAAGCGGTCCAAACTATGTCGACATAGGGTTTGTGTGCGCGGCTATGAATGCCTGCGGTTTGTGTGCGCGGCTATGAATGCCTGCGGTTTGTGTGCGCGGCTGTGAATGCCTGCGATAGAATTCAAGATATGAAAACCTGTTGTGCTGATGAGCTAGTAGAGCCTTGCTATAACCGTTTTATGTTATTGCTGCTTTTTCCGGTTATACTGCACTCTTTTATAATTGCTCCTAGTTGTTCATATATGAAATGTTGTGATAACCCTCTCTTGCTTCGGCTATTTACTTTTGTTGGGTGAGTGCGTGCTCGTCCCCAGGATGTGGATCCGGGGAGGAGATTTGTTTCCACTTAGCTCTGTGACTAACGGTTATTTGATTAACCATTCACAGGAGGTGGAGCACCGTAGTGACCCACTGCCGCAGGAGATTACGCCAGCAGCTAGGTCTACTCGAGCAGATGCACCCCCGCCGTCTCCGGTGTTTAGAGACGTGAGTACCGCCGAGCAGTTTAGAAGAGAGAGTGTGTGAGAGACTTATGTAGTACATGTATAGCCCACGGGCTTTTATAAACGCATAAGGCTTCGGCCCTAGAACCTCTGTATTAATATGATATGTAGTGGTTTCCTGTTAATGCTTCCGCTATATTCTGATGGGTTGTGAATGCTATGATTCGAACCACTCAAGACGGCCATCTAGTGCTTGAATAGGGTGGATTGTTTCCCCTATGAGCCCTGGGTAGACGTCTTGGGCCAGTAGTACCCCTCCGGCCCGACCCGGGCAAAAGGTTGGGGGGGGGGGGTACTACAATAGCCTCCCAATATGAATCCTATCAAACACAAGCTAATCAACATAGGAGAGTGTCATACTTTAAAGTCGGCGATCAAGTTTTAGTCTGCTTAGTTCCCGAGCGACTGACAACTGGTACCGTTAGAAAGTTAGCTCCAAAGCGCGCCAGCCCCTTCCGGATTATAAAGAAACTTGGTGATAATGCTTTTGTCTTAGATTTGCCTGTTGATTGGGGTTTTCACCCATTTTTAATGTCTCGAATTTGACGATGTTTGTTTCGCCTCCACAAGAGTTGACTTCTTTGTGGTCTTCTCCTTCCACTCAAAATTCTTTGGGTTTTGGGAGTGGTAGAACGGATGATCTCTCTCCCCTGGTCTCCACAGGTTTAGCATTGGATGGTAAGTTGCCTTCTTTTATTCCCACTGCTGACATGTTTCCAAGGTTTCCCAAAACCTTTCTTATACCAGACAGGATACTTGTTGCTGAGCTGCTTACTACCATCGATGGTGCTATCCGTAGCATTCTCATTCGTTGGCGTGACCACCCTCCTTCCGACGACTCTTGGGTACTTGAGACAGAGCTTCAACAATTGGATGCCGCTCTTCTCCGCCGCTATCTCTTGGACAAGGCATCAGAGATACGTGACTTTGAGCGGGGGAGGATTGATGCCGCACCCCTCCACCACCACTTGAAGATGATCCAGACGCCGAAATGCTACAACTTAAAGATTTCAGGCGACATGACGACTCCTTGGCCGCTAACGGATGACAACGTTACAACCTCCGTCCATGACGGGCGAAGCCTTAATTTATTTTAAATGCTTTATTTTATTTGGAACTTGTGATATTTTAATTTCCTGCATTTTACTTTGGTGTGCATTTAAAACATTTGGGTGTGCTATTAACCATCCGTATTGATGAGATTTCATCTCAATCTTGGATGGTTGGATCTATTTTTGTAACTCCTATATATAGGAGCTTATTTAGTGAATGAAGGGAGAAAGAATTAAACCTAAAATCAGGCCCCTAAAGGAGAGTTTTGCCGTGCTAGAGAGTAGCCGCCGCCCCCTCTTGTTTCCCTCTTCTCCATCTTGCCCCCCCCCCGTGGAGCTTCCAGCGTGGTCTCTTGGTGCGACTCCAAGGAAGAAGGACGACAACCCCACTCGATGTGACGTCGGTGGAACCATTCGGTGCGACGCCGGTGGAATCGTGGAGAGAGTGATTCCTCCACAAGTTATTAAGTGTGTTTCCTACAACGGGTTGGGTAAACTCTTCCCCTCTCTTTGTGCTTCCTCTCTTAGATTTGTGGAAGGTGAACCATCATGTTCTCCGCGACTTTAACTTTAATCATTTTCAAATCTTTGAATAGAAAACGTTATCGTTCTTGTTTACTATTTCCCGATCGGGTAGGTCCATTTTGCTTGAGCGGATCTTGGCCTATAGTCTTGATCTTTCTCTCAAAAGGATTGGCAACCTTTGCATTATCTTTGGGAATGAGCCGACTCTTTTTTTCATCTCTGTTTTAGAGTCGATCCTTCTCCGAATGTGTTTATGTTTTGTGCGCGAAGGAGATCACATATTAAGGGCGATAGGTGCTTGTGTAGGTGCAGAGGATCTAGAGTGCGTTGTTGGCGAACTAGAGCCTTCTCTCGTGTAGATTTTCCGTTAGCAACATACCCTACACCAGAAGGAATATGGCTCAGAGAAAGAATAAGGCGGCCAAGAAGGCTTTGGCCAAAGAAAAAGGGAAAGCTCCTCAAGATCAGACTTATTTCAAGAAGGTCGTATTTCCATCAAACGAGTTTGATCTTGACTCGTCCTATGATCACTTTGCTAGGCCTACTTATGTAGAGCCAAATTCTAGTTACCAAGGATGAACTCGTCCCCGTAACTTTGGTGAAAGTGTCTTTAAGGCACCCAATGAAGAAATCACTCTTCAGAATTATGGCCCTTATAATCATGGTCATAACATCAAGAAGGCACCAAAAGTAAAGCCTATTGTAGAAAAGCCTCTCAAGGAGAAGAAGACATGTGATTGTCATCACCATGAAGCTTCTTCCTCTAAGAATGCTGCCCCTGCTAGACCACCATTTCAAAAGGTCAAGCAGGAGATCGTGAGGCAAAGATACAACAGGTTTGACTGTTGGTGCTGTGACAAAATTGGTCACCTTGCCATTGACTGCTGGTTTAACTCCAGAAGTTATGTGACTCCTCAAGTTAATAATATGAGAAAGACCACTCATAATGCTAATACTCGTAGGGGGAGTGTTCTAACAAGAGACCAATGACCCAAACGTGTTTGGGTTCTTAAGGCAAATTGATTTGTAATTGCAGGTATGTCCAAAGGCCAACAAAACTCCTATCTGGTACTTGGATAGTGGATGCTCTCGGTATATGATCAGGACAAGAAGCCTTCTTCAGAACTATTCTCCAGTCTTGAACGGGCCAAATGTCATCTTTGGAGGTTCAGACCGAGGAATTACTAAAGGCTATGGTATGATCTCTAATGGTAGTGTATCCTTCTCAGATGTGGCTTATGTTAAAGGATTGGAACATAATCTTATAAGCATAAACCAGCTCTGCGATAAAGGATATGTTGTTGAATTTCATGCTGATAAGTGCTTAATAAAATCGGTTGACAATATGGAAACGATTCTATCGGACACTCGAAGCAGAAATATATTTTGTTTGAATTTTATTTGTATAGACTCTTCTACACTAGTGTGTTTTATGGCTAAAGATAGTGCGTCTCTTGGTGACCATTGATACAAGAGACTAGCACATATTAATTTCAAAACTATCAATAAATTATTTTCTCTGAATTTAGTATGTGATGCCCCAAATGTCAAATACATTAAAGATTGACCTTGTCACTCATGTGTAAAAGGCAAACAAATAAGGGCTACCTTTAAAAGCATTATTGGAAAAGATTCTAATCGATGTTTACATTTACTTCATATGAACTTGTTCGGTCCACTGCAAGTTAGAAGTTTGGGAGGTAAGGATTATACATTGGTTATTGTCGATGATTACTTGCACTTTGCGAGGGTGTTCTTTCTGAAACACAAGTCAGATACCTTTAACATCTTTACTAATTTTGTCAGGCAAGTCCAGAATGAATACAACTGTTCCGTGGTCAAAATCAGAAATGATAATGGAACAGAGTTCAAGTCTGGGGCCATGACAGAATTTTGTGAAAGCTTAGGTATCTTTCATGAGTTTTCATCTCCTCGTATTCCTCAACAGAACAGAGTAGCTAAGAGAAGGAATAGAACACTCATAGAGGCCTGACGGACCATGTTGAGTGATGCCTCACTACCAGAATACTTCTGGGCTGAAGCCGTCAACACTGCATGACACGTGCAAAATCGAGCACTCATAAATAAGAACTACAATAAGACACCTTACGAACTTCTAAAGGGCAGGAAATAGACTGTTGCATATTTTAGAATCTTTGGCTGTAAGTGTTTCACCCTTAACAATGGGAAGTATCACACCACCAAATTTAGCAAAAAGAGTTTTGAAGGTATTTTCGCAGGGTATAGTAGCCATAGTAAGACATATATGATATTTAATAAAAAAACTCTGGTTGTAGAAGAATCCATTCATGTTGTATTTGATGAAACGAGCTTACTGCAAAGCAACTCTTCTAGTGTGTTCATTGAAGATGTAGGTTCAAAGATGAAAGGACTAAACTTGGATGAGCCGACTGAAGAAAAAGGTGAAATGCTCATCAAGATCACCACTCCAACCCCGATTGGATAGGTTGATGATCAAGATGAAGAAATCATCCAAGTTGATGAACTCACTCCTGTGGAAGAAGAAGCTCCAGATGCAAGGACCTTAGAGCTCAGACACTTGAAGGATCATCCAATGGACCAAATCATAGGAGATCCCCGGGATGGTGTCAGAACTCATAGAAGTACAACTAACAAGAATCTATATTTGAGTTTTCTCTCACAGGTTGAACCAAAGAAGTTTGAGGAAGTAAACTCAGACGCGTCATGGATAATGACAATGGAAGAAGAACTAAATCAGTTCAAGCATTGTGAAGTCTGGAAACTTATTCCAAGACCTAAAGGTAAGAATGTCATCGGGACAAAGTGGGTCTACAGGAATAAGATGTACGATGATGGAACAATCATAAAGAACAAGGACAGACTTGTCGCCAAAGGATATCGCCAAGAAGAAGGAATCGACTTTGACCAGACGTATGCTCCAGTGGAAAGACTGGAGGCAATCAGGTTGTTCCTAGCATATGCTACTCTTAAGGGCTTCACTGTCTATCAGATGGACGTGAAGTCTGTCTTCCTTAATAGTGACATAAAGGAAGAGGTGTATGTGGAACAACCTCCAGGTTTCGTTGACTCTAACTTTCCTGATTATGTTTATCTATTATCTAAAACATTATATGGTTTGAACCAAGCTCCTCGAGCTTGGTATGAGACATTGTCTACCTTTCTTCTTGAGAACAAGTTCACAAGGGAAAAGATAGATAAGACATTATTTCTTAGGGAAATAAAAGGCAAGATTTTGCTAGTGCAAATCTATGTCGACAATATTATTTTTGGCTCTACTGACGACAACCTCTGCAGGAATTTTTCTAAACTTATGCAAGTTAAGTTTGAAATGAGTAGTATGTAAGAGCTGAAGTATTTCTTGGGGCTTCAGGTGAAACAATCTGAAGATGGAATTTTCATCTCGCAGACAAAGTTCACCAAGGAGCTAATTAAGAAATTCGGAATGGAGAATGCAACCTTTATAAGGACTCCAATGGGTTCAGCTGTGTCTCTAGACAAGGATGAGAAAGAGAAACCTTTTGTTGAAACCAAGTATAGAACCATAATTGGATCCTTGCTCTACCTTACTGCCAGTAGACCTGACATAATGTTCTCAACATGTGTATTTGCTAGAATTCAAGTGAACTCTAAGGAATCTCACTATGCTGCTGCAAAGCGGATTTTGAGATACCTTAAAGGTATACCAAATCTTGGCTTATGGTACCCAAGAAGTAATGATAGCAAACTAATTGGTTTCTCAGATGCAGATTTTGTAGGTAACAAAGATGACAGGAAGAGCACTTCCGGGACTTGCCAATTCCTTGGAAGAAGACTCATTTCCTGGAGTAGTAAGAAGCAGAACTGTGTCGCAATCTCAACAGCCGAGTTAGAGTATATCTCTGCAGGTAGTTGTTGTGCAAAGTTTCTAAGGATAAAGAATCAACTGGAAGATTACAATCTCAAAGTCCAAAACATCCCTTTATGTTGCGACTCCTCCAGTGCGATTGCAATAGCCAACAACCCAGTCTCTCACAGTCGGACAAAGCACATAGAGCTGTGTTACCACTTCATCCGGGAGCATATGGAGCATGAGGACATAGATCTACAATATCTCCCGACTGACATGCAGATTGCAGACATATTCATGAAGCCGCTGGATGAGACCAAGTTCACGTTCTTCGAAACTAAATTTGGAATGCTCAACAAAGAAGATTAGAATAAGTGGACTCACAATATAGCTCAAAGATCAAAGAATAACTTCAAAAGTCTAAATTTCTCAAGTTATGACCTAATGTCTTGAGTAAGAAGATGACCACTCGAGTACTTCTTTAGACCACTCGAGAACTCAGTAAGTCACTCCAGTAATACCACTCGAGTAACGAGCTTCCTCTCGAGAAGTATAAAGATATCACTCGAGTACCATCATTATCCCACTTGAGTACTGCCGGTCCACTCGAGAAACAAGAAGACAAATTCTCAACTTCTGTTCAAATTTCTTTATTCGCAATCTAAAGCTTATACCGCCATTTTCTAAGGTATGTTTGATTAATTTCCTTTTTAATCATCGATAATTATGGTTATATAAATAGAAAAACCGGATTTCATTTTTTACATGAATTCAAAACCCTCTCTCTCTCTCTCGAGTAAGATGAAAGTCTCTTTATCTTTCGCCACTGTCATAGGGCACGCCATCGCCTTCTTCCCGGCAGCCAATTTCTCACTTCTTTCTGGACAATGGCACCCCCTTCCAAGATTGGGATTGGTAGTGAGCTAGTCATCGACAAGATTGCCGAACTCTCCGATGATTTCAGAAATCTTCTCATTTTTCTCGATACCGTCGGCTTAACATTCGTTCTCCAGCGCCCCTGCAAAATACAATTCCCTGAAGTTGAAGAATTCTTTAAGAATATCAAAGTGCGAAGAAATGGTAAGGTTCTTAAGTCTAAGGTCAAGGGAATCAAGATAAAGCTTACCAAGACCTTTGTCTCAACACTTCTTCGGCTACCCGTGGTTGATGAAGTAGATCCTCTCACACATGAAGATTCAGACAGAGCTTGTATGTTCTATGGTCTTTCACCAGAAGTGCTTTCCATTCGTCGACCAGACCTCAATCCTGAGAGCAAATTCCTTGTGGACATTATTGGCAAGATAATCCTCTGTAAGACAAGTTCCATCAAGGACATCTCTTTTGATATGTTTGATATTATGACTGCCATTATATGCAGAAAAAGATTTCAGTTTGGAATGTTGATTCATGATAAGATAAGGGAGAGCATCAAAGCTCCTAGTTATGCAAGGATTATCTCTCTGCTACTACATAAGATAAATCCAGAAGTTTTTGATTTCTCCAAAGGCACCACTCTCCACCATATGAAGAAGGTATCAATCTCTTCCATTCAAAGATGGGAACTGAAGTTGCTGAATCCGGCCCAGGCTGCTATAGCTCATGACCATCCAGCTGCAGAGGACAGGACTCCATCTCCCTCTCAAACTCTTATTACCAGCACATCTGGTGCAGCTGCTGATGGGGAGCCTGCTCCTTCTACAGTAGAAAGGATACCTACTCCACCTGCTGCTGCTTCTCTCCCTCCAACCACTCCAGAAGAAACTCCATCAGATGCTCAAGTATAAGACACCATACTCTCTATAGAAGAAGCAATTAACCAGATGATTGAAGAACACAGTACTAAAGAGCCTCTTCCTCCCCTCCAGAAAGAACAACCTACAGAACCAACCAAGGAACCTACTCCAGTACCATCACCCTCACCTACTCAATCTCCAGAATCCCCTGTTCACCAATCTCCTGTTGCTGACAAAGAGCCAGATGAGCCAATATTGATTTCTGATGAGAAAGAACAAACTCCAGAACCAACTGAGGCTCCTTTGAAGAGCTTGTATTTCCCTCTTCCCACCTTCATTGATGAAGAACGAGATGCTTTGATTCACACAACCAGAGCTAAGAGCTCAGTCATCATTGAAGAGATTACTCCATGGTCTGCTCCTCCTCCTCCAGTTCCTCATATAGCTACTCCAACTCCTGCTGCCAATGATATTCTTAGTAAGATAGAACAGATGCTGCTCGACCAAAGAAAATATTTTGATGACTCCTTGAAGGTAGTTCAAGAGAAATTTTCTGCTCTTGAAAAAGAGATGAGCAGAGGTTTTGCAAAAATTCAGCACAATACTGATGAGCTCAGACAGTTATTCAAGATAGGTGGAAAAGCATTGGATCACACCATTACCAGTGTTGACAAAGTGATGGAACAATCTATTACTCTTGCCAATAATCAGCTTCAGTTAGAAAAGCTGGCCCAAGAGCACACTTTCAAAATTTCTGATGAAATGGGTACCTTCAAAGAAGCTGCCATAGATGAACTCTCTATAGAAGTCAGAAAGGGGGAGACATTAGTCAAAGGATATTTAGAAACTTTAGATGCTGCCAAGCAAACTCTCTGGGAAGCAAAGCTAAAGGAAATTCATGATGATGTGCAGAATCAGATCCACAGTGTAAAATTCCATACCTATGATATAGCTGTGTGAATGCACAACCAGAACTTTCCTGATTTTCAAGCAGATCCAAATATAAATCCTCATCATCTGAATCCCCTAGCTCCTCTAGCTCCAGCTCCAGTTCCTCAGCCTATCTTTTCTCCAAGACCTAAAGGCTCTGAAGATCCTCCTCCTGAAACTTATTCTCAGGTTTGGGAATAGATCCAACAAATATATTTCTTCAAGCTCCTCCTGAGATTCACCTCCCAAAGAAAAGGAAGTATGGTGATGGAGCTTCTGCCAGCAGATCCATTCCTATTCCAGAGGCAGAGAAAAGGAAAGCTCCTGAATTTGCAGAGATCTGGAGTCCTACCTCAAAGTCACTAATATTTGATACTTTCAAGTTAGTTTTGGATTTTAATGAGAATAGACATGATCATTACAACTCCCAAGAGTGGGACTTGTATGAGAAGTCTATGACCAAAAGAAGACTATATGATCGAGAGCATGGAAGGAACAATCTTGCTACACCTCCAAGACCTCCCAAATACTATCCAAAGCCATTCAATTATCAAAGAATTCAACAAAAAAAGAAGGACAGACAGCAACAACAACAACAACATCAAGCCAAAGATTGAAGAAAGTTATAAAAGTGTGGATGAGAATTGTGTAGAAATGATTTTTGGACAATTCTATTTATATACATCCTTAATTTTGATAATCTATTATTTGCTTATAATATTTATGCTTATTACTCTATTTTTTTCTCCTTTATATCTAGTTATTTATTTGTCTATATAATTCACATTATTATAGAGGGTTCTGACTTCTACAAATAAAGGGAGATTGTTGGGTATTGTATCCACAATAACCTAGATTTGGTGAAGTCACCCTTGAACTAAGATGAATTAAATTATATTTGATGTATTGTTTGAGTTATGTGTGTGCAGGACTTAATTGTCAAGTGTAGACCAATGTCAGTCTACAATGGGTCACCAAACACAGGACCATATAATATAATCTCTCATTGTGTGATCCATGGTGTTGACTCATGTGTAACCTCTCTATTAGGATACACTTTATTTTTCAAGCACTAGGATTGTTGGAGAAAGACTTGTTGCTGATTTCATTAAAGGAAGGAAAATCCTCAAAACCAAAAATTTTCTAAGTGTTTCACTCGAGTAGAATTGTAGTATTCGAGTTTAATCCTTAGTTATACTCGTGAAGCCTAGTCTGGATTTCGAGTAAAGGAAATGATTCTCGAGATACTTGAATCTAGTTCTCGAGTGGACAAACCCATTACTCGAGTAGACTTCTTCTCCTTCTTAGGTTGACAAATTTTTCCTTTCGAAATATTCTAAGTATTATACTCGAGTAATCAAGTTCACCACTCGAGTAGATGAGCACTTTGACGCGAGTGACAGAAGGAAAGTTCTCGTGAAGTATCTACCCCACTCGAGTAGTGTAGCTTCTGTACTCGAGGAGTCTGCTTACTTCTCGATTAGTTTAGTTTCAGTATCGAGTAGTCAATTTTATCTCCCTGAATTTTCTCTAAGTCCCCTTCTCGAGAACTCAGTTTAGTACTCGAGTAGTTCCTATTTCACTCGAGTAATTCAGTCTTTTTTCCAGAAAATTTCACTAAGTCCTAACTGACGGGATTTTCAAATGATTTGACATGATTGGTCCACGTGCCCGTCATTAATGCTAATTATGACTGTTAGGGAGATCTTATATAGGTCTTGTCATTCCGACTAACCCTAATAAGCGCTGTAAAGAAAAATTCTAAGAATTTCTGAATCAATTTTCTCTTTCCTAAAACGGAAGCCGCTGCCGCTCCTCATCGTGAAAATCGCTAAGGGCTTTCATTGAAGAAGATTCAGATCAGTTGACTTGCAGATCGAGATTGGCCTTCAACTTCTTCATCTTCTCTCGGATCGTGTGAGTCAAGAATCTTCAGATCAGATCTTGTCGTGTCTTCTTCAAAGCTTTCTGATAGTGCCGCAAATTTCAAGAAGGAAGATCTAGGTAGAATATTTTCAGATCTAAAGAAAATAAACTGTTTGTATTTCCTATTTTCAATCTATTCTTGTAGGAGATTATTCTCCAAGTGTAAGAGCGTTGTTCTCCGAGTTGTAGGAAGTTTTCATCTTCCGAGTGTAGATCCGTTTTGTGGATCGAGTTGTAGGAACATTGTTCCGAGGCGTAGGATTGGTTTCAATCTGAGATAGTGGAGTAGCCGAGTCTAGTGCTTTGCTAGATCGGTCAGTGGAAAGTGGATGTACCCAAGGTTGGGGAACCATTATAAATCTCTATGTCCTCTGTGATTGCTTGGTGGTTGTTATTTTCTGTGGTTAGATCTCTAAAAATTTTATTCCGCAAAAGACGCAAAATTCACCTATTCACCCCCCTCTAGGTGATTTAGGTAAGACAACTAACCCTTCAAGATTTGACCTTGTTCATCAAGAAGAAGGGGGAGCTTTATGTCTTTATGCTGCTGTAGGTGGACGACATGACCATCATAGGAAAATCTGAGGAGGAGGTGGCTAGGCTCAGGGCAGAGCTAGCCATTCCGTTCGAGATGAGGGCAAAGGGGCTATGCAGATCAGATCGTTCAACAATTCGACATGCGGGAAGGGAAGAGTAGCTCTATTCTTGATGTTGGCATCAAGTTTCGACGAGATGAGGGGAAGATACTTCTAGATCCTTTAGTGTTCTGTGCTCTGGTGGGGAGCCTTATCTAATTGACAATTACGAGGCCAGACATTGCATATGTTATAGGCCTACTAAGTCGGTATATGGCAGAACCTTGGATGCCTCATCTGATGGCGGCAAGGAGCATTTTGAAGTACTTGAAGTCCACTTCTGATACGAGTCTCCTTTACGGGAGAGACAAGGGCTTCAACCTGTTTGGGTATACTGATGCTGATTATGTGGGAGATTCAGATGACCGGAAGTCAACATCCGATTACGTCTTCACATTTGGATCAGTAGGAATCTTGTAGTGCAACAAGAAGCAGGATTCTGTGTCCTCTCTACTACGGAAGAAGAGTACAAGGCTTCGACCATGCAACTCGAGAAGCCATCTGGATTAGGAGGCTAGTAGAGGACGTCTATGAAGAAGTACGCTGTCCCACTCTACTACATAGTGACAATGAAAGTGCCCTGAAACTGGTTAATAATCCATTTTGACACGCGCGGACCAAGCACGTTGAGATTGAACATCATTTAATTCGGGAGAGGGTGTTGGAGGGGTCTCTTGTGGTTGGACATATGCGGATCAAGGACAACATCGTGAACATCTTCACGAAGCTGCTGCCGAAGGGGCCATTTACTCTATTACGAGGATTGCTAGGGCCGATTTCCACTTCTCACTTCAAGGGGTAGTGTTAAAATTTTTGAAGTGAAAGTAGCGGCCCTGGCAGACTGTCCGCACAGACTGTACCGACAGGGGTGGCGACTAGCCAGGTCGGCAAGGGTTGAGCAGTCAGCTTGTTCCCTAGAGGTAACCGGGCGGATAGGTTTCTTATCCGCAGAGTTTGCTGAGCCCTAGTTGCGGACTGGTTTGTAGTTCGCGAGTTTAGCTTAGTCTTGTACCTTAAACTTGCTCTGGTGTTGCGTTTGGTGATAATCGCGGAGTTCACCAGATTATGCGGACTAGTGTTGGAGTTCGCCGGGTTGTGCGAACTGGATCTTGAGTTCGCTAGTTTGAAGTCTGCGCCTTGGTCTCCTTATGGTGTGGACTTGGTCTGGACTTGTTCCAAGTCCAGGTTGACTGTCCGGGAGGTCGCGCAGTCTGGTTCTTTGTTCGCCAAGCTCGACAACAGTCCGTCGTGCTCTAGTAGCGAGCTCGGGGAGTGCATACTGGGGTTGTATCCGTAGTGTCTGCCTGTATGGCGACCAAGTTTTATTTTGGTGTTAGGCGGTTTGGCTGGGTATCTTGCTGTGGCGGTGTGACATCGGCAGACTAGCTATCTGGCCTAGTCGTGGCGGACTGATATTGTATCTGCAGCTTGGTGGATACACTCTGTTCTCGCCGTGAGATAGGGCGGTGTTCCTATCAGCTAGGGAGGTGATCACACTCTTCTTCATGCCTATAAAAAGGACACCCCCTGTCACATCAATATACACCAAGTGAATGGTAAGTGGACTTAGGCAGTTGCTGTAGAAATGGTTTTCTATCCGCGCGGTATGAAGTGCTTGACCGGTTTGTGCTGTGTAGGTTGTACGAACAGCTCTGAGAATCCAGGGACTTGGTTCTGACTTCGGTCAAGGACAGTGCGGACTCTGCGGTTTACAACTAGCGGTTAGAAGCAGGTCACGGCTTGTGACCAGGCGGTATTCTCTTCTACAACTTGTTTCCCAATTCAATAAGCTGTCCGGTCTGGCGCCTTGTTCAGTTCGGCAGCAGTTCACATGATCTGGAGGCTAGGTGACCTTGTGGTCAAGCAACTTGCAGTTCGGCGGACAGAGTTCTTTTCAGCATTGGAATAACGGGTTGTCCGCGTCTCTTGGATGTGGTCTTACGACTAGGCGGCTTCAGCGGACTCCCTAGGAAGCTCAGCAGGGTCGGCAGCTTCTCCTTGAGACCGCACGACTTGTTCTTTGCCTTGTAATTTTGTCTGCTTCCATTGGCTACATTGACGAATCATGTCTCACCATGTATGCGTCATCTTATAAAGATTTTATGATAGTGCAAAATTCTTGCTCTTCTATTGGCTTTTGGTTTACTTGGGCTCAGATTGGTTGAGTGTTCCTGCGCCTGGTTTCCAGTTTTCCGCGAATCACAAAATTTTACATGGTATCAGAGGGAATATAGGCTGAGCAGTGATCAACCAACATGTTTCTTTATTGATCCAAACTGCAACACCATAGCAAGTCCAAGCCACAAGCCCAAGCTGAACTCGCTAGCTCCAAACTAGTCTGCAACTCGGACTAAGTGCTCCGCGGATAATAAACCTATCCGCCTGGTTACCCCCAGGGAATAAGTCGACTGCTCAAATCTTGCCGACCTGGCTAAACGACACACCTGTCCGCACAGTCCGCGTGGATAGTTCGCTCAGGCCGTCACTCTCACTTCAAAAATTTCAACACTCAACCGAGATTAGTGTCCCAGTTTTTGTTGAAAGGGGGCCGGCCCACTCACGTGATTATCCTTGTCCGCCCCTAACCGGACTGTAGTCCACCAGCCCAAACCCGCTCTCCACACATCTGTGTGCGGTCAATCTCCCAAACCAGGCTGACCTCCCTTAACTGGTTTGTGGCGGGTTGTTGAGGTCGGTGAGGCGTTGTGCTTGCCCGGCCTCGATCCCCCGACCTCCTTTAGATTAGAAGTGATCTAGTTAAACGCCCCTACAGGAACTTCCTAGAAGGTCACCCATCCCGAAACTACTCCCATCCGAGCACGCTTAACTATAAAGTTCTTTCACTTCTCATCACCAATTCAGCTGCTGCTCAATTTGTGATGGGAAGTGAAAGAACTTTATAGTTAAGCGTGCTCAGGCTGGATTAGTCCTGGGATGGGTGACCTCCTAGGAAGTCCTCATAAGGACGCTTAACTGGATCACTTCTCATCAAAAGGAGGTCACGAGATCAAGGTCGGATGACAACGCCTTGGTGACCTCAACAACCCGCCATAAACCATTTAAAGGGAGGTCAACCCAGTTTGGGAGATTGACCGCACGCGGTTGTGTCGAGAGCAGGTTGAGGCTGGTGGACTGCAGTCCGACTGGGGTGGCCCGGGATACTCATATGAGTGGGCTGTCTGCCTTTCAACAAAAAAATCAAGTGGCCGGTACAGTGCCGACTTAATTTCCATTATATCAGAGTTTATTACAAAGAGCTTTCAGGAGGAGAGCGAGTGTAACATCCCAATTTCGATCTTCTAGACCCCCTTTGTGTTATTCGATCCGCTAGGAGTTTTTGTGGGCTGGGTTGGAACCCAGATAGTAGGTTAATGACCTATTGGGTATTATTGTCCCAATACGTCACTTTCTCCACCTTCAGGGTCACACGAGCTTTTTCCGACCTAGGCAAACATGAGACCCATATAGTTGTGTAAATTAACTCATTAGACCTTTGTAAGCCCAATAAACACATGAATAGTACACCAATACTCTAAACAAGTCAAATTGATCTACTGCGACACACACTCGTCACACCGATCAACCTAAACTTGCGTAAACTGGAGATAGTTGTAATTAGTCTAAACGCACACCAAACCACCCGACCCAATTAGCTCATCGACGCGACATGCGCTTAAGCCGCCAACACATGTTAAAATAGTCATTAGGCCACATGTCTAAATGGATGACCTCAAAGTTAATTAAAATATTTAGGTAAATTATTTACTTAAATAATTATTTAATTAAATAATTAAGGTGAAATAGTAAAAATAGCAAAACATATCCGAAAAATCCCAAATTTTTACCAAGACACCCTAAAAATAGTAAGATTGCTTTTATTAATTAAAATAAAATATTTAATTTAAATTTATTTTATTTTATTTTAATCATACTAGACACACAAATAAACTATGAAAATTAGTCCAAAAATTAAGAAATAAATTTTGAAGCTTCTTGAAGGTACTAGAAGCATGTGTTTAAAATTTGAATTCAAAATATTACGTATTTAATTAATTATTATATTTTTGGTGCCCAAATAGGTAAATAACCCCCCTAAAATCAATTCTCTTCATCACCATGATGAGAGCCAGCTAGGGGAATTTATTTCTTACCTTTTAAGCCTAGGAAGGAGGTCTGGATGATAGCAATCAAGGGGGAGACATTTCTCCCTAAGGAAGGGGAATTATTCCTTTCCTAAAAAGCCTAAACTCACCCCCACCCATATATAAACCCCATGGGAAGTAGAAATTCATTTTCTCTACCACCTTACACCACTAACCAGCAAGAACCGGAGCCCCGACGACCACCCAACGAGCATTCTTCTCCAACTTCGGTGATCTCCACCAGCCATGGCCACCCGTCGATCCCCTCGCCTAAATGACACCCAAGTAAGTTCTTACGACTCCTCTCTGCACTAGATCTTTTCTCGTCGCCCCCCGCCTTCTCTGATCACCGGTGACGGCTATCCAGGCCTTGGATAGCTTTGGACCACCCACACCAACCTCCGCCGTCATCGCGGATTTCGACCTTGCATGGGGCATGTGAGGGGGAGAGAGGGACTCCACAACTCTCTCTGTTGGCCCTTGAGGCGGAGGAGATCGTTGGAATATGCTCTGGCAGTCTCCTCCATCCAAAAAAATATAACAAAAAAATGATATAATAACGATTTCCGGCAATCGCCGGCGGTGGCCGGCCGCCGGCAGCCACCCTCACCGGAGCCCCCTCCTCGGGCGCTCCCACTAGGAGTGTTGGCCGGAGATAACTCCCCATCGGCCGCAGTGGGGAGGCCCCGCAAGGGTCCAGGTCGGGTGGCCGGCAGCCACCCTGGACCTGGAGCTTTTCGCTCCAGTTTTCCAACCGCCGACGACTACGACAGGCCGACGGCCGACGCCCTGCCGAAGATCCCTTTTCGGACGAAGCCACCGGGGGTGGTGGCCGGGGCAACGACGGCTCCAGCCGGCCAGGGATTAGCCCGCAAGAGCCAGATCTACGGTGGCGTACATCCACCGTTAGATACGGCCGGCCATCACAGGCCGTCCGATTACCTCGGACGGCTCAAATCAATTATTGGCTCAAGGCCTGACTCGGTACAACCTCAGTGCACAACTTATCGTCTGTTGTTGTTGCAGCCGTCGATCTGCGCCAAGATCCGTGAGCAGAATATTTATTTTCCTTGGGCTGAAGTTTGGGTGCTTTTGGAAATTTGTATCATTTTCAAATGGAATTTTAATTAAGATAGATTCAGATTTGGAAAAATTTTGTGAGAGTAGATATTGCATATAATGTTATGGTCTTTAACTTAGATGTTAAAAGTTGTCTGATTTGAAATCTCTAATAATTTAATTTTGAGCCCGAAAAGTATATTTAATCGTTTTGGAAACCAAGGATATTATCTAGTCCTGAAAATAAGTATTTTTTGGTAAACTTTATCAACTGTTTTGGAGACCTTAGATGAAAATTTAGAAAACATATGTTAGACACATTTTTATAGAATTATGTTTTTTCTACAATTTTATGTTTTAATTTTTCTGAAACAGTGGATCTAAGTTAATTTAAATTAGCCCCAAAGGTAGTAAAATAAATTTGTAACTGATTGTTTACTTGTGCAATAAATATTTTTTGACAAAATTTAACCACTGTTTTGGAGGCCTTAGAAGCAAAATCAGATATGTACGTTCCACACATTTTTATAGAATAACATTTTCTCTACAATTTTCATGTTTTAAGTTTTCTAAAAAAATGGCTCTAAGTTAATTTAAATTAGCCCCAAAGATAGTAAAATAAATTTGTAACTACTGTTTACTTGTGCAATAAATATTTTGTTGAAATCTGACCCCTGTTTTGGAGCTCTAAGAGGTCAAATTAGAAAATATATGTTAGAGACATTTTTATAGAATAATATTTTTCCTACAACTTTCATATTTTGGTCTTGATAATCAAAGGGCCTAAGTTAATTTAAATTAGCCTCGAACATAGCAAAATAAATTGTACATGTTTATTTGTAAAACAAATATTTTTGGCAAACTTTAACCATTATATTGGAGATCTTAGAAGCCAATTCACATGATGCTTGTTCGAGACAATTTTATATACTAATGTTATATCTACAACTTTCATGTTTTAATATTCCTTATTTGAAGCCTGTAAGTAAAGTTAAAATTGGCTTGAACGTACCTACTAAGTTAAAATTATTTATGAAAGCATAGTCCATGAAATTCTGTTGATGTCATTCCTAGCTTAACCATATGATAAATCTCGAGTTGCTAGTCGATCCATGAACACTTATTAACTATATGAGTACTAGCATGTCGTCATGTCATTCATTACTAATGCATGGGAATATGGGAGGGTAGATGTATACCGATCTGGTGGGTTCGTCAGCTTCCCCTATTATATACTACGAGAGAAGTTATGACGATGAACACTACGGTTGTTAAGTGGTGAAGAGGACCGGGGGCTAGCTACCCCTTCCACATAGGTCCGCCTCACGTCTGTTTGGTTACGTGTCGAGAGGGTCGATATCCGCACGAGGTGAGGATGTGTTCCCACTGAGAGTACCTATTTTCATAGAGATACGAAGGCCTCGGTCGGCCCTCGCGTGGGCCGGCTGAAGCGATGCCGCCCGAGCTCACGCGAGGGCCGGCCGCTGCGAGGTCGCCCGGATCCGGGCGGCCCTAGCCGGCCCTCGAGGGGGCAGGCCGCGGCGAGGCCGCCGGGGGTCAGGCGGCTTCGGCCAGCCCTCGCGAGGGCCAGCTGCAGCGTGGCCGCCCGGGAACGGGCGAGCGAGGAGGGGGAGAGGGAGAGGGTGGTGGCGCCTCCAGTCGGCGTCGGGTGCACCACGTTGGGGATCCGGCGTACGACAGTTATTGCGAGGATCAGGCACGCGGATCGCGCCTGCAGCGGTTACGCGTGTAAGTTCCCATGACTTTAGTGGGGGAGAGGGTAAACCCACTATGTGCAGCCCAGTTTATAAGCTTAACCCGGTGATTACTACATTAGTGTCTTTAAACACCAATTATGATGTATTCCAAGTGACCTTTGTAAACACGAAAAATATGAAAATAAATTTTCGATGTAATGAACTGATGAACATCCTTTAATTTTGAGATGCAGAAAAACGTAATAATATTTTGCTTGAGAAACATCCTTGAGAAATGATGGAAATTGAATCTTGTATGGACTCCAATTACCCTTAAAAGTTTTATTAGGATATTTTGGATGCTTTAATAAAATAATTCAATTAAATTATGATATGAATGAAGCCCCATTTATAGATTTGGGTGTGCACTTAACCATGTCCCCCATGATCCCTCATATTGTGGAGATCATGGGTATGACCGGTCAACCCACTCCCCATGATCTCCACCACAATAAGAGAAATCATGGGCGCCTCCCACTCAACAACTACCGCCGCCCGGCGCCGCCCACCGCCCGGCGCCGCCCGGCGCCGCCAGCCACTGCCAACCGCCGTCGCCGCTTGCAGGTTGGCCACCGTCCGATCGCTACAGAGCATCTGTCGCCGTCCGATCTATAGGTAAACACACACCAAACCACCAAGTTAATGGGGGGGGGGGGGGGGAGGGAACCATAACCACCTCCTAGAGGCTATAAAAGGAGTCACATGCCTCCTTATTTCTCACCCTTTGACTCCGGAGTCTTATTCTTCCTCAGGACAGAGCTCTTCCGAACTCCTCCCTCGGGTCATCTTCAAGCCGCCTACGAGCCAAGTCCCCAAGTGCACAGAGAAGGGAAGAAGACAATCACCGGCAACGCTCAAGCACACCAGCCACCAAGTTAGCATCTAGCACTCCCTCGGCACAGCCTGTTGCCCGTTGCGAGTTAGAAATTCTCTCTCACCTCCAAGTTGTAATGAGGAGAGGCGTGTCGCCCTCGATTATCTGAACATATTGTAACCGCAATCTGATAGTGGACTTTAACCGGCATAGACCCGGTCACGTGATTTTTTACCCAGTTGAGGGATTTTTACACATTAAAACCTCTTATGTCAACTCTCACTTCTCATTGACTGTGTGCGCACTCGACCGTTCCGAGAGCTAAGGAGGTCCAGTTTATTCTGGTCCGATGGGGACGCCGAGCTAGTCCGCAACAGTGTGGTGCCATCTGTGGGAACCACGATTCCCAACATCCTTCAAAAGTCAAGGCCTCTGTGAAAATGGACAAAGTGTTAAATAAACTACAAACTTTATTGCTCCAAAAAGATAAAGATTATATAGATATTCCCCCTTATTTATAGAAATTGGGGATTTGAGAGAATACAACACACGATGTGAGACTAAATACAAACTGGGCGGTCTACGCGTTTTGACATGGTCAAACCTCCAGCTATACAAATAATAAAACAACCGTCTACTAAGCCGCAAACCACGCGAGTAGACCGCTCGAACAGGCCGCCAGGCCCTAACTTCGGGTTGACACCAGATCGTAGTTGCGGCTATCCACCAGACCGCATCTTCTGCAAGCTATCGTACTGCAACCGCGACCTCAACCAGACCGCTGCAGCTTTACCCAGACTGCTGTTGTGGCTCTCTGATAGACCGCTGCTGCTACTCTCTGCCAGACCGATGTGGCTTCATTAAACCTGCAGCGGCTAACCATCAACCCTCCATCGCGGCTTTCGGCTAGACCACAGATGCTGCAATCTGACCGTTGTGACTAACCTCCAAACCGCCACCACTGCTGTCCACCTGACCACAAGCCAAGTTTTATCACCTGACCGCCAAACCAGACCGCTAGGCCGCTGGAATAATCAGACTGGTGCAGTTAGACTCCAGTCCGCCCGGTCTCTCCAACCTTTCACACCCCCTCAAGCTGGAGAATATATATTGATCATGCCCAGCTTGCTACATACCTCCTCAGAATGAGTAACCGGCTTTGTGAAGAAATCAACTAGTTCTCTCTCTAAGGTAACAAATGGAGTGCAAATCTGATTCTTCAAAATCTCCTCTCTAATGAAATGGCAATCAACCTCGATATGCTCCGTACTCTCATGGAAGACATGATTTCTTGAAATATATATGGTGGCCTTGTTGTCGCAGAACATTACAGAGGATGATCATAACGCTCTCCAAAATCAAGCATAAGTGTCTGTAACCACTTCAGCTCACAAGAAGTTAGATCCATGCTCTTATACTCAGCTTTCGCGCTTGACCTGAAAATAACAGCTTAATTCTTGCTCTTCCAGCTTACTAAATTTCCACCAACAAAAGTACAGAACCCAGATGTGGACTTCTTATCTTCCTTATCATCTGCATAGCTTGCATAAGAATATGTCTCAACCTTCAAGTGACCCCTCTTCTAAAACAGAAGTCCTTTTCCCGGAGCACCTTTCACATACTCTAGAATCTTTATAGTTTACTGCAGATGACACTCCTTAGGAGCTTGCATAAACTGACTCAATTTTCCCACTTCATAACAAATATCTGATCTTGTGACTGTCAGATAAATGAGCTTCCCCACAAGCTGTCTGTACTTGGTGACATCTTCAAAAAGAGGTGAGTCCTTATTCCAACACTTGTCATCTCCAACCGACATCGAAGAACGAGCAGGTTTAGCCCCAAGGAGACCTATCTCTTTTAAGAGATTTAAGACATATTTCCTTTGTGAAACCACAACAGATCCTGGCTTTCTAGATATTTCAATACCCAAGAAATATTTTGGAGACCCCATATTTTTAGTGACAAAATGCTTAAGAAGATGCTTCTTTGTCAGATCCATACCTTCTTTATAATCTCCTGTGAGAAGAATATCATCAACATAAACAGCAAGAACAACAAGACCGGCTGATGTCTTGCAAACAAATAACGAGTGATCCGCTGCACTTCGAGCAAACCCAACCAGCGAAATGACCTCATTGAACTTGTCAAACCAGCCCTGGGACTTTGCTTAAGACTATAGATTGCCTTTTACAGTTTACAGACCTGAGACTCCCCCTGAGCAACATACCCAGGAGGTTGCTCCATATAGACAATTTCTTGTAAATCTCTATAAAAATGCATTCTTGACATCCAGCTGAGACATTTCCTAGTCTCGGTTGACGACAACTGAAAAGAGCACTCAAATTGTAGTGATCCTTGCCATAGGAGAGAAGGTATCAAAGAAATCCACCCCATAAGTTTGCGTAAAATATTTGGCAACAAGTCGGGCCTTGTAACGATCAATTGAGCCATTAGGTAGAAATTTAATAACAAAGACCCAGCGAAAGCCAACCATATCAGCATCTGGAGGAGTGCGAACAAGAGTCCAAGTATCCCGTTTAGTAAGAGTACACATATCTTCATCCATAGTAGTCTTTCAATGAGGGATAACAAGAGCATCTTGATATGAGGTAGGCACTCTATGAGCGGAGAGAGCCAGAGCAAAGCTCCTAGAGGAAGGAGAGAGCTTAGCATAAGATACCACAGCCTCAAGAGGATGTTGGGTGCAGGAGTGAACACCTTTTCGAAGAGCAATCAGAAGATCCAAATCAGACATGTCCACAGGATCAGCCTCATCCAAAGAAGAGAGGAGTGTACCGGGAGCTGGTTGCACCGGCGCAGGAGAAGAAGAATCAGAGATAGGAGAGGAAGAAAGCAGGGCGAGCTCCAAGGGTAAAGAATCAGTTTTCAGATAAAGAGACGGCCCAACAGGAACAGGTGTGGAAAGAATGGGCTCCGACAGAGGGGCCAAGATAATAGGCACTTAAGAAGTAGCATCAGAAGACAATAGAGAAGAAGCCGGAGAAAAATACGGTGTATCTTCAAAGAAGGTAACATCCGCAGAGACATACTGTTTGTGTAGAAGAGGATCAAAACAGCGATAGCCCTTCTGAGTAGGGCAATAACCAAGAAATATGCATTTAACAGAACGAGGAGGAAGTTTGTCACGACCAGGAGAAGGTATGTGAACAAACGCTATACTTCCAAAAACTTTAAGAGGTAATGGAAATAGCTCGGCCGTGGGATACAAAATGGAAAAGGGAGTCTTGCCGTGAAGAACAGATGAGGGTATCCGATTAATGAGATAGCAGGAGAGAATAACGGCATGAACCCAATAGGACCAAGAGACATTCATTTGTAACAGAAGGCTGCGAGCAACATCCAAGAGATGACGATTCTTTCGTTCAGCAATGCCATTCTATTGAGAGGTATAGAGGCAAAAATTTTGATGAATCAAACCACAGTTCACACAAAAATCAAAAAATTGTCGGATGACATATTCCTCGGCATTATCAGTACAAAGAACTCGAATAGGCACCTGAAACTGTGTCAAGATCTCATGATAAAAGGCAGAAAACACAGTGTAAAGTTCGGAACGATCTTTCAGGAGATACAACCTTGTACACCTAGAGAAATCATCAATGAAAGTGACAAAGTATAAGCTACCTCGACCAACAGTGGCAGTAGGAGCAGGATCCCAGATGTCAGAATGAACAAGTTCAAAAGGACGCGAAGAACTACGTCCCGTTCGTGCTGGAAAAGAAGAGCAATGATGTTTGTCATGCTGACAGGCTTCACAATTTAAAGGAGAGTCCTCTTGAGGAAGATCCGATAGAAGCTGATGGATGAGACGAGAAGGAGGGCGGCCAAGACGATGATGCCACTGTTGAAGAGATGAAGAAGGAGAAAGAACAGCGTTATTGTCAAGAAAGAAGAGGCCACCACTGGCAGTCCCAGTAGCAATCGTAGCTTTGGAAACATAATCCAAAAAGGAGTAAGTGGTACTCATAAAAGTAACTGTGCAATTTAACTTGGTGCAAAGAGCATGAACAGAGAGTAAATTGCACGAGAATGCAGAGATATAGAGAGTGTCCTCTTGCAGCAAGGATGAAGAGAGATGCACAGTGCCAATACCATGCACTAGAGCAGAAGTCCCATCAGCAATAACAAGAGGGGACATCCTGTACTGTTTAAACAAAGAGGAAAACAAACAAAATTTGTCATTCATGTGACAAGTGGCACCAGAGTCAATAAGCCACTTATCAGAGGAGGCCACAAGAGCACGAGTAGTAGAAGAGAGAAGGGAAGCCAACCACAAGAAGTAACTGGAAGCAGAAAAAACTAACCACACGGTTAGAAACAAGCTGACAAGGAAGGCACAGAAAAAGGAGAAATCACACGGTCACGGTGTCAACACACCAGCGACATGAAATGAGGGCGTGACCAAAATGCGGTACCCGTAGCAAAGAATTAACAAGCCATAAAAAGACAACCCACAGGAAGAAAGGAGATAAGAAAACACAAACCGCGGACAAGCCGCACAAACAAACCAAGTCACAACAAAGAGCGACTAAGGAGGCAAGAGCAATAAAAACTGCCCAGCAAACCACGCGAACACCACAAGTCGCAGAGACAAGCGACTAACAAAGAAGCCACTCCAATAAGAAGAAAGAGAAGAGCACTAACCCACCCGGTCAAGGTGACAACACACCAGTGACCATGAAGAGGTCGCGACCTAAAAGCGAAACTCACAAAAGAAGGGCGTAGCAAAGAAAGTCTAGCAAATAGAAAAGCCCGGTAGGAAGCAAGTCGCAAACACAGCGAGAAGCAGGGGAGGAAAGGGAAGGGAAAGAAACCGGACAAACCGGAAGAAACCGAACGAAGCCGGTAGATGAGGTCGTGTGGTTAAAAAAACAAACCACGATCTTGTTGAAGCAGAGGATCGGTTACCTCAGATACCATATGAAAATAGACAAAGAGCTAAATAAACCGCAAACTTTATTGCTAAAAAATGATAAAGATTACATAGGTGTGCTCCCTTATTTATAGAAATCGGGGGAGGTGAGAGAATACAACACACGATGTGGGACTAAATACAAACCGTGCGGTCTACGCGGTTTGACATGGTCAAACCGCCAACTATACAAATAATAAAACAGTTGGCTACTAAGCCGCAAACCACCAGAGTAGACCACTCGAACAGGCAGCAATTTCGGGTTGACACCAGACCGCAGTTGCTGCTATCCACCAGACCGCATCTTCTGCAAGCTATCGGACTACAACCGCGGCCTCAACCAGACTGCTGCGTCTTTACCCAAAATGCTGATGTAGCTCTCTGATGGACCACTGTCACTACTCTCTGCCAGACCGATGCGGCTTCATTCAGCCCGCAACAGCTAGCCAACAACCCTCCATCGCGGCTTTCGGCCAAACCACAGCTACTCTAATCTAACTATGATGACTAACCTCCAAACCGCAACTACTGCTGTCCACCTGACCACAAGTCAAGATTTATCACCTAACCGTCGGACCAGACCAATAGGCCGCTGGAACAATCAGACCGTTGCGGTTAGACTCCAGTCTGCCCGGTCTCTCCAACCTTTTACAGCCTCCCTCTTTGCAACATCCAAGCTCCACTTCAATGGCAAAAAGAAGCACCGGCACACCTGAAGGATCCGTCCCAAAAGGACACACTGAAACAGCACGCTCCCATTCTCTCATGAACGTGCCATTTATAGTGCCCCCAACCTTTTGCCCGAGTCGGGCCGGAGGGGTACTACTTGGCCCAAGACGTCCACCCAGTGCTCTTAGGGGAAACGGTCCACCCTAACCAAGCACAAGATGGCTGCCCTGCTTGGCTCGAATCATAACGTACACAACCCATCAAAGTATAACGGAATCATTAACAGGAAACCATTACAGATTTATAACATATCAGAATCACAGCGGTTCTAGCGCTGAAGCCTAAGTGTTTAAACAAGCCCGCGGGCTATACAGGTTCTACATATAATCCTCATATACTCTCTCTCTCTCTCTCTACGCTACTCGGCGAAAATCACGTCACTAAACTCTAGGGACACGGGGGTGCATCTGCTTGAGTAGACCTAGCTTCTGGCGTAATCTCCTGCTGCAACGGGTCACTACGGTGCTCCACCTCCTATGAATGGTTAATCAAATAATCGTTAGTTACAGAGCTAAGTGAAAACAAATCTCCTCCCCGGATCCACATACTGGGGATGAGCACGCACCCACCCAACAAAAGTAAATAGCCGAAGTAAGAGAGGGTTATCACAATATCTCATATATGAACAGTTAGGAGCAATTATAAAGGAATGCAGTATAACTGAAAAAGCAGCAGTAGAATAAATCGGTTATAACAAGGCTCTACTAGCTCATCAGCACATCAGGTTTTCATATCCTGAAATCTATCGCAGGCATTCACAGCCGCGCACACACCGCAGGCATTCATAGCCGCGCACACACCGCAGGCATTCATAGCCGCACACACACCGCATGCATTCATAGTCGTCCACACAAACCCTATGTCGATATAGTTTGGACCGCTTCTGTTCTAGCAGGGTAGCGAGCCCCGCGGGCCTCATTGATATGGCCGTCGGTGACAGTGGCCAGTCCTGCCACTTCTGGGGGTGATCGTACCGCACAACCCCAGGCCCTAACGTACAACAATGTGTACTCTTGGATGTGAGCGACATCCGGCGAATCGTTTTGGCCGACCAGCGGAGGAAAACCTGACGGGGAAAATAATGGCTGGTCACCCGTGGTACTCATCTCCCTGTCGCCTTGAGTCGTCTACCTTCCCGCACCGATACGAACGGTCTGCGAAAGGGACTTACCCGCCATCATTTCATCGCAAGCAATTTACAATCAATCAAACAAAGGCAAATATTATAAAACATCGGGTCTACGTCGGCCTGCCCTACTAGGCTTAGACTTCGGGCGTCGACACTCAGCTCTACTTTCGACAGGGAGCGTGGGAGCACATTATTTGGGGCTAGACCTGGAGGACTACCTCAACTCCGATTATCCCCAACTAAGGCTCGACGACTGCTCGTCAGAGCAGGACCTGAGACTATAATGGTAAATTACAATGGGAATAAGTGCGGTGACTATGCTGCTTATTTAAAGTACTGGAATGAATTGTGACCAATATGAGACTGGAGTAGTACTGAAGAGAAAGTATTGAAATAAGCTTGACCAGTATGAGACTGGAATAGTACTGAAATGAAAGTACTAAACTGAAATGAACTTGACCAGTACGAGAATGAAGTTGTACTGAATGCAAGTACTGAACTGAAATAAACTTGACCAGTACGAGACTGGAGTTGTACTGAATTGAAAGTACTGAACTGTAATAAATAAAGGAACTGGACCAATGCAAGACTGTAATAATCATAAGAAAATGGTTATTAGTCCAATCACTCCATTCAGGAGGCTTCAGTTCCATCTCCATTCTCAGGAGGCTTAGTTCAGTTCTATTTTTGTTTTTGATAAAGTTTCCTTGGGTTACACCCATTATTAAGATCCGATCATAATTTGGTTGCAGATTACTAATTACAGCTTAATTAAATCCAGGGTTGGCTTGGAGTTACATTCTTATAGTCGTTAGGGGCAACTTCAAGCCATCACTCGTACTCGCATCTTCCGAGCATGTCATATTCATCCAAGTGTCGAGGCGCTCGACGGTTTAACAAAATTTTGGAAAACCCGGAGCTTAGTCACTTGCCTCGGCCGTTCTCGTCAATAAAATAGTTTAAAGTACTTATAAGGAGTGGTCGTGCACTCCAATTTCCGTTTTAGGGAAAATTAGGGGATAAAGGATCCGTACGCGACCCTAGGCTTCAATATTTTAGGAAAAATATCAAACTTTATCCCCATGACCCCAAATTTTGATACAACCCTTGGGAGGGCCTAAAATGAGCCTAGTAATTTTTTTAATTTTCCAAGGTGTTTTGAGCATTTAATTTAGCAAAACAAGTTTATTTTGGCTTTTAAAAATACTAAATTAATTCCAAAAATTCTCAAAATATTTGTGAAGGTAGCCCTCATCATGGGGAACATTTTTCATGTTGGTGATTTTTCTCCTAGAAGCCTAGGTTTGGCTTCAAAAATTACCAAAGATCTGGCCTTTTGATTTGGTATGCTAATAGCAAATCTATCTTATCCTGTGGCTAGAATTAAGCCGCAGGGGGATTTATATCCTACTGTCCCCACATCGGATCGACAGCATATCTATTGTTGGGGCGCTGATGCTGAGGCGGGGGTGGGGTGGGGCGGGGGGGGGGGGGGGTTTAAGGTAAAGCCAGCCGCCCGATCTTCATCACCAGATCGGGCGGCAACTGCTTCTCGCCGGCGGTGCAGAGGTTCAGCCGCCTCCACCACCGCCGACGGGTTGCCACAGACACAGGCACCGGCCCCGATTGGCTCGCCGGGGGCCAGTGGTCCTCTGGGCGGTGGTCCGGTGGCCTGGCACCGCCGGCCGCCACCGGAAAAACTATCCCGAGAGCTTTGGGGTAGAGGTGGCCCTGCTCCCGGCGCCACCACGCCACCCCCGCTCATCAGGCCGCCTACCGCCCATCAGTCCACCCCCATCCTACATGCTGGGGGTCGGGCTTCACGTCGGTGGTGGTCCGGCGGCCATGTGCCGCCGGCCGCCGTCGCTAGATTTAAACAGAAGTTATTCTGTTTTGCAGGTGCCGCCGGAACCACATTTTCCGGCAGAACCGCCGCTCTCTGTTGCTGGGGGATGCTGGCCCTAGTGGTGTAACACTCCCCCAGTGCCACCACCGGTGATGGGGGAGGATTTCTCCTCCTTGGGTGCCACCCAGCTTGGAACAAGGCTCGGGTGGCGCTGGCGGCCCTCTGGCTGTCGGGAGTGCCATGCACCATGTAGGAAATAGGGAGGGGGAGGGAGAGAGGGTTCCACCTAGGTTTGGTGGGCTCGGGAGGGGCCGAATTGTTCGGCCATGGCTCAAGGTGGTGGAGGAGGGGGAGGGAGAGCCTCAGCTTGGCTTTTTTTTTCCGGCCACCTGGGTTCCGACAAGGGTCAGGCAGGGGGAAGGTGGGCTACTCTTGAGGCTTGGGGAATGAGAGGGGGTGGGGTGGCCTTTATAGGGTTGGAGAGGGGGGAGCTCCCCTCCCTTTGGCAATGTGGGATTAAGCCCTCCTTATGGAGGGATTAATCACCACCATCCAGCTGTCCAAGGACAGCTGGAGGTGCCACATATTCCCCATGCGGGGAATAGGGGAAAGCCCCATGGGCTTGGGGCTCCATGGTGAAGAAAGAGAGGGGGAGAAAGGAGAGTATGGGGTTTGTGGGCCTTTACTTTCCCTAGGGGCTCCTTGCTGATTGGGGCCCAAGGAAAGTGTGGGGGGGGGGGGGGGCATGGGCCATCCTCTTTTGGAGAGGGGGGGGGGGGGGGGGGGTGGGCCCCAACTTGGAGAAAAATCCAAAAGAGGGATTTTTAGGTGGGTTTGACCAAGTCAACCCTAGGGTGGGTTCCCCTTGCTGGTCAAAGTCAAAGTGGGTCCAAGTCATCGGGGTCAAGCCAAAGTTTGGGTGCCGTGTCATAATTGGTGTGCGCACGCTTTTCGGTGCACGACTACGCTTGATTTGACCACAGGTTGACCAATTATCATTGAAATTGACTAGGACGACTTCCGTTGACTTCGTATTGACCACACGAGTCCAACGCCGCTGACTGGGGTTGAATCGGAGTCCGTTTGGCGAAAGTCAAAAATATGCGCGTCGTAGTGTGCTAAAATGGTCGAAGTGCGTAAAACTGTCGCTAGAACTCGGATTGTGACATGACGGGTTCCGATGCACCTGTCTAGGTTATATGAGATCACAGGAATCGACAGAACTCAATTCGGAGCTCTCTAGGTCGATATCCAAAGTCTGCTCTCGTTGCGTTTTATGAGGAATGGTCACATTCACTATATGGCCTATGGGTCCAACGGAACGAGTTCTGACGTACTCTTATTGACTATACGTGGTCATAGGAACTAACAGAACTCAAATCAAAGTTCTCTAGCTCTATTTCCCGCCTAGGGTTGTCTCCCTCCGGTCAGGGGTAGTGATCGGGCCACTTTTAATGGGCCCACTAGGGCTCTGGTGGCCCAATAAAAGTCGGGATGTTACACCATTGACCGATGAGGCCGCTTTCGCGCCTGTCAACGCCCTCGAGGGGCGAATTCGATCAATGGAGGAGAAGCAAACTAAAATGTTTGCTCTACTCAGGAATCTAGGAGTGCCTCTTGCACCTCCTCTAGCACCGATCAACCCGACACTGCCAAATCATGCCACGACGCAAGAAGCTCCAAGACAAGAGGTGCTTGATGAATACTCTGACTCCGCCAGCTCCGCTCACCAGGCTCATGAAGGAACCAAAACTGGGCGACACCGCCACAACTGGGAAGACGAGGCCTGACTTCCCCTGCTCGAAAGGTTGACCCAGGAATAGATTCGGGAGGTGATCGTAGAAGATACCGGCAAGCCGGCCGACGAGATATTCACGCTCGTCGACCACTCTGCCAAGGCTCCCCCTCGCACCGCAAACCCTGGCTCATCCAATTCCTCATGGTTTCAAGCTGCCGAACATCGAGACGTTCGACGAAATAGATGATCCGTTGGAACATGTCAACCACTTCACTACTATCACGAGGATCTACAATGCACCTGATCACTTACTCTGCTAAGTGTTCCCAGCCACTCTTAAGGGGCAAGCCCACACATGGTTTCATAGACAGTTCACAGATCAGTTTATAGCAAATCAGAGGATTGTCCGTGACCCTTCCCACTTATTAGATATCCTCCAGAATGAAGGAGAGTCTTTGAAGGACTTCTTCAGCAGGTTCTCTGCAGAAGCTCTCCAAATCCCAGGCGTCAACCGAGAACTATTACGAGGAGTGTTCCTTGGGGGCCTCTATTCTAGCGGCTTCTACTCAGCTTTAATGAGGGAAACTGTCCCTAGCTACCCCGACCTCGTACACCACGTAGAGGCGCAGATAGCAGCCGACGAGGCTATTGAAGCTCATCGTCAACAGTTCGATGGGAACCACAAGCACAAGAGGGAGAAGGAGCCGGCCCCTCAACAACAAGAAGGAAGATTTCGAGAAGAATGTCGGGATGGGAAACACCTACGTGACCGTCAGAGAGATCAGCCACCTTGGGATTATACTCCCCTCAACACCACGCGCACCAACGTACTCTACACAATCCAAAATGAGCCGACCCTGCATCGGCCTAAGCAGCCGGCTCATAACATCAGGAACGACCAATCCAAGTACTGTGAGTTTCATCAAAGCACATGGCACACTACTGAGGACTGTGCCCGCTTGAAGGAGGAGATCGAGCGCCTTGTTCGCCTAGGGCTGCTCGGAAGTTTTTTGCAGGGACGCCTATAATACCAGCAGGATCCACCTAGGTTGCCCAAAGATCAGCAAAATGCCCCCACAAGGAGGATCCGGTGGCAGGAAGATGGTCGGAAATATTGAGACCATCGCCGGATCGCCCGTCCTTTCCGCACAGATACTCTCGGTATGCACGCAGGGGGCATTCATGAAGATAAGAAGTACATGCAAGACAACACCATAACTTTTGGAGATGAAAACCTCGAGGGGCTCCGAACACCTCACCAAGACCCTCTCGTGATCTGCGCCGGGATTGGGGATCCCTACTATAATGTCAAGCGAATCCTCATCGACAACGGAAGCTCGGTCGACGTACTGTTCTCCTCCACCCTTCAGAACATGAAGATCTCCAAGCAGCATTTGACACCAACGGCGGGACCAGTATACGAATTCGACAACCATCCAAACCAGGTGCTGGGAATGATTACCCTACCAGTTACTATGGAAGAGTTCCCAAGGTAGGCAATGCATGAAGTCCAGTTTGTTGTAGTAGACTCAAGCTCAGCCTACAACACAATCTTCGGAAGACTTGTCCAGTCCATATTCAAAGCCATCCCCTTAATTCCCCATCTCGCGATGAAGTTTCCCACTACTGGAGGGATCAAAGTAGTACGAGGGAACCAGGAGGATGCTAGGACCTATTACTCGAATCAGGCACAACCCGTCAAAGCCACGACTCTGAATATTGATGACTTCGATCTACGTGATAAGGCGATCTTGCAGCGGGGAATGCCTATCGAAGGATTGGTCGAAGTCCCCCTGTCACCAACTGCTCCTGCCCGCACCGTCCAGCTTGTCTCCCTCCGCCACAGTAAGAAAAGGATGAACTGACAGCTTATCTCTGCAAGAACAAGGATATCTTTGCCCGGGCTCCCGACGATATGCTGGCATAGATCCTCAAGTCATCCAGCATTCCCTCAACATAAACCCGGCTTGCAAACCTGTCATCCAAAAGATGCGAAACTTTGCCCCGAAACGGCTCTGAGCAATTAAAGAATAGGTACAGAAGCCCCTCGACACCCAGTTCATCCGGGAAGTGGAGTACCCCTCCTGGCTGGCCAACGTTGTCATGGTGAAGAAGTCTTCTGGGAAGTGGAGGATGTGTGTGGACTACACCAAACTCAACCAAGCTTGCCCAAAAGATAGCTTCCCCCTTCCCAGGATTGATCAGTTAGTCGATTCAACCGCTGGGCACCGACTCCTCAGCTTCATGGATGCATACACTAGCTACAACCAGATCCGAATTAATCCTGCAGACGAAGAGCACACATCATTCCAAACTGACAAAGGAATCTACTGTTACAAAGTGATACCCTTTGGGCTCAAAAATGCGGGAGCGACCTATCAGCGGCTCATGAACAAGGTTTTCAAAGAACTCATTGGTAAGTCTGTGGAAGTGTATGTTGATGATATGCTCGTTAAAAACATTCGTCGGGAAGATCACCTGGAAGACCTCAAAAACTGTTTCAAAATCCTCCGCCAGTACGGTATGAGGCTCAACCCCAGCAAATGGGCTTTCGGGGTTACGTCTGGGAAGTTCCTAGGATTCATGGTAACACAGCGGGGAATAGAAGCTAACCCTGTAAAGATCAAAGATCTCGAGGAAATGTCACCACCCCGCTGCCTCAAAGAAGTTCAGTGTTTGAATGAAAGAATTATAACGCTCTACCGGTTCTTGACACGGACCAAAGACAAGTATCTTCTATTGTTCAAGATTCTCAGAGGAGCCAGGACCGTAGGGTTCCAGTGGATGGACGAGTGCCAGGCCGCCTTCAAGGCTTTGAAATAATACCTGGCCTCCCCTCCGCTTCTATCAAAGCCTGCTCCCGGAGACACACTTTTTTTGTACCTTGTTGTCACACCCGCGATGCTAAGTTCCATATTGGTAAGGGATGAAGGGGGAATCCAGTACTCCATCTACTACCTCAGTTAGATCCTCTCGGATGCGGAGACTTGGTATCTAGCAACAGACAAGATAGCCCTGGCACTCGTCTTCTCAGCCAGGAAGCTACGTCCCTACTTCCAAGCCCATACAATCAAAGTGTTGACCGAGCTACCTCTCCGCGCAATCGTCCAGAAACCAGAAGTGTTTGGACGATTGGTCAAGTGGGCGGTCGAGTTAGGCGAATTCGACATCCACTTCTTGTCGCGCCCCGTCATCAGGTCACAAGTCCTGACATATTTTGTTGTTGAGAATACCCTACCAATAGAGACAGAGAGCATGCAAGTCGAACCTGATCAACGATGGACTCTATACGTCGACGGAGCGTCTGGGCTCGAAGGCGCAGGAGCAGGATTGCTTCTAATAGGCACAGAGCTTATAACTTTGGAGTATGGGCTCTGATTGAAGTTCCCCGCCAACAACAACATCGCCGAGTACGAAGCTTTAATTGTAGGACTCAGACTCGCCATCGACTGCCACGTCAAAAGATTGATAGTCTGCTCAGATTCTCAGCTCATTGTCTCCCAAGTAGAAGGGGACTACAATGTGAAAAACGAACAACTAGCCCAGTACCTCTCACTCGTAAAGTCCCTCCTGCTTAGGATACCGTAAGTTCAGATCCTTCACATCCCTAGGAAATATAATTCCAGGGCGGATGCTCTGTCAGAGCTGGCCACGTCGCCTTCTTAGTATCAGTCAAGGAGGCGCCGAGTACAAGAAATTATCTTTCCCAGTGTCCAAGGACCACGGGAGATTGCAGAGATCGACAAGCCGGAATAATCTTGGGTTAGTCCACTGGTTACCTACCTAAAGTACCAGCAGCTTCCAGAAGACCCAACAGAAGCACGACGCCTAAGGATGCAGGCGGCCACCTTTGTGTTGATCAATGGGGAATTGTACAAACGGTCCTTCTCGGGTCCATACCTAAAGTGTTTAGCAGAGAGAGACGCTGGGTATACTCTGCGTGAAGTCCATGAAGGGATATGCGGTGAGCACTTAGGTGGGAAGGCCTTGGCACAAAAAGTCCTACGTCAAGGATTCTACTGCCCATTTTGAAGAAGGAAGCGGCCGACGTTATCCAACGGTGTAATAGTTGCCAGCTGCACGCCAATGTCCCACGACAACCTCCTGTTTCCCTCTCCACGCTACAAGGAGCATGGTCGTTCACAGAGAGGGGAATAAACCTTCTTGGCCCTCTACCTCAAGCTTCGGGGCAAAGAAAATTCCTCATAATGGCCATTGACTATTTCACTAAATGGGTGGAAGCCGAGCTGCTAGCCAAGATCACCGAAGAGAATGCAAAGCAATTTGTGTGGAATAACATCGTTTGCCATTTTGGAATCCCTGCAATCGTCATCACCAACAATGATACTCAATTCACGGGAAGGTCCTTCACGAAGCTATGCGAAGATATAAAGATCTAGTTGCGACATTGGTGGGCCAAAACCCGAACAGGCAAGCGTACCTGTCGAATTGTAGTATCAAGGTCGTATTTAAACACGGGGTTGTCAAGTACTTCTACTCACGCTCTAACTATTATCCTACCGGAAGACTGGAGGGATTTGAGAATTTTTTTTTAAAGTAGAATGAACGAAAAATTGCGAGACGAAAACTTATATAAAAAAAACTAGCATTCGATCATTGATTCACCATGAAATGAAATGAGAAAATAAAAGGGCATAGTTTTAAATTTGCAAATCCAACTCGGCCGTGACGGATCCGAAAATAAGACAAAATCTCGCTAGAGCATTATGTCTCCTAACTTATAGACTCTTCGATCGAAATCTCTTTACAAACCGAAAAAGCCTAAAGTTGCATTATCGAGATGATCCGCACTATTGGATTTGACTCCAATCCGGAGGATTTACGTCGTCCTATCTCTAGGGTTGCGTTCAACTCCTTCCTTCTTTGAGTGATCTTTCACATCCACGAGCCTCTCGGCTACTCGAATATGAGATCATAAGCCTACTACCGTATACCGGAAATACGGAGTCGACACAAAAAATTATTCAAAGAAGGACCGAGTAGAATTACGCAAAAATAAAACTATGAAATAAAAATAATTCTCATTTCAAATCATGGATCCTCATGATCAAATGCTAAAAGAAGATTAGCTACGCATAGTTAAGAAAGAAAGCACGGAGAGATAAGAGAAATTCATTTCCATTGATAAATAAAAACGGAGAAGTACAAAATAATACGGAGAAAAGATTACACTATCAAAAGCAAAGACTACACTAATAAAGACTTAACAACATGTAAGCAACAAAAAAGAAAGCACTCTCTTGAACTAGAACTTCACTTGCTCTCCAAAATCCAACTCTCCAAAGCATGAGACCATGGTGCCTTTTTATAGATGAGGGGGAAGGTTCTAGAATGGAAAGAAGAAGAGGGGGCAAGGGGGGGTGGCCGGCCATGTAGGGTGGAGAAGGTGCATGCATTGCATTAAATGAGGTGGAGAGAATGAGGTGGGTTCAATGCATGGAATTTAAGGGAATGAGTTGGAAAATATAAAATAGCAAAGGGGGAATGAATAAGAAATAAAGAAAGGGAGAGAGAGATGGATTGAATGAAGAATAATAAAAACAAGAAATAAAATAGGGGGAAGGAATGGGGGGGGCGGCCAAGCATGAACAAGGGGGATTCATGCATGCAATAAATGAAAGGGAGAGAAAATATCATGATGCATGCATGGATTGAAAGGTGGCAAGAGAAATAAAGGAAAGAGAGAGGGGTGGCCGGCCATGTGGGCTTAAATGGGCTGTATAGGGGGCTCGGGTTTGAGCTTGAGGGCTGCATAGGGGGCTCGGGTTTGAGCTTGAGGGCTGCATCATGTAGGCTTTATCAATGTGGGCTGCACCTTGAACTTGGGAAGAGGCCGGCCATGCAACTTGTGGCTGCACCATGTGGGCTTTGAACCTATAAATAAAACAAAACAAGACATGGATTAGTCATAACAAAGTTGAAACAAAGTTAAAACATAACATAACACTATATAGATTTTATAACATAACAAAGTTAAAGTTAAAACAAGATTTTTAAACACAATAATATAAAAATATTACAACCTTAAAATTAAAACGTATCATAACATAACATACTATATAATAACATAACACATATAGTAAGACTATATAGAATTTTATATCAAAACTCTAATAACACTAGGAATTAAAATATTGTAAAGAAACATTAAAACATGAAATAACAAACATAAAATATAAATAAAATTAGGCATTTTGAAAACTAAATTACCCCCAAAAAGGATGACTAAAACTAGTCATCAAATTCCCCCATGCTTAGACATTTGCTTGCCCTCAAGCAAATAAAGATGAAAACTAGGGAAGGAAATAGAAAATAAACAAAGCTAATTTAGGTTTCATAATTAAGAAAAGCAAAACATGAAAAATTAAACTATCCTAATCCCTATGTTAACAACTAGTGGGGCGAGAAGTGCACAGTAGAAAACTTGAAAGTGGAGACCTAAAAATATCATTAGAACATAAGAAAAGTCTACACATTTCTAAATCTTAAAAACAAGGCATCCAGAATAAATGAAAATAAGGATAACAAAAAGTAGAGGTTCTAAATAAACGGCGCATTAACAAACTACTAGGTTGCTAGATAAACATTAACCCTAAGACACTCCAAGATAACCTCCAAAGAAATCCATCAATGATGGTGGCCATAGGCTTGTACGTTCACACTTTCTCCACTACGCGAAATTAAGTTCTAAGATCATTAGGACTTCTACTAGGCATTAAAACTTGGCTTAGGTAAATGATTAGGAAGTGGAATCAAAGATAAACATGAAAGTTTTAGGCACTAAACCAAGGTGAGCTCAAAAATAAATAATAGCATAAAAGAGATGAGAAATAACAAGTATGTCGTTTCTCCAATATGAAACTACAACAACAAGGCCATGATAAATTTTTCTCTTTTATAAACTTGGCCAAACATAAACTTTTTGCATTCATTGTTTTTTTGATTTTGTAATGATATATATTTTTTTCTCAATTTTTTTCTTTTGAATAACATTTGATAAGAAAGCTCCAAAAATAAGCTTGAGAATTTCCTATTCATTTCAAAGATAATACCCTTCCCACAAAAATAATTTTTAAGCTCAATTTTATAGTGCAAAAATAGGAAAGATATTTGGCTTTGGTGAATATAATGAAATGAAAGGTGGAGCTAAAACAAGGAAAAAAGGAAAAGGCCCAAAATTGTTTTGCAAGGGTTTTGTTTTTGGTGGGCAAGAAAAGCTCAAACTATTCAAATGGTGGCCTAAATCATTTCTAAAGAACGTAAAAACGGCGCAAATGCTTCGAGAGTAGCTTGGTACAAGTTCTAGACACCAAGAAAGACTACCTCGCAAATGAAAAAGAGCTAATGATACCTAGCAACCATTCGTAAGCAACTAACCGAATAAAAAGACATAACTACAAATTGCTAACTTAAAACGTAACAATCGGATGCCTATATTTAAGAAAAAGAAACTAGTAAACTAAGCTATGTTAAACTGATAAATTTAGAAAACCAATTCAAAGAAATCTAAATAAAACTAAGGAACCGCACGGGCCTACACATCACTAGAAGAAACATAAAAATAAAGATAGAAAATAATTTTAGGTTTTGTTTTTCAAATAGATTTTAGCACAATTTTTTTGATTTTTGTTTTTTCTAATTTTTTGGGTTTTATATTTTATTATTTTTTTTTGGATTTTAGATTTTGATAACATAAAATACTATACTAATATAAAACAGAATTTTTTTTTTTGAAAGAACAAAAAGAAAAGACCAAAAGAAACTAGACCCCCCCATGCTTAAATCCTTCATTGCCCTCAATGAAGAAAACATAAAGAAAAAGAGAAGGGGACTGAGGATAAGAGAAAAAGAAAAATGCAGGAAAAGTAAATAATTAAGAACAGGACTTCCCCGGGTTCATGAGATGAAGGCGGATGTCGCTCCCCCATGCTTGCTTTTTAGAGTATTTGATCGTCAGCAGGTATGACTTGATCCATCTGGTATCAGCAACGGCGGAGCGGCGACCACGAACATGGACTTGATTGGCCTCCGGTAGGAAGAGCAAAATAAAAGCAAAAAATAGATAGAGTCCATGGGCAGATGCCCGATAATGGTTTTTATTACAATCATTTAAAGTCCGAATAAAAGTGTTTCAGAATAATAATAATAAGTCCAAAACGAAAATGTCCATCAGAAAATAAGAGAACTAAGAATCAAAAAGAAGATTCTCCTTGGCAGGAGTCACAGAATCATTAGAGAAATAGAGTTTAAGTCTATGACCATTAACTTTAAAGTCCCCCTTATCGGGGTGTGAATGTAGCACAGTGCCGTAAGGAAAAACATCCTTGACCGTGAACGATCCAGACCATCTAGATTTAAGCTTTCCCGGGAAGAGTCGTAAACGCGAATTAAAAAGAAGAACTTGATCGCCTGGTTTAAAAGTTTTAGGGTGGCGGAGGTTCTTATCGTGATACAATTTCGTGCGTTCTTTATAAAGTTTATTATTTTCATATGCGTACGCTCGCCACTCGTCAAGCTCATTTAGTTGGTTTTTTCTATGCTCGCCGACCGAGTGCGGATCGAAATTAAAAAACTTTAACGCCCAGTACGCACGGTGTTCTACTTCTACCGGAAGATGACACGATTTTCCATAGACTAATCGGAAAGGAGTACAACCGATGGCGGTCTTGTACGCTGTCCGATAGGCCCACAGAGCATCGTCCAATTTTAAAGACCAATCCTTACGAGAAGTAGAAACGTTTTTTTCCAAAATTCGTTTAAGTTCGCGATTGACTACCTCGACCTGACCGTTAGTTTGGGGGTGATAAGCGGTGGATAATTTATGCGTAACGCCATATTTGGCTAAAGCCTTAGTGAGTTGAGCGTTGCAAAAATGACTTCCCCTATCACTAACGATCGCTCGAGGAAAGCCAAAGCGAGAAAATAATTTTTTTAAAAAATTGACAATAACGCGAGCATCATTATTTGGTAGAGCTTGGGCCTCTGCCCACCTAGAAACATAATCGACTGCGACTAGAATATATTTATTTCCTAAGCTGGAGGGAAATGGGCCGACAAAGTCTATGCCCCATAGATCAAAAACTTCGCATTCGAGAAAGTAGTTTTGTTCCATTTCATTTTTATTTGAGAGATTTCCAGTCCGCTGGCATCGATCGCACCCGCCCACAAAGATTTGTGCATCTTTAAAGATGCTTGGCCAATAGAAGCCAGCACTAAGCACTTTGTGTGCGGTGCGGTTAGCTTGATAGTGCCCGCCAGTCGGACCTTCATGAACATGTTTTAAAATTTGGTGACCCTCTTCCCGTGAGACACATCTCCTTACCACCTGGTCCGCACAAATGCGAAATAGAAATGGGTCTTCCCAAAAATAATACTTCAACTCCGAAAAGAATTTCTTCTTTTGGTGAGTGGAGTATTCTTTTGGAAGGACCCGGGCCACAAGATAATTGGCCAGATCGGCAAACCAGGGGGTAGGAGATGAAGAAATAGTAAAAAGACGCTCATCCGGAAAAGAATCATTAATAAAAGTTTCATTTAAAAGATCTAGATTGGGATTTTCAAGACGAGAGAGATGATCAGCTGCTAAGTTTTCCGCTCCTTTCTTATCCCGAATCTCCAAGTCGAATTCTTGAAGTAAGAGGATCCAACGGATAAGACGCGGCTTGACATCCGGTTTAGAAAGGAGGTACTTCAGAGCGGAATGATCCGTGAAAACAATAACCTTAGAAAGAGTAACATACGGTCGGAATTTATCAAAAGCAAAAATAACCGCTAAGAGCTCTTTCTCCGTTGTGGTGTAGTTTTCTTGCGCAGAAGTGAGAGTTTTACTAGCGTAGAAAATCGGATGAAAGTTCTTAGCGATTCGTTGACCTAAAACCGCACCTACCACATGATTACTCGCATCACACATGATTTCGAAAGGTAAATCCCAAACTGGGGCGATCAAAATAGGAGCATTTATAAGTTTAGATTTAATTAATTCAAATGCCGCGAGACATGATTCATCAAAAACGAAAGGAGTGTCTTTTTCGAGAAGGTGGGTGAGAGGCTTAGTATTTTTTGAAAAGTTTTTAATGAATCGTCGATAAAAACACGCATGCCCTAAAAAACTTCTAATCGCTTTAATATTTGTGGGCGGCGGTAACTTTTCAATTACTTCAATTTTTGCCTTGTCCACTTCAATTCCCCTAGCGGAAATGTTGTGGCCAAGGACTAAGCCTTCACGTACCATAAAGTGGCACTTCTCCCAATTTAAAACTAGATTCGTTTCTTCGCAGCGTTGTAAAACTTTTTCCAAATTTTCTAAACATAAATTAAAGGAGTCGCCAAAAACAGAAAAATCGTCCATAAAGATTTCCATAATATTCTCTACATATTTATCAAAAATAGCAAGCATACACCGTTGAAAGGTGGCGGGTGCGTTGCATAATCTGAAAGGCATTTTACGATAAGCAAAAGTTCCGAAGGGGCAGGTGAATGTCGTCTTCTCTTGGTCCTCGGGTGCGATAGGGATTTGAAAGTATCCCGAGAGACCGTCGAGGAAGCAATAAAAATTGTGCCCGGACAACCGTTCTAGAATTTGATCGATAAAGGGGAGGGGGAAGTGATCTTTTCGAGTGGCATCGTTTAGCTTACGGTAATCGATGCACATCCTCCATCCCGTTATCGTCCTAGTTGGAATTAAGTCGTTATTTTCATTTGGTACTACCGTAATCCCTCCCTTCTTAGGAACAACCTGTACCGGACTCACCCACTGACTATCGGAAATCGGATAAATTATCCCCGCATCTAATAACTTAAGCACCTCTTCCTTCACAACCTCTTTCATATTTGGATTAAGACGACGTTGTGGTTGAACTACACCCTTAGGATTATTGTCAAAAAATATTTTGTGTGTGCAGAAGGAGGGGCTTATGCCAGGAATATCACAAATTTGCCACGCTATAGCTCGGCGATGCTTTTGTAGTACTTCGATCAACTGATCGTTTTCGGATTGAGATAAATAGGCCGAGATTATAACGGGCAACCTAGAATTTTTTTCAAGAAAGGCATATTTTAGATGATCAGGGAGTGGTTTTAAATCAAGATGGGGTGGCTCATTATAAGAGTTTTTCAAATTCTTTTCTTTGTCAAAAATAAGACGTTCATACTTGCTTCTACCAAAGACAAAATCATTTTCAAAATTTGTTTTTGCGGACATAACCGTGTTTTCAAAATCATGTGAAGAATTTTCAGAAAAAGAAGAGGAAAATTCATTTGAAGAGATGTTGGAAAGGGAAAGGGAAGAAGCTTCATTTAAAACATCAATAAAAAAGCATGAGTCATCATTTTGTAAGGAATTTTTCATTGATTGATTAATTGAAAATGTGACCTCATCATCTCCCACACGCAAAAACAATTTTCCGTTACTAACGTCTATAACCGCTCGAGAGGTGGCTAGAAATGGTCGTCCAAGGATAAGAGGAACCTCGACGTCCTCTTCAATATCAAGAATGACAAAATCCACCGGGAAGATGAATTTGTCGACCTTTACTAGCACGTCCTCAACGATACCTAGTGGATACTTGATAGACCTATCGGCTAACTGGATACTCATTCTTGTAGGGCTAAGAGTGCCCAAACCTAGCTTTTTAAATAAAGAAAAAGGCATCAAGTTGATGCTCGCTCCTAGATCCGCTAACGCGTGTTTAACGAAAAGATCACCAAAGACGCAAGGAATGGAAAAACTACCCGGATCGTTTATCTTTTTAGGAAGAGTAGAGTTTTTAACGACCGCCGAGCATTCTTCATTTAACGTTACATGCGATAAATTTTCTAATTTCGTTTTGTTCGTTAATAAATCTTTGAGATATTTGGCGTACTTAGGCATTTGACTAATCACTTCATGAAATGGTAAATTAATATGAATTTGTTTGAACATTTCAAGAAAGCGTTGGTATTGATCATCTAGTTTTTCTTTCCTAAGTCGGGCCGGATAAGGGGGTGACGGAAATTCCTTTATGATAAGCGGAGCATCATTTTGAACGTCATCATGAGAAAAAATAAAAATATCTTTTTCTTTATCTAAAGTAGATTTTTCATTTTCAAAATTTGTTTTATCATTTTCCGTAGGGGTAATTGCTTCCACAACAGGAGGGACAATCACCTTTGGCTCTTCCCTTGTGGTGGGCTCGTTAACAACTTTACCGCTCCGAAGGGAAATTGCATTTGCGTGTTCCCTTGAGTTAGGCTCAGTGTTCGAGGGAAGAGTTCCAGGTGGTCTCTCGGAAAAGGCCTTAGCGAGTTGGCCGACTTGATTTTCTAAGTTTTTCATTGATCCTGTTAAACTTCTAATAGTGGCATCGTTCGAGCTTATATATTTAGCGAGGATCTCTTCCAAAGGGGAAGGTTTTTGAAAATTTTGTTGCGGAGGTGGTGGTGGTGTAAAATCGTGCGGTGGGCGTATGGCGTTAGCGTTATTACTCCACGAGAAATTTGGATGGTTACGCCATCCGGGGTGATAAGAATTAGAAGAAGAAGAAAAACCAGGCGGAGAAGAAAAATTCGGAAAAGCAGAAAAATTGTTTGCAGAATTATTTTGAGCAGGCCTGGGTATGTTCCCCAGATAATCCACCTGCTCGGCAGCAATAACATTCACATTTTCATATACCTTAGCGGCGGAGGAAGCAGTCATCTCCGAAATCTTCTTGCTTAACATTTCCACTTGTAGCGCCAGTTGCGAAACCGAATCCACTTCATAGATACCTGCAGGTTTAGATGGGCGAGACCTGGACGAATTCCACTGATAAGTGTTCATCGCCATGTCCTCGATAAGCTCAAGAGCGGCTTCCGGAGTTTTGCGGTCTAAAGAACCAGCGGAAGCGGCATCTATCATTTGCTTTGTTTCTTGATTTAGCCCATTGTAAAATGTCTGAACCTGTAACCATACAGGCAGAGCATGATGAGGGCATCTTCTCAAAAGTTCTTTGAACCTCTCCCAAGTGTCATAGAGGGTCTCAGAAGCAATTTGAGAATAATAGGTGATATCATTTCTTAACTTAGCAGTTTTGGCGGGAGGGAAATATCTAGCAAGAAATTTTTCAGTTAAAATGTTCCAAGTAGTGATTGAGCCTCTTGGAAGAGAACTCAACCACTGTTTGGCCTTAGTTCTTAAGGAGAAGGGGAAGAGTCTTAGCCTTATAGCATCATCTGAGACACCATTAATTTTAAAGGTGTCACAGATTTAAGGAAAATTTGCAATATGCAAGTTCGGATCTTCATCTTGTAATCCGTCGAACTGTACATATTGCTGCACCATTTGTATGATGCTAGGCTTAAGCTCGAAGTTATTGTTCGCAATTGCAGGTCGAACAATACTTGTTTCAGTCCCCTCCAGGTTGGGTCGAGCATAATCGGACATAGTCCTTTGCTGAGCCATTCCTGGGTTGGGATCTCCCATATCAGAATAATTACAATCCCCGAAGGAATCCTCAACCGCTGTTTGAGAAGTGGAAGCCCCGAATCGTAGTTGTCTCCGAAAGGAGCGTTCGATTTCTGGGTCCAAATCAACAAGTAGCGACGGATTCGCTCGGGTCATGCACTAATAAAGAAAACGAGGGAAGATGAGAACGAAAGCTTGGAAAAGAAAGAAAAAAGGAAAAGAAAGGAAAAAAATTTTTTTAGTTTTGTTTTTTTGAAATTTTTTTTTTTTTTTTAGACGGCTTGGCTCTCGAACTTCCCGAGGACTACCCGGTGAAGGGTTCGCCCGGTACTAGGTAAAATGGTGGCGCTTAAAGCCCCTTACCCTTTTCGAGAGATTTTAGGTGGGGTAGAAATTAAAATGAGGTGGGTTGATTATAAATATTTAAATATATAAATATAAATTTTTTTTTTTGATTTTTGGAGAAGTAATAGCGTAAGCGTTTTCAAAATATTGACGAAGAAAAGTCCCCGGCAACGGCGCCAAAAACTTGGTGGGCCAAAACCCGAACAGGCAAGCGTACCTGTCGAATTGTAGTATCAAGGTCGTATTTAAACACGGGGTTGTTAAGTACTTCTACTCACGCTCTAACTATTATCCTACCGGAAGACTGGAGGGATTTGAGATTTTTTTTAAAGTAGAATGAACGAAAAATTGCGAGACGAAAACTTATATAAAAAAAACTAGCATTCGATCATTGATTCACCATGAAATGAAATGAGAAAATAAAAGGGCATAGTTTTAAATTTGCAAATCCAACTCGGTCGTGACGGATCCGAAAATAAGACAAAATCTCGCTAGAGCATTAGGTCTCCTAACTTATAGACTCTTCGATCGAAATCTCTTTACAAACCGAAAAAGCCTAAAGTTGCATTATCGAGATGATCCGCACTATTGGATTTGACTCCAATCCGGAGGATTTACGTCGTCCTATCTCTAGGGTTGCGTTCAACTCCTTCCTTCTTTGAGTGATCTTTCACATCCACGAGCCTCTCGGCTACTCGAATATGAGATCATAAGCCTACTACCGTATACCGGAAATACGGAGTCGACACAAAAAATTATTCAAAGAAGGACCGAGTAGAATTACGCAAAAATAAAACTATGAAATAAAAATAATTCTCATTTCAAATCATGGATCCTCATGATCAAATGCTAAAAGAAGATTAGCTACGCATAGTTAAGAAAGAAAGCACGGAGAGATAAGAGAAATTCATTTCCATTGATAAATAAAAACGGAGAATTACAAAATAATACGGAGAAAAGATTACACTATCAAAAGCAAAGATTACACTAATAAAGACTTAACAACATGTAAGCAACAAAAAAGAAAGCACTCTCTTGAACTAGAACTTCACTTGCTCTCCAAAATCCAACTCTCCAAAGCATGAGACCATGGTGCCTTTTTATAGATGAGGGGAAGGTTCTAGAATGGAAAGAAGAAGAGGGGGCAAGGGGGGGTGGCCGGCCATGTAGGGTGGAGAAGGTGCATGCATTGCATTAAATGAGGTGGAGAGAATGAGGTGGGTTCAATGCATGGAATTTAAGGGAATGAGTTGGAAAATATAAAATAGCAAAGGGGGAATGAATAAGAAATAAAGAAAGGGAGAGAGAGATGGATTGAATGAAGAATAATAAAAACAAGAAATAAAATAGGGGGAAGGAATGGGGGGGCCGGCCAAGCATGAACAAGGGGGATTCATGCATGCAATAAATGAAAGGGAGAGAAAATATCATGATGCATGCATGGATTGAAAGGTGGCAAGAGAAATAAAGGAAAGAGAGAGGGGTGGCCGGCCATGTGGGCTTAAATGGGCTGTATAGGGGGCTCGGGTTTGAGCTTGAGGGCTGCATAGGGGGCTCGGGTTTGAGCTTGAGGGCTGCATCATGTAGGCTTTATCAATGTGGGCTGCACCTTGAACTTGGGAAGAGGCCGGCCATGCAACTTGTGGCTGCACCATGTGGGCTTTGAACCTATAAATAAAACAAAACAAGACATGGATTAGTCATAACAAAGTTGAAACAAAGTTAAAACATAACATAACACTATATAGATTTTATAACATAACAAAGTTAAAGTTAAAACAAGATTTTTAAACACAATAATATAAAAATATTACAACCTTAAAATTAAAACGTATCATAACATAACATACTATATAATAACATAACACATATAGTAAGACTATATAGAATTTTATATCAAAACTCTAATAACACTAGGAATTAAAATATTGTAAAGAAATATTAAAACATGAAATAACAAACATAAAATATAAATAAAATTAGGCATTTTGAAAACTAAATTACCCCCAAAAAGGATGACTAAAACTAGTCATCAGACATACGGCTGTGTCGCATCCGCAAACTATTGGGCAGATCGAGGTGACCAACCGTACCATCTTAAAAGGGTTGAAGACGTGAATTCAAGATGTTGGGGGAAGTGGGTCGATGTACTCCCCAATGTGTTATATGCATACCAAACAACCGAGAGAACTCTCACTGGAGAAACGCCGCACAATCTCTGCTACGGCACCAAAGCCATCATGCCAGTCGACATCGGCGTTCCAAGCCCCCGGGTTTCCAACTTAAACCTCGAGAAGAATGATGAAGCACTCGGGGACAACTTCGATTTGATCCCTGAAGTCCGTGAGGAGGCGGCCCTCCGCACTGCGGCCTACCAATAACGGACTGCTCGATACTACAATCGCAAGATGAGACCCTGACTGATCAACGTCGGGGACTTGCTCCTCCACAACGTAGAGGCCGCTGGCAAAGGGACGCAAGGAGACAAGCTCTCTCCTACATAGGAAGGTCCCTTCGTCATCACAATAATGGTGAAACCAGGAACATACAAGTTACGGACCGACAAAGGAAAGACTCTTCCCCGCACTTGGAACGCACAGAACCTGCGCCGATTTATCAATAATTTACTGCTTTATGTTTTTTGAATTGTGTGACACATTCTTTAACAAAAAAGACTCTATGATGTGGGTAAGCCGTGAACCTGGCCTCGCGCAAATTATCTTTATTCAAATATTGCATTATGTTGATGCAAATCTTGTCTATTCAAACAGGGAAGATGACGCACTCATAACTCACCGTGGGGGCCTGCCCCCCCCCCCCCCCCCCCCCGCACGACAAAGCCACGGACTAGAGCCGTGCAAACTAAGCCGCGAGCCAGACTTGTGCAAACTCCCTGTGGAGGCCTGCCCCCTCACGACAAAGCCGCGGACTAGAGCCGTGCAAACTAAGCCGCGAGCCAGACTCATGCAAACTCCCCGTGGGGGCCTGCCCCCTCACGACAAAGCCGCGGACTAGAGTCGTGCAAACTAAGCCGCAAGCCAGACTCGTGCAAACTCCCCATGGGGGGCGGCCCCCTCATGGCAAAGCCGCGATTACAACCCGCACAAACTAAGCCGCGAGCCACACTCGTTTAAACTCCCTGTGGGGGCCTGCCGCCCTCACGACAAAGCCGCGATTACAACCCGCGCAAACTAAGCCGTGAGCTAGACTCGTACAAACTCCCCGTGGGGGCCTGCCCCACTCTCGGCAAAGACGCGATTACAACTCGTGCAAACTAAGCCACGGGCTAGTACCGCGTAAACTAAGCCGCAGGCTAGAATCGCGCAAACAAAGCTGCGGGCTAGAACCGTGTAAACCAAGCCGCGGGCTAGAACCGTGCAAACAAAGCCGCGAGCTAGAACCGTGCAAATTAAGCTACAGGATGGAACTGCGCAAATGAAGTCGCAAATATACTTCACATGAAATACTTCACCCGCACTCTCCTACGAACCAAACAGTACTCAAAGAAGACAAAGAAAAAAAAACAAAACAACTAAGTGACATAAAAAAATAATGATGTCATACAGATCAACGCACAAGAGCGTCCACTACAACTGCAAAGCAAAAACAACACATGACACAAATAGCTGGAGAAAGATTACAGAAAAATACAAGAGGCCGCTACTCATCAACAACGTCGACATCAGAGCGCTCATCCTCAGAAACATCATCAAAGCTAAAGCTAGAGATGTCTCATCCTTGGTGACGACTGACAAATAGGAAGGCCTTCGCCACTCCACGCCTGAGGGCTAACTTACGGGCATCTTTCACTTGAGGCTCCACCTCCATGGACCAGATCTCGTCATGCACCTCCTCCGCAAGTAGGCTACGTTCTCGCATGTAGTCCAACGACTGCAAGTACTCCGAAAGTCCAGCGGCCTTCAACTCCGACACACGACTCTTAGAAGATAGCATCTCCACTTGGGCCCTCGCCGCCCGAAGCCGAGTCTCTAAACCGGTGCCTTCCTCTTGGGAATGATTCAACATCTGGGTGGTCCTCTCCACCAGTGCTTTCTCAAACGCCAATGCAGCGCGTGCATCCTCCAACTCGGACTTCAGCCCGGACCCCATCCAACGGAATCGTGAAATGTCACGGGCATGCTCCTCCCTCGAGGAGGTAAGCAAGCTCGTCGTCGATCTAAGCTTCTCCTCAAGGGCCAAATACTCGTCCTTCAAGCTCACATAGTGGTCATTCCAAGTAACGATAGTCTGGCCCTGAGTCTCAACCTGCACAAAGGAAAAATGAAAATTAGCGTCACATGATGAAAAGTGAAACTTTCACGCAAACAAAAATACTTAGCACGCCGTCGTCGGCTACCACCTCCACAGAAGGAAACCTGAGGGCCGGACGCTCAAGTACCTGAACCTCAGGGGTGGTATCATCTCGGGCAACAGTTAGAAGAAGCTGCACTGGTTTTTCTCTAACGACTGCCACCGGAGGGTGCCTCAATACTCTATGAAGAATCAGATGAAATGCCGCAGTGCAGCAAGCCCTTCTCCTCCACAAATGATAAAATGCTGAACAAGCGATTGACCAGCTCACGGGGCTCAAAAAACCCCAGCACCAGGGAAAATTCCCGTTGTTTCCCCTTCTAGCGGCGACAACGATCAAGGAGCGAACTTTACACCTCCAGTAAGCCCAAAGGGTTCCTGATATAGCCAAAAAGAGTGTTGTTGTGACGATGATCTATCCGAGCCTGAAAATCGAGCCAACTCTTATTATTGTGAATCTCCACGCGCTCCCCCCATTGAAGCGGACATCACACAACTTTTGAAAGCACTCAAAAGAAAGTCTCATGTCATGCTCGCGGAAGAAAACAACCATGCCCATAGAGCGCATTACTCCCGACGAGGTGAACGGGGAGATCGACACCCCGTAGAATTTCAAGATCTCGGTCATTTCCTCACAAGGCGGGAATCGGAAGACAGACATTAAAGTGCTCTCACAAACTGTCAGCCAGCCTTGGGGGGGGGGGGGGGGGGGCGGGGGTGATTCTGCACTCTCTCCTTGACATGCGGAATTCTCACTTCTAAAGCAGCAGATAGCTCAAACTTGTTCCTCCAAATGACAATTTGATCCTCGATAAGAGAAGAGCGCAGACGCAGTGTTCTCGCGGTACGCTTCTAGCCCTGTCACCAGAAAAGAAAGATCAGATACAGTATGAAAATCACATCTCGCAATGGTAGCCTCCCTTGAAGCAAGCCAAGGGGCGCCTCCGATCATGCGCATGCACAAAAGCATAATACATACGGGCCCCGCAAAACATAGTACGCCCACACAAGCACATTAAAGCACACACAATTTGGTGCGCACGCGCAGTCACGCACGCGCAGTCGCGCACACGCAGCCCGATACACGCGCATAAGCACGCAGACAGGCACGCACACTGCAAAGACGCACGCGCGCAGCAGTGCACGCGTAGGTGCATGCTGTGCGCACGCGCGAACGGTGCGCTCTGTGCGCGCGCAAACTATGCGCGCGCGCAAACAGCGCGCTCACGCTGTTCGCGCCCTGTTTACGAATTGTGCGCGAACTACGCAGTTCGAGCGTGCTGCATGCGCACTGCACATTGCGCACACTATGCGCGTGCAGTGCTCACACTACTGCCGGCTAGGTCATAACCTAAGGTCTTTGAGCTCTTATCATTCCCTATGCACAAAGTTTTTGGTGTACTAAACGTGATCTGTTTTTTATCTATCAGGTTCCTATTTTGTTCAAGTTCTGACATTTCTACTATTGTTTGTTCAGTACTATCAATCTTAAAAGGTTTATTAGTAGCGATAAGTTTTGGTGCGTGAAACGCACAGAAGTTCTGTACGTCTTTAAATAGGTGGGCCCATCAGGTTTTTCCGCTTTTCAATTTTTCGTAGATTTCCGCCAACAGTCGGAGCGAAGCTTCAGCTTTCTGAGCACCTTCAGCTACCTGGCCTTCTTCCTCTCCAGGTCCAATATCGAACTACTATAAACTCCATTGTCCAGCTGGAGATTTAGGTTTGGTGCTAATGCTCAGTTTTCTTGGTTCTACCATTGTTCTTCCCCGCCATTCCCGACTTCATAAACCCTAGCTTAAGTTGCCACCATTGTCATGCTGGGAGATCTTCTTCCCCGCCATTGCCGACTTCAGAAAGTGTAGGGCTACCCCGCCTCTCTCAGTTGCTAAGCTTCTTCGGCTTCAAACAACTCAAGTTTGTCATTTCAGACCTATACCTGAATTTGTGTTATGAAATGCAGATACTATCTAAAGTCTACATTTAAACATGGCCACTTCAAACCCGCGAGATACTGAACCTCAATCAGTAAGTATTAACTGTATTAATTTATGATTGTTTTTTTAACTAATTTTAGGACTGGATTTTTCCAGACAGTAAGTATTAAATGTACTTTTTTTGACTTGTTTTTTGTACTAAATTTTGGACTTGATTTTTTCATATATTTTTCTAACTGTATGAATTTACTGTTTTTTAGACTGGATTTTTTGGTGAACTTTTCCAGCTGTACTAATTAACTTAATTTTCAAATATATTGCTTGTCTTTACTATAACTTGGTTTGTTTCCTTTTTTGATATGATTTTTTCCCTTTCTACTTGTTGGTGAAGAAAGAACCTATTGTGTTTCCCATTGTCCACTCTGATGAGTAAGCGTACAAATTGTACTGTGACTCTGCGCACAGAACAGGATTTAGTGTTCGTAAGCAACACTTAACGCACTGGACCCATACCCGCATAATAAAACTACGGGAGTATTCCTGATCAAAAGCAGGGCTCAAGAATATGAAAAAATCCCCAATGAAGTATCATAAATCAGATATACGCACTGGGTGTCTTGCTTCCATTACATTCAGAGCTGATGAAGAAGGCAAAAATTGGACAGTGTCCAGATTTGTAGAGGAGCATAACCATCCGCTAGCTACCGAGAAAGATAGTCATTTACTGAGATCTAGACGCAATGTTTCTGAAATGCAGGGGAGCATTTTGAAAAATATGATGGCTGCTGGAATTGGAGCTGTTGACTCAAACAACTTCATATCAAATGAAATTGGTGGGGTTGAAAATGTAGGGTTCTCAAAGACCGACGCGTTCAACTATGTACAACGAGAAAGAAGAGCTCTGATAGAGAGTGGAGACGCCTCAAGCTTGCTTCAGTTATTTCAAAAAAAACATTTGGTAGACAATATGCTCTCTTATGAGGTTCGTACAGATGAGTTGAACAGATTGACAAGCTTCTTATGGGTGGATGGGCACAACAAGATAGATTACGATTGTTTTGGAGATGTTCTTATTTTTGACACTACGTATAGACTTAATAAGTACAATTTAGCTTGCGCACCATTCATTGCCGTGAATCATCACTGGCAGAATGTTTTTCTCGGTGGGGCATTTATCGTCGAGTAGACAATCGAATCATTTTGTTGGGTGTTTGAGATGTTTCTTTCATATGTGGGTGGTAAGCAACCAATTACTATCTTCACGGACCAGGATCAAGCAATGACAGTTGCTATTGAGCGAGTATTGACCACAACTCGCCATCGGTTGTGTCAGTGGCACATTTGCAAGAAGGCCCCATCAAAAGTCCCAACATTCAACAATGATAGAAGTGTTCGCAATTGTTTCTATCACTATATGAGCAAGTGCGATAGCGAGGAAGAGTTCAATAGGTATTGACACGAAATGATTACGAAAGGAGGTCTATATAACAACAGATGGCTGAGAGATCTTTATAATATTAGGAGAAGGTGGTCCACAGCATTCAATAAAGATGTGTTGGACCTCGGCATATTGTCAACCCAAAGAAGTGAGTCCGCCAATAATTGCCTTCATGGTTGTTCAAAGACAAGCAGTTCGCTAGTTGAGTGTTTTTTGGGAATGGAAAAACTTATTGCATTGTGGCGTCGTAATGAGCGGGATGAAGATTTTAGGTGCTCGAACAGTGCTGTGAGCTTAAGATACAAAATGTGTGTCCTACTAAAGCACATATCAAAGCAGTACACCAGAAAAATGTATGTAACTTTTGAGAAAACTTTCATAGAAGCACTCCTAGGAGTGAATGTGGTGGATGAGAACAGATATGACGATCAGAACATCTTATATATCACAACCCAAAACGATTCTGTCGATGCAGAGAAAAGATGGTATGTAAATTATAATTCTGCAACCAGTACTGCATAGTGTTCCTGTTGTGGTTTTGAGACAAAAAGTATCTTATGCCAACATATCTTAAGGATATATAACCTAAGGAACGCTAGGAAGATTCCAAGTCTTTATGTTCTTAAAAGATTTACTTTAAATGCCAGAAAGGGCATCTACCTACCCGACACACCTTCTCTGATATATCATGAATCAAACCTGATATTTAGAAACCATCTAATGAGATTCAGCTATGATTTGGCACGACAAGTTGAAAATTCTAAAATTGCAAAGGAGCATGTTGTAAGTGCAATGAATGCCCTGACAGTAAAGGTTGGTAACTTGGTTGTTAACGATAGCCATTGTGCGAAAGGCTATGTCTGTGAAAGTAAGAAGACGAATATAGACGTGAATGACCCTCCGATAAAGCGACCAAAAGGAGCTCCAAGTGCACGTATGAAAGGCCATTGGGAGCGAGCGAACCGAAAACAAAAACCTCGTAATTTATTTAATTTTTATTTGGTAATATATGCATTACTCCTTATATTAGAAATCGAAGTTCTAATTTTGGTTTTAATATTTTTCAGGTTGTAAAGCGGGATCTAAGGGAAAAGAGATCAATGTTGATGACACACTAAACACAAAAGAGTTCGACTTCTTTGGAAGCCAGTCTATAGAGCAGCAAGCTTCTCCTCCCCACACGCCAACATTTGATAATTCAACTAATGACTACTTCGTTAACCTATCTTTCAATTTTTCTAGCGTTCTGGATGTATTCAAGCCCATTTGACAGCAAATATTTAACCAAAGGCTACATTAGTCTCCAAGCATCACTATGTAACTCATTGTTTGTAATGTTATTGCATAAGCATCACAAACAGTACTCACAATAGTATATGCATGATATTGTACTAGCTTCACCTATCTTTTATTTGTTTGACGATATGAATTAGAGAGTGATTCATGTGCAAATCCTTAGCAGATTTGAATCTTCATCATTCTTGAGCAAAGAACCAGAGATATTGGACATTAGGAAGTAGATCGAAAAGAAAAGGTTGCTAATGTAAAACAACAACTGAAATTCTTAGCTTTTAATCAAGGTAGCAGCAAATCATCATGCAGATTTGATAAAAAATAGTAAACAAAAAAAACAATACCTAAAATACTCTCCAAACATAATATACTGCAACATAAATAATGATCAAAGCATATTTAAGAGATTAAAACCCAAATTAAATTATTCCGTTGTGCTATTAACTTTAACCAAAGTCTAAAGTTCTCCCCAAACATGATATGCTGCAACATAAACAATACTCCAAAAACGTATGAATGATTCATGCTAGCAGTAGATATACTGCTAGCATGATTTACTTGTTCACCTCCTGCCTCGGAACATTGGCCAATATTAATTCATGAAAAACACGAAAAAACTGACTGCAATTTCGGCACGAAAACGTGGCATGGAAGCTTGTCAATCCTTGTTTTTTTCCCATGCTATCTCACTCATGGACAGAGCAGCTTCCATAAATTTTAGGACAAACACCCCGCAGTCAATCCCGTTCCTTTGCTTGGGGATTCCTTCCACTAGTTCGATCTTCCAGTCCAACATATTCGGTGGCAATGCACTCCCAGCGTCTTCGATGAAGGATCCTACCTATTCCAAGGAAACGTAATGGAATTACTTTTTTGATTAATGATTAGCAAAATATTTAAGCGGTTCTAAAAACTGAATATACCAATGCGAAAAGGGAAGATCTATGTCTCGAATGTGGCAAAGAGTCATAAAAATCCCATCTACAACGCTTCATGTTGCATACAAGAAGACACCAGTGACTAGGTGTGTGTACTGACAAGAGTAGTATGTCCTCCTTGCTTATATTCTCTGCGTTAATGTGGCTTATAAGTCTTTCGCTGTTCGAACACTTACTATTCTTGTAGAACTGCATAGCATTGTAGTATGAGTGGTTTTAAAAATAGAATATATGTACATTAAGAAACTACTGTTTGATCGGGAAATATATAAGAAACTTTTGAATTGTATAACCGTTTACTTACAGCATGATCGGGAGATATGTATAAGAAACATTTGAAGTGTCTGGGAGACCTCTTCCTTTGGGCACTTAAAACTAAAGCGTAGGCATTTAAATGTACGTCTGACAACCAACCATTTCCTAGTAGGTCGTCAACTAATGCCCTGCTCATTACTACATTTCCGCAGTGGAATATTGTTTGATCCCTGCGAGAATGTAAATAAATTACTCGCTTTAACATAACCAAAAAAAAAATAACTGAAGCAATCAAACTCATACCTTTTTGTAAATTGGCTCATAACAGAATCTATAATTTCGCGCTGGCGAGGGGTTATTAAAGCTCTGTCAGGGAATTGCTCTGCTTCTTTTTATCTTCTCACTCTTCGTCGGCGTACCATGTTCCTTTTTTTCCTATCACCACTCTGCTTAATATCACGTATCATACTACTAGGACTCAATGTTGGTGTGGGATCAACAAGTGTAACTTCAAGAGCAGAAACAGGGGTGTTGTCCAGAGAAGGATTGATGGCAGAACGATCGGGAGATGATAGGGGAGATGGTCGAGGAGATGGTGGGGCAGATGGTGGGGGAGATGCCGAGGAGGTGATGCAGGGAAAGCACTATGTTGGTTGAACCACGACTTACACAAATCCCGTAAAGAGTGGACATCCCTACGAAGCTCATCTATCGCAGCCTATAGCCGAGCCTCCACACGTAGCAAGCCCTCAGCTACCGTCAACTTTTCCTTCTTCTCCCTCTTAACCTTTCTTAAAAATATTCTTTCCCTCTTTCTTTTCTGCTTTCTCTTTAGCCTCTGCCCCTCCAATCTTTCTCCTAGGTCGACATCGAACCTAACAACTTTCTTAACCGACAAAACCTATTATATGAATGTATATGTTGACAAATGTCTCAAATAAATAGATTTCTTATTGTTAAGGTAAGATAAAGTACCTTCGCAGACTTTTTCTTAACCGCCTCAAAATCAGAGTCATCCTCTTCCCCAAGAAGTTCCCTATCCGGAGATGTTATATCGCTGAATGTAGTCCTCACCTACAATACAATCATAATAATAAGAAATCATTTGTAAAAATTAAAAAATCAATCAATATAACTAAATTGGTAAGGCAAACGTGATCGTCAATCCAGAGAGTTCTAACGAGACCGAAGCAAACTTTGACATTGTAACTTAGTTTGGACGACCATCTGCATATCCTAGATCGTGCAATTTTGTCAACTACCATTTGTAATTTTGTATGCTCGTATAGCCAAACCTGCAACACTATATAAGTCATGACTCTATAAATAAATGAGAAGGCAAACAGTAGTATATCACTTACCACTACCACCACAGAGCAACCATCAAAGTAGCCCTGGTTCTCACCAGGTGCTCGAAGTGCACACCTGCCACTAAGCTCAGATAGCTGTTCATGCAAGTGTTGTTGTATAGCCTTTGGCCAATTATACATTACGAGTCACTGACCCCTTTGATGGGTATTAAACTGGCTGGAATTTTAAGACCCATTTGCGGGAACATAAAAACCACTACTAGGTACCTAACTAAAATGTCAACACGCCTACTCTCCAACGTAGGAGACCACTCTTCCGACACTAGACTCTTCATTTCCTCCGTTAGAGATTTTATGATTACCCGAGTAAATGGTTTTTTAACAAAGGAGAAGTCTATACCGCGATTCGGTAAACCCAAAATAAGGCCAATCTCATTCGTGCTGAGAGAAACATAATATTTTCCCAATTTGAATGCTTGCTTATCACGATTATAGCTACGAATGATAAAATATAAAAGAGGTATGTTCTGAGGTATCGTTGGGACGCTGAATAAAGGAAGTATGCAATCTTCATTTATCGTACTTCTAGATTCCTCAGATATAACCTCAAGCAATGGTTATGCCTTAACAATAAATGTGGACAGAGCGCACCTACAGTTAAGGTAAGGACTTCCTGCCACTGCATTTTGGGAAAAAAATGATTCGACATATTAGTTCATATGTTAGTATGAAATATCAGATTAGACAACAAATAAGAACTCATCCAAAAAAAACTAGAAAAACAACAAGAAACAACTAGGTTGTGGCCATCACAGGAAATTTCTCTTACTTGTGATTTGAATGCCGACGAAATATGTCTATCTGGCTGCAGGTATACAACTGTAAAACAAGAAAAAGGAGTAGGTTACAATTGTGAAACATGAGTTATAAAAATATAAGCCGACGATTTATCTCGTTCTAATTATGGACTGTAAATAGTCCAAATGGTGCAAAGAAATAAAAACTTTAGTTCACTTTGGATTCTAGCAATTCGACATAAATGAAATGAAAAGGTTGCTGAAAAGCCTTCAAGTCGAGTCGTTGATTCGTAATCAACCTTAAAAAACTGTAATGTTTGATTAGTCATAGTGCTTCGGTCTTGCGGTATTTTACCTGGAAAACATTCCTCCATTTTTGAAGTTAATGGATTTGATATTCTAATTTTAAACTGTAAAACAGTTCAAAAAATGAACTGTAATATTACACGGAAAAAAAGAACTGTAAAACAATTCTTTTAATGAACTGTAAAATTATAAGGAAAAAACGGAAATGTAAAACAGTTCAAAAAACAGACTGGATATTTCAAAAACTGGACATTTAAAACCCTGGGCTCAGCGCTGTAGGCACAAAATGTATACATTACTTCAACACAGAAACGGTGGGAAGTTCATACCTTGGCAGTCAACAACAGGATCGGAGCCTTCGGTTCCTCTCGACGGCTATGCCCGCGCCGTCAGTAAAGTTTGCGGGATTTAGAGTTTCGCTTAGGATAAGAGGGGCTCGGCAGGAGGAAGGATGAGATTATGGGTTGAATAGCGCCAATCCCGTTGCGAGGAACCGGTGAAGAAACGGTGAAGAACCCTCAACTTCACTCTCGCCAGCGCAGACGAAACCCTCGCAATGAAAACAAATGAAAAGCGGAAAAACCTGATGGGCCCACCTATTTCAAGACGCACAAAACTTCTATGCGTTTCACGCACCAAACATTTTCGCTTATTAGTATGACCTTTTGTTGCCTTATTCCCCTTCATACCTATTTCACTATCTTTAGACACTTGAGATGTTTTACTGTGATCTGAATTAGAAAGCTTCCTATTGGGCTTGCGAAAAATATAAGACGCAATTATTATCAATGTACGCTCTCAGTGTGCAGTGCGTGCGCAATGTGCGCGTGCAATGAGCTCGTGCGACCTGGCGCGCGCGCGGTCAAGGACGCGCACGCACATGACTTGATTCGTGTGCCTCCTCGCGTGCCCGCGCTTTGGCCGTCGCCGCGCTACCCGACCGTGGAGGTGCCAGGGCCCCCCCCCTTTTTTGGACACGCGGGCGCGACCTCTCGCCGCCTCTTCTCTCACTCAGAAATCTTTTAACATATTTTTATCTGGGCTCGTCGGGCGCCGCTCTCCAATTTTTATGGCCTTTCACTCGTCGTCGTCATGGTCGAAGAAAATGAGGGAAAATCCTTGTTCTCTCGCTCGTACCAACATCCGACAACAAAGGATTTGGGGGGCAATTGATGAGAATGAAGCCTCATTTATAGGCCTGGATGTGCACTTAACCATCTTCCTCATGATCCCTCCTATTGTGGAGATCAAGAGTTTACCGGTCAACCCACTCCCCATTATTTCCACCACAATAAGAGAAATCATGGGGGCCTTCCACTTAACAACTACTGCCGCCGCCCGCCGCCGTCCGCCACCATCCGCCCGCCGCCGCCGCCCGTTGCCACCAACCACCGTTGCCGCTTACAGTTTGATCATCGTCCGATCGCTACAGATCATCCGTCGCCGTCAGATCCACAGGTAACCACCCACTAAATCACCAAGTTAGTGTGGGGGGGGGGGGCACCATAATAACCTCCTGGAGGCTATAAAAGGAGTCTCAGGACTCCTCATTTCTCACATTTTGGCTCCGAAGTTTTCTTTTTCCTCAGGCCAGAGCTCTGTCAAACTCCACCATCGGGTCATCTTCAAGCCACCTACGAGCCAAGTCCCCGAGTGCGCGGAGAAGGGAAGAAGACAATCACCGCCAATGCTCAAGCACACCAGCCACCAAGTTAGCATCTAGCACTCCCTCGGCGCAACATGTTGCCCGTTGCGAATCAGAAATTCTCTGTCACCTCCAAGTTGTAACGAGCAGCGACCTGTCGCCCTCGATTCTCTGAACACATTGCAGCCGCAACATGATAGTGGACTTTGACCGGCACAGACCCGGTCACGTGATTTTTTACTTAGTTGAGGGTTTTTGCACGTTAAAACCTCTTGTGTCAACTCTCTCTTTCCATTGACTGTGTGCGCGCTCGTCCATCCTGAGAGCTAAGGCGGTCCACTTTATTCCGGTCCGACCGGGACGCCGAGTTACTCTGCAACAAATAAAAAAAACAAATAATTTGTGGGAAAAAAGGATCATGCCTTTAAAATTTATGAAAAATTATTTAAAGCTTCTTATGACCTTGGGGAATAATTTGATATTTATTTAGGAACAACGTAATTAAGTAATCCCACAAATGTGCTTTCCAAAAGCTTAAAGACTACTAATAAAATAACCCAAGCCTAATTGGGTTCACCCAAGCTGGATTCATGAGGTGGACCTCATTTCCACCGCAACCTAGGGTATGACATATGAGTTGACTTAGGCTCCGTTTGGGAATACTTATTTTCATCGGTCAAACGATTACGATCGCATGAATTGAGCCTTAATTAAAGTCCGATTCATGTGATCGTAACCGCTTGTCCGTTAAAAATAAGTCCTCCTAAACGGAGCCTTAATAGCTAAGCCTATCCCAAAATAATAAAAGCAAGCCATGCTTCAAGCTATGACATGGAATTGCTCTCCACATCACTCAAGTATTGTTCCCCACTCCTTTAACGGTGAAGGAGCTGCTGGTGGCCAGAGGTGACATGCAAGAGACTGGAGCCTTTTTAAATAACTCTTCTTAAATATTTAAGAGTGACCAACGTAATAACATCCTCTCACGTTCATCTTTTAACAACTCTTTTTCAAGTCAGGCCAAAATAACATCCTCTTTAAGTCCACGTACATCTTGGTCACTCTCGGTGCAACGTCCCAAGTTTTTCAGCAGCAAGAAAAGCATTTCTGTGGGCTACCGCCCAGCGGTATTAGTTACCGCCGGCGGTAGGTCGGGTTTCACGACGGATTCGTTGTAATGAACCGTCGAGATTGTCCCCTCGACGAATTCGTCGTGTCGACGCATCGAATGTTACTGCATGGCGGTAGGGTGATACCGCGCGGCGGTACTGGCCTGATTTATTTGGAAAGGCTCTCGGTGAGTTACGACCCATCAGCATGGTTACCGCTCGCAGTGGCATAGGTTTGTTGTATCCGACGTGGCCTCGAGACGAGCCAGCTATCGCGCGGCGATAGTAATCTACCGCAGAGCCGTAGTCGAGCAGTTACGACACGGTACCCCAAGCGTTGGCTTCCCGAACAAGCCAACGCTTGGGGTACCACGCGACGGTAGCTAGTTACCACGCGGCGGTAGCTTTTGTAACTGCAACCCTAGCGTGAATCTTGGTCGTTCGTTGAGTTGAGAACCCGAGGGGCCACTCTTAGGTGGCCGTGAGTGTCATCCTTGGAACATAATAGGGTTATCTATCGTGCAAATGGAAAAGCGGAGGCTGACCCGCATTGCGGTTTGTTGCGCCCGACGATTTGTGCATTGGAAAAGAGCTGAACCATACTCAGCCATATGTCGTTCGACTTGGACTGAGTCATTGAGTGAATCTTAGAGATCACCTTGAATTTGTCATAGCCATAGGGGCGAGTCATTGGCTTCGGCCCTAAAAGACTAGTAATGGTCAAATTATGCTGACCGTCGCTGAGTACGGGGGTGTGACCCTGGTTAGGTTTGGTAAATCGATAGTTTGCCCTGAGTGTACGAGGCATATGACCTGTAGAGCCAACATCTGTGGTGTATGATGCTTAAATTGCACGTTCTATCGCCAGTATATATTTATGCTAATTACCTGTAAGGAAGGAGCACCGCCGCCCCGGGTGTGGGGTGGGATCGTTATAATTTGGTCAGCTAATACTGACCGTTGCTTTGTTTGCCACCTTTGGGGTGGAATGATTTCGTGCAGGTGTAGCTGAGTCGAGCGGGAAATAGCGGGTTGAAGCCCATGGTTGCTATGTTGGCTCTCGAAGGCCAAAGAGAAGTTGTGTTTACTGTTTATTGTTTCATGTGTGGTCGACCTGCGTGTTGAAGTACGTAAAACACTTCTATTTGAGGAAACTTTTGTAAGGCCTTAAGGCCATAATGATTTGTGTATTTATGTTGTCATTCATGCTTGAGTTTAGTAGACATTCGTTTGGTTGAGTTCTAAGAAATTAAATTATCTTCCGGTAGAATGCACTCTGAGTAAGGATGCGTAAATGGATTATGATTTCAATACGTAATTCTGCTGACTGTCTGTGGAATATGGCATGGGGCCCCGGCCGAACCTTCTGTTATATTCTACAAACGGATGAGGGTGTTATAATTTGGTATCAGACACTGGTGTCGGTCGTTCTTAGTCGAATTTGTGGTCGAATTCTTTAAGAGGTGATGAGCATGTGTATGCGAGCTACTGTTTAAACATGAAAGAACCCATGAATGCCCACTTAGGAATGAAAATACACATGTTTGAGGAACCTGAATGTTCATATAATTGCTTTTGCAATTTTGTTTAGTCGCTTAATGGTGTGCTTCACGATTATAGGCGACAAGGAGCGGAGCGCAGCAGGTTGAACCCTAACGTTCTATGAAGAGTAGTGCACTAGTTGAGGTGCCTACACCTCCTCCTTCTGTGGAAACGGTTAAGATGATTGTTGGTGTGGTCTTCACAATGATCAATGCCCAACCTAGACGGCATGTGCAGCCCCCTGTCCCTGTGGTGGCTTCGATGCTGATTGGCATCCTTGATCAAATTGCAATAAATAGAGCCTCAGATCAGCAGTTGAACATATGTTTGATGCAGGGAGCGCGTATGGTTGATGAGTACCTACATGTGTTTGTTATGCTAAGGCACCATGTATGGTTTGTGTTGGAGGATGAGGAGACCAAGGTTAATAGAATTCATAATGGTTTGAGCGATGATCTACGACTTCTTTTGGTGGGACCTAAGTTATTTGGATTTCGAGTATTAGTGGAGTCGGCTAGATCGTTGGAGATAGATTTGGAGAAAGTCCAGCAAGCGCTAGAACTCAGGGTACTGAGCTTTTCAAAGTCTGGGTATCGAAGAAGGATTAAGAAGTCCAAACCTATTGGACCAACTCCCCCTCTTGTTGTGTCCAAAGTAACTACTAGTTAAGCTCAACATATTTGCTACGCTTGTGACAAGATTGGTCATATTGCCAGAGAATGTCGTAGTGATATTCCAAGGGTAAAGAATGTTAGGTCTAGAGCAACTTTTGGGCGAGATCTAATTGTTTGTTATACTTGTGGCAAGCAGGGACACAAAGCCCGAGACTGTTGGAGTGGTCCTCCAAAGTCGGAGGAAAAGGCAGGATACTATAAGCAAAGTGATCTGGTGACAGGTATGATTTAGTATATAGCTTTTAATTGCTTTATATACTCTCTACCTGGTGTGTTCCAGGTGTTTGACTTATTTAAAGTAGGTCTTATTCTACTTTTGGACTACGGTGAGAGCACTATTCGATATAGGAGCTTCTCACTCCTTTATATCTAAGAATTTCATGTCGCATTCCTGAGTGCCTTCTAGGGATATTTAGCTACTTAACAAATGCGTGTTTCGACTCAGATAGGAAGTCGAGAATTTGACTTGGAAGCGTGACTACTGTCGATAGCGGAGTTTGATGTAATCTTTGACATGGACTAGCTCTCGGAGTAGTGTGCGTGCATTTATTGCAGTCTCAAGGTAGTTAATCAGGGTATGAATACGAATCGTGAGACTAATTTCTCTGGCATGAAGGGATCGAGCAAAACTCTATTGTCTGCTCTCCAAGTAGTCAAAGCAGTTTGTAAAGGTGCGAAGTTATTCTTCACTGTTAGAAACCAGGCCGGGGTCCAAGGTTCCGAATTATCTACGAGAATATTGGGACAATCCCGGACCTGGCCGACTACAGTCAAACGACACAAACATCCCCAAACAAATATCCACGGAAGGCTCCGAATTATCTATAGGAATATTCCGCGGTAGGTTGTCGAGCGCCGGGATCGAACACGCCGACCTCCTTTATAAGAGGCGCCTAATCCAACCTCTCATACCCAACTACATTGTAGCACTGTTGGGTATGAGTGGTTGGCTTAGGAGCCTCTTATAAAAGAGGTCGGGGGTTCGATCCCGGTGCTCAACAACCTACCGTGGAATATTCCCGTAGATAATTCGGAGCCTTCCGCAAAGATTTGGTTAGGGATGTTGTTGCCATTCGACTGCAGTCGGCCAAGTCCGGATTGTCCCAATATTCCAGTAGTTTATTCGGAGCCTTGACCCCGGCCTGGTTTCTAACAGTCACAATAGTAGAGGTTTCAGAGCACAAGCTCAGTTTGATTTATATTCTTGTGGTATCGAAGTTTGCTTATGTTTTCCCCGAAGATCTCCTTGGAGCTCCACCTCAGAGAGAGATTGAAAGATATTGACTCGGGGTAGTGCAGAACCAAGAACCAGGACCTCTCCCCCACAGGCGAGCCTACGGACCTGCCAGCTAGTAGGAGTCAGGCAGCGGGTCTACCTAGGGCCGAGCCGCGCTCGGGGTAGCTCTACCCGGTCAATCTCTACCCACTACGGGGCACATCTACCCGCTACATCCACCCTCCTGAGAACGAGGGTCGATCATATAATATTCTCCCTAAGGCACGTTTTGATCTCCAGGACCGAACATCCTAGCAACAAGAGGGGAATGAGAGGGGACTTCTTTCATCACATGACCCTGGTCGTCACTTGGTTCCTCTTCTATAGCCATGACGTTCGCCTGAGTTTTTCTATACTGGTCACTCTCTACGCTCACCGCACCATAAATGTTGAAGCCAAATTTGACCTCTGTGGAGTTCGGGGTCCCAAAAGAGGGGTGACCGCGCAGCTACTACCCTCAAGCGAATGATCTAGGCACAAGATTAGGAACACAAGGGACAGACCCAAGGTCTCAGCATGGAGGACCCACCGCATACCCGGAAGACTAACAAACTCTTCCCCTCCCAAGCCAAAGGCTGAGCTAAGACACCTTCGGAGGGCGCTCTCGGCCGACCGGAATATCTAAGGAGGATCTCAAGACCAACTCTCTCCTATCCAGATGTGTCTCCTTGGGTCTACACAAAATGCTCCTCACCCGCCTTACTGATGGCGCAAACTCGCCGAGCAATTCCACGACACGCTGCCCAAACTGGGCCACGAACAGCGTAACTCCGTTGTCCTAAAAGGCTGTCAACAGGCCATGAGGGGCTTCCCGGCAACTATACCTCGGGGCCCCCACGGGGCGAGCGGTTCTCGAGAACACCGCCCGCCTAATACGAAGAAGAAAGCTACACATCCTCAGAGCATCACAGATATTAAAAGAATATTACAGGAATATGAATTACATACTTCGGCACGCAGGCCGGCAATATAAATTAAAAAGGCCTTCGAGGGCCGGCACAAGCTTGGGCTTAAGCCCGCTACTCCCCGTCTGGTACTGCAACACCTGTACGTCAACGTCTCGACAAGCGGCGGTCAGCTAAACGCCAGTTGGTTAACATAAGCTGGCCGAACATATTGCACATACCCCTTTTTCGGGGCTATGGTGCGCATTCCCTGCAAATGGAAAATATACAACTTCCTCGGAGTCTTCTCCGGGAACCCCAGAACATCACCAATCCGGCTCACATGTCCGGATGGGCTTCACATACCATGCCTAAACCCGTACTCACGCTTCCGGGTGCTAACACAGTTAATTGCGGGGACGTACACGTCAACCCGTCGGATAGCTCCCTTCCTCCACCCGTTGGTGGAGAGGAGCTTCCATGCAAATATGAAAACTGAGGGCTTCACCTGCCCAAGTAGAAATTTCGTTACCCTTGACGCGTGTCTGGCGGGGCCGCAACCGCGCTCATGGCCCGAGGCTCCACGTCTAGCATCCGTAGTGGTTGTCCGTGCCCGGATCCGACCACCGTGGGAGAGTTGAAAGCTCCGAATGATTTTCCCCTCCATGATCGAGCCTCTCCATGGCCGACCGTGCTCCAAGTGGCCGGCCGCTGTTGTACGAGGCTGATCCCGGCCCCAAGTAACACCGAGGAAGTCGATCCCGGCCTCCACAACTTCAGGCGGCGTCGGGGAAGCTGATCCCGACTGGCCTAGCTCCAAACGGCGCCGGGAGAGGAGCTCCCGGTCGACCTAGCTGTAGGCGGCGCCGGGAGAGGAGTTCCAGGCAGGCCTCGCTGTAGGAGGCGCCGGGAGAGGAGCTCCCGGCCAGCCTCGCTGTAGGCGGCGCCGGGAGAGGAGCTCCCGGTCGGCCTCGCTTCGCCCTAGGCGGTGACGACGAAGAGAGAACTGAGAGAGAGAGGGAGCCGAGGTGGGGTGCCGCTCCAGGGGGCCGGAGAAAGAGAGGGCCGGGGCGGGGTCGGGTGCTGCTCCAGGCGGCCGGAGAAAGAGAGGGCCCGGGGCGGGGTCGGGTGCTGCTCCAGGCGGCCGGAGAAAGAGAGGGCCGGGGCGGGGTCGGGTGCTGCTCCAGGCGGCCGGAGAAAGAGAGGGCCGGGGCGGGGTGCTGCTGCTCCTCGCTGAGGCGGCGGCCGGAGAGGGAGGGAGAGAGGCCCGCGGTTTCCCGAAGCCCTAGCGGGGAAGCCCAAAACCCGATCTCCTCCCTGCTCTATCCTTTTCTCTATTCTATTTTTCCCCTCCCATAAAACCTGCCCCCTCCCATTTATTTCCTGCTGCCTTTTTCTCCCTTTCCTTTTGTTGTACCTATGCCCACCTTTTTCTTCCTTCTGTCTCTTTCTCCGTATATATAAATATATATTATGATAATAATATATATAATAATAATATATTATAATATTAATATATACATTTATAAAAAGTCTTTACACATAAAACCTTTGCACGCACGCACGAGCATCCGCACGTCTTCGAATGGAGCGGAACCACATTGTCGCTCATAGCACGCCCCAAGTCCGCCACTTGGGGAGGATCCCGCTCGGCCGGATATGGGGTTGTACACTTACAGATTTTCTCAGGACCATACAGATTGAGTTCTCTACTCATGTTGCATTGATCAGAAGTTATCATGCCACAGAGTTTGAGTCTCTTCTTATGCATAAGTTCTGTGAGAAGGAAGGTATCAGACACTGCTTCTCAGCTCCTAGAACTCCCCAACAAAATGGGGTAGCTGAAAGGAAAAATAGGACACTAATTGAAGCTGCAGGTACATTACTTGCAGATGCTTACATGCCACTAACCTTTTGTGCAGAGGCTGTAAACACTGCAAATTATGTCCTGAACAGAAGCCTGATACATAAACTAAAGAACATGACTCCCTATGAATTACTTAAAGGGAAGCAACCTAAAATCAACTATTTTAAAGTATTTGGATGTATATGTTATATTCACAACAACAATAAAAGATACATTAGAAAGTTTGAGGCTAAGGCTGAAGAGGGAATCTTTCTAGGATATTCCCAAGCAAGCAAAGCCTATAGGGTTTTTAATAAATCATCTCTAAAAATTGAAGAATCTATTCATGTTACATTTGATGAAGCTAACATGTCTTGCAAGGAGAAAGAGATTTCTACCAAAAGCACTTTGCAGGTACCTCACTTGTGTGAGAGTTTGGATGGACTTAACCTCACCCAAGAGGTTCCAACACATCCTTCTCCACAAGTCATTGAAGAAAGTGAAGATGAAGGCACTGAAGGAATTGATCTTCCCCCAACAGCAAACATAATTCCACAAGAGGAATTAGTTCCTACTGCTATTGCAGAACCAACTCCACCCACTTATCTTGTCACACTAAGGGATCACCCCAGATCTTAAGTTCTTGGAGACATATCAGTAGGTGTACAGACAAGGCATCAACTCAACCAAGATTTGATGCATGCCTGTTTTCTCTCTCAGGTTGAACCTCTATCCATTCATGATGCAGAGCAAGATCCCCACTAGATCATTGCAATGTAGGAGGAATTAAACTAATTTGAGAGATGTAGAGTTTGGGATTTGGTTCCAAGACCCCAAAACTTCCCAGTAATTGGAAACAAATGGGTTTACAGAAACAAGCTGGATGCCCAAGGAGTGATTGTGAGAAACAAGGCTAGGCTTGTTGCTCAAGGATATAGGCAAGATAAAGTAATAGATTATGACCAAACCTTTGCACCTGTGGCAAGGTTAGAGGCAATCAGAATATTCCTTGTCTATGCAGCCTTCAAGAAATTCAAGATCTATCAAATGGATGTGAAGAGTACATTTCTGAATGGAGTATTAAAAGAAGAGGTTTATGTTGAACAACCTCTAAGTTTTGTCTCTCCAACTCACCCCTCTTATGTTTTTAAATTGCATAAAGCCCTCTATGGTCTAAAGCAAGCTCCAAGAGCTTGGTATGAAACCTTAGCTAGCTTTTTGTTAGAGCATAAGTTCATTAGAGGCATAATAGATAAAACACTTTTCACTAGACATCATAAGGACCAAATATTGTTAGTACAAATATATGTGGATGACATCATATTTGGGTCTACTGATTCCAAATTGTGTAAGAGGTTCTCTGACCTCATGCATTTCAAATTTAAAATGAGTAGCATGGGTGAGCTCTCCTACTTCCTTGGTCTCCAAGTGAAGCAGCTCCCTGATGGCATCTTCATCTCCCAAGATAAATATGCAAAAAAGCTTATCAAAAAGTTTGGAATGGCTGATGCCTCAGCAAAGAAAATACCTATGGCTATAAATGCTGTAATAGACTCTGATCCACATGGGAAACCTGTTGACCAGAAATTATATAGGGGCATTGTTGGGTCCATATTATATCTTACAGCTAGCAGACCTGATATCATGTTTATCACATGTCTTTGTGCTAGGTTCCAAGTGAACCCTAAAGAATCTCATCTAGTTTTCTTAAAAAAATTTTGAGATATATAAAGAGTTATCCAAGTCTAGGCCTATGGTATCCCACTGAATCAGAATTTGAGTTAACTGGATACTCAGATGCTGATTTTGCTGGATGCAGGGGGGACAAGAAAAGTACTTCAGGAACCTGCCAGTTCCTAGGTATGAGATTAGTGTCCTGGTTTTGTAAGAAACAATCATCTGTGTCTACCTCCACTGCTAAGGCAGAATATATTGCAGCTGGCAGCTGTTGTTCCCAGATGCTGTGGATTCAAAATCAATTACTAGACTATGTGTTGGGTATTGTATCCATAATTACCTGGATTTGAGGAAGCCACCTCTCAAGCTAAGATGAATTCACAATGTATTTGATGAAATCTTTTAAGTTGTGCTTGCAGTTATTCCACGCTAAGTACACACCAATGTCAGGGTGCAGTAGGTCAATATACACGGGTCTGCGCGACATAATCCCTCGTTGAGCAGATCAGTGTGTTGTCCTACGTGTACTCTCTCTATTGGAGTGTACTTATTTTCAAGTACAGGACTGTGATAATGCAAGAGCAGACGAGGAGCAAGGATGGGTCAAAGAGCAGCTCATGGGTGGAATGACGAAAAATCGTCTAAGTAACAATCGACGAGAATCACTAGTGATTCTCGCCGAATCGTCGAGAATCACTGGCTGATTCTCGCCGATTCTCTCCGGCTAACTCAGAGCGTGCTTATCTGTCGCTAAGTCAAAATCGACAAGAATCACCTTCGATTCTCGCCGATTCGACGAGAATCACCTTCGATTCTCGCCGATTTTGACTTAGGTGAATTCTGGAACCCGCTGGACTGGACTCAGCCGCTGGCGCTGTTTTGAACCGGGCTTGGGGTTTCTTGTTGGTGGGGCCCACAACGGTCATCTTGAAGACCTAATTTATAAATACATCGGTATTTTTGAACAGTAAGTACACACAGAAAAATGAAGCCGAGCCGCCGACCTTGACCTAGATCGTGAAATACGCTCCGCCGTCGTCGCCGCTCGTGCCAGTAGATCGCCGGCTTTGATCGTGGTTACTTCCAGATCTCCCGGCGACAGAAGCTCAGCCAAGCACAGCATCTCACGCGTCTAACCAGAGATCCTTTGTATCTTGATTCGTAGATTGGGAAAACCTTCCCCTTCGGAATCGATCGAGACGACCGATCCTAGTGTGACCGTTGGAAGATCTTGCTAGCTTTGCTACGAAGATTGAATCTCCAAAGAATAGCCACAGCAGCACTCCGTTGTCGCCGCCGATCCTGAGAACCAAGCCGTCGCCCTTCTTGCCGCCGCCGGTTTCGGGCAGATTCTCTCCAAGTGAGATCTAGGGTTGTGGACTCTTCGTTGACTTCAAGAACACGTCATCGAACGAAGAGGGACACCTTAGTCTCCATAAGTTGTTTGTATTTCTTATACAATCTATTTTCAATTTCTTTGTAACGGACCGATTGGTCCCTAGTTGTAAGGGTTGGGTGCAACCCGTGTTGTGGGAGTGGTGACTCCTACGTGTGGAAGGGTTCCTTCCGTTAGTGCAAGGATTTGATTTCAATCCTGTTGGTGAAGTGACCGAGTCGTCCCTGGTTGGGAGATAGGTCGAAGGGGGAAAGTGGATGTACCCAAATCGGGGAACCACTATAAATTGCTTGTGTCCTTTCTGTGCTGTATTGTTTTGTTTTCGTGTGCAGGTACGATTTTAATTCCGCAAAAACGCTGCAAGATACATATTCCCCCACCCCCCACCATAGGTGAGCTAGTTGACACTAGGTGGACTTTCAAGTGGTATCAAAGCCAGGTTACTCAACAAAGAGGTTAACGCCTTGAGTAAGTTCCTGCCACTAGTGTCAAGAAGAAGACAGACTTCTACTATGGACGGACTCAAGTACACAGGCAAGATCCCAGTGTGCACCAGGCTAAACTTTCCTATCTAGAAGGAAAGGATTAGGTTCTACATGGAAGCGGTCGATCCCCGACTCTTCATGATCGCGGAGGAGGGACCTTATGTCCCCACTAAGGCGTCCACCATTGATCCTACCAAGAAAGTGCCAAAGAAAATTTCTGAAATGGACAAGAACGAGATGGTGCCGGTGGGACTTGGCAAGAAGGCGCAGAACATTCAGGTCAGCGCGGTCGATGACTCAATGATGCAGAACTTCTGCAACTGCAGGACAACAAAGGAGATCTGGCACTGCATGATTATCCTAATGGAGGGCACTGATGAAGTGAGGGATGATCGGAGATCCCTCCTGAACCAGAAATATGAGGCCTTCCGACAAGGGCCTAAGGAAGATATCGGAGTCACCTTCGAGAACTTCCTCAAGATTGTCAATGCCCTCAAAGGATATGGAAGAGTGTTCACTGATGGTGAACTTAATGATAAATTCCTTAGGTCCCTTACTAAGGAATGAGATACAAAGATCTGCGCCATCCGAGAGTTTGGCAGACTTGTTGAAACAGACCCGCAAATTCTGTTTGGGAAGCTGATGTCCTATGCGCTTCAACTGAACACCAGGAAAGCAGAAGAAGAAGCAGAGAAGGCTGCAGCCAAGGAAAAGACTGTGGCTCTAAAATCCATTCACTCCAGGAAGGGCAAGGGTGCGGTTGCATACCGTGCCGGGAAAAAGAATGAGGAGGAGGACTCCGAGCCATGCTCCTCCAGCTCAGAGTTGTCTGAGGAAGATTTCTCCTTCATCACCCGAGAATTCAAGAAGTTTCTCAAGATGAGGAATCAAAGAAAGAGAGACGGGTCCTCCTCCAGGCATCAGAAGAAAAATTATTCTTCTGACAGGTATGCTTCTAAACCGAACAAACATCGCTCCTCTGACATTATTTGTTTTGGATGCAATAAGCCAGGACACGTCGTGGCCGACTGCCACCAAGGCAAGAGAGAAAAGGGGAAGGGAGAGGAGCATAAGTCCTCTAGAGATAAGAAGAAAGAGAGGAGCTACATCGCCAAAAAGCCCAAGACACTGAGTGAGTCTGATTCCTTAGACTCCAGTGATGATGAGGAAGCCTACTTCGGGCTGGTGGGTCGCTCCGACTCAGAAGGAGAATGCCCCCCATTTACTGGGAAGGTAAAAGCTCACACCCCTCTCTCCGACTCTGAATCTGATCCTGAGTATCAGGATGATGACCCTGAGGATAGCCCTTCGGCCCGTGAAGCGGAGCTCCTCGAGAAGTATGAGCTTTTGCTCTACACTTTCGAGGAGTGTCGTAAGAGATTGAAGGCTGAGAAAAAGGAAGTGAAATTCCTTAAGGGTGACTGTGTCTCCCTGAGGGAAGAGATCACCAGTTTGATCTCTCTCCGACAGGAGCACCTAGACCTGACTTCAAAGCATTCAGAGTCTCTTAAGCTCCTTGATCTTAAGCAGGAGGAAGTCGACAAGTTGGAAGAACAACTTGCGGCAGAAAGGAAGATCGTGAAGAGCTTCTCTTTGCCAAAAACAGTTCTTCCATTAGTTGACACCTTCTCTGCTCAGGCCAAAGGAGCTGGCTTGGGGCATGTAGGGGTATCTGGTTCCTCATCCAGGAGAAACAGGAAACAGAGAAAGAATAAGGCCGCCAAGAAGGCCTCTGCTGCTGAAAAGGGAAAGGCCCCACTCAGTCCTGTTGCGTTCAGAAAGCCTAGCTTTCCCTGCAACCAACATGACTTTGAGTCAACCTTTGGTCATCATTTCCGGCCCTCGGTTGCAAAGCCAAAGAGTCGATATGATGGTTGGACTTTTCCCCGCAACTTCGGTGAGAGTGTCTTCAAGGCACCTTATGAGGAAATCCACATGGGAAATTATGGTCAATTCTCTAGCGGCCATAATAGAAAGCAGGCACCAAAAGCCAAGCCTGTTATACTGAAGGAACAGAAGGTGAAGAAGTCATGTGACTGCTATCACTATGATGCCTCCACCTCCAGATCAAAGGCCCCGGCTGTACCCTCCACTCTCAGGGTAAAGCAGGAGCCTAGGAAGAGGTACAACAGATTTGACTGTTGGTGTTGTGGCAAAGTCGGTCACTTTGCCGTGCATTGTTGGTTTAATCTGAGGTATAACGAGACTCCTTATGTTAGCAATGCGAGGCCGACCACTCGTAGGGTTAACCACCCGACAGGGAGTATGCTAACCAAGAATCTAGGACCCAAGTTCGATTGGGTTCCTAAGGGAAATTAATTTTGTTTTGCAGGAATGTCCAAAGGCCACCAAAACTCCAATATGGTACTTGGACAGTGGATGCTCCCGGCATATGACTGGGACAAGAAGCCTGCTGCATGATTACACTCCAGTCGAGAATGGACCCAAAGTCATCTTTGGGGGGTCAGATCGAGGAGTCACCAGAGGTTACGGTATGATTTCCAAAGGTATAATCTCTATCACCAACGTGGCATATGTTGAAGGGTTAAACCATAACCTGATCAGTGTAAGTCAGTTATGTGATAAAGGTTATGACGTTAAGTTCTGCAAGGATAAATGCCTGATAATCTCATGTGCCTCTTCTGAGACGGTATTAACAGAAATTAGGAGCAGAAATATCTTCTGCTTAAATTTTCTTAGTTTAGATTCATCTACCCCTGTATGCCTAGTGGCAACAGGTAGTGCATCTCTTTGTGAACAATGGCACAAGAGATTGACACATATTAATTTCAAAACAATTAGTATGCTGTTTTCTAAAAACTTAGTAAGGGATGCTCTCGTTATCAAGTGTATCAAAGATAGCCCCTGTCCTGCATGCCAGATGGGCAAACAGACTCGGGCTACCTTTAGGAGCATTGCAGACAAAGACTCTTCCCGATGTCTTTATCTTCTACATATGGACTTGTTTGGTCCAATGCAAGTTCATAGCTTGAGAGGCAAGTCCTATACGCTAGTGATAGTTAATGATCACTCTCGTTTTACATGGGTGTTCTTCTTAAAACAAAAGTCAGATACGTTTGACATCTTCACTAGTCTTGTCAAGCAGGTTCAGAACGAATTTAACTGCTCAGTGGTCAAAATCAGAAGTGACCATGGAACAGAATTCGAATCTGGTGCTATGATAGAGTTTTGTGAAGAACAAGGTATCTTTCATGTGTTTTCCTCCCCGTGCACTCCTCAGCAAAATGGAGTTGCGGAGAGGAGAAATAGAACTCTCATTGAAGCTTGCACGACAATGTTGAAAGACGCTTCTCTCCCAGAATACTTCTGGGCAGAGGCGGTCAATACGGCTTGTCATGTACAAAACCGAGCATTGATCAACAAGAATCATCGTAAGACGCCTTATGAGCTACTGAGAGGCAGGAAACCAACCATGTCCTACTTAAGGATCTTTGGTTGCAAATGCTACGTACTCAATAACGGGAAGTACCCGCGTACTAAATTTGGTGAAAAATACTTCGAAGGCATATTCATGGGCTATAGTACCCACAGTCGGGCATATAGGGTCTTCAATAAGAAAACCCTAGTGGTAGAAGAATCAATTAATGCTGTATTTGATGAAGGAAGCTTGCTTAAGAGCAATTCTTCCAGTAGTATTCTTGAAGATGCAGGTGCACGACTTGAACAGCTGAGTCTCGTTGAGACCGTTAAAGATGAAACTTCTAAGTACGTCAAAGTTTCCACCTCAACGTCAACTGGGAACGTTGAAGATCAAAATGGAGAAAATCTCTTAGAAGAAGGAGAAGCCCAAGAAGTAGTCGACGCTCCAGACGCCAGACTTCTAGAGCTCCGGCACATGAGGGATCATCCTAGAGATCAGATCATCGGAGATCCTCGTGATGGTGTCAGAACTCGAAGAGGTACTATTAACGAGATTTTGCATCTTAGCTTCCTGTCACAGGTTGAGCCAAAGAAGTTCGACGAGGCGAACAAAGATACGACATGGATTTTGGCCATGCAAGATGAACTGCATCAATTCGAACGATGCAACGTTTGGACGCTGGTTCCCAGACCACAAAAACAGAATGTGATTGGCACCAAGTGGATCTTCAGAAACTAACTGGATGAACATGGTGTCATCATAAAGAACAAGGCCAGGCTGGTGGCTCAAGGTTACAGACAGGAGGAGGGGATTGACTTCGACCAGACCTTTGCGCTAGTGGCAAGGCTCGAGGTAATCAGATTGTTACTGGCGTATGCTTCGCACAAAGGATTCACAGTCTATCAAATGGATGTGAAATCAGCATTCTTGAACGGAGATCTGAAAGAGGAAGTATACGTCGCTCAACCCCCAGGTTTTGTCAATCCTACTTATCCTAATCATGTATATTTTCTTAATAAAGCATTATATGGTTTAAAACAAGCTCCACGAGCTTGGTATGAGACTTTATCTAGTTTTCTTCTTGAGAACAAGTTCTCTAGAGGTAAAATAGATAAGACATTGTTTCTCAGGGAAGTCAAAGGCAAGATCTTGCTGGTACAAATCTATGTCGATGACATTATATTCGGCTCAACGGACAACAATCTTTGCAAAAAGTTTTCTAAACTTATGCAAGAAAAGTTTGAAATGAGCAGTATGGGAGAGCTAAAGTATTTCTTGGGACTTCAAGTGAAACAGTCTGAGGAAGGAATCTTCATCTCTCAGACGAAGTTCACAAATGAACTCCTCAAGAAATCCGGTATGGAGAATGCAACCTCTATGAGGACTCCAATGGGATCCACTATGTCTCTGGATAAGGATGAGAAAGGTAAACCTTTCGATGAAACCAAATACAGAAGCATCATTGGATACCTGCTCTACCTTACTGCCAGTAGACCGGATATCATGTTCTCCACATGTGTCTGTGCCAGATATCAGGTGAACACTAAGGAATCTCACTATGTCGCTGCAAAGCGAATTCTAAGATACCTTAAAGGTACTCCCAATCTTGGCTTGTGGTACCCGAGAAACAATGATGTCGAGCTAATAGGTTTTTCAGATGCTGATTTTGCAGGGAGTAGGGATGACAGGAAAAGCACTTCCGGGACGTGTCAATTTCTCGGAAGAAGGCTTATCTTATGGAACAGCAAGAAGCAGAATTATGTAGCAACCTCCACAGTAGAGTCTGAGTACATCTCGGCAGGCAGCTGTTGCGCACGACTCCTATGGATCAGAAACCAGTTAGCCGACTACGACCTTCAGTTCAAGGAAGTACCAATGTACTGCGACTCCTCCAGTGCAATTGCAATTGCCAACAATATAGTATCGCACAACAGAACGAAGCATATTGAAGTGCGCTACCACTTCATTCGGGAGCACGTGGAGAACAAGGACATCTCTCTCTGTTATGTCCCCACGGACAAGCAGATTGCAGATATTTTCACAAAGCCCTTAGACGAAGCCAAGTTCAGTCTTTTCAAAACTGAATTGGGGATGTTAAACCATGAGGAATGAAGACTACAGAAGCTCCAGGCTCATGCATCTAGGGGGAGCCTCTGCCAGGAACTCAAGTGCGAGCACAAGTGCAAGAACTGAGGGGGAGCAAGGGGTCAACTGCAACAGACCCAGATTTGCAGAAGCCGAAAAGGGGGAGATTACCCTCTCGGCTAAGGCGAAGGCTAAGTTGACTCCAAGCTTGCTCTCAAGAAATTGGTATTGGTAATGAATATCTCTCTCAACTCACTTTTAAGTTTATGATTTTCATTCCCATACGCTCTATTCACCTTAGCTTGTAGGGTTTAGGCTTCTTCAAATAGGGGGATATTGTTGGGTATTGTATCCACAATTACCTGGATTTGAGGTAGCCACCTGTCAAGCTAAGATGAATTCACAATGTATTTGATGAAATCTTTTAAGTTGTGCTTGCAGTTATTCCACGCTAAGTACACACCAATGTCAGGGTGCAGTAGGTCAATATACACGGGTCTGCGCGACGTAATCCCTCGTTGAGCAGATCAGTGTGTTGGCCTACGTGCACTCTCTCTATTGGAGTGTACTTATTTTCAAGTACAGGGCTGTGATAATGCAAGAGCAGACGAGGAGCAAGGATGGGTCAAAGAGCAGCTCATGGGTGGAATGACGAAAAATCGTCTAAGTAACAATCGACGAGAATCACTAGTGATTCTCGCCGAATCGTCGAGAATCACTAGCTGATTCTCGCCGATTCTCTCCGGCTAACTCAGAGCGTGTTTATCTGTCACTAAGTCAAAATCGACAAGAATCACCTTCGATTCTCGCCGATTTTGACTTAGGCGAATTCTGGAACCCGCTGGACTGGACTCAGCCGCTGGCGCTGTTTTGAACCGGGCTTGGGGTTTCTTGTTGGTGGGGCCCACAACGGTCATCTTGAAGACCTAATGTATAAATACATCGGTATTTTTGAACAGTAAGTACACACAGAAAAACGAAGCCGAGCCGCCGACCTTGACCTAGATCGTGAAATCCGCTCCGCCGCCGTCACCGCTCGTGCCAGTAGATCGCCGGCTTTGATCGTGGTTACTTCCAGATCTCCCGGCGACAGAAGCTCAGCCAAGCACAGCATCTCACGCGTCTAACCAGAGATCCTTTGTCTCTTGATTCGTAGATTGGGAAAACCTTCCCCTTCGAAATCGATCGAGATGACCGATCCTAGTGTGACCGTTGGAAGATCTTGCTAGCTTTGCTACGAAGATTGAATCTCCAAAAACAGCCGCAGCAGCACTCCGTTGTCGCCGCCGATCTCGAGAACCAAGTTGCCGCCCTTCTTACCGCCGCCGGTTTCGGGGAGATTCTCTTCAAGTGAGATCTAGGGTTGTGGACTCTTCGTTGACTTCAAGAACACGTCATCGAACGAAGAGGGACACCTTAGTCTCCATAAGTTGTTTGTATTTCTTATACAATCTATTTTCAATTTCTTTGTAACAGACCGATTGGTCCCTAGTTGTAAGGGTTGGGTGCAACCCGTGTTGTGGGAGTGGTGACTCCTACGTGTGGAAGGGTTCCTTCCGTTAGTGCAAGGATTGGATTTCAATCCTATTGGTGAAGTGACCGAGTCGTCCCTGGTTGGGAGATAGGTCGAAGGGGGAAAGTGGATGTACCCAAATCGGGGAACCACTATAAATTGCTTGTGTCCTTTCTGTGCTGTGTTGTTTTGTTTTCGTGTGCAGGTACGATTTTAATTCCACAAAAACGCTGTAAGACACCTATTCCCCCCCCCCATAGGTGAAGCTAGTTGACACTAGGTGGACTTTCACTATGGTCTCAACCTAAATAATTCAACTCTACTTTGTGATAACACAAGTGCTATAGCCATAGCACAAAATCCAGTCCATCACGGTAGGACCAAGCATATAGATATTAGACATCATTTCATAAGAGAGTGTGTAGACAAAAACAAAATTAAACTTGTCTATATCTACACTGATTTACAAAGAGTTAACATTTTCACCAAACCTCTTGATGAAAGAAACCATCTGTTCGTTATAAATCAGCTTGGAATGATCACTGGAGAAGACTTAGTTTAGTTTCTGTCTGCACTCGACGAATTTTCCATAGTTCATCGAACGGAGCTCGACGAACTAGGGATAGTTCGGGAGATATTCGTTGAACGGAGGTCGACGAACTCTCTGTGAGTGAAGTTGTTTTCGTCGAACGGAGATCGACGAATCCACTTCAGAAAACTTTCGTCAAACGGATCTCGATGAAATATCTTCAAATATTCAGACTGTGCTCAATGAATCATTTAACTCCAAATTATTTCGTCGAACCCAGATCGAAGAATATTTTAAATTTCGTGGAACGGAGTTTGTCGATTCATATTCTGAAAAACCTTATATCTAGGTTTTCTTCAACCTCGTCCCGCGCTTTCTGTTCCCTTGCACTTGATAGCCATTTTTCTCTCTTGCAGGTGATTTCATGGCGATTCCAGCGGGAACATTGGATGCGATGAAGTTCAACACCGGCTTCGATGTCGACTTTGATTCTTTTCAGCATTCGGACCCGATATTTCTGAATATTCTAGAACTTCTGGAAGGGCAGCAACTGAAGAATCTGATGACAACAAGGATTAAAATATCTATAACTGAGATTAGAGAATGGGTCTACACATCTTCAACTACAGAGGAGAATACCATGATTGGAACAATTGCGGGTAACGCCATTTCTCTATCTCCCGCCGTTTTGACTGAAATATTTGGATTGAGTAATGGAGAAGATGAACTGGAAATTAAGAATGAGGAATATGATATGATGTTAAGCATGATGGGTTATGCTGGAGATAACCCAAATAAATTGTTGAAGAAGCACTTATCTGGAGAATATAAGTTTCTGATAGATATTGTTGGGAAAGTCTTGCTAGACAAGCACACTGCACATGATTATATAACCAGACATCAGTTTTTGGTTATGTGTGCAGTGGTTAATAAGAAACAAGTGGCTTGGGCTCAGATCATCTTTGATCTAATCAAGAAAAAGAACAATAAAAAGGAAGTTTGTTTTGGAAGAATCCTAAGGATCTTCTTAAAGGAAAAGGCTGCTGAATCACTAGTCTCCCCGACCATATTCATAAATGCCAGCAAAAGGCTAACATGTGCCCTGTTTGACAGGTGGGAGAGGACAATATCCAAGCCCTCTAAGGCTTCAAACTCTTCCACCACAGCTTCTGAGAGCACAAGGGTTGTTAGAGCCACTCCCCACCCTGCTGAAGAGATCATTCCACCCTCATCCCCATCTCTTCCAACACTCCAAACTCAACTACCCTCTACACTCCACACAACAGTCCTCCCGCCTCAACATCAGACTCTACAACAACCATCCTCCACCGTAACCTCTACTCCACAACCCCAGCAACAACCACAACCACAACCATCTGTTCCTATTACCTCTCCTGCCACCTTTCCACCCCTAGATCTTACTAACATCCCCTTATCACCTACTCAGGAATATCATCAACCCCCCCCTTCTCCAACACCACCTTCATCTCCTCTTCCACCACACTTGTCCTCCATACCATCCTTCAATCCACTGTCATCCCCTCCCACTTCTCCTCCAAATCAATCCCCACAGGATGTCCAAATGCAAGATGCTCCTCCTCCATCCTCACCAACATCTACCATCCCTCCAGATGTTTCCACCCAACCACCATATGAAACACCAACTACAACACCACCACTGGATCCCTCCACCATCTCATCTACCATTGCTCTCATCACACCCCTCCTCAAAGCTCTCATAGCAGAGGCCATTACACCTCTTGCTACTTCCATTTCCTCTCTCTCTCTCTCTGCCCAGATCTATGCCCTTTTTGCTACCCCTCTTCATTTAGGGGCCTGGCTACAGTTATTACTGAAACCAGGCAGGGGGAGATGCTTGATGAAGAAGCTGCAGCAGCTCCAGTAGTAGTACCAGTTTCAGTTTCAGCAGCTCCAGCTCTAGCTCCAGCAGATACAGAGGCAGCAACAGCAGAAGATACAGATTTTATTGATTTCATTAATTTTATTGAGACTGACATGGATATAGAAGAGTCAGCTCCAGAAGAGATAATTAATGTTGGTGATTTCATCATTAATCCCACAGTAGATTTAGAATATTTGTTGAAAATTTTTGATACTGCATTTTTGAGCTTCCCTCTAGCAGATTATACTAAGCCATCTTTGGTTATTGTTCCATATTCTTCCCCTATCAGTCCTAAAGTTGCCAAGAAACTAAGAGACAGTTTGTTATTCCAGAACCTGTAGTCATCCCATCCCCTCCGACAATTATTTCTGCCCCCAGTTTTGTTATGGATGACTCTCCAATGACAGATCTTGATGCCTTGATCTTGGTTGACATTGAAGAAGAGAATAAGCAGCTGTTGAAAGCACTGTCAGAGTTAGTTCTCCAGTTCCTGTTGAAGTTTCTTCTCCAGCTCCTATTGCAGTTTCTCCTCCAGCTCCATCTAAACCTGAGAAGCCTATTATCTCTGCTGAGGCCCTGAAGGCTTTAAATGATATATATGATAATCCTCAGGGATCTGATGATGATGAGGAGGAGGAGGATGAGGATTCTGATGAGGATCCAAATAAGAAAAAAATATCTAAGAAGAGGAAAGCACCTCCTCCTCCTGCTCCTAAACCAAATCCAACCAATGACACTCCCTACTATATCCTTCAGAATATAACTCCATATAAAGGGATGCCAACTTGGATGTGGTTATCTAAAAATGAACAGAAAGAAAGGAAAAGAAGCAGAAGATACTCCCCTCCTCCAACTCAGAAATACAGAAGGGACCCTCCTCCTCCAGTTGTTGGTGCTTCAGGAACATCTTCTCAAAGGCCCAACAAAGACAGTATCCTTCTGGCAAGCAGCAACATCAACAACAAACACAGCAACAATTCTCTGAACATCAACAAGCTAAAAGCTCCAATAGACCTCCTTCTCCTCCTGTACCCTTTGAAGATCCAGAAACAGCAACAACTGCTAGGATGGCTAGGTTCCAAGAACTTGTTGGCATTTCTATGATCAATAAAGCCAGAGCTGAATGAAAGGATCCCTCAAAATACACAACAATGTCAAAATACATGAAAGAAGAGCTTAAGAAGTTTGAGAAAGCTAACAAGTTTTTCAATGTTGATGATTATATGAAACTGCACCCAGAAGCAGTAGTCCCCAGAGCCACATCTTTGAAGATTATAGGGGCTGCTGATATGACCATGACCAAAGTGCAAGCTTCTGATCCAAATAGAGAGATTGTTTTTACCAAGCCTGGAGACAAGAGCAAAGAAGAGAAGTCAAAAGAGAAGAAGCAAAAGAAATGAGTTCTGAACTGGTTAATTTCTGTTATATTTATAACTGCTTTCTAATTTCTGAACAAGGCTTATCTGTATATATATATCTGCTGCATGTGTTCATTTTCTTTGCCAGATATATATTTTTCCTGCTTTGTTTATTTTCAGTTTAATCTGAGTCTGTAATTAGTGACCTCACCCAAATAGGAGGATATTGTTGGATCCCTGGTTTGATTTGGGCTAGGTTCACTAAGTTAGAATCTTGTGACCCATCATGTATAGCCAGGGTCATAGTTGTGTCCTAAAGTCTAGGCCAAATCCTTAGTTTCAACATAAAATGTACCAGCCATCATCAGACTGCCAGAGACTCAAGACTTAGAGATTTTCTAGAGGCTCAGTAAAATGAGTTCGACGTTCGTCGAACTCAGGTCGACGATAGTCATGCTCAGCTCGACGATCTCAGAGAAAATTCTCTGAGCTGAGCTCGACGAACTTGATTCTCAGGTTGATGATCTTTGGACTCTACCTTCAGCATTCTAAGTCCAGACTTTGTTCTTTAGACTCAGGTCGACGAACTTATTTCTCTGCTCGACGAATTCTGGGTTCTCTACTTCAACTTATTATTCCAGAAGTTTCTCATTTTTCTAAGTCCAGAATCATCTTCAGTCGACGAATTCAAGATTCTCAGCTCGACGAAACAGATTCGCAGGTCGACGATTTTTGGGTACTTCAACACTGCACACTAGAAGTTTGTGTCGACATCAGAAGTAAGACTTATGTCGACATCAACAACAATTATGTCGACACACAGGACTTGTGTCAACACACTCTAGATTTCTATCAACACAACGGCCATGTCGAGACAAGAAGTAATTGTGTCGACACCAACAGCAATTGTGTCGCACATAGGACTTATGTCAACACACTCCAGATTTATGTCAACACAACGGCCATGTCGAGACAAGAAGTAATTATGTCGACACCCTGGACTTGTGTCGACACATTCCTCAGAAGTTCTGTCAACAAGTTGTCAGGTCGACGAAATCAGCTATCAGCTCGATGAACTCCATACATAGAATAGGCAAAGTTTCTAGAGAGTGCAGTTCTATTTTCAGCTCGATGATCTTGGAACTCAGCTCGACGAATAGAAGCTGTCTGGTCGACGAACACAACTTCTCAGCTCGACGAACTGTGGACTCATCTCGACGATTTTTGTTATCTGTTCGACGAATCCAGACTTAGTCATTTCCAGTCTTTTGTCCCTTTCCTAATGCAATAATTCCTGAGTAATTAATGCTTCAATATTCTCGGAATATAACCGTTAGACAAAGCATTAATTATGGTCTTCTCCAGGATTATTGCTTGCCGTTTTTCCATGGGACAGTTGGGGAAATAAATCAATACAGTTTATTCTCAAGGCCGTCAGCATTGATTGCAGAGGAATTCAAATTTTGAATGAGAATTTCCTGACAAAAAAGATAAAAGAAGTTTCCTCTTACTCCCTGAAAAGTAGAGCAGAATACACATAGAACACAGCAAAATAGCAGAATAGAATATAGACATACATATAAAAAATCACAATCAGTCTGCAACAAGAAACTCTCCGCTCTCTCTCTCTTAGAACTCTGATATAGCAACTCAAGAAGCCCTTGACCAGAAGAACATCTGTTACCTGAATAAGAAGAACAATCAATCAAAATCAAGTGTCTTCATTCATCAACTCTCCAGGACACTTCAAAGGACAACAACTATTACATCTGTCAAGAAGTTCCTGGAGATCTTTCTGGTCTAGACTTAAAGATTGAAGACCTATCACCCTGAAGCAAAGCTCCAGATTTCCCAGAACCATTCTACATCACAGGGGGAGCAATTTGCTAAAATCATATCCACAAGTCTTCCCAGTTGTATATTGAAAAAGAGAAGACCATATCATCTCTCACCCCACCTCCACTGTATAAAGGGTTATAACTCCCTTCAAAAGTTATTCTTGGTTGCAAGTCACCTGACCAAAAGACTTGAGGTTTGGTTTTTGAGCACCTGATCAAAAGCTCATTGGTGTCAGGCACCTAATCAAAAATCTGAGTGGATTCCTACTAGGGTGGTAGAAGAGTGGATGTACCTAGGTTGGAGAACTACTATAAATTTATTGTGTTGTCTGGTTGCCCCTTCTTTTTTTTTCTTGCTGTGTTTGTGCTTTCTAGGATTGCTGTGTTTATATTTTATTAAGTTGTTTATGCACTTTCACAATTACATCAAAAGCTGTAAAAGCTTTTAAGGATTCAAGAATACTCTATTCACTCCCCCCCCGCCTCTAGAGTATTTCAGATCTAACACGTCACTTTCATGCCCCACTCCTCCTCCTGCATCTCCCCAAGAGAAAGAGGTGAGCTCTCGCTTCTAACTTTGTTACTCCTTCAATATTTGTATCTGCTTTCTTAATTGTTTGTCTCTTCAGGGAGCTCTCGCGGCTATACAACGACCGGAAAGCCCGCGAGATGACTCCGCCGCCCATCGCGAAGATTCTGACTCGCAACCACCTTCCACACCTCTATCTACTCCTCCCTAAGAAGAGGAGAGAAGATCCCTCCCAGGACGCCGGGACTTCTTGTCCTCCCGGTGAGAAACCTTTCCTCCCGCTTATCTGCCCCACTCGCTACTCCCACACACTCCTACGGGAGCCCCTCTCACCCTGCTCCTTTACTCCTTCCGCAAGCGCCCAGACCGACTCGCCTGTTGGGGAGCACCCTGGGCAACCTGTCGTCTCGCCTCTTCCTCCCCTTGACGGGATTGAAGATTACCTTGGCGACCCTACGAACCCTACGGAAATGAGGCGCAAGACTGCCGAGTTGTTCCAGAAACACGCGCGCCTCATCCATTCGCTGACGCTGGATAAGCAGGCGGCGGATCGGCGCATCGAATGGCTGGAGAACAAGTGCGCTCGCCTATCTTCCGAGGCAGATACCGAGTTAGATGTCAATGGAACCAATCCTGATGCCATCATCAGCGAGGTCGATATGCAGCTTCGTCTTGCTCGTCATGGGCTTGAGTCCATTCGCGCCTTCCACTCGCGGAGTAGGCCTCCTTGCGCGGGAGCTCGCGGTGGCTACTGGCAATGACATCCGTACTGAAGACCGTCCGTCTCGCCTCTTCTACTTTATTCTGTATTTGAGTGTTGTAATAATAGATGTTTTATGTTGCCGTCTCGTGGGCATTGTCAGAGAATTTTGTGCCCGCCCTATGCGGGACGGTGTTTTTTGAATATTTATTACTGTTGTTTAATTTTAATTTCCTTTAATCGTTGTCCCATGATTGCGACTGACCATGCAAATCGAGGTTTTTTTAGAGAGAGAGAGAGTAAAAGGCCGGCCGACTCTTCCCCTCCTTCTGTACCTTTTTCCTGCTCATTAATCATTTCACCATATTTGCTATAAATATCACGGCCCTGGATCAGATGGATATTCGCGTCTATTACTCCTGCCGCCCAAGTTCTTGCTCCCTTGCTTTAGCCGTCTCGCCGCTTCTTCTCGCGCTTTTCTCTCCCGACCCTCTCGCCGATATTCTTTCTTAAACTCCCTTTCTCCCTTCATCTCACCTAAAACCGTCGCGCCAATGATGGGTAAGAAAAGAGTTGAGGAAGGCGAGGGGTGCAGCCGCTGCGGGAAGCGGTTCACAGACCATGACTTCCCGCTCGGCCGGCTTCCTGAGGAAGATTACTGCGGGTTCATCCGCGAGTACCTGGCGGAGGGGCTCGAGTCGCGGCCCCCCAAAGTTGGCGAGTCAATCAACACCTACTATCCGAGAGAGCTCGCCTTCCCCGTCTCGCACTTTGAGGCGGAGTTGACGTTGCTTCTATGGCCTGAGGTAAAACAGGTATTCAAGTACTTTGGCGTCGTCCCGGCGCAGTTCAGCCCGAACGCCATTTCGGTGTTGATCGCCTTCGCCTGCTACATGCGCCGGGAGCGCATTGAGTTCAGCTTGACGGTCTTCCGCAAGCTCTTCATTTATCACGCCAACGTTGATGGCGTCTCGTACTTCACTGGGCAAGGGCTCAAGGTGTGCGAGACGCCAAACAAAAATCACCATTGGCTCACGAGGTTCGTCTTCATCCGCAGCGACCGTGCTGACTTCGGGGGCATCCCGCTTCCGCCGGTATCACCCCCCGAGAGCTTCTACGCGACCCAGCAGGTGGGTGGCCCAGAGAAGTTGTTGTATGATTACTTCGTCGGCAAAAACTTCGAAGTCAACTTCCTGCGGCGATGCCTCGACTCGCTACCTCTAGTGCTCCCCGGCGAAGGTACTCTTGCTTTCTTGTCTCGCTTTGTGTCTGATTATTTCTCCGTCTCGCCTTCTCATCGCCTTATTTTGTTTTCAGGGGAGCGAGTCGTCCCAGTCCACCCTCCTTACAAAAGCAATATCCAACCTTCTAAAGGCATTGATCTCGCTAGCGCGGCTGCTGAGGCAGCGAGAGAGTCCCTGGCTCATGCCCCTCCGAAGAGGCCTGCAGGCGACACGGCCCCCTCTCGCTCCAGCCCTCCAAAGAAAATGAGAAAAGATGTGGTCGTCTCCAAGGGGAAGAAGAAGATGACCCTGAAGGAGAAGGAGATATCGGGGTCCTTGAGCCCTATCTCTGTGGAGGGGTCTCAATCGCCCCGCTCGCATCCTCAACAGGCTGTCTCGCCTACCCGCGAGACGGCTCTTACCAATCAGCCAGCCGCCATCTCCAATCAACCAGCCGCTACCGCCTCTCGCGAAGGTGACTCCTCCAGCCGTCCCGCCCCCTCTTCCCACATGAACTTCAACCTGGGCCCAGTGGTTTCAGATGTCGCTGGCGACCATGTTCTGTTGTGGGGGAAGGATGCCAACCGCGTATCCATCTCCACCATCCTTCCCCCTTGGAAGGAGCAAGAGGAGCCCACCAGCGATGCTTTCTCCGTGGGGTACGACCTTTATGGCGGTCTCGATGTCATTTCGCCCGAGAGCGAGTCCACACGAGATCTCGTCCTGAAGTCCTCCCACGCCCAAATGCGTGCCTTGGAGTTCGCACACTGTGCATCGCGCCGCCTTATATATATCAACAAAAAATGGAAGGACAGCGAGACAGGCCTGGCGGCGGAGCGAGAGAGGTCCAAAGACCTCGCAAAAAGGTTGTCTGATGTCGAGACCCTCCTCGCAAAAGCCCAAGGCGGCGTGGTAAAGCCCTATCCTTACTCTTGAATTTTTCTTTAACAAACTTTTGACTAATGACCGGGCGTCTCGTAGGATGCCGAGACGGCGGAGTGGCTGCACTCATGAGTAGCGGCCCTGGAAGAGGAGGTCAAGGGTTTGAAAGCCCAGAATACTCGCCTTCAGGCCGATGCCGCGTCAACGTCTCGTTGTGAACCCTTTCGGACACCTCCGCCGCACTACTCTTTTGACGAGGTTGAGGAGAAATGCCGAGATGCTGGCATCATGGCGGTAGAGCTGGTCTTGAAGATAATGAAGGGCCTAGGGGTTGTGAAGGATGATTCAAAAACGGTGACCGTCCGCGTGGTCCCCCGGCTCTATGGCGAGGAGAGCGAGGATTCTGCTTCCGGCGAGGAGGAATGACGTGTCAACTCCCAAGATCCAGAATCCCTCTCTCCTCTTCATTTTGTTGTTGTTGTAACACTTAGTTTATCTTTTTTGGAGCTCTATTTTTTGGTATGACAGTGATAATCAAATATACATGCTTGTCTTGCTTGTTATTCTATTATTTTATTTTGTGAAATAAGTTACTGGTCTGCTTGAGCCTACAAGACGGTGCTATCCACCCGTCTCGCCGCCTCGCCTTTACTCCTTACACTTTGCTTATTTTACTTACTGCGAGACGATACTCTGATGCGCTCACGCACGCGAGAAGGTGCTACCCCTTATCTCGCGACATTGTTGGAGAGTTGGCTTTTTGTCAAGCGCGAGTCGTGGCTTCCCTTGTCTTTTTTATGCGTGAAGACCGACAGAACCTTCTCGCCTTACCATAAAGTAATCCATGCGCGGGTGACCCTTAGTGACGTAACCTACTCGCTTATCACTAGAGTGAGCCTTCCGTCTTGCGCGAGTGCCCACTTGCCGTGAGCGAGACCCTCCTCATAACTGCCAGCTGAGTGCCTCCACTCGCACTGCTCCAAGCATTTGCCTTAGTTTTATTTTTCATAGAATTAAGCAGGGATGTTGTTTAAAAAGATTTTCCCAACAATTCTGCCATTGAGTGGGTTTACTGCCATGCTAGCTTAATGAGAGCCTGGGCAATGGGCCTATCGGGGACCGAGCCAGGCTCGAGGTGGTGTTGAATTCCCCAGAGCCTAGACCCATTCCCAAGAACTCGGAACCAAAAGTACAAGAACCAGACCTCTCCCACCACAGGCGAGCCTTCGTACCTGCCAGCTAATGAGAGTCTGCGCAGCGGGTCTACCTGGGACTGAGCGGTGCTCGGGGTAGTGCAAACCAAGGACCAAGAACTAGACCTCTCCCACACAGGCGAGCCTTCGGACCTGCAAGATAATGAGAGCCTGCGCAGTAGGTCTACCTGGGATCGAGCTGCGCTCAAGGTAGTGCAGAACCAAGGACCAAGAACCAGACCTCTCCCCCACAGGCGATCTTTCGGACCTGACAGCTAATGAGAGCCTGCGCAGCGGGTCTACCTAGGGCCGAGCCATGCTCAGGGTAGTGCAGAACCAAGGACCAAGAACCAGACCTCTCCCCCATATGCGAGCCTTCGGACCTGCCAGCTAATGGGAGCCTGCGCAGCGGGTCTACCTGGGGCCGAGCCGCACTCGGGGTAGTGCAGAACCAAGGACCAAGAACCAGACCTTCCCCCACAGGCGAGCCTTCGGACCTGCCAGCTAATGAGAGCCTATGCAGCGAGTCTACCTGGGGCCGAGCCATGCTCGGGGTAGTGTAGAACCAAGGACCAAGAACCAGACCTCTCCACCACAGGCGAGCCTTCTGACCTGCCATCTAATGAGAGCCTGCCCAGTGGGTCTACTTGGGGCCGAGCCGCGCTCGGGGTAGTGCAGAACCAAGGACCAAGAAACAGACCTCTCCCCCACAGGCGAGCCTTCGGACCTGCCATGCAGCTAATGAGAGCCTGCGCAGCGGGTTAACCTGGGGCCGAGCCGCGCTCGGGGTAGTGCAGAACCAAGGACCAAGAACCAGACCTCTCCCCACAGGCGAGCCTTCGGACCTGCCAGCTAATGAGAGCCTGCGCAACGGGTCTACCTGGGGCCGATCCATGCTCGGGGTAGTGCAGAACCAAGGACCAAGAACCATACCTCTCCCCCACAGGCGAGCCTTCAGATATGCCAGCTAATGGGAGCCTGCACAGCGGGTCTACATGGGGCCGAGCCGCGCTCAGGGTAGTGCAGAACCAAGGACCAAGAACCGGACCTCTCCCCCACATGCGAGCCTTCAGACTTGCCAGCTAATGAGAGCCTACGCAGCAGGTCTACCTGGGGCAGAGCCACGCTCGGGGTAGTGCCAAACCAAGGACTAAGAACCAGACCTCTCCTCCACATGCAAGCCTTCGGACCTGCCAGCTTATGAGAGCCTACGCAGCGGGTCTACCTGGGGCCGAGCCGCACTCGGGGTAGTGCAGAACCAACGAACAAGAACCAGACCTCTCCCCCACAGGCGAGCCTTTGGACCTGCCAGCTAATGAGAGCCTGTGCAGCGGGTCTACCTAGGGCTGAGTCGCGCTCGGGGTACTGCAGAACCAAGGACCAAGAACCATACCTCACCCCCACATGCGAGCCTTCGGACCTGCCAGCTAATGAGAGCCTTCACAGTGGGTCTACCTGGGGCCGAGCCGTGCTCGGGGTAGTGCAGAACCAAGGACCAAGAACTAGACCTCTCCCCCATAGGCAAGCCTTCGTACCTGCCAGCTAATGGGAGCCTGCGCAGCGGGTCTACCTGGGGTCGAGCCGCGCTCGGGGTAGTGCAAAACCGAGGACCAAGAACCAGACCTCTCCCCCACAGGTGAGCCTTCGGACCTGCCAGCTAATGAGAGCCTGCGCAGCGGATCTACCTGGGGCTGAGCCGCGCTTAGGGTAGTGTAGAACCAAGTACCAAGAACCAGACCTCTCCCCCACAGGCGAGCCTTCGGACCTGCCAGCTAATGAGAGCATGTGCAGCGGGTCTACCTGGGGCCAAGCCGCGCTCGGGGTAGTGCAGAACCAAAGAACAAGAACCAGACCTCTCCCCCACAGGCGAGCCTTCAGACCTGCCAGCTAATGAGAGCCTGCGTAGCGGGTCTACCTAGGGCCGAGCCGTGCTCGAGGTAGTGCAAAACCAAGGACCAAGAACCAGACCTCTCCCCCACAGGCGAGCCTTCGGACCTGCCAGCTAATGAGATCCTATACAGCGGGTCTACCTGGGGCCGAGCCGTTCTCGGGGTAGTGCAGAACCAGACCTCTCCCCCACAGGCGAGTCTTAGGACCTGCCAGCTAATGGGTGTCTGCGCAGCGGGTCTACCTAGGGCCGAGTCGCGCTCGGGGTAGTGCAGAACCAAGGACCAAGGACCAGACCTCTCCCCCACAGGCGAGCCTTCGGACCTGCTAGCTAATGAGAGCCTGCGCAGTGGGTCTACCTGGGGCCGCGCCATGCTCGGGGTAGTGCAGAACCAAGGACCAAGAATCAGACCTCTCCCCCACAGGTGAGCCTTCGGACCTGCCAGCTAATGAGAGCATGCGCAGCGGGTCTACCTGTGGTCGAGCCACGCTCGGTGTAGTGCAGAACCAAGGACCAAGAACCAGACCTCTCCCCCACAGGTGAGCCTTCGTACCTGCCAGCTAATGAGAGCCTGCGCAACGGGTCTACCTGGGGCCGAGCCGCACTCGGGGTAGTGCAGAAGTGATCATCTTCCTGTCGTTAGAATTTCATGGTAGATAAAGACAAGAAGTAATTTGAGAAATTTATTATAATGAACTTGAATTGAAAATACAACTTTTGCCCTCCCTTCTCATGGGTAGAATCGCTTCAAGTCATCGCCACTCCAGGTATGGCTCATGGTCCTACCCTCTACATCCTAGAGGTGGTAACCTCCTATTTTCAGGACCTTCTTAATAATATAAGGCCCTCCCAATTTGGGTTGACCTTCCCACGGGAGCGGACCTCCCCGCCGCATCAACTTTCTTTAGCACCAGATCTCCTTCCGCAAATTGTTTGATCCTGATATGCTTGTCGAAGTATCTTGTCATCCGTCGTTTGACCTCTTCCTACCTCATAGCTACTACGTCACGTAGCTCTTCTACCATGTCCAGTGAGAGGCGTAAGCCTCCTTCATTTTCTAGCCTCCAAGCCTCGTCTCCATCACCTGCAGCCACAACTCGTGGTTATCGGACCTCAAATTCCACAGGCAGGATCGCCTCACACCCATGGGAAAGTTTGAAGGGGGTCTTGTCGGTGGTCGTGTTCGGGGTTGTACGCAAGGCCCACAAAACTGAGGGGAGCTGGGTTTCAAGTTCTCCACCTTCTTATTGAGCAGGTTCATAATAATTTTGTTAGCCGCCTCCACCTGGTCGTTGCTCCTGGGGTGGTGGACGGAGGCAAATCTAAGGTCGATGCCCAGCTGGGTGCAGAAACTTATAAACTCCTCACTCGCAAATTAAGGACCATTGTCTGTGACAATGGCCTGAGGCAGCCCGTGCCTGTAGATGATCTCTCCACAAACGAAGTTCCTGATGATTTGGGAGGTGACTTTGGCCAGCGCCTTAACCTCCAGCCACTTTGAGAATTAGTCAATCGTAACCAGGAGGAACCTCCTTTGCCCACTAGCTGGAGGGAAAGGCCCAACTAAATCCATTCCCCAGATAGCGAATGGCCACAGTGCTGTGATGCTTCAAAGCTTTTGAGCTGCCTGGAGCTGGAGGGGGCGTAGAGCTGGCATTTTTGGCACCTCCTCGCAAACTCCGCAGCATCCTTCCTTACGGTGGGCAAGAAGTACCCCTGCCTGACCACCCTTGCTTCCAACATCCTACCTCCGGAATGGCTTCCACATTCCCCAGAGTGCACCCCCTCCAGAATCTGTCGAGTCTCCCCTTCCGTTACGCATCACGCCAAAAGACCCGAAAGCATCTTCCGATGTAGCCTCCCTTCATGCATGAGATAATGGGCTGCCTTATGTCGAAAGCTCTTTGCCTCCTTGATCCCCTCAGGGAGGTCGCCCATGACTAAGAAGGTCACGAAGGGATCCACCCATGAGGGTCGCCGATCTATTTCCATGAGCTCCCCTTCCTCGATTGCTATTCGGAACAGATCAGTCAAGGTTCCTCCTCTCCGAGGTCCAAATATAGCCAAATGATTGGTGGCGTTACTCTCTTCCCTTGGAATGTGTTGGATGGAGAACATCCGGAACCCCCCGATGATTGCCCTCACCTTGGACAAGTACTTCACAAGGGTGGGTTCCCGAGCCTCAAACTCTCCTCGAATTTGCGATGCCACCACCAATGAGACCGTAAAAGCCTCCACATCCCGGATCTCAAAATCCCTTGGCAAACGAAGGCCGGATATCATGGCCTTGTATTCTGCTTGGTTGTTAGTTGCAGGAAAGTGCAAGACCACCGCCTGCTCTATGGTGACCCCTTGAGGGCTTGTCAACACCTCCCCCGCTCCGAGGGAGTGCTTTCCTGAGGTTCCATCAACCATCATCTTCCATGCCTCTTGCGGCCGCGACTCCTCGATACCGACCTCCACAACGTAGTCGGCCAAGAAATCGGCCACTACATGTGCCTTGATGGAGAGTCTCGGTACGAACGAGATATCGAACTCACTCAACTCGATAGACCACTTGGCCAGTCTACCCGAGTGCTCCACTCCTTCAAAAATCTTACGGAGGGGATGGTCTGTCACAACCCTGATCGAATGTGCCTGGAAATATGGTCGGAGCTTTCTGGCCGAAATGATCAAGGCGTATGCCAGCTTTTCTAAGATAGGGTAGCGAAGCTCCACCTTCTTTAGGATCCTGCTAGCATAATAGATTGGCAGCTGCTTCCTCCCCTCCTCCTTAACTAGGACAGAGCTCACCGCCTCTGCTCCCACTCCAAGATACAAGGCCAAGTCCTCCCCCTCCTTTGGGCTTTGAAGTAGAGGAGCTATGGAGAGCTGCTTCTTCAGCCCTTGAAAAGATTCTTCACATTCGGCTATCCACTCGAACCTTTGGTTACCACACAGCACTTTGAAGAATGATGAGCATTTCTCTCCCGACCTAGAGAGGAATCTACTTAGGCCGTCCAGCTTGCCTGTCAAGCGCTGGACCACCTTAGCATTGCGTGGTGACTCTAGCTCTAGGATGACTTTCACCTTATCTGGGTTGGGTTCTACCCCCTCCGGGGTCAGAAGATGCCCGAGGAACTTCCCACGGCTTGCCCCAAAAACGCACTTTAAGGGGTACATCCTCATTTTGAAGTTCCTCAAGGTGGCAAACGTCTCCTCCAGATCCCGAAGGTGTGAGCCCACACCCTTGCTTTTAACCATAAGGTCATCAACATAGACCTTCAGGTTCCTCCCCCTTTGGCCTTTGAAAACTCGATCCATCCTGCGTTGGTATGTTGCCCCTGCGTGTTTCAACCCAAAGGGCATTATTTTATAGCTGAAGCATCCCTCCCTTGTGATGAAGGAGACGTCCTTGACGTCGGGAGGGTGCATTCGGATCTGATGGTAACCTGAAAATGCATCCAAAAAACTCATAATTGAAAAACCAACGGCTGAATCAACCAGCGCGTCGATTCGAGGCAGGGGGTAGCAATCCTTGGGGAATGATTTATTTAATAATAAAAAGTCAATACACATGCGCCACTTCCATCCCCCTTTCTTTACCATCACTACGTTGGAGACCCAGCCTGGGTACTGGATCTCCGAGATGAAGCCAGCCTCCAGAAGCTTCTCGACCTCCTAGCTGATTGGCTCTTCCAGCTTGGTTGTGATGGTCCTCATCTTCTGGCATATAGGGCGCGTCTTGGGATCCAGGTTCAGGCGGTGGCAGGCCACATCCGCATCAATGCCCGACATGTCAGCCGCGCTCCAAGCAAAGGTGTCGACGTTGCTCTGGATGCAAGCCCGCACTCGCTCCTGGTCCTCGGGGCTCAGACCCCCGCTGATCCGCACCTTTTGCACTTGTTCGGCGCTAGTGAAGACTTCCATCTCCACCACCTCCTCTGTCGGCTCCAGCCGCGACTGCTCCCAGCCGGCTCTTGCCTCCTCTTCTTGTCCAAGCTCTTCCTCCCTTCCTGCTTCCTCTACTTCCATCGCCTCCTCGGGGCTCTGTAACACCCCATATCCGTCACATAGCATATAGCAGTAGGTCCGGCCGGGGCCCGACGCCGTATGCCACAGACAGACCGGGTGGTTACTTATGGAAACCATCCAACCAATCTGAACGTCCTACACAAAGCATTCTAGCGGAAGCAGTTTATAAAAGTTGTAGCAAAGAACCCAGCATTAAAGCACGAATGTCCACTAATACGAAATAGGAATGTTATACAAAATACCCAAAATAGGCCTTAAGGCCTTACAAAATGTTTCACTTCCAATTACATGTTTTACAAACCACGGCACGCAGGCCGGTCACACATGAATAAAGCAGTAAACACTTCCAACTTAGGCCTTCAAGGGCCAGCTTCGCATTCGGGCTTTAGCCCGCTATTGACCGCTTGGTCCAGCAGCACCTGCAAGCAACAAACCACCGCACGGTGGCAAAACAAGGCAACGGTCAGCAATGCTGACCAAATTATAACGATCCCGCCCCCAACTCGGGGCGGCGATGCTCCTTCCCTGCATTTCATTAGCATAAGCGAGCAATATATATATAGCCATTTCATCACAGGCGGAGGCTCAACGGCCACACACCCCGTGCACTCAGGGCACATTCTCGGTGAACGCAGTCTAAGTCTGCCGACTCACCGCCATCCCCTTTGGACGGCCAAACAATGAGCAGTTTGTCTTCCCGGCATGGGTCACGGTAATTAAAACCATAGACCGCCGAAGACTCTCATCTATGCCAACGGCTCTAATCCGAACGACATAGAACGGGTACGGTTCCATCTAACCCGTGCTCACAACGCAACGGTAATTTAAACCATATGCGCCCGCAACGGTAATTTAAACCATATGCGCAGGTCAAACTTCTCCCGAGTCCCATTTCCATCACATTTCACATAATCTGATTATGTTCAAGCTGGCTCTCAGGCCACCAAGTTGGCAAGATCTCGTATCCGCCCAGTTTTCCGGGTGCACCTTTGGGTTAGTCCCCAAGGTTCCATGCTGTAATCTACCGCGTAGAAAACCCGAAAAAAACAACCAATAGCACGGAGTCTTCTCCGGCATTATGCAATGCAACATCACCGATCCAGACCAACATGTCCTGGTAGGCTTCACACATCATGCCTATGTCCATTCTCGCTTACGGACTCTAAACAACGGGGACTTCACATATCTACCCGAAGGAACACCTCCAACTCTCCGCAAACTCGCGAGAGCGGGCTTCCTATGCAAAGAAAGAGAGCTACTCATGCTCAAGATGAGGATCGTTACCCTAGCATTCCTCTTTGGCGCCATTGAAAAGTAATCGGATGAAAAGCACCGCACTAGCTTTGCCTCCGTGGATCCGGAGTCGGCTCGCGATTCGGAGCTTCGAAGCTCTTCCAATGGCGGGATCTAGCTCCTTCTTCCTCCCTTGGCTCTCCTCTCTCTCTAAGGTTTTAGAAAGATGAGAAGTTAAGAAAAGTAAGGGTTTTCCAAGTCCATTCACGGGTATATCCCTTCAGGAACAACCCCCAGCCGTTGGATCTTCAGTTAAAGAAATGAACGGCTTCGATTCGGGGCTGAAATGCCCAATCTGGACCGAACACGGCCTGGCACACGCCCGTTTCCAGGGCCGTGTGCCTCATTCGCCGTCAAAATCGAATCACCTGGAACCTCACACGGGTATCGAACATTCCCGTGTTCGAGCTGACACGCCCGTGTTCCACCTGACACGGCCGTGTACCCCATCATTTTTCCCCAAAATCAACCCGGGCACTGCACGGGTTCTAGGACACGCCCGTGTCCTTGCCCGTGTCACCTCGACACGCCTGGACCCCAGGTCGTGTACACGGTCTCCAAACTCGACACTTCGTCGAGCGAAGATCGTCGACCTATCGACACGGCCTTGGACACGCCCGTGTCCTAGGTCGTGTGCCTTGTCTCGACACATTGTCGACACCAAAGTGTCGACTTCCCGGGACGAGTGTCGACACGGGTCGACACGCCCTACGACACGCCCGTGTCGCAGGCCGTGTGCCATGTCTCGACACCTCGTCGCAAGCAGAGTGTCGACTTCGCGGCTAAGTGTCGACACGGGTCGACACGCCCTGTGACACGCCCGTGTCGCAGACCGTGTGCCCAGTCTCGACACAATGTCGAGACCAAAGTGTCGACTTCCCGTCTCAGTGTCGACACAGGCTCGACACGCCCTGGGACACGCCCGTGTCCCAGGCCGTGTGCCTGCTGCCAGAACCCAAACTGGCCCAAAATGTCCCCCTTTGCTCCTTTGAGTTTCGGGGCGTTACAACTCTCCCCCTCTTAAAAGAATTTCGTCCACGAAATTACATGAAGGAAAGACATGTACAAAACCAAAATTTGTACCTGAGCGGAACAACTCCGGATACTCGTCAAGCATAGTCTGCTCTCGCTCCCAAGAGAGCTCCTCACGCCCGCAATTGTCCCACCGGACCTTGACCATCCTGATCTCTTTATTGCGTAGCCGCTTGACCTCCGAGTCCTCAATCCGCACGGGCTTGACCTTTGTTGTTAGCCCACTATCCACCGGCACTTGATCCACCGTGATCACTTGCGTAGGCTCTTGCACCGCCTTCCGAAGCACCGAAATGTGGAATACATCATGTAAACCACTAAGCTCCACTGAAAGCTTCAACCGATAGGCCGCTTCACCAACTCGCTCCAGAACCTCAAACGGTCCAAGGTACCTCGGGCTTAGCTTTTTCAATCGCCGCACCCGCGAGACACCCTTGAACAGCTTGATCTTTAAGTATACATAATCACCCACAACGAACTCCACATTCCTGTGCTTGGCATTATAGTACTTTGCTTGCCGGTCCTGAGCGATCAGCAACCTCTCCCAAAGGGTTCTCACCAAAGAAGTAGCATCCTCCACTTCCGATCGCTTATACAACTTTGACTCACCCGTTTCTAACCAAGACAACGGCGTGCGACATTTCCTACCATATAGGGCCTCGAAAGGCGCCATCTGAATACTCGCTTGGTAGCTGTTGTTGTATGCGAACTCCACCAAATAAAGGTGGTCTTCCCATTGCTTTCCAAAATCCAAGACACACATGCGAAGCATGTCTTCCATGGTTCTATTGACCCTCTCGGTCTGCCCATCCGTTTGCGGATGGAAGGCTGTGCTGAATTTCAGCTTTGTTCCCAACATTTGCTGCACCAGCCTCCAATCATTGGACGTGAACCGCCCATCTCGGTCACTCACGATGTTGCGAGGTACACCATGAAGCCGTACTATGTTATCCACATAGAGCTTTGCCAACTTCTCCACCGGATCATCCTTCTTATGCGGAATAAAATGCGACACCTTCGTTAATCGATCAACAACCACCCAAATGGCGTCGTTTCCCTTATGCGACCTTGGCAAACCGTGCACAAAGTCCATAGAGATGTCATCAAATTTCCACTCCGGAATAGGCAAGGACTTAAGAAATCCTCCCGGCTTTTGGCACTCCGCCTTTACCAAGGCGCAAGTTTGGCACTTTGCTACGTATAGCGCCACATCATTTTTCAAACCCGGCCACCAAAACAGTTGCTTCACATCACGGTACATCTTCGTGCTCCCCGGGTGAATCGAGTACTTGGTATGGTGTGCCTCGTACAACAACTCCACCCGCAAATTGCCCACACTAGGGACGCACAAACGACCGTCTTTCCAAAGCAACCCGTCCTCCACGACGAATTGGGAATTTGACCCATCCAGAGCCTCTACCATGAACTGCTTCATATGAGCATCCATATCCAAAGCCTGTCGAATACGATCAGCCAGGTCATATTGGACTTCAGTCTAATTCAGAACTGCTTCAGCACTTGATTGTCTATCAACACAAACAATCTCCAACGCCTCCAACTCCCGCACCAACCGCTCATCATGCACCGATAGCCAATTGGCTTGAGTTGGGACTCGGAGACTCAGCGCGTCCGCAACCGCATTCCCTTTTCCAGGCACGTAGTGGATCTTGAACGTATAGTCCCCCGGGAACTCCATCCACCTACGCTGCCGCATATTCAGATCCTTCTGATCAATAAGATACTTCAGGCTCTTGTGATCGGTGTAGATATCAATCTTCACACCGTACAAGTAGTGTCTCCACAGCTTCAAGGCAAAAATCACGGCCGCTAACTCCAAGTCATGGACCGGATAGTTCCTCTCATGCACTTTTAGCTGTCTTGAGTCATAGGCTATTACACTACCGTGTTGCAGTAGCACGCAACCCAAACCGCTGCCCGAAGCATCGCTATAAATCTCATAGCCTTCGGTCCCACATGGCGAACTCAGCACAGGCGCCGTGGTCAACCGACACTTCAACTCCTCAAAAGCTCGCGCGCACTCCGGCGTCCAAACGAACTTATGCTCCTTCCTCGTCAAAGTAGTGAGAGGTAACGCTATCCGCGAGGGGTTCTCTACGAAGCGCCTATAATAGCCGGCAAGCCCCAGAAAACTCCGGACTTCCGCTACAGTAGCAAGCTCAGGCCACTCTCGTATCGCAACAATCTTCGCCGGATCTACAACAATACCCTCTCCACTCACTATATGCCCGAGGAACGCCACTGAGGATAGCCAAAACTCTCACTTCGAGAACTTGGCATACAACTGATTTCTCCTTAGCGTCTCCAACACCAAATGAAGATGCTTGAAGTGATCTTCCTCACTTTGCGAGTACACCAAAATATCGTCGATGAAGACGATCACGAAATGGTCCAAGTACTCCCTGAAAGTCCTGTTCATCAAATCCATGAACACTGACGGCGCATTAGTCAGCCCAAACGGCATGACCGTAAACTCATAATGCTCGTATCTCGTACTAAATGCTGTCTTCGGGATATCACTCTCCCTTATTCGCAGCTGATAGTACCCAGCCTTGAGATCTAACTTCGAGTACACCGTCGACCCGACTAACTGATCAAAGAGATCATCAATCCGGGGGATCGGGTACTTGTTCTTCTCCGTCAGCTTGTTTAGCTCCCGATAATCAATACATAGCCTCAAGCTTCCGTCCTTCTTCTTAACAAAGAGGACCGGTGCGCTCCAAGGCGAAGAACTCGGGCGCACATACCCTTGCTCCAACAACTCTTGTAGTTGAACTTTCAGCTCCGCCATTTCCTTAGGCACTAGCCGATAAGGAGATCGTGACACAGGCTTTGCACCTGGCACTAGCTCGATCGTAAAATCTATCTCCCGCTGAGGCGGGGCTCCAAGAAGATCTGCGGGGAACACATCAGGGTATTCCGATACCACTGAAATAAAATCCAACGCGGGCTTCGACTTTGCAACCTCCACTAGAGTAAAGAACAGTTCTGCTCCGGCACGAACCGCCTTCACCACCTGAAGAGCAGACATCAACGTCTTGCTCGACACCTTTAAGCCCGTAAAAGTCGTCTCACGACTTGCTCCCAGCTTAACTTCCTTGCTACCGCAATCTATATGGGCTTGCTGCTCCGAGAGCCAGTCCATGCCAAATATGACGTCGAACTCCACCAACGGAAGTAAAGACGCCCGCAGGTCGAACACCTGCTCCCCAATACGAATCTTAACATCGCAGATCCTATCCGCTCGCATCGAACACCCATTGGGCAACAACACATCCAACTTATCCTTCGCCATCGAAGAAGGGACTCCGATGCGTGATATAAATCCTTCGGACAAGAAGGAGTGTGAAGCCCCCGTATTGAAGAGTGCTCGTGCCGGATTTTCACAAATCAATACAAATCCTAAACAAGCAGTGGTAAGGTAACATGTGCATAACAAGTATTTAAAGAAATTGACTTGCTATAAATTAAATCGTACCTGTCACCACATCAGATTGTTTGATGGCCTCCTGTTGGCCAAGATTATAGACCCTTGGTTGGGCCGGAGCATAATGGGATGCGGTCGACTCCACCGCCTTACCCTTCTCTTCATAAGTAGCTCCTGACTTTCTTTCGGACTTGGGACGTCCGCTCAAACAGTCACGGGCAAAATGTCCCGTCTTTCCACATGTAAATCACGCGCCCGGAGTCCGACTCGTAGTCGCCCCAGAAGTACCAAAAGGAGCTGGACCCGAAGTCCTATGCTTCTTAAAGAATCTTTGATAGACAGACTTTGAAGTAGTCGGCACTTTGAACCCAGATTTCTTCTCACCAAAGCTTTTCTTTGCTTGTACATTCTTCATGTCCTTCTCCAAAGACCGGGCAGTATTGACCAAGGTTAAGAAACCCTGCGTCATCGGCCCCGAAAGTAGTAGTCTCAACTCATCCCTCAAGCCTTCATAGAATCGATTAGTCTTGCGCTCCTCATCCACGATGGTGGAGCTAGCATAATGACTCAGACGAGTAAACTCGTGGAGATATTCATCCACGCTCCTCTCACCCTGTACCAACTTCAGGAACTCATTCTCCAACGCTATCTTCTGCGTCGAAGGGAGGTATCTAGCCAAAAATAATCTCGAGAACTCCTCCATCGAGACATCACCAAGTTGCCTACCTCTCAGTAAGTGCAGCTCCAATCCTTCCCACCACATTCTCGCTTCACCGTCCAAAAGGAACGTAGCGATGGTGGTCATTTGTCACTCCTCCGTCTCCGTTGCTGTCATGACTCTCTTCACCCTGGAGAGCCAGTCTTCAGCCTGAGATGGGGTTCCCAACCCCGAGAATAACGGAGGGTTAAAGCTCATTACATGCTTAAGCTGCCTCTCAGTTGCCCTCCTTGGCACCACCGGTCCCACAACCACTTGCTCCACTCTCCTCGGCTCAGCCTCTTGCAGAGGTTCTTGCTCCATCACAGGAGCGGGCTGCTGCGTTTGCCTTGCAGGCTGCGCATTTATCACAGCCAACACCGCTTCAGCCACCAATCGAATTGTTGGAGTTACCATTGTGATCTGAAAGTGATCAAGCATGTAATCTCACTGCCAACGCGATATGAGCCTGCAGGGTCGCACATAAGAGATATGGAGAAGTTGGATGACTGACTGTGTTGGTAAAGGTTACCAATCACCGACCTGAATAGGGTTATGGGCAAAGTGTTGCCTTATAGGATCATCGGGTTGGGCAAATGTTGCCTTGAAGGGCTGGTTGGGATTGTCGTCCGAGGGTCGATGACATTAGTCGAGAATCGTCTTCTGATTCCCGCCGATCGGCGAGAATCGTCTCTCTGATTCTCGCCGATCGACGAGAATCATCGAGAATCAATTGTTGATTCTCGACGATCGACTACTACGACAATTGTCGTTGACCGCGGCTCGACGATCGTCGAGTATCGTTGTGTATCGTCGAGCGCGGCTCGACGATCGGTGAGAATCGTCGAGTATTGTACTCTGATTCTCGCCGATCCTGTATGATACTCGTCGACTGATTCTCGCCGAACCTGCTCAGTGATTCTCGCCGATTGTCGCCGATTCTCACCGATTGATACTCGCCGATTCTGAACCCTATTTTCGGGTGGTCTGCGGATAGCGATTTTCCTGGGTTTATTTATACCTTTGGTATAAATAGGATACTTAGGGTTTTCGGGATTACATACGCGCTCGCGATTTTCTCCTGTAGCGAATCGAACTCGACGGAAGCCGTTCCGCCTTTCGCTGCGTCGATCCCGATCCCCGCCGCCGACGGAAGAGTTCCCCCGCCGCCGTGTTTGCTCCGTCGACCGCCCCCCCCCCCTCTTCTCCAGCGACTGTCGCTGGTGCTGCTCTTCCTGGCGCAGACCTAGCAGTCCGTGGTATAGCCGAGGTGCGGTCTTCTCCTTCCCGATAATCCGTGCGACGGATAGATCGGTGTTCTCCCGCTCGTGTGGACTTCTGCAGAAACGTGGACACTATTCCACGTAGAACTCGCCACTAGCAAGCAGATAAAGTTTGGAGCATCTCGTTGGGTTGTGACTCAACGCCACCGAGGTAATTTTTGCCTAGTTTTTGCTAACTTCTTGATTCAACGTTCATAGCCCGATCCACATCTCTTTGGGTTTTTCTTGATGTTTATTTTTCCGCTGCGTGCACAAGCGTTGTGCCAACCCTATAGAGAAACCCAACAGTGGTATCAGAGCCAGGTTCCGGCCATGATCGTTGTTTTGGAAGTTTGTTATTCCAGTGCGTGTAAATGTAGAGATTTAGAAGTGTTCTAAATGTCTAGATTTAGTCTTGGTACCTCGCCAAGAACGATTGGAATTTCGGTGGATTTCTAAGTGTTAGAAATTGTGATCTCCTTAGCAGTAACCATCCCTCGATTTTGTTTTGGATTTTGAATCCAACAAAGAGAGATGAGCTTGTCTACTGCTTTAAGTTGAGCTGTCTTTGTCTTTGTCCAATGCATGTAAATCTGAGGATTTGGAAATTTCCGGATGTTCAGATTTAGCCCTTCCTTCTATCAAATGTTGATGGTGTCAGGATGTGCACATAAGGGATGCATGTGGTTTTAGAAGAATTGTTTTCTTTGGATGTGCACGTCGATCAAATGTTGATCATGGTTAATTGTTAACCTATATTTGAAATCCCTTCATCAAATATTAAGTGTTTGGATGCCTTCCGATGGATGACACTCTTCCTGCCTCGATCGATGAAGTGTGGGCTTGCCAAAGCAAGGTGCATTAATCTATCTTGGTAAGGGTGCGAGCGGATAATTGTGATATCCCACTGTCGACATCGGGTCCAGCTTAACTAGGTGACCTCAAAGGTTGAGTGCCTAGAGGCATAGGGTTGGCATGCACCATATGATGGATGCGAATAAGGAGTTATTCACCAACCATACAAGAATTGCATGAGGATGCAATTGGCAAGCGTTGCCTACCTAAATAACCGCATCGTGAGAGGAACGCCAAAGCGGACTCATAGTGTTGGTGAAATACGGATCTTGTCCACTAAGAGAGTAGCTCGCATGAACTCTCCGAATTGTTAGTGAGGGCTATCATTTCGAATAAAATAGTGGGAGTATTTTAATTGAAGTCCTAATTAGAATAAATTGTAATTGAAATTTAGGTACTGATTTTATTCTGCATAAATTCTTGTAGAATTCCATGGCAAGCGTTGCGCACACTCCACGTTGTCTCTGAGAGCCATCCTTGAGAAGGATAAGCTCAGTGGGACAAATTATATGGACTGGTATAGGAACCTGAGAATTGTTCTCAGGCAAGAGCGAAAGCTCTATGTCTTGGAAGAAGAAGCCCCGAGGTGCCGACCGGGAACTCTTCCCGTGCTGAGAAAGATACTTATAAGAAGTATACTGACGATGCTTTGGATGTCGAGTGCCTTATGCTTGCCACCATGAACTCTGAGCTTCAGAAGCAACATGAGAACATGGGGTGCAAGGAGATTGACGAGCATCTCAAGAAAATGTTTCAAGGGCAGGCTCGTCAAGAGAGGTTCGACATCACGAAAGCGTTTTCAGTGCAAGATGGGAGTTCGAGACTCAGTAGGGACTCACGTACTCAAGATGATTGGGTATATAGAGAACCTTGAAAGGCTGGGTTTTCCTCTTGGTCAAGAGTTGGCCACGGATCTGATCCTGCAATCGTTGCCGGACAGTTATGAGCAGTTTGTCTTGAACTACAACATGAATGAGATAGACAAGACACTGCCCGAACTCCTAGGCATGTTGAGAACTGCCGAAATCAACATGAAGAATGCCAAGCCTGCCAGCCCCATACTGATGGTGCATAAGGGCAAGGGCAAAGCCAAGGTCTCCAAGAAGACGAAGGTAGGACCTAAGTCATATCTTGAGCCCAAGTCTTCAGCACTGATGAAAAAGAAGAGCACGGTGAAGGAAGGGAAATGCCACCACTGTGGCAAGGCTGGTCATTGGAGGAGGAACTGTCCTTCATACATTGAGGGTCTGCAGAAATTGAGGGGAGGTATGACTTCCGCTTCTAATGTTTACGTTATAGAGATAAACCTTTCTGCTCTTCATCTTGGGTATTGGATACCGGATGTGGTTCTCACATTTGTACAAATGTGCAGGAACTGGGAAGGAGAAGATTGCTGAGTAAAGGGGAGGTGGACCTCCGCGTCGGCAATGGAGCAAGAGTTGCTGCTGTAGCCGTAGGAGTTTACCGTCTTTCTTTGCCCAGTGGGCTTGTAATAGAACTAGATAACTGTTATTTTGTTCCGGCGATAACTAGAAACATTATATCTATTTCATGTTTGGACATGATTGGATTTTCTTTTATAATTAAGAACAATTGTTGTTCTATATTTAAGAATGATGTTTGTTATGTGTAGCCCAATTGTTTAATGGTCTTTATGTTTTGAACTAGATGGACCATCTGATCTAAAGGGGGGGGGTAATGTAGAAAACAATAAAAGACTAAGAACAAATGACTCAAACCCTACTTTTCTCTGGCATTGTCGTTTGGGCCATATCAACGAGAAGCGCATATCCAAGCTCCATAGAGATGGACTTTTGGACTCATTTGATTATGAATCATTTGAGCGATGCGAATCTTGTTTGTTAGGCAAGATGACTAAAGCTCCTTTCACTGGTTATACTGAGAGGGCTGAGGATCTCTTGGGTGTTGTACATAGTGATGTATGCGGACCCATGAGTTCCATGGCTAGAGGAGGGTATTTCTACTTTGTTACATTTACTGATGATTTCAGTAGATACGGATATGTGTATCTTATGAAGTGCAAATCCGAGACCTTTGAAAAGTTCAAAGAGTTCAAGAATGAAGTAGAAAACCAGTTGGGTAAAAGGGTTAAAGCACTCCGATCTGATCGAGGTGGCGAATACCTGAGTCATGAGTTCCGTGATCATCTGAAAGAGTGTGGTATTGTATCACAGCTCACTCCACCTAGAACACCACAACATAATGGTGTGTCTGAGAGGAGAAATCGTACTCTGTTAGACATGGTACGTTCGATGATGAGTCATGCAGACTTGCCTGTTTCCTTTTGGGGTTTTGCTTTAGAGACTGCTGCAATGACATTGAATCGCGCTCCAACTAAAACGGTTCTGAAGACACCATATGAGATATGGACTGGGAAGCGTCCTAGTATGTCGTTCATTAAAATTTGGGGCTGTGAGGCATACGTGAGACGTCAAATGCCTGACAAGCTGGAACCCAAATCGGATAAATGTTATCTGGTGGGATATCCTAAGGAAACGAAAGGGTATTACTTTTACCTACCGTCTGAGGGCAAAGTGTTTGTCGCAAGGACTGGTGTCTTCTTGGAGAAAGAGTTCTTATCAAGAAAGACTGAAAAGGTAGAGCTTGAAGAAGTTCAAGAACCACATGTAGTGAATGAACCGGAATTGGATTCTGAGACAGGACTACAAGATGTTGTAGCTAGAGAACCTGCTCAGGGAACACAAGTCCTACGTAGATCTGGTAGACCGAGGTTTGAGCCTGAGAGATATGGATTTCTCGTGTCTCAAATAGGTAATGTGTTGCTTATGGATCATGATGATGAACCAGCAACCTACCAAGAGGCTATGAATGGACCGGACTCCGACAAATGGCTTGAGGCTATGAAATCCGAAATGGACTCCATGTATGCAAACCAAGTTTGGAACTTGGTGGAACCACCTGAAGGGGTACGACCCATAGGGTGCAAGTGGGTCTTCAAGAAGAAGACCGACATGGATGGGAATGTACAGACATTCAAAGGGCGACTGGTGGCTAAGGGTTTCAAGCAAATTCATGGTATTGACTATGATGAGACCTTTTCCCCTGTTGCCATGGTAAAGTCCATTAGGATATTGCTTGCTATTGCTGCGTATTATGACTACGAGATCTGGCAGATGGATGTCAAAACGGCTTTCCTTAATGGAAACCTCCTTGAGGAAGTGTATATGACACAACCTGAGGGTTTTGTATCCCCAGATGAAGCCACTAAAATATGCAAGCTGAATAAGTCCATTTATGGACTGAAACAGGCCTCTCGAAGTTGGAATCTTCGTTTTGATGAGAAAATCAAAGAGTTTGGTTTCATCAAGAATGAAGATGAGCCTTGTGTTTACAAGCGAATCAGTGGGAGCATTGTTGTCTTCCTGATATTGTATGTAGATGACATACTGTTGATCGGAATGACATTCCTACCCTGAAAGTTGTTAAGAACAACCTAGGGAACTGCTTTTCAATGAAGGATTTGGGTGAAGCGACTTATATACTCGGTATAAAGATCTATAGAGATAGATCGAAGAAGTTGCTGGGTTTGACCCAGAGTACGTACATCGAAAAGGTGTTGAAGCGGTTCAACATGCTTGAGTCCAAGAAAGGATTTTTGCCCATGTCTCATGGTGTGAATCTCTCTAAGGACCAGTGTCCAAAGTCTTGTGAAGACAAGGACCGCATGAAGTTGATTCCATATGCTTCGGCAATTGGATCAATCATGTACGCGATGTTATGTACTCGACCCGATGTCTCCTTTGCTTTGAGCATGACTAGCAGGTATCAGTCAGACCCCGGTGAGTGTCACTGGATTGCAGTCAAGAATATCCTGAAGTACTTGAGAAGGACTAAGGACGTGTTCTTGGTGTATGGTGGAGAGGAAGAGCTCGTTGTAAGTGGTTACACGGATGCTAGCTTCCAAACTGATCGAGACGACTCCAAGTCTCAGTCAGGTTTTGTGTTTTGCCTGAATGGAGGAGCTGTGAGCTGGAAGAGTTCCAAGCAAGAGACAGTTGCTGATTCTACAACAGAGGCCGAGTATATCGCAGCAGCTAATGCGGCGAAGGAGGCTGTATGGATTAGGAAATTCATCGGCGAGCTTGATGTAGTTCCTAGCATTGTTGGTCCCGTAGTTCTCTACTGTGATAACAATGGTGCAATTGCACAATCTAAGGAACCTAGATCTCATCAGCGCTCCAAGCACATACTCCGGCGTTTTCATCTTATTCGTGAGATTGTCGAACGAGGAGATGTAAACATTTGCAGAGTGCCGACTGAGGAAAATATTGCGGATCCGCTGACAAAGCCTCTCGCGCAGAGAAAGCATGATGGTCATACTAGATCGATGGGTATACGATACCTAAATGATCAACTCTAGCGAGAATCTTGTGGGTTGCATGTAATCTTGTATTTTGTTGGCTGTTTGTTCATATGATGAACTGTGTACCTAGTTTTTCTTTTACAATTAATGGCAAGTTCTTTTATTATGTCTTTTTCTATATGATAGTTAAATGTTAACATAATAGATACCCTTAGAATGTTCGCTTTCATGGGACATCAAGTACGTGACTTGAATGTGATAGCCCATGATTTATTTGAAGCTTCATTCTTAAAGGTCCCTGGTCGAGTATCATCATAGAAGCTAAGGGTGATGATGGTACATGAAGACTAGCACGTGTGTTGACTGATGACTGGTTCTCACAGGTCATGATATTGTGATATCAAGTCATCACGTGGGTACTTGTTAGTGAACAAGTTGTACTGGACAGACCCAACCTGAGACTACTCTATGGATTGTCATCCAATCGTGTCACGAGTAGGTCTCAATTGACAATGGTGTTATGATCCTTTGACCTGAAGTCACAGCATTCATCAAGTGAGGAAGAGCGTGCTTTGATGCCATCTAAAGTCTTCCTTGAGAAAGGTTGATGATAAGGGTAGTTGTTAGGCATGTTACGAATCATTTGGGTGTTTGTGTGTGAGCAGATATGGGATTTGTCCTCCTGTATGACAGGATTTGCATCCATGGGCCCCTTGATGGAACTGGACTGAGAAATGCATGGCCATGCTTGGTTGAGTCAATATGTGATATTGGACTCACCATTCTCTGGAAGTCTGTCCTGGATCAAGAAACTTGGATTGAGCTATTACGAGGGTGATACGGTCCATGCCTCTAGTTCTTTCCGGATGTAAGGGACAAAGGGACAAAGACAACGCTGATACATTGGTCATAAAGGCTTATGAGTTATAAACTCTTATTGCTTGGGGAGCAATGATGCATTGCTAGATGCCGCTCATTGTTTGTGAGGTTTTTGGTTTGATACTTTCGAGATCAAGTGGGAGTCTGTTGGAGTTACCATTGTGATCTGGAAGTGATCAAGCATGTAATCTCACTGCCAACGCGATATGAGCCTGCAGGGTCGCACATAAGAGATGTGGAGAAGTTGGATGACTGACTGTGTTGGTAAAGGTTACCAATCACCGACCTGAATAGGGTTATGGGCAAAGTGTTGCCTTATAGGATCATCGGGTTGGGCAAATGTTGCCTTGAAGGGCTGGTTGGGATTGTCGTCCGAGGGTCGATGACATTAGTCGAGAATCGTCTTCTGATTCCCGCCGATCGGCGAGAATCGTCTCTCTGATTCTCGCCAATCGACGAGAATCGTCGAGAATCAATTGTTGATTCTCGACGATCGACTACTACGACAATTGTCGTCGACCGCGGCTCGACGATCGTCGAGTATCGTTGTGTATCGTCGAGCGCGGCTCGACGATCGGCGAGAATCGTAGAGTATTGTACTCTGATTCTCGCCGATCTTGTATGATACTCGTCGACTGATTCTCGCCGAACCTGCTCAGTGATTCTCGCCGATTGTCGCCGATTCTCACCGATTGATACTCGCCGATTCTGAACCCTATTTTCGGGTGGTCTGCGGATAGCGATTTTCCTGGGTTTATTTATACCTTTGGTATAAATAGGACACTTAGGGTTTTCGGGATTACATACGCGCTCGCGATTTTCTCCTGTGGCGAATCGAACCCGACGGAAGCCGTTCCGCCTTTCGCTGCGTCGATCCCGATCCCCGCCGCCGACGGAAGAGTTCCGCCGCCGCCGTGTTTGCTCCGTCGACCGCCTCTTCTCCAGCGACTGTCGCTGGTGCTGCTCTTCCTGGCGCGGACCTAGCAGTCCGTGGTATAGCCGAGGTGCGGTCTTCTCCTTCCCGATAATCCGTGCGACGGATAGATCGGTGTTCTCCCGCTCGTGTGGACTTCTGTAGAAACGTGGACACTATTCCACGTAGAACTCGCCACTAGCAAGTAGATAAAGTTTGGAGCATCTCCGTTGGGTTGTGACTCAACGCCACCGAGGTAATTTTTGCCTAGTTTTTGCTAACTTCTTGATTCAACGTTCATAGCCCGATCCACATCTCTTTGGGTTTTTTCTTGATGTTTATTTTTCCGCTGTGTGCACAAGCGTTGTGCCAACCCTATAGAGAAACCCAACACGAATATTCTCAACCGACAGAGGTGTTGCAGGAGCAACATCTGGTGCACTACTAGCCTCAGAGACTCGGAGTTCTGACGGCCCAACACCACTTCTGGTCACCTATAGTGGTACAAAACACCGTTAAGCGACCAAATAAATTGCAAACAGCAATTATAGGAACACGCAGGTTCCTCAAACACGAGTATTTTCATTCCTAAGTGGACATTCATGGGTTCTTTTTACTGTTATTACGATGACGCACACAATGTGCTCACCACCCCTTAAAAAGAATTTGGCCACGAATTCACTTTAAGCCCGACCAAAACCAGTAGTCTGATACCAAATTGTAACACCCCCTATCAGTCACATAGCATATAGCAGTAGATCCGGCCGGGGCCCGACGCCGTATGCCACAGACAGACCGGGTGGTTACTTATGGAAACCATCCAACCAATCTGAACGTCCTACACAGAGCATTCTAGCGGAAGCAGTTTATAAAAGTTGTAGCAAAGAACCCAGCATTAAAGCACGATTGTCCACTAATACGAAATAGGAATGTTATACAAAATACCCAAAATAGGCCTTAAGGCCTTACAAAATGTTTCACTTCCAATTACATGTTTTACAAACCACGGCACGCAGGCCGGTCACACATGAATAAAGCAGTAAACACTTCCAACTTAGGCCTTCAATGGCCAGCTTCGCATTCGGGCTTTAGCCCGCTATTGACCGCTTGGTCCAGCAGCACCTGCAAGCAACAAACCACCGCACGGTGGCAAAACAAGGCAACGGTCAGCAATGCTGACCAAATTATAACAATCCCGCCCCCAACTCAGGGTGGCGATGCTCCTTCCCTGCATTTCATTAGCATAAGCGAGCAATATATATATAGTCATTTCATCACAGGCGGAGGCTCAACGGCCAGACACCCCGTGCACTCATGGCACATTCTCGGTGAACGCAGTCTAAGTCTACCGACTCACCGCCATCCCCTTTGGACGGCCAAACAATGAGCAGTTTGTCTTCCCAGCATGGGTCACGGTAATTAAAACCATAGACCGTCGAAGACTCTCATCTATGCCAACGGCTCTAATCCGAACGACATAGAATGGGTACGGTTTCATCTAACCCGTGCTCACAACGCAACGGTAATTTAAACCATATGCGCCCGCAACGGTAATTTAAATCATATGCGCAGTTCAAACTTCTCCCGAGTCCCATTTCCATCACATTTCACATAATCTGATTATGTTCAAGCTAGCTCTCAGGCCACCAAGTTGGCAAGATCTCGTATCCGCCCAGTTTTCCGGGTGCACCTTTGGGTTAGTCCCCAAGGTTCCATGCTGCAATCTACCGCGTAGAAAACCCGAAAAAAACAACCAATAGCACGGAGTCTTCTCCGGCATTATGCAATGCAACATCACCGATCCAGACCAACATGTCCGGGTAGGCTTCACACATCATGCCTATGTCCGTTCTCGCTTACGGACTCTAAACAACGGGGACTTCACATATCTACCCGAAGGAACACCTCCAACTCTCCGCAAACTCGCGAGAGCGGGCTTCCTATGCAAAGAAAGAGAGCTACTCATGCTCAAGATGAGGATCGTTACCCTAGCATTCCTCTTTGGCACCATTAAAAAGTAATCGGATGAAAAGCACCGCACTAGCTTTGCCTCCGTGGATCCGAAGTCGGCTCGCGATTCGGAGCTTCGAAGCTCCTCCAATGGCGGGATCTAGCTCCTTCTTCCTCCCTTGGCTCTCCTCTCTCTCTAAGGTTTTAGAAAGATGAGAAGTTAAGAAAAGTAAGGGTTTTCCAAGTCCATTCACGGGTATATCCCTTCAGGAACAACCCCCAGCCATTGGATCTTCAGTTAAAGAAATGAACGGCTTCGATTCGGGGCTGAAATGCCCAATCTGGACCGAACACGGCCTGGCACATGGCCTGGCACACGCCCGTGTCCAAGGCCGTGGGCCTCATTCTCCGTCAAAATCGAATCACCTGGAACCTCACACGGGTATCGAACACGCCCGTGTTCGAGCTGACACGCCCGTGTTCCACCTGACACGGCCGTGTGGCCGGCCGTGTACCCCATCATTTTTCCCCAAAATCAACCCGAGCACTGCACGGGTTCTAGGACACGCCCGTGTCCTTGCCCGTGTCACCTCGACACGCCTGGACCCCAGGCCGTGTACACGGTCTCCACACTCGACACTTCGTCGAGCGAAGATCGTCGACCTATCGACACGGCCTTGGACACGCCCGTGTCCTAGGCCGTGTGCCTTGTCTCGACACATTGTTGACACCAAAGTGTCGACTTCCCGGGACGAGTGTCGACACGGGTCGACACGCCCTGCGACACGCCCGTGTCGCAGGCCGTGTGCCATGTCTCGACACCTCGTCGCAAGCAGAGTGTCGACTTCGCGGCTAAGTGTCGACACGGGTCGACACGCCCTGCGACAAGCCCGTTTCGCAGGTCGTGTGCCCAGTCTCGACACAATGTCGAGACCAAAGTGTCGACTTCCCGTCTCAGTGTCGACACAGGCTCGACACGCCCTGGGACACACCCGTGTCCCAGGCCGTGTGCCTGCTGCCAGAACCCAAACTGGCCCAAAACGTCCCCCTTTGCTCCTTTGAGTTTCGGGGCGTTACAGGCTCTCCCTCTGCTCCTGCTCAACCTTTACGCCTCTCTGGGCCTCCCTCTCACTTCCTCTTCCTTCCACTCCTGCCTGCCGACCTTCTTGCAGCTCCAATCCTTCGTCCCCCTGGACCTCCTGCACATATCTTCCCCTCTGCTCCTCCTAAATCTCTTCCCCAACAACCTCTTCAGCTTCCTCTCTCTCCTCCTCTAGGTTCATCTCCTCCTCTCCGACAACCTCTTCATGCGCTGACATTTCTTTCTCCAACTCCTCCGCCTCTGCCATCCATGATATGGTGTTGACTGTCGTAACGTAGCACTGTCTTGCCACCTTCGGGTCCCCTCTGACCCTAACCTGCACCCCTCCGTTGTTGAACTTGAGGCATTAATGAAAAGAGGAGGGAACGCAGTGAAAGGTGCTGATGAGGGGACGCCCAAAGATGGCGCTATAGCTGCTCGGGGCATCTACGATCACGAACCTGCAGTTCCGTGACACGCCCCCCAACTTCACATGCAACCCTACTCCTCCTTCAACTTCCTTCCTCTCTCCCGAGAAACCGAACAACGGCCCATCCGAAGCTATGACCCTCTTCGTCTCCACCTGCATCTCATCGAAGGCCTTCTTGAAGATCACATTTACGGAGCTCCCGTTGTCCACTATGATCTTGGAGACCGTGAAATTTTCTACTGCCGACTGCATCACCAAGGCATCACAGAATGGATCCTCATAATCTGGCATATCCTCAAAAGAAAAGGTAATTTTTTTCTTTCGGGAGCGAAGCCTGTGAGTTCGAGGCTACCCCCTTCGGTACATGGTCTGGAGTCTACCCTTACAAGCGGCCTCGATCCCAACTCCTCCGTGGATCACCCCGATCCCTCCCCGGGATCCTACATCCACCCGGTCCTCGCATCTATCCTCTGTCTCCCCCTGCTGCACTTCCACGATCCTCATCGGCGGCTCATGCCTCCTCACCCCCCTGGCTTCTCTTACTTCTAAGAACTCTGGGCAGGTGGCCGTTGCGTGACCCTCCTCCTGATGGAAGTTATAGAAAGGCAATGCCACCCTGCCCCTTCTTCCTTCTCCACCATCTCTCCTTCCAGCTCCTCCCCAAGCTCTTCTCCTTCCTCCTCTACCTCGACCAATCTCCATTGCCTCTTGCTGATGCTGGAAGCGATCTCTCGGCCCCTGCCTCCATGCCGGCTGATCGTACCTCCTCGACACGCGGAAGTTATTTCTTTCCTGAAAGCCTCCTCCTACCTCCTGGGGTCATCTCTCCTGAGGCCTCCAACCTAAACGGTTGTTCGGCTCCCGGGCCCCCCGTCCTTGATGTAGTCCCTGTTACCCCTGACCTTGGGGTTCTTACATCCTCCTCTCTTCTCTCTGCTCCCTCCGCCTTCCTGCTTTCGGCTCCTTCACATCGTCCTCCGCCAACCTGGCCAGCTTCCTTGTAAACGCCGGATTGGCCCTCTCGAAGTCTGTCTCCTTTGCCGCCCTCTCCATGAGCTCCTCAAAAGAGAGGAAGCACTCTCTTCAACTCCATGGTAAAGAATCCCAGCCTCAGTCTCAGAGTAAACGTGAGCGTCAGCGTATACCCTGGGACCTCCTAGACCAGGAGGACCTCTTCTTGGAACCGATCCACATAATGTCCCAACGTCTCGTCCTGCTTCTGCCTCACCGAAAACAGGCACTCCGCCTCCTTCTTACGCTTCTTCGATGTTGAGAACCTCAATAGAAAACCTCGACGCAGATCCTCAAAACTGTAGATCGACCTTGCTAGCAACTGGTGGAACCAGTCCCGTGCCTTCTCCTTCAACGTGATGGCAAATAGCCGACACTTGAAGGCATCTGTCATCTGTCTTATCGAAACGAGATATTCAAACCACTGCACGTGTTGTACAGGGTCATCCTTCCCCGAGTAGTAGGACATGTCGGGCTCCCGAAACCCCTCCGGCACCAGAGACGAGATGATGAGCTCACTGAATGGGCTCTCGCCACCTGCCTGTCGAGAGGGCATGTCTCGCGGCCTCAGCTGGCTGGCCTGATCCGCGAGACCATGCCCAAGGAAGAGTTTTTGAACAGCTGCCTCCCTCTCGCCAACTTCTGTCGGAATCTCCTTCCCAGGACGCTGGCCTGGAAAAATCTCTCGCGCCGCCACGTCCCTCTCGCCAGCCACCGCCGAGACCTACTTCCCCGGGTGCTGTCCAGGGGCGTTCTCGCCCAAGAACGGGACCTCTTCTACCGAAACCTAAGGCATTGCCCACTCGCTCCTTGCCGAGAAGGCCAAGCTGATGGTCTGCAGGACCTCCCGCCTGAAATCCTCCAACATCTTCCTCGTCGCCTCCTCTCCCCGGGAGGGGGAACCTCCTGAACTAGATCCTTCACCTTCACCTCCTGCCATAGGACTAAACTCAAGCTTTTCTTGTATCGGCTACCTTCCACGCTCACCGCACCAGAACTGTTGAAGCCAAAACTTGACTTCGACAAAAGTTCGAAAAATAGGGGCGTAGTCAATACCTACTTGTCCCAAGCTCCGACCTCCGATAGGTCGTAAAGGACTAGAAACTGACCCAAAGGCTCAGCAGGGAGGTCCCACCGCTTACCCGGAAGATCTCTGAGAGCTTCCCCTCCAAAGCCAAAAGCTGGACTTGGAGCTCCTCAGAAAGAACAGAAAAAAGCCTCTCCAGTCCAGAGAAAAAAGTGTGTTTTTTTGAAGAACCCCTATGGGTCTATTTATAGTTTTCTGAATTGGATCTACAAATAACCAAACTGAACTGCTCTGAAATTACCAAAGTACCCTTGGTTGGGTCTGCCAACAGCCAAACTCCTCTGTTCTGAGAAGCTATGCGCAGACCACCTGGGGCAAAAGGGTAAAATTACCCGTGGTTGAAGAGTAAAATCTCTCACGGGGTATAGATCTGTCAAAATGGCCCTCTCTCTATATGGCGAGTAGGGGAACACCCATCGGCGAGACGAACCCTCCTGACCGTCTCGCAGACATCCTCCGCCACGGGGCCCTCTCGCCGATAAGTGGTTGAAGGCTCATCTTCAACAACGGTCTTCTTCATCTTTCCTTCCCATCTCTTCTTCTTCTTGCATGTGAAGTGCGCTTCGCTACCTTCTTCAGAGATAGTGATACCAGCCATCTGTCTGGCCAAACTTTCTTGTGAAGCAAGCAGATTCTCAAGTTCCAGCAGAGATGGTTTAGTTGCCCAGCCTTGAACAGAGGTTACAAAGGTCAAATACTCCTTCCGCAAGCTGCAGATTATGTGTTTTTTCATCTTAGCCTCAGAGATAGGCTCATCAGGATCAAACGTTGATAACTCGGCGCACAGACTCTTCATCTTCAGAAAGAACTTAGAGATGGTAAGGTTTCCTTGAGTTGTCCTAGCCAACTCATTCTTCAGGAACTGTAATCGAGCCACATTCTTCCTGTTGAACAACTCATCAATAGTTGTCCAAATATCAGCAGTTAACTCACATCCAATGATGTGATCAAACAGCTCCGGTGAAACATCCCGCTTGAGGATAAACTCAGCCTTTGCATTTGTTTTCCTCCAGACCCTCACTTGCTCAGCAGTCTCAAACGCAGCTGTAACTTCCTGCATGTCGTCACCACCGACGACGTCCCATAGCTCCTCGCCTAGAAGATAACTCTTCATGCACGACTTCCACTTTTTAAAGTTAGTCGACGTTAAGAGTTCAATTCCCAGACCTCTTACATAACTCCCTTCCATTGCAACAACCTTGGTCTAAGCTTTCAGAAGCACAGAGCACAACACAAGTTGATCACTGCTCAAACAACTGAGCCTTCCTCTGATACCATGTTAAAAATTTTCATTCAAGATAATCAACGAGATAGTCTGACGCCAAATTAATATTCTCAGAGCTATGAAGATCACACCTTGATCAAGCAGAAACTGGAAAACAAGCTCAAACACCAGATGCAACAAAAGGAACAAGCAGATCAACCTTTTATTAACTTCTTTACAGGGCGAGGTATACGTGGTAAGACATGATTTTGCTAGTACACAGGGGAAAACATAAAAGAATACAAGAACAATCCAAGCGGACAGAAACTGGAGACCGCCGAGATCACTTGAACTGCTGCTAGAAGTCGAATAGAACACGGAGTCCGCCGAGACCGCGAGGTCGTGTAGACACACCGTTATTTGCTGACTGCTGCAAGCTGCTTCCGAACTGAAGAACAGATCGCCTAACCACCGAGTCCGGCGGACAGGTTATTGCACTTGGAAAAGTTGAAGTTGAGAAAATTGTCAAGCCGCAGAAGCGACCTACTGATACCGCCGATTGCAAACCACAAGCTTCACTGAACCTGACCGAAGTCAGAACCAAACTCCTGGCTCTACAATGCTCGCTGCGCAGCCTGCAAACAGCAAACAGTTAACTCTACTCATGCGGGACAAGAAAACCAAGGCTGCGGCACTTAACTAAATTTCAACTTACTGTTCACTCAGTTACTGTAGACATGCCAGGGGGTATATTTCTAGGCGGGGTGAGGAGTGTGGTCACCGCCCTAATGAATAGAGCCACCACCCTAGCTCGCAGCTAGCAAAGCCCAGTCCGCCGAGTCCGCAAGGACTTGGCTGGACTTCAACAACTCGCCAGGTGCTAAGACAAAGGTCAGTCCACCACCAGGAGGACACCGCACTAGTCCGCACACAAGCAGCACGCGGACACAGCAACATCTCATACACTGTGTCAGTCCGCACGCTACATGCGGACAAGGCAACAGCCTGCACAGCCCGCAAGCACAGCACCAGTCCGCCACACTGCACAACATACGGACACGGCCACAGCTCATACTTCATCAGTCCGCACGTCATACGCGGACATGGCGACAGTCCACAAAGCTCGAGAACAACGCCTCAGCCCGGCACATGAGTCCACGACCAACAGGCAGACCTCCCGGTCAACAGCGGACTCTGCAGACTCTGCGGACACTGTGAACACCCTGGACTTATCACGGAGTGTGACTAAGTCCAGCAAACGACCAACCAACTGGCGCGAGTTTGGCGGACCAATGCCGACCTCCAAAACCAGTCCGCAATAGCGGACTCCGCGGACTCTAACTGAGTCCGCCACATCTCCGCGGCTTTAATCCCCAAACCGCCCGGTTATTTCAAGAGCAAGAACTGCAGAGCCGCAGGCCGAGCTGAGCACCGCCATCAGACCGCCCAAGACAGACCGCCTAGGCCGCCCAGGCCGCTCCACTAGATGCCCAAACCGCCAAGACTACTCTGGCCGCAAACCACCCAGGCCGCAACAACAGTCCGCCCAGGCCGCGGACTCAGACCTCCCAGACCGCGCGGTCTGCTCCATCACCCACTTTCACTTCATAATTTTCAACACACACTACCGGCTCGAATGCATCCGCACTTCGCCATTATAATAGATCACGACACCGACAAGGTTGGCACCCTCACAGTCGGCACTAAAAAAAATAAAAAAAATCAATAAAGCCATGCATAAAAAGCTATACTGATACCACAAGACAAAATCATCACATAAGTGGTACAATATGTTGGTAAAATCCACAAATAACTATGTAATATACAAACATAAGCATTGAAGATGCCATAACATACACCACCAAAGCAAAAAAAACGAATAAAGAAAATTTATACTAAATGCAGGTACAAGAGTACATCAACACACGAGTAGGCCTCGATATCAACATCATATCACTCATCTGTAGAAAGGTGTCCCACACCAAGATCGGTGATATTGCAAGTAAACTTCTGTCTTCCCCATTCTCCATTTGAAGGTGATCTCACACTCGTCCTCTCTTTGTGGTCATCATCTCTGCACGAATCTCCTCAAAAAGCTAGGATCGCTCCTGCGTATAGGCTGAGTCCTTATACTCGTGACTCCTGCAATCTTCAGCTCTCCAACTACTCGCTCAAATGGAAAAAAGCCTCCCCAAAACACTTCTCAGGAAGCCCAGCTCGCTATCTTAGTGGAATTTCTCCCCTAGTGCCTCCTCCAATAAGCAGACCGTCTTGTGGCCAACAGCTCTCTCTGTACTAAGCTCCTCCTGCAGCTTCTTAAGCTCAGCTTAAGAGGAGGCTAAGTCCAACTCCAGCTGTTGAAAGCGAGAAGCATTTCCCTCCTGCTTCGCATTCAGATCAGACAATGCACTCTTTGCCCCTCAAAGGTCCTCCCGAAGAACGAAGTACTCGCCCTTGAGGCCCATAGTCATTTCATGTACAGGCAATGTTGTTTAGAACTCCAGTCTGCAAAAAGAAATAAAAAATTTGATTTCTTTCGAATGTCAAAATTTTAAAAAAAGGCATTTTACTCGTCGCAGAAGTCAATGCTTGGAGAGGAGACATTCCTCACTTTCACCAAAGGAGGCACGGGAATGCCCTCTCTGGGTAACTGAGGAGCGGGAGAACCCAAAATATCAACCTTGGGATCGTCATGTGCAGCCTCCACTCTAGAACTGTGGGAACCTACCTTGTCAGCACGACAACTCGATCACAGAGAATGTGGCAACGCGAACTCAGAATTGCCGCACTTGAACACCAACTTCTGCTTCCTTTCGTGATACAAGGGAACAGCAGCTGATCGCTCAGTGTCCAAAAAAAGACCGCACAGCTTTTCCTCGACAAAGGAGGAAATACCGAAAAGAGGACTAGCTAAAGTGATTGGATCCTTCTATCCCAGAATCGGAGTAAAGCCGTGCTCCCGTACTGTCACGCGGAGATAGCGACCATGAAACAACCTCCACAACTCGGGGAGCTCTCAAAAATTCTTAAGATATCCGTACAATGTGTTTCCATGACGGCGGTCAGCCCTATCTTCAAATGAATCCACCTCACGTAGTTGCGTGTTGAAATTTGTTAAGTGGAAGTGGGTGATGGACAGACCGGGCAGTCTAAGCGGCCTGTGCGGACTGAGTCCGCGGCCTGGGCAGACTCCTGGTGCGGCCTGGTGACCTTCGCTGGCTTGGCTGTTGAAGAGCAGCCTGTGCGGCCTGAGCGGTCCGAGTCCGCGGCCTGGGCGGACTGCGAGTTGCGGCCTGGGTGTTGGCTGTCTTAGTGGCTTGACTGATTGAGAAGCGGCTTGAGCGGCCTGGTATGCGGCTTTGTTCGGTCTGTTGTGCGGCCTAGTTGGCCTATGGCCAAGGATGTCGGGTTTCTGGCGAAACGGACTGAGCGGACTGCAGTTTGCGGGCTGTAGGCAGTGTCTTGTTCAGCGGCCTTGTGTTGCAAGCTTGTGTTTACCAGCGGGTTGGGTGCCTTATCCGGCGGGTTGGGTGTTCAGCGGCCTTGTGTTGCAAGCTTGTGTTTGCGGACTGGCGTGTTCGCGGTGTCCGCTGTGGCGGACTAGCCTTGGAGTTTGGTTGTGGCCCTTGCCGAGCTCTGGTAGTACAGCAGGTGTTAGCTGCTGTGGAGGACTGCGCGGACTGATGTCGGAGTCCGGTAGTTGGCCTGTTGTTTGGGCAGCTGTGCGAGTAGTATTGGCGGACTGGGCCTTGTCCGCCGAGCTCGCGCTAGGCCGTTGGTGATTTACTGGACTTGGTCACATTCTGTGACAAGTCCAGTGTGTCCGCAGTAACCGCCAAGTCCGCTGTTGACCGGGCGGACTGCCTTGGGTCGTGGACTTGTGGCGAATGGAGGCTTTGCTCTTATGATGTGCGGACTGCCTCTTGCATGTGCGGACTATCACTGAAGGAATTGTGGCTATCCATGTGATGTTGTGGGCGGACTGTGCGGACTATATTGTGTCTGCATAGTGTGGGCGGTCTGGTGCAAGACCGCCCAGTAGTGAACATCGGTGCCTTGCTCCTGGCGGTTGTCTTGGAATTCGGCTAAGTATTTGCGGACTCAGTGGACAGAGGTTTTGCTAGTGCGCGGGCTGGGGTGGTGATTCTATGCACTAGGGTGGTGACCACACTCCTTACCTCGCTTATAAATAGAACCCCCCGGCACGTCTACAGTAACAAAGTGAACAGTAAGTTCGGCTTGGGCAAGTGTTGCGGTCTGCTGTTTTCTGTCTGCGCGGGTTGAGTAGTGCTGACGGTGTGCTGTGTGCAGGTCGCGCGGATAGCTTCAAGGAGCCAGAAGTTGGGCATTGAAGTGTGCGGTCTCTGCGGTCTCAGCTGGTCACTTCGGCGGCTTGTCAGTTTTCTGCTTCAGCTTGTTCAAGTTCCAATAACCTGTCTGCCGGTCTCTGGCGGGTAGGCGGTCTGTTCCTCAGTTCTTCTGCAGGCATCGAATAACGGTGTGTCCGCTTGACCTCGCGGTCTCGGCGGACTCCGTGTGTTATTCAGCTTGTAGCAGTTGCAGCTCGGGCGGCTTCGGCAACCTTGGCGGACTAGGAGGTCTCGGCAGTCTCCAGTGTTGTCCACCCGGCTTGTTTTGTTCTTTCTGTTTGTAGCTTGTGTACTAGCAAAATCATGTCTCGCTACGTATACCTCACCTTGTAAAGAAGTGTGAATGAATATAAGACCTGCTTGTTCTTCCATTTATGGTTGGTGCTAAGCTTGCTCTTTGGGTTTCCGCATGATCAAAGTGTGAACTGGGTAGTTCTGAGAATATTAATTTGGCTTTAGGCTACCTTGTTGACCGCTTTGAGAAAATTAAACATGGTATCAGAGGCAGGTTCAGTTGCTTGAGCGGTGTTCAACCAGTGTTGTTGCTCTATGCTTGAGCGGTGTTCAACCTGTGTTGGTGCTCTGTGCTTTTGGAAGTTAGTTTAACCAACGGTAGTTGCAATGGAAGTAAGCTATGCAAGAGGTCTTGGCATTGAACTCTTAACGCCGACTAACTTTAAGAAGTGGAAGTCGTGCATGAAGAGTTACCTTCTGGGTGAAAAACTATGGGAGGTCGCCGTTGGTGACAACTGACAGGAAGTGACTGCTGCGTTTGGTACAGCTGAGCAGGTGCGGCTCTGGAGAAAAACAAATGCAAAGGCGGAGTCTGTTCTCAAGAGGGTCATGTCACCAGAACTGTTTGATCACATCATTGGATGTGAGTCTGCTGCTGACATTTGGATGAGAGCAAACGATAGCTCTGCTATTTGGCATGAAAGCCTGGGACATGTAGGAATGGATAAGCTGAAGGATATGACTAACATAAGCCTTGTAAGAGGCTTGCCTAAGCTTTCTTCATTTGGTGACAGTCACGTTTGCGCGTGATGTCAGTATGGCAAGGCTCATCACCTTTCGTTTGATAAATCACAAAAAATGAGCAAGAGACCATTGGAGTGCATCCATGGAGACTTGATGGGACCAACCGTCACTGCCAGCCTTGGTGGGAGCAGATATTTGTTTGTTCTGATTGATGACTACTCAAGATACACTTGGGTATATTTCTTGAAGGAGAAGTCTGAAGCCTTCCGTTTGTTTGTGGAGTTCAAGGAGTTCGTGGAGGGCCTGCTTGGCTTGCGGAACAAGAAGCTTAGAACAGATAACGGTGGTGAGTTTATCTCCTCCGAGTTTTCTAACTTCTGCAGGAAGCACGGGATCCAACGAGAGCTCACTTGTGCTCACACTCCACAACAAAATGGAGTAGCGGAGCGGAAGATCCGTCATCTGACGGAGACTTCCAAATGCTAACTTCATGCGAAAGACATTCCAAGGTCCTTCTGGGCGGAGTGGATGTCTTGTGCTTCTTACGTCATCAATCGGATACCGCTTAGCCCGATCAACATGAAGACTCCTTTTGAGTTGTTGCTGAAGGAGAAGCCTAGTGTGGAACACCTTTGGGTGTTCGGTTCAACTTTCTATGTGCATGTCCCAGATGCTTCAAGGACCAAGCTGGATGCAAAGGCAAGGAAGCTTGTCTTTGTTGGCTATGATGAGCGGAAGAATGGATGGAAATGCATGGATCCAGCGACAAAGAAGTTTGTTGTGTCAATAGATGTTGTCTCTGATGAACTGACGCTGTATGGAGGTGGCTCGATTGAGCTAACCGGAAGCAAGGTTGATGAAGAATAGAAGGTGGATGTTGAATGCTTGGAAGAGGAGCTTGATGTCTCACCAGCAGCTCCTGTTGCTTCAAGCTCTGGTGCTGAGAATTCTGGCTCAGGAAGTAGGGGGAGCATTGCTCAAAGCTTGCCTGAAGGTGGTGTTGAGCCTGAAGAAACAACAGAGGTAGTGAGCAAGGAACAACCTCTTTGGAGATCAAAGAGGGTTGTGAAGCCACCGGCTCGGTACTGTGATGGGAATGCAGTGAGCTTTGTCTCCTGCTTCTTTGCAGGTCCTCTAGATGAGCGAGAGCCTCTAAACTTCAATGAAGCCACTGGACTCAAGGAGTGGGATGATGTCATGAAGGAAGAGATTGCTGCTCTCAAGAAGAATGAAACCTGGGATCTTGTGCCCAAGGTTGATGGCATTACTCCAGTGACTTGCAAGTGGGTGTATAAGTTGAAGAAGAAGGCTGATGGGAGCATTGATAGGTTCAAAGCTCGCCTGGTTGCTCAAGGATTCTCACAGAAGTATGGAGAAGACTATGAGGAGACATTTAGTCCAGTTGCAAAAATGACTTCAGTTAGAGTAGTGATCGCCTTGGCTGCTTGCAAGGGATGGAGGATGTGGCAGCTTGATGTGAAGAATGCTTTCTTTACGGAGAGATTGACAAGGACATCTTCATGGATCGGCCGCTTGGATTTATTTCTGAAGTTCATCCGGACTATGTCTGCAAGCTCAGGAAGGCTCTCTGCGGGATGAAGCAAGCTCCTACAGCTTGGTATGGGAAGATAGCAGAGTATTTGCAATTCTGTGGTTATCTTGCTTCCAACTCGAATTCTAGCGTGTTCGTCAAGAAGAAGGGGGAGCTTCAAGTCTTGGTCCTGCTGTATGTAGATGATATGATCGTCACAGGGAATTCGGAGGAGGAAGTAGCTAGGCTCAGGGCCGAGTTAGCTATACGCTTCGAGATGAAAGACTTGGGAGAGCTTCATCACTTTCCCGGTCTTGAAGTGGAGAGGAAGGAGTACGAGATTCTCATTTTCCAGAATGGATATGTAGATCGCATTGTAAGTCGATTTGGCATGGGCTAAGGGAAGAGTTGCTCTACTCCACGGGAACATGGGCTGAAGCTTCGACGAGATGAAGGAAGGATTCTTCCTGATCCTTTGGTGTTTAGGGCTCTTGTAGGGAGCTTGATTTACCTAACGATTAAAAGGCCAGACATTGCTTATGCTATTGGCCGAGTAAGTCAGTTTATGTCTGAACCAAGGAAGTCTCATCTGGTGGTGGTAAAGAACATTCTGAAGTATGTCAAGTCAACTTTTGATATGGGATTCCTCTACAGTAGAGATGCGGACTTTGTTTTGCTTGGATACATGGATGCTGACTATGGTGGTGACTCGGATGATCGGAGGTCAACTTTGGGTTATGTTTTCACTTATGGTTCAGCTTGTATTTCGTGGTGTAGCAAGAAGCAGGATTCATTGTCCGTGTCTACTACAGAAGCTGAGTATAAGGCTTCGGCCTTGGCTGCTCGGGAAGTCATCTGGTTAAGAAGGCTTGTAGAGGATGTTCATGAAGACGTGCAAGGGCCTACTTTGCACCGGGGTGACAATGAGAGTGCTCTTAAACTGGTAAACAATCCAGTGTGTCACGCAAGGACCAAGCATATTGAGATCGAACACCACTTCATAATGGAGAAGGTGTTGGAGGGATCTCTTCTGGTCAGGCATGTTCGGAGTGAAGATAATCTTGCTGACATCTTCACGAAGCCGATGTCGAAGGGCATTTTCAGCGGTTACGTAGCTTGTTGGGCTTGATCACCACTTCTCACTTCAAGGGGGGAGTGTTGAAATTTGTGAAGTGGAAGTGGGTGATGGACAGGACGGGCGGTCTAAGCGGCATGTGCAGACTGAGTACGCGGACTGGACAGACTCCTGGTACGGCCTGGTGACCTTGGCTGGCTTGGATGTTGAAGAGCAGACTGTGCGGCCTGAGCGGTCTGAGTCCGCGGCCTGGGCGGACTGCGAGTTGCGGCCTGGGTCTTGGCTATCTTGGTGGCTTGGCTGATTGAGAAGCGGCTTGAGCGGCCTGGTATGCAGCTTTGTTTGGTCTGTTGTGCGGCCTAGTTGGCCTATGGCCAAGGATGTCGGGCTTTTGGCGAAATGGACTGAGCGGACTGCGATTTACGGGCTGTAGGCAGTGCCTTGTTCAGCGGCCTTGTGTTGCAAGCTTGTGTTTACCGGCGGGTTGGGTGCCTTATCCGCGGGAGGCTTGCGGACTAGCGTGTTCGCGGTGTCTGCTGTGGAACACTGGCCTTGGAGTTTGGCTGTGGCCCTTGCCGAGCTCTGGTAGTACAGTAGGTGTTAGCTGCTGTGGAGGACTACGGGGACTGATGTCGGAGTCCGGCAGTTGGTCGGTTGTTTGGACAGCTGTGTGAGTAGTATTGGCGGACTGTGCCTTGTCCGTCGAGCTCACGCTAGGCCTTTGGTGATTTACTGGACTTGGTCACATTCTGTGACAAGTCCAGTGTGTCCGCAGTATCCGCCAAGTCCATTGTTGACCGGGCGGGCTGTCTTTGGTCGTGGACTTGTGGCGGATGGAGGCTTTGCTCTTGTGTTGTGCAGACTGCCTCTTGCATGTGCAGACTGTCACTGAAGGAGTTGTGGTTGTCCATATGATGTTGTGGGCGGACTGTGTGGACTGTATCGTGTCCGCATAGTGTGGGCGGTCTGGTGCAAGACCGCCCAGTAGTGAACATCGGTGCCTTGCTCCTGGCGGTTGTCTTGGAATCCGGCTAAGTCTTTGCGGACTCAGCGGACGGAGGTTTTTTTAGTGCGCGGGCTGGGGTGGTGATTCTATGCACTAGGGTGGTGACCACACTCCTCACCTCGCCTATAAATAGAACCCCCCGGCATGTCTACAGTAACAGAGTGAACAGTAAGTTAGGCTTGCGCAAGTGTTGCGGTCTCCGGTTTTCTGTACGCGCGGGTTGAGTAGTGCTGATGGTGTGCTGTGTGCAGGTCGCGCGGCTAGCTTCAAGGAGGCAGGAGTTGGGCATTGAAGTGTGCGGTCTATGTGGTCTCAGCTGGTGGCTTCGGCGGCTTATCAGTTTTCTGCTTCAGCTTGTTCAAGTTCCAATAACCTGTCTGCCGGTCTCAGGCGGGCAGGCGGTCTATTCCTCAGTTCTTCTGCAGGCAGCGAATAATGGTGTGTCCGCTTGACCTCGCGGTCTCGGCGGACTCCGTGTGCTATTTGGCTTGTAGTAGTTGCAGCTCGGGCGGCTTCGGCAACCTTGGCGGACTAGGCGGTCTCGGCGGTCTCCAGTGTTGTCCGCCCGGCTTGTTTTGTTCTTTCTGTTTGTAGCTTGTGTACTAGTGAAATCATGTCTCGCTACGTATACCACGCATTGTAAAGAAGTGTGAATGAATATAAGACCTGCTTGTTCTTCCATTTGTGGTTGGTGCTAAGCTTGCTCCTTGGGTTTCTGCATGATCAAAGTGTGAACTGGATAGTTCTGAGAATATTAATTTGGCTTTAGGCTACCTTGCTGACCGCTTTGAGAAAATTTAACATTGCGCACTTCAATTCGGCCTCCATAAATACCTCACATCAATCCTTGAACAAATCCAAGGAGAACCGTGAGCCACGCTCCTAGAAGAAAGCAATAAGGTCTATGATCCTTTTCATCCTCGCGGGAGTAAACTAGGAGATTGGCACGCCATAAAATTTGAAGATCATGATCGCCTCCTCTGAAAGGGGAGATAGAATCCTGATCTCAAGCAACTCTTGCAGATTGTGATGTTGCAAGTCGGAGGATTCTGCGCACACTCTTCCAGAAGCGGGATCTTCACCTCAAGGCCAATAGGTAATTCATAACACTTCCTCCAAATATCAATCCGCTCACCATTAAGTGTAGAGAGCAACTACATTGACCTCCCGCAAGAACCCTACTTCAAAACCTAAAAAGTCAATTTGTCATAAGTCAATAAAAATTCTTTTAAACACAAAACCACGCACTGCTGTAATGTCAGGAGAACGCATGATAAACTGACCAATCAGGTCAAATCATCACCGAAGCACGTAGTTGCGGGCACATAAGTGCACTTGCCCGCACAAAGCTCCATCATGAATGTTAAAATTTCAACAAACCCGCAGACGCCTCCTCGGATACCCTGTTGAAAACTCAACAAACTGGAGGAGGACACGCCACTTATAATGTTGAACGAATTCCCGGATCTTGGAGTTAGCAGGGATTATATCAACAAAGCAGTAACAACCAGCAACACATGCAGCACAAGCTTCTTTATTGATCAAGAGAAAACTTCTTTATCAGGCGAGACATACATGGCGAGACATGCTTCACCAACAACCCAAACCAGGAGAGCAGAGACAGTTACAAAGACAAGAAACAGAACAAGCCGCACGGACTCAATCAACAAGCCGCCGGTCTACTGTCGTGGAGTCCGCTCAGTCTGCCAGGTCGCCAGACCGCAACCCAAGCCGCGCAGACTCTCCCCTTCCCAATGCTAGCTCTTCACCGTCGATCTGCAGGCCGCCTGACCGTGAGGTCGCCTCGCCGCCAGACCGCACAAACTGCGCCACCGAATGGAACAGTCCGCCTGAAGCAGGCGACTTCCTTAACCCCGAACCAAGTTGCCAAAGAGAAGACTGTCTAGTCGCTATCCGCGACTTGTTGTTTACTGCCTGTTGCTTAACCGCAGAGTCCGCACTGTCCCTGACCGCAATCAGAGCCAAGTCCTGGCTTTCCAGCGCTATTCGCACAACCTGCATAGCACAACCCAGTCAACTCTCAAACCGTGCGGACACCAAGGTCCAGTCCGCAGCAACTTACACGAGCTCAATATTGTTCACTTACTTCGGTTCCGTCTATCGAGGTTAACACCTGATGTGACATGGGTCCTATTTATAGGCACGATGATGAGTATGGTCACCGCCCTAGCTGATAGGATCACCGTCACATCCCGCAGCAAGAACAAGTGTGTCCGCCAGCCCGCGGACACACACTCCAGTTCGCTGCTCTTGTGCAGATAGCCAGTCCGCCCTAGCTTCCCCAAGGCCGGACTCCAATATCCAGCCCGCCTTGCCGCCAAAGGCCAAGCCAGGACCACCACAGCCGGACTCTACAACAGCTATGTCCGCCAATCCGCGGACTCAGCACCAGCCCGCATAACCCGAGCCCACAGCCTCGCCATCAAGGCACCTGCCGGACTCAGCGGACACCCGGCTTCCGTCCGCACATCCCGAGTCCATTGCCTCAAACTCCAAGGCACTGCCGGACTCAGCGGACACTCCGATCCAGTCTGCTTACACAGCAGACTCCAGTCCGCATTCCTGAATTCATAACCTCATCACAAGGCTAAACCGAACTCAGCGGACTCCAGCTCCATTCCGCACGCTCTTGCACAGGAAATCCTCCAGTCCGCATATCCCCAAGCTAACAATCAAGGCAACAGCGCTTCTACTAGGCTTGGTGGACTGAGAAAGCAGCCCGCGCTCCACTGTAAGATCTCCCCGGACTGAGCCAACCTGGACTTGGTTCAGAACCCACCAAGTCCAGTCCACTGGCCACAAGGGCCAGTCCGCACTTACTGGCGAACACTGGATCTAGCCCGCCATACCGGGCGACCTCCAGCTTCTGTCCGCACTGACCGGCGGTCTCTGTGGCTTCCACTTGCCGCTTCACGAGAGCAAGACCAAGGCAACTGCCAAACCGGTCTGCCGAGCTCCAGTTCATCAGTCCGCTTCATGACGGACTCCGCGGATAGGATTTCTATCCGCCCGGTTACTTCCTGGGATCCAACTGCCTGCTGAGTATTCGCTGGCCTGACAGACCGCTGCTGCTGTCCGCGTAGTCTGCGCGAACAGACCACCCAGGACGCCACAGAGCAAACCGCCTGCAACATCCCTGCCGACTTAGCAGTCCGCCAACCCTGTCCGCGTAGTCCGTGCGGATATATTGCCCAAGCCTTCCATTCACCCACTTTCACTTCACAATTTTCAACAATGAACCCTTGCGGTCGCTGCCCTGCCTCCACAACTCATCTTACCTCTGACATGGCTGTAATGGATCACTCGCCCCCACGAATTCCATGCGCACAATAACGAATGGGAAGAAAAATTTCTGCACTCCTCTCATGCAAGCCACGAACACCGTGTATTTGGGAGGCAAACGATGGGGGGGACCCCCTAACTTGTAGAAACTCGGGGTTGTAGATAGCCAAAGGAAGCACCGCATAACTATCTTAGTGGGAAGAATGGGGAGAGAGTGTTGACAAAAAGTCAACCCAGGAACTCCACTCACACTATGGTCATGGGCCGCATGCAACGACGAACGTGACAACCGCTTGCACAAAGTCACCTTGACTAGGTAGCCACCATCGCCGCCCGACCAAAATTGCATGGCCCCTCAGCACCAAGGTCGTACATCCGTGTCGGATGCGCGCGCCCAAGTGTGCGGCCACACGTTCATGCACCGCCACCGCATGGCCGCACAGCTGCCCCATACAACCGACCTCCCATGGTCGGCCTCCACCGGAAGGTCTCCACCACTTGCCGGACTCCACTTACCAGCCCCTTGGCCGCCGCCCAACTTTCGCCGCCTGTCCTCCACTACCTCGGCCATACAACTTTAACATCCTGTCATCTGCGAAACTACCCATCATAGGGTGTGCGTATAATCGAATTCTCATAATGGGTGTGCACATAACCAATTATATTTATGTTGGTGTGTGTGGAATAAAATATATGATGATGTGTGTGCATATAGTGAAAATTCGCATGACGGGGGTGCGTATAACAGAAATTTGCATGACGTGTGTATAATAAATTGTATGGTTATGGTGTGCACACAACTATATAATCCAACATGGGTGTGCACATTGTATAACCCGTAATTCGTCGAGATTAGAAGTACCCCAGCAGATGGCTATTCGCAGACCATTCGGCGAGCAGAGGCGAGCTTGGGTGAGCAGAGGCGAGCTTGGGCGAGCAGAGGCGAGCTTGGGCGAGCAGAGGCGATCTTGGGCGAGCAGAGGCGAGCTGTGGCGAGCAGAGGCGAGCTTGGGGGAGCAGAGGCGAGCTTGGGCGAGCAGAGGCGAGCTTGGGCGAGCAGAGGCGAGCTTGGGCGAGCAGAGGCGAGTTTGGGCGAGCAGAGGTGAGCTTGGGGGAGCAGAGGCGAGCTTGGGTGAGTAGGGGCGAGCAGAGGCGAGCTTGGGCGAGCACAGGAGAGCTTGGGCGAGCAGAGGCGAGCTGTGGCGAGCTTGGGCGAGCTGTGGCGAGCAGAGGCGAGCTTGGGCGAGCAACTCGCGAGTATGGGAAAGTATCACTTGGAACTTGCTGGCAGAAGCTTAATACTCGCCTATACCCCCCCCCCCCCCAGGATTTCTCTATAAATAGCTCCCCAGGGGTACTGGAAATAGACTTTTGGAAGAGGTTGAGGTCGCCCCAAGTGGATACTCTCCCCATCCATGCCTGTCTAGTACCTCGCCCAGCCTTTTAGTTGCGGAGGAGAAGCTTCTTTTAAGCTTCCGGGTACGTGGTGGGACCTCCCTGCTGGAGCACGTGTGGTGTGCTTATAGATAGTTTCCTCTCTCGTGCTAGCCACATGAATTGTGACGTCGGATCGTAGAATTAGTAACATTAGGCTGCCTTGATCTTATTTCGGAGGTTGAGAATTTTCCTGGCTTCAACACTTGGTGCGGTGAGCGTGGATAGTAGCCGAGGAAGAAATTTTTGCGAGTAGACTTCATAGCTTAAGATGGCAAGCTGGAGTCAAAGGCAGGAACTCGCGAGTTCTCGGCAAGGTGGGCGAGTTCTCGGTAAGGTGGGCAGATTCTCGGCAAGGTGGGCGAGTTCTCGGCAAGGTGGGCGAGTTCTCGGCAAGGTGGGCGAGTTCTCGGCAAAGTGGGCAAGTTTCCTGGTTACTCGCCCATAGGCGACTTCACGATAGCGACTTTCAAGCTTGATGGCTTCATGGGGAGAGCTTACCTATTACTCGTTCATAAGCGAGTTCTAGATCGCGACCTCCTTAGGCGAGTTCCAGATGATGACTTCGGTTAGCGAGTATATGCGAGCAAGTTCATGCATGCGAGTTGTGATTGGCGATATACTCTGGCGAGTTTCATATAGAGAGCTACAAATCAACTCGCATGTGTCCTGTTCGCAGGTAGGCAAGCTTCCTTGTTACTCACCCATAGGCAAGTATTGGTGAGATTGGAGACTTCAAAGAGGCGAGTATCTTTGTTGCTCGCCCATATGCAAGTTCTGCAGGTGAAGAAGCGAGTATCTTTGTTACTCGCCCAAAGGCGAGTTGAAGGGGAGAGTATCTTTGTTACGCGCCCATAGGTGAGTTTCGCAGGCGGCTTACTCGTAAGGCCGGGATAGCTTAGAATTTGGGCAAGTTGGGAGTGGAAAATCAAAAAATTCTGGGGCGCTTCCCCCGGGGCCCGCAGGGGGCGCTGCCCCCTTGACCCCCGTCCGCTGACCGTGCAGCGGAACCCCCGAAAACTCTGCGTAGGGGCTATAATGTTAGAAGTGACACTTACCCTCCTCCTGATTCATCTCCTTTGTCAATAGTGGTGTTTTTCAAACATGTTCACACTAACGGGTGCTTTGGTAAAGCCCGTGAGTACTTTTTATATGACTAACAAGTAGGGTGAATCACGACGTGTTCACCACCAGGGAAAAACATACGAGGTGCTCTGCGAGCTCCTACTTGCGATGATCTCCTCCGACAACCTACATTCCATGAGACGGCTTACTCATGGCATCTTCAAGCTAGTATTTTACGAGCTCCTACTCATGATGCTCTTCATGCTTACTGGGTGCTCTCTTCAATTCTACGAGTTCCATACTCACGAGGTCATCTCTTCAACAGCTATGGTGCTCTCCTTTAATTCTGTGAGTCCATACTCGCACGCTCTCTACTACAGCAACTATGTAGTTCGAATTCTATGAGTTTATACGCGTGAGGCTATCACTTCAGCAACCAGGACACAATGTTATTCATTTCATCTTCTCAAATATCTGGAGCTGGGATGACCTGAAAAGATTCTACCCCAAGCGGTAACGTGTAATGCTTACCTGTAGTATTGTTTTTAAGTTTTTGTACATTTCCTCGCCCCCGAAGTCATGGGTTAGTGCGAGTTGTCTTCTTTGTGTTGATTCATCTCAAGTTAGCTAGAAGCAGTGATGTAACACCTCCCCTATAATGACCGTATAATATGGGTCCGGTCGGGGCCCCACAACATACAGACGCCACAGCTTCAGTATTATAAAACGGTATAGCTACCCAAACTCAAAACTCAAAACACAACACAGCGGAAGCAACCAAAGAGACTAGAAGTTATCCACGCCTCCAAGAGTAACAAAATGGCCTTAAGGCCTTACAACAAGAGTAAATCACAACTCAAATAATACATCAGTCCTGAAAGTGCATAAGCACACATAGTGTACCTCGGCATGCAAGCCGGTCAAAATGAGCATAAAACATACAATGCCATAAACGTAAAGCTACAACAAAAGGTAACACTTCATGAGGCTTAGGCCTTTCTGGCCGGCGAGCTAGCTCCTGCTTGCGATCCTTGCCCTGTAAAAATTATTAGTAATGTGGGTCAGCAAAGGCTGACCTCAAACTGTGTAACCAACACATCTCCTCCCGGCCGCCCCTAACGGACCCCGGGGTACTCCTCCAACCTGCAAGTTAGCACTTCATATGCAATATTCATAAGCAAGAAAAGAAACTAAAGAAACAGGCTTGGATGTCTCAAACATCATACCTGTTCTCTACTGTTGAGCATATAATATTAGGGCCTACTATGCAACATGAATGCAACACCCTGGTTTCACCCAAGGAACCCTATAGCGTATGAATCTAGCACAACATCACATCAATTGGGTACTCATCGTTTCCACATTGGCATAAAGCCGCAAACAAAAGGGGAAACACACTCCCCCCCCCAACGGCACACAGGCCGCCACATGAAACTTTTGCTAAGGCCCCACCCGCTCAAGGTCTTAGACCCGGGCTTGCCTGCAAGCTCTGACGTCTCATGTCAGGATTCCAACAAACACAAACTGACCGATTTGAAGAAGCCTTGCTGGACCCCACCCGCTCATGGCCTCATTGCCCGAGCTTGCCCCATGCTTGGCATTCTCGTCAGTCTCCCAGAAGGGGACTAGTCTCGCCGGGACACTCTCCACACATGACGTGTATGTCACAGGATAGCCAGCCGACCACGAAGACACAGCCACGCCTTGGCACATCACAATCCAAGACAATTCCACCCTAGTCCCTCATTTGTACTGCAGCGTTCCCGCGCACCAAGGAAACCATCTACCACCAATGCGGAGCTAACCTTGTCCACCAAGGAAACCATCTACCGCCACTGAGGAGCTAACCTTGTCCAGTTCCGACTACACGTACACACTCGAGAAAAAGGGGAAAACATCACCACATCACAAACAACATCTTGCCATAACGGATCTCTACGAATCCTTAAAGCTCGTATGCAATATCACCGAGTCGGACTAACGGTCGCGACTACGGCTTCACACACCATGCCTAATCCACTAACGGAGCGGATCTCTAATGCAAAAACATGCTGGGAACGGACTCAATCGACCCGGAGGTTCCTCTTTAACCTTGGCGACCCAAACCCCTCTCATTTGAGTGTTTGGTGCCCAAAAACTAGAAAAGAAAAGATGCTAAAACATGCATCTGGTGGGCCAAAACCCGAACAGGCAAGCGTACCTGTCGAATTGTAGTACCAAGGTCGTATTAAAACACGGGGTTGTCAAGTACTTCTACTCGCGCTCTAACTATTATCCTACCGGAAAACTATTGGGAATTTGAGAATTTTTTAAGAAGTAAAATGAACGATAAATTGCGAGACGAAAACTTATATAAAAAAGGGCTAGCATTCGATCATTGATTCACCATGAAATGAAACAAGAAAATAAAAGGGCATAGTTTTACAATTGCAAATCCAACTCGGCCGTGACGGATCCAAAAATAAGACAAAATCTCGCTAGAGCATTAGGTCTCCTAACTTATAGACTCTTTGATCGAAATCTCTTTACAAACCAAAGAAGCCTAAAGTTGCATTATCGAGATGATCCGCACTATTGGATTTGACTCCAATCCGGAGGATTTACGTCGTCCTATCTCTAGGGTTGCGTTCAACTCCTTCCTTCTTTGAGTGATCTTTCACATTCATGAGCCTCTCGGCTACTCGAATATGAGATCATAAGCCTACAACCGTATACCGGAAATACGGAGTCGACACAATAATTATTCAAAGAAGGACCGAGTAGAATTACGCAAAAATAAAACTATGAAATAAAAATAATTCTCATTTCAAATCATGGATCCTCATGATCAAATGCTAAGAGGGAATTAGCTATGCATATTTGAAAGGGAAGACAAAACAAAATAAGAGAGAAACATTTTCATTACTTGCAAACAAAGAGAGTACACAAAATATTAAAAAGACAAGACTATGTTAGGAAGAAAAACTTGCAAAAATGGAAAAGAAAACTAATACAATAGTGAAACTAAAATCAACTCACAAATACTCTCCACTCTCCAACTCACATTCAACTTGAAACTTTACTTCTCAAAATTTTTTCTTCTGTTTGGCTTGAGGGATGGGGTGGCTTTTATAGGAGAGGGAGAAGGATCTAGAAAGAAATGAAGAGGAGGAGGCTAAGGGGGGTGGTCGGCCATGTAAGATGGAAAAGGTGCATGCATTGCTTTAAATGAGGTGGAGAGAAAGAGGTGGGTTCAATGCATGGATTTAAAGGGAATGAGTTGGAAAATGGAAAAGGGGGAATGAATAAGAAATAAAGAAAGAGAGAGAGAGATGGATTGAATGAAGAATAATAAAAAACAAGAAATAAAATAGGAGGAAGGCATGGAGGGGCCGGCCAAGCATGAACAAGTGCATGCATGGATTAAATGGAGGAGAGAGGGACATAATCATGGGTGGCCGGCCATGCATGGATATGTTCATGCATGGTAAAATATGAAAGAGGGGGCTACATGGGCTCGGGTAGAGGCTAGGTGGGCTGCTTGGGCTGCATAGGGGGCTCGGGTTTGAGCTTGAGGGCTGCATGGGCTCGGGTTTGAGCTTGAGGGCTGCATCATGTAGGCTTTATCAATGTGGGCTGCACCTTGAACTTTGGGAAGAGGCCGGCCATGCAAATTGTGGCTGCACCATGTGGGCTTTGAACCTATAAATAAAACAAAACAAGACATGGATTAGTCATAACAAAGTTAAAACAAACATAACATAACATAACACTATATAGATTTTAAAACATAACATAACAAAGTTAAAGTTAAAACAAGATTTTTAAACACAATAATAATAAAAATATTACAACCTTAAAATTAAAACGTATCATAACATAACATAATATATAATAACATAACACATATAGTAAGACTATATAGAATTTTATATCAAAACTCTAATAACACTAGGAATTAAAATATTGTAAAGAAACATTAAAACATGAAATAACAAACATAAAATATAAGTAAAATTAGGCATTTTGAAAACTAAATTACCCCCAAAAAGGATGACTAAAACTAGTCATCAAATTCCCCCATGCTTAGACATTTGCTTGCCCTCAAGCAAATAAAGATGAAAACTAGGGAAGGAAATAGAAAATAAACAAAGCTAATTTAGGTTTCATAATTAAGAAAAGCAAAACATGAAAAATTAAACTATCCTAATCCCTATGTTAACAACTAGTGGGGCGAGAAGTGCACAGTAGAAAACTTGAAAGTGGAGACCTAAAAATATCATTAGAACATAAGAAAAGTCTACACATTTCTAAATCTTAAAAACAAGGCATCCAAAATAAATGAAAATAAGGACAACAAAAAGTAGAGGTTCTAAATAAACGGCGCATTAACAAACTACTAGGTTGCTAGATAAACATTAACCCTAAGACACTCCAAGATAACCTCCAAAGAAATCCATCAATGATGGTGGCCATAGGCTTGTACGTTCACACTCTCTCCACTACGCGAAATTAAGTTCTAAGATCATTAGGACTTCTACTAGGCATTAAAACTTGGCTTAGGTAAATGATTAGGAAGTGGAATCAAAGATAAACATGAAAGTTTTAGGCACTAAACCAAGGTGAGCTCAAAAATAAAATAAGGCATAATAAAAAAATGAGAAGTAATGAGTATGTCATTTCTCCAATATGAAACTACAACAACAAGGCCATGAAATTTTTTTTCTTTTATAAACTTGGCCAAACATAAACTTTTTGCATTCATTTTTTTTTTTTTGATTTTGTAATGATATGTTTTTTCTTCTCAATTTTTTCCTTTTGAATAACATTTGATAAGAAAGCTCCAAAAATGAGCTTGAGAATTTCCTATTCATTTCAAAAATAATACCCTTCCCACAAAAAATAATTTTTAAGCTCAAATTTATAGTGCAAAAATAGGAAAGACTTTTGGCTTTGGTGAATATAATGAAATGAAAGGTGGAGCTAAAACAAGGAAAAAAGGAAAAGGCCCAAAATTATTTTGCAAGGGTTTTGTTTTTGGTGGGCAAGAAAAGCTCAAACTATTCAAATGGTGGCCTAAATCATTTCTAAAGAACGTAAAAACGGCGCAAATGCTTCGAGAGTAGCTTGGTACAAGTTCTAGACACCAAGAAAGACTACCTCGCAAATGAAAAAGAGCTAATGATACCTAGCAACCATTCGTAAGCAACTAACCGAATAAAAAGACATAACTACAAATTGCTACTTATAACGTAAAAAACGGATGCCTATATTTAAGAAAAAGAAACTAGTAGAACTAAACTATGCTAAAATGATAAGTTTTGAAAATATTTTCAAAGGATTCTACATAGAACTACAAAAACCGCACGGGCCTACACATCACTAGAAAAAACATAAAAATAAAGATAGAAAATAATTTTAGGTTTTGTTTTTCAAATAGATTTTAGCACATTTTTTTGATTTTTGTTTTTCTAATTTTTTTGGGTTTTATATTTTATAATTTTTTTTGGATTTTAGATTTTGATAACATAAAATACTATACTAATATAAAACATAATTTTTGAAAGAAGAAGAACCCAAAAGAAACTAGACCCCCCCATGTTTAAATCCTTCATTGCCCTCAATGAAGAAAACATAAAGAAAAAGAGAAGGGGACTGAGAAAAAGAAAAATGCAGGAAAAATAATAAAAAAGAACAGGACTTCCCCGGGTTCGTGAGATGAAGGCGGATGTCGCTCCCCCATGCTTGCTTTTTAGAGTACTTGATCGTCAGCAGGTATGACTTGATCCATCTGATATCAGCAACGGCGGAGCAGCGACCACGAACATGGACTTGATTGGCCTCCGGTAGGAATAGCAAAATAAAAGCAAAAAAAAATAGAAAGAGTCCATGGGCAGATGCCCGATAATGGTTTTTTTATTACAACATTTAAAGTCCGAATAAAAGAGTTGCAGAATAATAATAATAAGTCCAAAAATAAAATGAAAAAAATGTCCCACACAAGATAAATGTTTAAGAGTCCAACACAAGATTCTCCTTTGCAGGAGGCACATAATCATTAGAAAAATAAAGTTTAAGTCTACGGCCATTTACTTTAAAATCCCCCCTATCGGGGTGCGAAAGTAACACAGTTCCATCATAAAAAACATCCATGACCACAAACGGTCCAGACCAACGAGATTTAGATTTTCCAAAGAAAATACGTAACCGTGAATTTAAAAGAAGAACCTGATCGCCCGGTTTAAAAATTTTATGCTGGCGGAAGTTCTTAACATGATAATTTTTTTCTGCAGGGTCAGGTGGTTTTTCAAAATAATTTGGCAAATTTTTATCATTTTCAAAAATAAGATTTTGTTGTCCAAAATCAGAGTCATTTTCGAATGGTGCTTGTACGGACATAACAGTGTTTTCAAAAATAGTTGATGAGGGTCCAAAAAAGGAGGAAGAAAAATCATTTGGAGGGAAATAGGAGTCTTCTTTTAAATCATCAATGAAAAAACAAGAGTCATCATTTTGTAAAGAGTTTTTCATCGATTTATTAATATCAAATATTACTTCCTCATCTCCTACATGCAGAAAAAGTTTTCCCTCACTCACATTTATAATTGCGCGAGCGGTGGCTAGGAAAGGTCGACCAAGGATAAGAGGGACCTCGATGTCCTCTTCAATATCGAGAATGACAAAATCCACCGGGAAGATGAATTTGTCGACCTTCACTAACACATCCTCAACGACTCCTAACGGATACTTAATCGAACGATCGGCTAACTGAATACTCATGCGCGTAGGGTTGAGAGTGCCCAATCCTAACTTCTTAAATAGTGAAAAAGGCATCAAATTGATGCTCGCTCCTAGATCTGCTAACGCATGTTTAACGAATAAATCACCAAAGACGCAAGGAATTGAAAAACTACCCGGATCGTTTATCTTTTTAGGTAGATTAGAGTTTTTAACGACCGCCGAGCATTCTTCATTTAAGGTTACATGCGATAAATTTTCTAATTTCGTCTTGTTCGTTAATAGGTCCTTAAGATATTTGGTGTACTTCGGCATTTGACTAATCGCTTCATGAAATGGTAAATTAATATGAATTTGTTTGAACATTTCAAGGAAGCGTTGGTATTGATCATCTAGTTTTTCTTTCCTAAGTCGGGCCGGATAAGGGGGTGGCGGAAATTCCTTTATGATAAGCGGAGCATCATTTTGAACGTCATCATTAGAAAAAATAGAAATATCTTTTTCTTTATCTAAAGTAGATTTTTCATTTTCAAAATTTGTTTTATCATTTTCCGTAGGGGTAATTGCTTCCACAACAGGAGGGACAATCACTTTTGGCTCTTCCCTTGTGGTGGGCTCGTTAACAACTTTACCGCTCCGAAGGGAAATCGCATTTGCGTGTTCCCTTGGGTTAGGCTCAGTGTTCGAGGGAAGAGTTCCAGGTGGTCTCTCGGAAAAGGCCTTAGCGAGTTAGCCGACTTGATTTTCTAAGTTTTTCATTGATCCTGTTAAATTTCTAATAGTGGCATCGTTCGAGCTTATATATTTAGCGAGGATCTCTTCCAAAGGGGAAGGTTTTTGAAAATTTTGTTGCGGAGGTGGTGGTGTAAAATCGTGCGGTGGGCGTATGGCGTTAGCGTTATTACTCCATGAGAAATTTGGATGATTACGCCATCCGGGGTGATAAGAATTAGAAGAAGAAGAAAAACCAGGCGGAGAAGAAAAATTCGGAAAAGCAGAAAAATTGTTTGCAGAATTATTTTGAGCAGGCCTGGGTATGTTCCCCAGATAATCCACCTGCTCGGCAGCAGCAGCATTCACATTTTCATATACCTTAGCGGCGGAGGAAGCAGTCATCTCCGAAATCTTCTTGTTTAACATTTCCACTTGCAGCGCTAGTTGCGAAACCGAATCCACTTCATAGATACCTGCAGGTTTAGATGGGCGAGACCTGGACGAATTCCACTGATAAGTGTTCATCGCCATGTCCTCGATAAGCTCAAGAGCGGCTTCCGGAGTTTTGCGGTCTAAAGAACCAGCGGAAGCGGCATCTATCATTTGCTTTGTTTCTTGATTTAGCCCATTGTAAAATGTCTGAACCTGTAACCATACAGGCAGAGCATGATGAGGGCATCTTCTCAAAAGTTCTTTGAACCTCTCCCAAGTGTCATAGAGGGTCTCAGAAGCAATTTGAGAATAAGAGGTGATATCATTTCTTAACTTAGCAGTTTTGGCGGGAGGGAAATATCTAGCAAGAAATTTTTCAGTTAAAATGTTCCAAGTAGTGATTGAGCCTCTTGGAAGAGAACTCAACCACTGTTTGGCCTTAGTTCTTAAGGAGAAGGGGAAGAGTCTTAGCCTTATAGCATCATCTGAGACACCATTAATTTTAAAGGTGTCACAGATTTCAAGAAAATTAGCAATATGCAAGTTCGGATCTTCATCTTGTAATCCGTCGAACTGTACATATTGCTGCACCATTTGTATGATGCTAGGCTTAAGCTCGAAGTTATTATTCGCAATTGCAGGTCGAACAATACTTGTTTCAGTCCCCTCCAGGTTGGGTCGAGCATAATCGGACATAGTCCTTTGCTGAGCCATTCCTGGGTTGGGATCTCCCATTTCAGAATAATTACAATCCCCGAAGGAATCCTCAACCGCTGTTTGAGAAGTGGAAGCCCCGAATCGTAGTTGTCTCCGAAAGGAGCGTTCGATTTCTGGGTCCAAATCAACAAGTAGCGACGGATTCGCTCGGGTCATGCACTAATAAAGAAAACGAGGGAAGATGAGAATGAAAGCTTGGAAAAGAAAGAAAAAAAGGAAAAGAAAGGAAAATTTTTTTTTGTTTTGTTTTTTGAAAAAAAGATTTTTTTAGACGGCTTGGCTCTCGAACTTCCCGAGGACTACCCGGTGAAGGGTTCGCCCGGTACTAGGTAAAATGGTGGCGCTTAAAGCCCCTTACCCTTTTCGAGAGATTTTAGGTGGGGTAGAAATAAGGTGAAGTGGGTTGATTATAAATATTTAAATATATAAATTAAAATTTTTTTTTGATTTTTGGAGAAGTAATAGCGCAAGCGTTTTCAAAATATTGACGAAGAAAAGTCCCCGGCAACGGCGCCAAAAACTTGGTGGGCCAAAACCCGAACAGGCAAGCGTACCTGTCGAATTGTAGTACCAAGGTCGTATTAAAACACGGGGTTGTCAAGTACTTCTACTCGCGCTCTAACTATTATCCTACCGGAAAACTATTGGGAATTTGAGAATTTTTTAAGAAGTAAAATGAACGATAAATTGCGAGACGAAAACTTATATAAAAAAGGGCTAGCATTCGATCATTGATTCACCATAAAATGAAACGAGAAAATAAAAGGGCATAGTTTTACAATTGCAAATCCAACTCGGCCGTGACGGATCCGAAAATAAGACAAAATCTTGCTAGAGCATTAGGTCTCCTAACTTATAGACTCTTTGATCGAAATCTCTTTACAAACCAAAGAAGCCTAAAGTTGCATTATCGAGATGATCCGCACTATTGGATTTGACTCCAATCCGGAGGATTTACGTCGTCCTATCTCTAGGGTTGCGTTCAACTCCTTCCTTCTTTGAGTGATCTTTCACATTCATGAGCCTCTCGGCTACTCGAATATGAGATCATAAGCCTACAACCGTATACCGGAAATACGGAGTCGACACAATAATTATTCAAAGAAGGACCGAGTAGAATTACGCAAAAATAAAACTATGAAATAAAAATAATTCTCATTTCAAATCATGGATACTCATGATCAAATGCTAAGAGGGAATTAGCTATGCATATTTGAAAGGGAAGACAAAACAAAATAAGAGAGAAACATTTTCATTACTTGCAAACAAAGAGAGTACACAAAATATTAAAAAGACAAGACTATGTTAGGAAGAAAAACTTGCAAAAATGGAAAAGAAAACTAATACAATAGTGAAACTAAAATCAACTCACAAATACTCTCCACTCTCCAACTCACATTCAACTTGAAACTTTACTTCTCAAAATTTTTTCTTCTGTTTGGCTTGAGGGATGGGGTGGCTTTTATAGGAGAGGGAGAAGGATCTAGAAAGAAATGAAGAGGAGGAGGCTAAGGGGGGTGGCCGGCCATGTAAGATGGAAAAGGTGCATGCATTGCTTTAAATGAGGTGGAGAGAAAGAGGTGGGTTCAATGCATGGATTTAAAGGGAATGAGTTGGAAAATGGCAAAGGGGGAATGAATAAGAAATAAAGAAAGAGAGAGAGAGATGGATTGAATGAAGAATAATAAAAAACAAGAAATAAAATAGGAGGAAGGCATGGAGGGGCCGGCCAAGCATGAACAAGTGCATGCATGGATTAAATGGAGGAGAGAGGGACATAATCATGGGTGGCCGGCCATGCATGGATATGTTCATGCATGGTAAAATATGAAAGAGGGGGCTACATGGGCTCGGGTAGAGGCTAGGTGGGCTGCTTGGGCTGCATAGGGGGCTCGGGTTTGAGCTTGAGGGCTGCATGGGCTCGGGTTTGAGCTTGAGCGCTGCATCATGTAGGCTTTATCAATGTGGGCTGCACCTTGAACTTTGGGAAGAGGCCGGCCATGCAAATTGTGGCTGCACCATGTGGGCTTTGAACCTATAAATAAAACAAAACAAGACATGTATTAGTCATAACAAAGTTAAAACAAACATAACATAACATAACACTATATAGATTTTAAAACATAACATAACAAAGTTAAAGTTAAAACAAGATTTTTAAACACAATAATAATAAAAATATTACAACCTTAAAATTAAAACGTATCATAACATAACATAATATATAATAACATAACACATATAGTAAGACTATATAGAATTTTATATCAAAACTCTAATAACACTAGGAATTAAAATATTGTAAAGAAACATTAAAACATGAAATAACAAACATAAAATATAAGTAAAATTAGGCATTTTGAAAACTAAATTACCACCAAAAAGGATGACTAAAACTAGTCATCAGCATCCTACAACCGAGAGGAGAAGTGTCGTTACCTTCCGACTCCTCTTCCTAGCCATGGAAAAATAGCCGGATGAAAACCTTCGCAATAATCTAGCCTCCACGGATCTGGACTCGGCTCGCGATTTGGAGCACCGAAACCTCTCCAACAGCCGGATCTCTACTTCACCTTCTTCCTTGCTCTCCCCTCTCTCTAGAACTTTAAAAAGAGAACCACTCAAAATAAATGAGGGTTTCTAAGGGTCCAATCCCGAGTATAACCCATCAAGAACAACCCCCAACCGTTGGATCCCAAATTAAAGAAACGAACGGCCTTGATTCAGGCCTAAAATGCTAAAACTGGGCCGAACAAGGCCTGCGACATGCCCGTGTCCAGGGTCGTGTCCCCCATTCGCCGTCAAAATCAACGTGCCTGGAACAACACACGGGCATCCGACACGCCCGTGTTCGACCCGACATGCCCGTGTTCCAACTAATACGGCCGTGTGGTCGGCCGTGTGCCCCCATCGACACAGCCCCGAAAACAACCCGAGACTCACACGGGTACTGGACACTCCCGTGTCCTTGCCCGTGTCTAACTCAACACGCCTGGGCTCCAGGCCGTGTTCACTGTCTCGACACTTCGTCGAGCGAAGTTCGTCGACTGCCTGACACGGCCTTGGACACGCCCGTGTCCTAGGACATGTACCTTGTCTCGACACATCGTCAAGCGAAATTCGTCGACTCCCCAGGACGATCGTCGACACGGCCTAGGACCCGTGTCTCAGGCCGTGTTCTCTGCTCGACGATTGTCAACTCCAAAATCATCGACCTCTCGACCAAATCGTCGACTGGATCCTGACACGCCCTAGGACACGCCCGTGTCCCAGGCCGTGTGCCCCCTGCCAGAAAACAATTTTCCTTCTCAGCTAAGACCCAAACTTGGCCAGAAATGCTGGTCGTCCCTCTATAAATTTTGGAGCATTACAACTCTCTCCCCCTTAAAAGAATTTCGTCCCGAAATTACAAAGCGGAAGGGAACACAACTTAAATGGTACCTGATTTGAAGAGCTTTGGATACTCTTCTAGCATGGCTTGTTCTCGCTCCCAAGAGTGCTCCTCACGACCGCAGTTGTCCCATCGGACTTTCACAAGTTTAACCTCTTTATTCTGCAACTGCCGAGTCTCCGAATCCTCTATAGCAATTGGACGGACTCGCGTCCTCAAGTCTTCTTCTATCGGCACAGACGCCGGCTCGATCACCACACTAGCCTCCACCAAGGCTTTCCTCAAGACGGAGACATGGAAGACGTCGTGCAATCCACTCAGCTCCGCGGACAATGCCAACCGATAGGCTGCTTCTCCCACCCGTTCAACAACTTCAAAAGGCCCCAAAAACCTTGAACTCAACTTCTTGAGTCAGCGAATCCGTGAGACGCCTTTGAACGGCTTGATCTTCAAATAGACCCAATCACCTACCGCAAACTCCAACTTCCTGTGACGAGCATTAAAGTATTTTGCTTGCCGGTCTTGCGCCACCTTCATACGCTCTTGAATGGTACGTACCAACTCACAAGCGTCAACCACCACCTCCTTTCCCAAAATTTTGGTGTCTCCCGCCTCTGTCCAAGACATCGGTGTTCGACACCGTCTCCCATACAAAGCTTCGTATGGCGCCATTTTTATACTTGCTTGATAACTGTTATTGTACGCGAATTCTACCATGAAGAGGTGATCCTCCCACTTCTTGCCGAAGTCAAGAATGCACATTCTCAGCATATCATCCATAGTACGGTTCGTTCTTTTGGTTTGTCCGTCAGTTTGAGGATGGAACGTCGTACTGAACTTTAGCTTCGTGCCCAAACTCTTATGAACCAATCTCCAGTCCTTGGACGTAAACCGTCCATCTCGATCGCTGACTATGCTCTTAGGAATCCCATGCAGTCGCACAATGTTGCGAACATACAACTCCACCAGCTTCTCCACGCTATCCTCCTTCCGATTTGGGATGAAGTGGGCCACCTTGGTTAAGCGATCTACGATCACCCAAATAGCATCATTACCCTGCTGCGATCTAGGCAAACCATGTACAAAATCCATAGAGATGTCATCAAATTTCCACTCAGGGATTGGAAGGGGCTTCAGGAACCCGCCCGGCTTCTGACATTCGGCCTTCACCAAGGCGCAAGTTTGGCAACGATTCACATACAAAGCTACATCCCGCTTCAGCCCCGGCCACCAAAAGGATTTCTTCATATTCAAGTACATCTTTGTACTGCCCGGGTGAATGGAGTACTTTGTGAAGTGAGCCTCAAACATCATCTCCTCACGGAGTTTGCCGAACTGCGGTATGCAAACCCTTCCGTCCTTCCTCAGAATCCCATCAATCATCTCCCAGGTGCTGCTCTCGCCCTCTTGAGCCTCCATCACATATGGTTGAAACTCCACATCCAACCGAGTCACTTCCCGAATGCGATCGGACAAGTCGTTCTGCATTTCAATCCAGTTCAACCGAGCCATGCTGGACTCGCCTCTCGCCACACATTCCAAACCAAGGGACTCTCGTTCCCGTACCAACTGCTCATCATGAGCTTCGATCCAATTCCCTTGCCCCGAGTACTTTCTACTCAAGGCATCCGCCACCACATTGGCTTTACCCGGCGCATACTGAATCGCCACCTCATAGTCTCCAAGAAACTTAACCCACCTGCGTTGCCGCATGTTCAAGTCCTTTTGATCTAAGAGATACTTCAGGCTTTTATGATCCGTGAAGATCTCCACCTTTGCACCATACACATAATGTCACCATATTTTCAACGCAAAAATTACCGCCTCCAACTCCAAGTCATGGACGGGGTAATTCCTCTCATGAGGCTTTAGCTGTCTAGACCCAAAAGCTATCACCTTGCCATGTTGTACCAAAACGCAACCCAAACTGCATCACGATGCGTCACTGAAGATCTGAAATCCCTCGGTCCCTTGCGGTAGACTTAGGATTGGAGCTATCATCAGTCTCTCCTTCAGTGCCTCAAATGCTTGACTGCACTCTTGTGTCCACACAAACTTATGATCTTTACGAGTGAGTGAGGTGAGGGGTAAAGCTATCCGCGAAAAATTCTCCACGAATATCCTATAATACCCGGCTAGTCCAAGAAAACTTCGGACTTCCTCCACGGTCCTCAAAACTCGCCAATCTCTGATGGCTTCCACTTTTGTTGGATCCACTGCCACCCCATCCCCACTAATCACGTGGCCCAAAAATGCCACCTTCGCTAACCAGAACTCGCACTTTGAGAACTTTGCATACAACTGATTCTCCCTCAACACTTGCAAGACCACTCTCAAGTGGGTCTCATGCTCCACTTCCGATTTGGAATACACCAAGATGTCATCAATGAAGACAACCACAAAAGAATCCAAGTATTCCCGAAATACTCGATTCATAAGGTGCATGAACACAAATGGCGCATTCGTCAGCCCGAACGGCATCACCGTAAACTCAAAGTGTCCGTACCTCGTACCAAAGGCAGTCTTGGGTATGTCCTCCTCCCGAATTCGCAACTGATAATAGCCTGACTTCAAGTCCAATTTTGAGTACACAACCGACCCCACCAACTGGTCGAACAAGTAGTCTATCCGAGGAATCAAATTCTTATTCTTAACGGTCAGTTTATTCAGCTCTCGGTAGTCTATGCACAGCCGCATACTACCGTCTTTCTTCTTTACAAACAACACTGGCGCGATCCACGGCGAAGAACTGGGTCTGATATACCCTTGCTCCAACAGTTCCTGTAACTATACTTTGAGTTCAGCCAACTCCTTTGGTGCCATCCTAAACGAAGGACGTGACACCGGCCTAGCCTCCGGCACTAACTCGATCGAGAAGTCGATCTCCCGCCGAGGAGGCGCTCCAGGAAGTTCATCCGAAAACACATCCTTGAACTCTGCCACTACGGGCACTTCCTCAATAGACAACTGGGAGAGGAGAGCCTCCAATAACGCTACCAGCGCTACACCACCCTGGTTAACCGCCCGCATCAATTGCATGGCCGAAATCAGGGAATTGGCCACTCCACAAAGGCCCTCAAATTTGACTTCCGCCTGCCCTTTGCTCCTTAGGGTCACTACCTTAGATAGGCAATCAATACTGGCGCGCTGTTCTGCAAGCCAGTCTATGCCCAAAATGACATCGAACTCAACTAATGGTAAAACCGCTGCTACCAAAACGAAGTCAACTACGTCCAGCTCCCAACAGATGCGCCCATTGGCCCCGGTGGTCATGGACTACCCATTAGGCATGCACACTTTCAGCTCCGCGTCCGCCGAGAAATACTCAACTCCTATTCTCCGGATGAAGCTCTCCGCAAGAAAGGAGTGCGATGCTCCCGTATCGAACAATACCCTAGCGGGGTATCCAGAAACTAATACGAAGCCTACAACATATACATCACACATAAAAGTATAAAAGTATGAAGCACAAAATTTAAACTTAAATTTCCCCATACATGTCACCACATCAGTTTGGCAGATCGCTTCCTGCTGTCCAAGGTTGTAGGCCCTTGGTTGCACCGGTTGGAACTGAGAAGCGCTTGACTCCGCCATCTTTCCTTTCTCTGCGGCACTGGGGCTGGAGCGCACAGTCTGCTCCTGTCTTGCCTCTTGCTCCGCTACTCCTTGAGGGCAAGCACGAGTTATGTGCCCCACCTTACCACAGTTGTAGCACGTCGGCGGTCCCCTAGAGTGAGAACCTCCAGGCGTCCACTTGCTCTTCTCACCGGACCTGGAAGTGTGAGGCTTTTTCCTCCACCTACTCCCTTCAAACTTTCCCTGGGATTAGGGAGGCTTCCCTTCCCCTTGCTTGGGAGTGAAACCCTTACGACGTTGGGTTCGCTCCAGATCACCCTCCAATATCCTGGCCGCCTCAACTAGCTCATTAAAACTAGCTCTCTTCATGGAGATGAGGGGTTGCCTCAGATTCTCCCTCAGCCCCTGGTAGAAGAGGTTATCCCTCTCTACATCATCTGCCATCGTCGTTCCCGCGTAACGACCAAAATGGGTGAACTCCTGCACATACTCGTCCACCGTCTTGTCTCGTTGCATTAAGTGCAGAAACTACCTCTGAAGGGCCAACCGTGTAGAAACGGGAATATACCACTAAAGGTGAACTCCGCGTCAGTCAAAATGAGCATAAAACATACAATGCCATAAACGTAAAGCTACAACAAAAGGTAACACTTCATGAGGCTTAGGCCTTTCTGGCCGGCGAGCTAGCTCCTACTTGCGATCCTTGCTCTATAAAAATTATTAGTAACGTGGGTCAGCAAAGGCTGACCTCAAACTGTGTAACCAACACATCTCCTCCCGGCCGCCCCTAACGGACCCCGGGGTACTCCTTCAACCTGCAAGTTAGCACTTCGTATGCAATATTCATAAGCAAGAAAAGCAACTAAAGAAACATGCTTGGATGTCTCAAACATCATACATGTTCTCTACTATTGAGCATATAATATTAGGGACTACTATGCAACATGAATGCAACACCCGGGTTTCACCCAAGGCACCCTATAGTGTATGCATCTAGCACAACATCACATCAATTGGGTACTCATCGTTTCCCCATTGGCATAAAGCCGCAAACAAAAGGGGAACACACTCCCCCCCCCCCCAACGGCACACAGGCCGCCACATGGAACTCTTGCTAAGGCCCCACCCACCCAAGGTCTTAGACCCGGGCTTGCCTGCAAGCTCTGACGTCTCATGTTAGGATTCCAACAAACACAAACTGACCGATTCTAAGAAGCCTTGTTGGACCCCACCCGCTCATGGCCTCATTGCCCGGGCTTGCCCCATGCTTGGCATTCTCGTCAGTCTCCCAGAAGGGGACTAGTCTCACCGGGACACTCTCCACACATGACGTGTACGTCACGGGATAGCCAGCCGACCACGGAGACACAGCCACGCCTTGGCACATCACAATCCAAGACAATTCCACCCTAATCCCTCATTTGTACTGCAGCGTTCCCGCGCACCAAGGAAACCATCTACCACCAATGCGGAGCTAACCTTGTCCACCAAGGAAACCATCTACCGCCATTGAGGAGCTAACCTTGTCCGGTTCCGACTACACGTACACACTCGAGAAAAAGGGGAAAACATCACCATATCACAAACGACATCTTGCCGTAATGGATCTCTACGAATCCTTAAAGCTCGTATGCAATATCACCGAGTCGGACTAACGGTCGCGAGTACGGCTTCACACACCATGCCTAATCCACTAACGGAGCAGATCTCTAATGCAAAAACATGCCGAGGACGGACTCAATCGACCTAGAGGTTCCTCTTGAACCTTGGCGACCCAAACCCCTCTCATTTGAGTGTTTGGTGCCCAAAAACTAGAAAAGAAAAGATGCTAAAACATGCATCCTACAACCGAGAGGAGAAGTGTCATTACCTTTCGACTCCTCTTCCTAGCCATGGAAAAATAGTCGGATGAAAACCTTCGCAACTATCTAGCCTCCACGGATCTGGACTCGGCTCGCGATTTGGAGCACCGAAACCTCTCCAACAGCCGGATCTCTACTCCACCTTCTTCCTTGCTCTCCCCTCTCTCTAGAACTTTAGAAAGAGAACCACTCAAAAGAAATGAGGGTTTTTAAGGGTCCAATCCCGAGTATAACCCATCAGGAACAACCCCCAGCCGTTGGATCCCAAATTAAAGAAACGAATGGCCTTGATTCGGGCCTGAAATGCTAAAACTGGGCTGAACACGACATGCAACACGCCAGTGTCCAGGGTCGTGTCCCCCACTCGTCGTCAAAATCGACGCACCTGGAACAACACACGGGCATCCGACACGCCCGTGTTCGACCCGACACGCCCGTGTTCCAACTGACACGGCTGTGTGATCGGCCGTGTGCCACCATCGACACAGCCCCGAAAATAACCCGAGACTCACACGGGTACTGGACACGCCTGTGTCCTTGCTCGTGTCTAACTCAACACGCATGGGCTCCAGGCCGTGTTCACTATCTCGACACTTCGTCGAGCGAAGTTCATCGACTGCCTGACACGGCCTTGGACACGCCCGTGTCCTAGGTTGTGTGCCTTGTCTCGACACATCGTCGAGCGAAATTCGTCGACTCCCCGGGACGATCGTCGACACGGGCTCGACACACCCTGAGACACGCCCGTGTCTCAGGCCGTCTTCTCTGCTCGACGATCGTCGACTCCAAAATCATCGACCTCTCGACCAAATCGTCGACTGGAGCCTGACACGCCCTGGGACACGCCCGTGTCCCAGGCCGTGTGCCCCCTGCCAGAAACCAATTTTCCTTCTCAACTAAGACCCAAACTTGGCCAGAAACGCTGGTCATTCCTTTACAAATTTTGGGGCGTTACAAGTGAAGTTATGCTCCACGATCGATTTAGGAAACCAGCACTCGACTTGTTTATCCTATTTAGCCCAGGGCGGACGATGGGACGATGCCTCGGGATTTAAGCATCCTTGTAAGACCGAGCCCCTTCATTGATGGCCGAGATCAGTCCCCCCTTGCATGTCGACCTAGATACCTCTGATTGCATCTCTCCTCTGACTGGAGGAACTATCAGAAACAAGTCTGGACGTTAACCTCCAAAACTCGATAAAGGATCGACCTCACAAATTGATGTCTTATACAAAGGCATCATCGGTCTTTGAGAAGACTAAAAGACCCGCTCGTAGCGAATGTTTGTCCTGTAAGACAGGATGCGTCTCTATTATTGCCAAGATGGGATAACCCTCCATGCTTTTTAGAAGCAGCTGGGCAACTAGGCTCCGGAAGATACAAGTTCGCGGAAGGATGGTGGGCTCGAGAGTGTCTAGTAGCCCACCCCCCCCCCCCCTAGTAGGGCTATTTCCCTTCGCTTGTACTCTGGTTTTCGTAACCAGGTGGCAGAGCTGAAAACGATCTCCACGGTTGGATTGGGAAACGAGCCTTCGACCTATTTCTCCTAGATAGCCCAGGGCGGATGATGGGACGATGCCTTGGGATGTAAGTGACCCTGTAAGACTGAGCCCCTGCATTGACGACCGAGATTAGCTCCCCCCTTGCATGTCAGCCTAGCTACCCCTGATTGCATCTCTCTTCCGACTGGTGGAACTATCAGCAACAGGTCTGGAAGCCAACCTCCCAACTCGACGACGGCATGATCGTCGTTCTCTTTAGAATTTCTTCATCCTCAAAGATATTGATGCATTTGACTCATTAGCAATATCTTAAGAAGCAGGGCGAACTACTTCAACACCGATTGAAGACCTCGAGTGGCAGTGTTATCATAAGTCCGAGTCCCTGCATGAGCTCCTCTCCTGCATACCGGCCAACGACCTCCTCGAGTGAGAGCTCTGATTGAAGTCCTCGAGTGGCAGTGTTATCATAAGTCCGAGTCCCTGCACGAGCTCCTCTCCTGCATACCGGCCAACGACCTCCTCGAGTGAGAGCTCCGATTGAAGTCTTTGAGTGGCAGTGTCATCGTAAGTCCAAGTCACTGCATGAGCTCCTCTCCTGCATATTGGCCAATGATCTCCTCGAGTGAGACCAAGTTCCTCATTGGAGTGATGTCGTAGTCCGTGAACTTTGTACGAGCTCCTCTCCTGCAGACCGACTACTTGCCTCCCCAAGTCGACTTACACCACTCTAGTTGAGCAAAGCTCCTGAGAGTTGTCAACTCCAACAATGTTTAAAGTCCTCGAGTGGCAGTGTCATTGTAAGTCCAAGTCACTGCACGAGCTCCTCTCTTGCATATTGGCCAACGACCTCCTCGAGTGAGACCAAGTTCCTCGTTGGAGTGATGTCGTAGTCCGTGAACTTTGTACGAGCTCCTCTCCTGCAGACCGAATACTAGCCTCTCCGAGTCGACTGATTCTCACCCCCAGTTGATCTCGGCTCCTGGTAGGTGTCGACTATACTCTCCACCTCCAGTTGACCTCGACTCCTGCTAGGTTTCGAGTATACTCTCCACCTCCAGTTGAGCTCGGCTCCTGCTAGGTGTCAACTGTACTCTCCACCTCCAGTTGAGCTCGGTTCCTGCTAGATGTCGACTATACTCTCCACCTCTAGTTGAGCTCGGCTCCTGCTAGGTGTCGACTGTACTCTCCACCTCCAGTTGAGCTCAGCTCATGCGAGGTGTCGACCTCTTTTCCACTTCTAGTTGAGCTCGGCTCCTGCTAGGTGTCGACTATACTCTCCACCTCCAATTGAGCTTGGCTCCTACTAGGTGTCGACTATACTCTGTACCTCCAGTTGAGCTTCCTCCTGTGAGGTGTCGACCTATTCTCCACCTCCAGTTGAGCTCGGCTCCTGTGAGGTGTTGACCTCTTCTCTCCACCTCCAGTTGATCTTGGCTCCTGCTAGGTGTCAACTATACTCTCCACCTCTAATTGAGCTTGGCTCCTGCTAGGTGTTGACTATACTCTGTACCTCCAATTGAGCTCGGCTCCTGCGAGGTGTCAACTGTAACGCCCCAAAATTTGAAAGTGTTACAGCCAGCGTTAGGAGCCCCATCTGGTGTAGACACAAAGGCTGCGGTGTCGACACAATGCCAGGGTGTCGACACAACGCCAGGGTGTCGACACAGGGTGTCGACACAACGCCAGGGTGTCGACACAGGGTGTCGACACATGGTGTCGACACATGGTGTCGACACAGGGTGTCGACACAGGGTGTCGACACAGGGTCTCAACACAGGGTCTCGACAGTGTCGACACAGGGTCTCAGCAGGGTCTCGACAAAATGTCTCGACACAAGCTGTGTTCGAGTTTGACGCGGACGGATCGTGAACCATGCGGTGTTTGGCCCAGTTTTTCCACTTCAGGCCCGGATCATAGTCATTCATTTATTTATTTTGGGATCCGACGGCTGGGTGTTGTTCCGACTGGGATATACCCGAGAATAGGGTTTCAAATCCCTCATTTTCGTTCACCTGCTCTCTTTCTAAGATCTAGAGAGAGGGGAGAGCAAGGAGGAAGAAGAAGTCTAGATCCGGTCACCGGCAGAGTTTCAGAGCTCCAAATCGCGAGCCAACTTCAGATCTATGGAGGCAAGGATGGTGCGATGCTTTTCATCCGCATACTTTTCCATGGCGCCAAGGAAGAACGCTAGGGTAACGATTCTCTACTTGAGCATGTGAAGCTCTACTTCTTTTGCATAGGGAAGCCTGCTCTCGCGAGTTTGCGGTGAGTTTGAGGCGTTCCTTCGGGTAGACATGAATAGTCCCCGTTATATACATGTAGAGTCTGTAATCGAGAACGGATATAGGCATGATGTGTGAAGCCTACCCGGACAAGTTGGTCTGGATCGGTGATGTTGCATTGCATAAGGGCTGAAGAAGACTCTATGCGAATGGTTGTTTTTCGGGTTTTCTACGTGGTTGTTGAAACCAAAACTTGGTCTCTAGTGGAGTTCGGAGTCCCAAAAGAGGGGTGACCACGCACCTACTACCCTCAGGCGAACGATCTAGGCACAAGATTAGGAACACAAGGGACAGACCCAAGGTCTCAGCGTGGAGGACCCGCCGCATACTCAAAAGACTAACAAACTCTTCCTCTCCCAAGCCAAAGACTGAGCTAAGACACCTTCGGAAGGCACTTGGCCGACCGGAACATCTAAGGATGATCTCAAGACTAACTCTCTCCTATCCAGATGTGTCTCCTTGGGTCTACAAACAATGCTTCTCACCCGTCCTACGGATGGCGCAATCTCACCGAGCAATTCTACGACACGCTGCCCAATTGGGGCCACTAATAGCGTAACTCCGCTATTCTAAAAGGATGACAACCGACCATCAAGGGATTCCTGGCAACTATACTTTGGGGCCCCCATGGGGCGAGCGGTTCACGAGCACACCACTCGCCCAAGACAGAAGAAGTAAACTACACATACATAGAGCATCACAGATATTATAAATAATTACAGGAATATGAATTCCATACTTCGGCATGCAGGCCGGCAATATAAGCAAAAATAAGCCTTCGAGGGCCGGCACAAGCTTGGGCTTAAACCCGCTACTCCCCGCTTGGTACTGCAACACTTGTACGCCAACGTCTCGACAAGCGACTGCCAGCTGAACAACCGTCGGCTAACTTAAGCCGGCCAAATATATTGCACACACCCCTTTTTCTGGTGGTTGTGGCGTGCATTCCCTGTAAATGGATAATATACAACTTCCTCGGAGTCTTCTCCGGGAACCCCAGAACATCACCAATCCGGCTCACACGTCCGGATGGGCTTCGCACAGCATGCCTAAACCCGTACCCACGCTTCTGGGTGCTAATGCAGTTAATAGCGGGGATGTGAACATCAACCCGTCGGAGAGCACCCTTTTCCCACCCGTCAGTGGAGAGGGGCTTCCATGCAAATATGGGAAATGAGGGCTTCACCTGCCCAAGTAGAAATTTCGTTACCCTTGACGCGTATGTTGATGAAACCGCAGCCGTGTATCGACTGTGCTCGCACGGATCTAGAGGTCGCAGTATGAACTCGGATCCTTTTCCTTGTTGTGGATCTTGATAACAATAGCCGTAAAGAGGCTCGGGCAACGCTTGCTGGAGGCGGCCTGGACAGAAAGAATAGGAGGGGGCTGGGCTGATCTCCAGGCGGCGGCCTGGACTGGAAAAAATGGAGGAAGCTCGGCTGATCTCCAGGCAGCGGCCTGGACTGGAAGAAATGGAGAAAGCTTGAATGATCTCCAGGCGGCGGCCTGGACTGGAAAAAATGGAGGAAGCTCGGCTGATCTCCAGGCGGCGGCCTGGACTGGAAAAAATGGAGGAAGCTCGGCTGATCTCCAGGCGGCGGCCTGGACTGGAAAAAAGGGAGGAAGCTCGGCTGATCTCCAGGCGGCCGGCGACGGGAAGAAATGGAGGAAGCTCGGCTGATCTCCAGGCGGCCGACGACGGGAAAGAAGTTAGGGCTCGGGTTGGTTGCAAGCGGCGACGGGGGAGGAGAGCCGAGTTCGTCCTTGCATTTGCCCTAAGCGGCGGCGACGGGAAAGATCGACATAGAGGGAGAGAGATCGGGTGAGCTGTTGTCTTCTCCCCTCCCCTGGCCGAACCCTAGCGGGGGAGTAAAAAAAAAGCCCGCATGCTGCCTCCCCATTTCCCTCTATCCCGCCCCTATCTCATCTCTTCTATATTATATATAATATATTCCCCCTCATTTTTACCATCTACATATCTATATATATATATATATATATATATATATTTATTATATTTCTATGAAGGCCTACGTACATAAAACCTCCGCACGCACGCACGAGGATGCACGTCTTCGAATAGGACTGCACCAAAACGCTGTCCATATCACGCCTCTGGCCCGCTAATTGGGGAGGGTCCCACTTGGTCAGATACGGGGTTGTACAGTGGTAGATTGCAACAGGGAGCCTTGGGGATTAACTCCTAGGTGCACCCGAAAAACTGGGCAGATGCGTGATTCTGCCAACATGGTGGCATGGGAGCCAACTTGAACATAACCGGGTTATGTGAACTGTGTAACGGAAGCGGGACTCGGAGAAGTTTGACCCACGCATATGGCTTAAATTGTCGTTGTGATGTGAGCACTGGTTAGGCGTAACCATACCCGTTCTATGTCGTTCAGATGGAGCCGTTGGCATAGATGAGGGTCTTATGCGGTCTATGGCTTAAAATGACGTGACCAATGCCTGAAAGACTGGTGCTCATATTTTGGCCGTCAAAGTGGCGGCGGTGGGACTGAAATGTCTATGGCTTTAATTGACGCGACAATGAGCAGTTCACCGAGAATGTGCCCTGAGTGCACGGGGCGTGTGGTTGTGCGTGTAACACCCCCTATCCGTCGCATAGCATGTAGCAGTAGGTCCGGCTGGGGCCCGACGCCATATACCACAGACAGACCGGGTGGTTACTTATGGAAACCATCCAACCAATCTCAACGTCCTACACAGAGCATTCTAGCGGAAGCAGTTTATAAAGGTTGTAAACAAGAACCCAGCAACAAGCACGAATGTCCACTAAAACGAAAATAGGAATGTTAATACAAAATACTCAAAACAAGTCTTAAGGCCTTACAAAATGTTTCACTTGACTGTTACATGATTTACAAACCACGGCACGCAGGCCGGTCATACATGAATAAAGCAATAAACATTTCCAATTGGGCCTTCGAGGGCCGGCTTCGCAAAAAGGGCTTTAGCCCGCTATTGACCGCTTGGTCCAGCTGCACCTGCAAGCAACAAACCACCGCACGGTGGCAAAACAAGGCAACGGTCAGCAATGCTGACCAAATTATAACGATCCCGCCCCCAACTCGGGGCGGCGATGCTCCTTCCCTGCATTTCATTAGCGTAAGCGAGCAATTTATATACTTAGCTATTTCATCATAGACGTTGGCTCGCACGGCCATACGCCCCGTGCAATCAGGGCACATTCTCGGTGAACCGGTCGATGTCATGTCAATTAAAGCCATTAACATTCCGGACTCACCACCGTCACCTAGACGGCCACACCTATGAGAAATTTGTCTTCCTGGCCTGGGTCACGACAATTTAAGTCATTGACCGCCGAAGACCCTACTCTATGCCAACGGTAAGTGCCACGTGCCTTTAGGTCTCTTTAACTGAACGACATAGAATGGGTACGATTCAATCTAACCCGTGCTCACACCGCAACGGCAATTTAAGCCATTTGCGCGGGTCAAACTTCCACCGAGTCCCATTTCCATCACAAGTCACATAACCCCGTTATGTTCAAGTTGGCTCTCAAGCCACCAAGTTGGCAAGATCTCGTATCCGCCCAGTTTTCCGGGTGCACCTTTGGGTTAGTCCCCAAGGCTCCCTGCTGCAATCTACCGCGTAGAAAACCCGAAAAACAACCAATAGCACGGAGTCTTCTCCAGCCTTATGCAATGCAACATCACCGATCCAGACTAACATGTCCGGGTAGGCTTCACACATCATGCCTATGTCCGTTCTCGCATACGGACGCTAAACAACGGGGACTTCACATATCTACCCGAAGGAACGCCTCCAACTCTCCGCAAACTCGCGAGAGCGGGCTTCCTATGCTAAGAAAGAGAGCTATTCACGCTCAAGATGAGGATCGTTACCCTAGAGTTCCTCTTTGGCGCCATCGAAAAGTAATCGGATAGAAATCACCGCACTAGCGTTGCCTCCGTGGATCCGGAGTCGGCTTGCGATTCGGAGCTCCGAAGCTCCTCCAATGGCGGATCTAGCTCCTTCTTCTTCCCTTAGCTCTCCTCTCTCTCCAAGGACTTAGAAAGAGAACAAGTGAAGAAAAATGATGGATTTCTAAGTCAACCCACGGGTATATCCCTTCAGGAACATCCCCCAACCGTTGGATCTCAAAACAAGGAAACGAACGGCTTTGATTCGGGGCTGAAATGCCCAATCTGGACCGAACACGGCCTGGCACACGCCCGTGTCCAGGGCCGTGTGCCGCATTCGCCGTCAAAATCGAATCTCCTGGAACCTCACACGGGTATCGAACACGCCCGTGTTCGAGCTGACACGCCCGTGTTCCACTTCACACGGTCGTGTAGCCGACCGTGTACCCCATGATTTTTCCCCCATTTTCAACCCGAGCACTGCACAGGTTCTAGGACAAGCTCGTGTCCTTACCCGTGTTGCCTTGACACGCTTGAACCCCAGGCCGTGTACACGGGACATTTCGTCGAGGGAAGATCGAAGACTTGAAGACACGGCCTTGGACACGCCCGTGTCCTAGGCCGTGTGCCTTGTCTCGACGATCGTCGAGTGAATCTCGACGACTCCCCGGGACGATCGTCGACACGGGTCGACACGCCCTGCGACACGCCCGTGTCGCAGGCCGTGTGCCCATTCTCGACGAATCGTCGAGTATAACTCGACGACTCACGGCTAAGTGTCGACACGGGTCGATACGCCCTGCGACACGCCCGTGTCGCAGGCCGTGTGCCCACTCTCGACGAATCGTCGAGTGAAACTCGACGACTTCGCGGCTAAGTGTCAACACGGCTTGACACGCCCTGGGACACGCCCGTGTCCCAGGCCGTGTGCCTGCTGCCAGAACCTAAACTGGCCCAAAACGTCCCCCTTTTGCTCCTTTGAGTTTCGGGGCGTTACAACTCTCCCCCTCTTAAAAGAATTTCGCCCATGAAATTACATAAAGGAAAGGCACGTACAAAACCATAATTTGTACCTGAGCGGAACAACTCCGGATACTCGTCAAGCATAGTCTGCTCTCGCTCCCAAGAGAGCTCCTCACGACCGTAATTGTCCCACCGGACCTTGACCATCCTGATCTCTTTATTGCGTAGCCGCTTGACCTCCGAGTCCTCGATCCACACGGGCTTGAACTTTGTCGTTAGCCCACTATCCACCGGCACTTGATCAACCGCGATCACTTGCGTAGGCTCTTGCACCGCCTTCCGGAGCACCGAAATATGGAATACATCATGCAAACCACTTAGCTCCACTAAAAGCTTCAGCCGATAGGCCGCTTCCCCAACTCGCTCCCGAACCTCAAATGGTCCAAGGTATCTTGGGCTTAGCTTTTTCAATCGCCGCACCCGCGAGACACCCTTGAACGGCTTGATCTTCAAGCATACATAATCGCCCACAGCGAACTCCACGTTCCTGTGCTTGGCATTATAGTACTTTGCTTGCCGGTCCTGAGCGATAAGCAACCTCTCCTGAATGGTTCTCACCAAAGAAGTAGCACCCTCTACTTCCGATCGCTTATACAACTTTGACTCACCCGTTTCTATCCAAGACAACGGCGTGCGACATCTTCTACCAGATAGGGCCTCGAAAGGTGCCATCTGAATACTTGCTTGGTAGCTGTTGTTGTATGCGAACTCCACCAAATAAAGGTGGTCTTCCCATTGCTTTCCAAAATCCAAGACACACATGCGAAGCATGTCTTCCATGGTTCTATTGACCCTCTCGGTCTGCCCATCCATTTGCGGATGGAAGGCTGTGCTGAACTTCAACTTAGTTCCCAACATTTGCTGCACCAGCCTCCAATCATTGGACGTGAACCGCCCATCTCGGTCACTCACGATGCTGCGGGGCACACCATGAAGCCGTACTATGTTATCCACATAAAGCTTTGCCAGCTTCTCCACCGGATCATCCTTCCTATGCGGAATAAAATGCGACACCTTCGTTAAACGATCAACAACCACCCAAATGGCGTTTTTTCCCTTCTGCGACCTTGGCAAACCGTGCACAAAGTCCATAGAGATGTCGTCAAATTTCCACTCCGGAATAGGCAAGGACTTAAGAAATCCTCCCGGCTTTTGGCACTCCGCCTTTACCAAGGCGCAGGTTTGGCACTTCGCTACGTATAGCGCAACATCCTTCTTCAAACCCGGCCACCAAAACAGTTTCTTCACATCACGGTACATCTTCGTGCTCCCCGGGTGAATCGAGTACTTGGTATGGTGTGCCTCGTACAACAACTCCACCCGTAAATTGCCCACACTGGGGACGCACAATCGACCGTCTTTCCAAAGCAATCCGTCCTCCACGACGAATTGGGAATTTGACCCATCCAGAGCCTCTACCATGAACTGCTTCATATGAGCATCCATATCCAAAGCCTGCCGAATACGATCAGCCAGGTCATATTGGACTTCAGTCCAATTCAGAACTGCTTCAACACTTGATTGTCTGTCCACACAAACAATCTCCAACGCCTCCAACTCCCGCACCAACCGCTCATCGTGCACCGATAGCCAATTGGCTTGAGCTGGGGCTCGGCGACTCAACGCGTCCGCAACCGCATTCCCTTTGTCAGGCACGTAGTGGATCTTGAATGTATAGTCCCCCAGGAACTCCATCCATCTACACTGCCGCATATTCAGATCATTCTGATCAATTAGATACTTTAGGCTCTTGTGATCGGTGTAGATATCAATCTTCACACCGTACAAATAGTGTCTCCACAGCTTCAAGGCAAAAATCACGGCCGCTAACTCCAAGTCATGGACCGGATAATTCCTCTCGTGCACTTTTAGCTGTCTCGAGCCATAAGCTATCACGCTTCCATGCTGCAGTAGCACGCAACCCAAACCGCTGCCTAAAGCATCGCTATATATCTCATAGCCTTCGGTTCCACATGGCGAACTCAGCACAGGCGCCGTGGTCAACCGACACTTCAACTCCTCGAAAGCTCGTGCGCACTCCGGCGTCCAAACGAACTTATGCTCCTTCCTCGTCAAAGTAGTGAGAGGTAACGCTATCCGCGAGAAGTTCTCTACGAAGCGCCTATAATAACCGGCAAGCCCCAAAAAGCTCCGGACTTCTGCTACCGTAGCAAGCTCAGTCCACTCCCGTATCGCAACAATCTTCGCCGGATCCACAGCAATACCCTCTCCACTCACTATATGACCGAGGAATGCTACTGAGGATAGCCAAAACTCGCACTTCGAGAACTTGGCATACAACTGATTTCTCCTTAGCGTCTCCAACACTAAATGAAGATGCTTGAAGTGATCTTCCTCACTTTGAGAGTACACCAAAATATCGTCGATGAAGACGATCACGAAATGGTCCAAGTACTCCCTGAACGTTCTGTTCATCAAATCCATGAATACTGACGGCGCATTAGTCAGCCCAAACGGCATGACCGTAAACTCATAATGCCCGTATCTCGTACTAAATGCTGTCTTCGGGATATCACTCTCCCTTATCCGCAGCTGATAGTACCCAGCCTTGAGATCCAACTTCGAGTACACTGTCGACCCGACTAATTGATCGAAGAGATCATCAATCCGAGGGATCAGGTACTTGTTCTTCTCAGTTAGCTTGTTTAGCTCCCGATAATCAATACATAGCCTCAAGCTTCCGTCCTTCTTCTTAACAAAGAGGACCGGTGCGCTCCAAGGCGAAGAACTCGGGCGCACATACCCTTGCTCCAACAACTCTTGCAGTTGAACTTTCAGCTCCGCCATTTCCTTAGGGGCTAGTCGATATGGAGATCGTGACACAGGCTTTGCACCTGGCACTAGCTCGATCGTAAAATCTATCTCCCGCTGAGGCGGGGCTCCAGGAAGATCTGCGGGGAACACATCAGGGTATTCCGATACCACTGAAATATAATCCAATGCGGGCTTCGGCTTTGCAACCTCCACTAGTGTAAAGAACAGTTCTGCTCCAGCACGAACCGCCTTCACCACCTGAAGAGCAGACATCAACGTCTTGCTCGACCCCTTTAAGCCCGTAAACGTCGTCTCACGACTTGCTCCCAGCTTAACTTCCTTGCTACTGCAATCTATATGGGGCTGCTGCTCCGAGAGCCAGTCCATGCCAAATATGACGTCGAACTCCACCAACGGAAGTAAAGATGCCCGCAGGTCGAACACCTGCTCCCCAATACGAATCTTAACATCGCAGATCCTATCCGCTCGCATCGAACACCCGTTGGGCAACAACACATTCAACTTATCCTTCGCCATCGAAGAAGGGACTACGATGCGTGATGTAAATCCTTCGGACAAGAAGGAGTGTGAGGCTCCCGTATCGAAAAGTGCTCGTGCCGGATTTTCACAAATCAATACAAATCCTAACAAGCAGTGGTAAGGTAACATGTGCATAACAAGTATTTAAATAAATTGACTTGCTATAAATTAAACTATACCTGTCACCACATCAGCTTGTTTAATGGCCTCCTGTTGGCCAAGATTGTAGACCCTTGGTTGGGCCGGAGCATAATGGGATGCGGTCGACTCCACCGCCTTTCCCTTCTCTTCATAAGTAGCTCCCGGCTTCCTCTCGGACTTAGGACGTCCGTTCCAACAATCACAGGCGAAATGCCCCGTCTTTCCACATGTAAAGCACGCGCCCGGGGTCCGACTCGTAGTCGCCCCAGAAGCACCAGAAGGAGCTGGACCCGAAGTCCTATGCTTCTTGAAAGCCCTCCAATAGCCGGACTTTGAAGTAGTCGGCACTTTAAACTCAGATTTCTTCTCACCCAAGCTTTTCTTTGCTTGCACGTTCTTCATGTCCTTCTCCAAGGACCGGGCAGTATTGACCAAGGTTAAGAAACCCTGCGTCATCGGCCCCGACAGTAGTAATCTCAACTCATCTCTCAATCCTTCATAGAAACGATTAGTCTTGCGCTCCTCATCCATGATGGTGGAGCTAGCATAACGACTCAGACGAGTAAACTCGTGGAGATATTCATCGACGCTCCTCTCACCCTGTACCAACCTCAGGAACTCATTCTCCATTGAAATCCTCTGAGTAGAAGGGAGGTATCTTGCCAAGAACAATCCCGAGAACTCTTCCATCGGAACGTCTATCAGTTGTCTACCTCTCAAATGATGCAGCTCCAATCCTTCCCACCACATCCTCGCTTCACCGTCCAAAAGGAACGTAGCGATGGTGGTCATTTGCCACTCCTCCGTCTCCGTCGCTGTCATGACTCTCTTCACCCTGGAGAGCCAGTCTTCAGCCTGAGATGGGGTTCCCAACCCCGAGAATAACGGAGGGTTAAAGCTCATTACATGCTTTAGCTGCCTCTCAGTTGCCCTCCTTGGCACTACCGGTTCTACAACCACTTGCTCCACCCTCCTCGGCTCAGCCTCTTGTAGAGGTTCTTGCTCCATCACGGGAGCGGGCTGTTGTGCTTGCCTTCCAGGCTGCGCATTAATCACGGCCAACACCGCTTCAGCCACCAATCGTATATTTTCAGCCGACAGAGGTGTTGCAGGAGCAACATCCGGTACACTACTAGCCTCAGAAACTCGGCATTCTGACGGCCCAACACCACTTCTGGTCACCTATAATGGTACAAAACACCGTTAAGTGACCAAATAAATTGCAAACAGCAATTATAGGAACACGTAGGTTCCTCAAACATGAGTATTTGCATTCCTAAGTGGACATTCATGGGTTATTTTTACTGTTATTACGATGACGCACACAATGTGCTCACCACCCCTTAAAAAGAATTCGCCCACGAATTCACTTTAAGCCCGACCAAAAGCAGTAGTCTGATACCGTGTACACGGCCTGGCGTGTCCAAGGCCGTGTCATCAAGTCGTCGATCTTCCCTCGACGAAATGTCCCGTGTACACGGCCTGGGGTTCAGGTGTGTCAAGGCAACATGGGTAAGGACACGGGCGTGTCCTAGAACCCGTGCAGTGCTCGGGTTGAAAATGGGGGAAAAAGCATGGGGTACACGGCCGGCTACACGGTCGTGTGAAGTGGAACACGGGCGTGTCAGCTCGAACACGGGCGTGTTCGATACCCGTGTGAGGTTCCAGGAGATTCGATTTTGACGGCGAATGCGGCACACAACCCTGGACACGGGCGTGTGCCAGGCCGTGTTCGGTCCAGATTGGGCATTTCAGCCCCGAACCAAAGCCGTTCGTTTCCTTGTTTTGAGATCCAACGGTTGGGGGATGTTCCTGAAGGGATATACCCGTGGGTTGACTTAGAAATCCATCATTTTTCTTCACTTATTCTCTTTCTAAGTCCTTGGAGAGAGAGGAGAGCTAAGGGAAGAAGAAGGAGCTAGATCCGCCATTGGAGGAGCTTCGGAGCTCCGAATCGCAAGCCGACTCCGGATCCACGGAGGCAACGCTAGTGCGGTGATTTCTATCCGATTACTTTTCGATGGCGCCAAAGAGGAACTCAAGGGTAACGATCCTCATCTTGAGCGTGAATAGCTCTCTTTCTTAGCATAGGAAGCCCGCTCTCGCGAGTTTGCAGAGAGTTGGAGGCGTTCCTTCGGGTAGATATGTGAAGTCCCCGTTGTTTAGCGTCCGTATGCGAGAACGGACATAGGCATGATGTGTGAAGCCTACCCGGACATGTTAGTCTGGATCGGTGATGTTGCATTGCATAAGGCCGGAGAAGACTCCGTGCTATTGGTTGTTTTTCGGGTTTTCTACGCGGTAGATTGCAGCAGGGAGCCTTGGGGACTAACCCAAAGGTGCACCCGGAAAACTGGGCGGATACGAGATCTTGCCAACTTGGTGGCTTGAGAGCCAACTTGAACATAACGGGGTTATGTGACTTGTGATGGAAATGGGACTCGGTGGAAGTTTGACCCGCGCAAATGGCTTAAATTGCCGTTGCAGTGTGAGCACGGGTTAGATTGAACCGTACCCGTTCTATGTCGTTCGGTTAAAGAGACCTAAAGGCACGTGGCACTTACCGTTGGCATAGAGTAGGGTCTTCGGCGGTCAATGGCTTAAATTGTCGTGACCCAGGCCAGGAAGACAAATTGCTCATAGGTGTGGCCGTCTAAGTGACGGTGGTGAGTCCGGAATGTTAATGGTTTTAATTGACGTGACATCGACCGATTCACCGAGAATGTGCCCTGAGTGCACGGGGCGTATGGCCGTGCGAGCCAACGTCTGTGATGAAATGGCTAAGTATATAAATTGCTCGCTTACGCTAATGAAATGCAGGGAAGGAGCATCGCCGCCCCGAGTTGGGGGCGGGATCGTTATAATTTGGTCAGCATTGCTGACCGTTGCCTTGTTTTGCCACCGTGCGGTGGTTTGTTGCTTGCAGGTGCAGCTGGACCAAGGGGTCAATAGCGGGCTAAAGCCCTTTTTGCGAAGCCGGCCCTCGAAGGCCCAATTGGAAATGTTTATTGCTTTATTCATGTATGACCGGCCTGCGTGCCGTGGTTTGTAAATCATGTAACAGTCAAGTGAAACATTTTGTAAGGCCTTAAGGCTTGTTTTGAGTATTTTGTATTAACATTCCTATTTTCGTTTTAGTGGACATTCGTGCTTGTTGCTGGGTTCTTGTTTACAACCTTTATAAATTGCTTCCGCTAGAATGCTCTGTGTAGGACGTTGAGATTGGTTGGATGGTTTCCATAAGTAACCACCCGGTCTGTCTGTGGTATATGGCGTCGGGCCCCGGCCGGACCTACTGTTATATGCTATGCGACGGATAGGGGGTGTTACAGTGCGTGCCAATGCCTGTGATGAAATGTATATATATACTGCTTGGTTATGCTAATAAAGTGCAGGGAAGGAGCATCGCCGCCCCGAGTTGGGGGCGGGATCGTTATAATTTGGTCAACATTGCTGACCGTTACTTTGGTTTGCCATAGTTGCTGTGGATTATGCTTGCAGGTGCTGCGGAGCCGAGCGGTAAATAGCGGGCTAAAGCCCAAGTTGCTGTGCTGGACCTCGAAGGCCTAATACTTAGTGTTTTCTTTTATTCATGTATGGCCGACCTGCTTGCCGAGGTTTGGAGAACACTTCTATTTGAGTAAACAATTGTAAGGCCTAAAGGCCATTGTACTTGTGTATTTGTACGTGCATTCTGTGGCTTGTTAGTGGACATTCATGCTAGTGTTGGGTTCTTTATTAATGCAACTATTATTATTGCTTCCGCTAGAATGCTCTATGTAGGACGTTGTTATGAGTAGGATGGTTTCCATTGAGTAACCACCCGGTCTGTCTGTGGTATATGGCGTCGGGCCCCGACCGGACCTACTGTTATATGTTATGCGATGGATAGGGGGTGTTACATCAACCTCTTCTCTCCACCTCCAGTTGAGCTTGGCTCCTGCGAGGTGTTGACCTCTTCTCTCCACCTCCAATTGAGCTCGGCTCCTGCGAGGTGTCAACCTCTTCTCTCCACCTCCAAATGTGCTCGGATCCTGTGAGGTGTCGACCTCTTCTCTCCACCTCCAGTTCAGCCTGGCTCCTGCGAGGTGTCGACCTCCTATCTCCACCTCTAGTTGAGTCCGGCTCCTGCGAGGTGCCGACCTCTTATCTCCGCCTCCAGTTGAGCTTGGCTCCTGTAAGGTATCGACTCTCCACCTCCAGTTGAGCTTCCTCCTGTGAGGTGTCGACCTCTTCTCCACCTCCAGTTGAGCTCGGCTCCTACGAGGTGTCGACCTCTTCTCTCCTCCTCCAGTTTAGCTTGGCTCCTGTAAGGTGTCAACTCTCCACCTCCAGTTGAGATCGGCTCCTGCGAGGTGTCGACCTCTTTTCCGCTTCCAGTTAAGCTCGGTTCCTGCGAGGTGTCGACCTATTCTCCACCTTCAGTTGAGCTCAGCTCCTGCTAGGTGTCGACCTTTTTCTCCACCTCCAATTGAGCTCGGCTCCTGCTTGGTGTCGACCATATTCTGTACCTCCAGTTGAGCTTTCTCCTGCGAGGTGTCGATCGCTTCTACAATTCAGTTAAACTTGGTTCCTATGAGGTATCAACCTTCTCTCCCCTTCCAGTTGAGATCCACTCCTAGGAAGGACCTCACACAGCGCATTGTCTAGCATAATCTCTCCAAACAACGAGTTCAACATTGTTTTTCCAAGCTCGTGCCGAGCTCGAAAAAATCGGGGATTGTGTATAACTCGTAATTCGTCGAGATCAGAAGTACCCCAGCAGATGGCTATTCGTAGACCATTCGGCGAGCAGAGGCGAGCTTGGGAGAGCAGAGGCGAGCTGGGGCGAGCAGAGGCGAGCTTGGGCGAGCAGAGGCAAGCTGTGGCGAGCAGAGATGAGCTGTGGCGAGCAGAGGAGAGATGTGGAGAGCAAAGGCGAGCTGTGGCGTGCAGAGGCGAGCTGTGGCGAGCAGAGGCGAGGTGTGGAGAGACGAGGCGAGCTTGGGCGAGCAGAGGCGAGCTTGGGCGAGCATGGGCGAGCTTCGGCGAGCTTGGGCGAGCAGAGGCGAGCTTGGGCGAGCTGTGGCGAGCAGAGGCGAGCTGTGGCGAGCAGAGGCGAGCTGTGGCGAGCAGAGGCGAGCTGTGGCGAGCAGAGGCGAGCTGTGGCGAGCAGAGGCGAGCTGTGGCGAGCAGAGGCGAGCCTGGGCGAGCAGAGGCGAGCCTGGGCGAGCAGAGGCGAGCCTGGGCGAGCAGAGGCGAGCCTGGGCGAGCAGAGGCGAGCCTGGGCGAGCAGAGGCGAGCCTGGACGAGCAGAGGCGAGTGGTGACGAGCAGAGACGAGCAGTGGCGAGCAGAGGCGAGCTGTGGCGAGCAGAGGCGAGCTGTGGCGAGCAGAGGCAAGCTGTGACGAGCAGAGGCGAGCTGTGGTGAGCAGAGGCGAGCTGTGGCGAGCAGAGGCAAGCTGTCGCAAGTAGAGGCGAGCTTGGGTGAGCAGAGGCGAGCTATGGCGAGCAGAGGCGAGCTTGGGCGAGCAACTCGCGAGTATGGGCGAGTATCCCTTGGAACTCGCTGGCAGAAGCTGGATACTCGCATATACCCCCCCCCCCCCCAGTATTCCTCTATAAATAGCCCCCCAGGGGTACTGGAAATAGACTTTTGGAAGAGCTTGAGGTCCCCCCAAGTGGATACTCGCCCAGTCCATGCCTGCCCAGTACCTCGCCCAGCCTTTTGGATGCGGAGGAGAAGCTTCTTCTAAGCTTTTGGGTACGTGGTGGGACCTCCCTGCTGGAGCACTTGGGGTGTGCTTATAGATAGTTTCCTCTCTTGTGCTAGCCACTTGAATTGTGGAGTTGGATCGTAGAATCAGTAACCTTAGGCTGCCTTGATCCTATTTCTGAGGTTGGGAATTTTCCTGGCTTCAACACACATAGCGATGAAACCAGGGGCGGACTCACATAGGTCCAAGAGTGCGGGACCGCCCCCACTGAAATTTAAAAATGCTATCTTTCAGTAATATGAAATAGATTTATCATGACAGATACATTATAAACTAATATATAGAAAGAAAATTATATGTGTTAAAATATTTTTCTTGGCATAGTTGGTAGAGTTATTTTTAGTAATTTAAAGGTTAGAGTTCAATTCCTACCAACCACATTTTTTTGTATAAACAAGGTTGTTATTGAAAGATATAATACCTAATCACCTAGAGGGGGGGGGGTGAATAGGTGACCTAATTCTTTTTAACTTTTTATGGCAGCAATCAGTTAATTTCACAGAATTCTATCTAATTTAACACAGCACCCATTCAGCAATCACAGCAACTCAGCAACCACAGAAGACACAGAGTTTTATAGTGGTTCCCCAAGCTTTGGGTACATCCACTTTCCCCCTTCGCCTATCTAGCAGTGTACTAGATTCGGCCAAACTTCTCCACTATCTCAGAACCCAAACTGGTTCCTACACCTCAGGCCCAAGGCCCTACAACTCAGCTTTTCCACAAAGCCTACACTCAGCCACAAAGGCCTACACTCAGCCACAAAGGCCTACACTCAGCCACAAAGGCCTACACTTAGCCACCAAGGCCTACACTCAGAGATTTCACTCTCCTACCCTCAGCCTTTATAATTGCAGGCTTACAATCTCAGATCCAAAGGATCCTACAAGTTATAATGAATACAAAATGTATAAACTCAACAACTTAGATGAAAGAGAGATAAGTTGTGAGATTCTTGATGAGTTCTTGGAAGAACTCAGCTGGACTCAATCTGACTTAGCTTTCTTCAAAGCTTCTTGAAAGTAGAACTCAATAAGATTGACTCCTTCTGCAGCTGATCCTTGATCTCTGCTTCTTAAGATTCAGACCAATCTGAATCCTTATTCTCATCTGGGTTCCAACAGCTGATTTCTTGGATGGAGCTCTCTCTCTCTCCAACTTCTTAGATCTGCACTTGATTCTTCAAGGAATAGCTAGATCTTCTTTGTTGAATAATTTGAACTTTGACAACTTCAACAACCTTTTGATCAATCTCTTCTGTAGACAGTATAGGCCTATTTATAGGACTTCTTCATGGTAACCGGCTGATCCGGTCCATAACTGAATTCTGACAACTCTGACATGTGTTGTAGACCGCCTGGAATGGCAGCTGTCAAGTCATCCAGTCAGTTCTTGAAAATTCTCTAACTGTCTGATAGTGTCGAGACTTTCTGTCTTCAAGTGTCGACACTTATAGACCAAGTGTCGACACATGTTGTCTAAGTGTCGACACTAGTCTACAAGGTGTCGACACAACTCCTTGTGTTGTTGATTCTTTATCTCGACACTACTTCTTCTTCATGTGTTGACACTGAGATTGAGTGTCGACACAAGTACTTGTACTTCAGTATCCTGCTGAATTCTTCTAAGTGTCGACACATCTCCTTTGTGTCGACACATCTTCATGTGTTGAAACTATTAAGTGTCGACACTACTTCTTGGTGTCGACACATGTCTTCAGTGTTGATACTTGCTGAGTGTCGACACAGCTCCTTGTGTCGATACATTCTTCTTCTTGTTGAGACTTCAGCTGAGTGTCGACACATTCCCATAGTGTCGACACTTGTACTTAGAATAATTTGTTGAACTTTGCTGTTCTTTGCTAAGTGTCGACACAGCTCCTTGTGTCGACACTTTCTTCAAGTGTTGAGTCTTCAGCTAAGTGTCGACACATTGTTCTGGGTGTTGACACTTACTTCCAGTGTTGACTCTTCTGCTAAGTGTCGACACATTGTTCTGGGTGTCGACACATACTTCAAGTGTTGACTCTTCTGTTGAGTGTCGACACATTGTTTTGGGTGTCGACACTTGTACTTAGTCTCTGCAGACTTTTGCTGAGTGTCGACACAGCCTCCAAGTGTCGACACTTTCTGGTGTAGACACAGCTTTACTGGGTGTCGACACAACTATTAAGTGTCGACACAGCTTCACTGTCTTTTCTTCACTGAGTGTCGACACAGCTCCTTGTGTCGACACTTTCTGTCTGGTGTCGACTCAGCATCCCTGGTGTCGACACAATGACTCCAAATGTCGACACTGCTTGCCTGGGTGTCGACATAAGTCTTCTTAAGTGTCGACACTTTCCCTCTGGGTGTCGACACATGGACTTAGAAACTTTTTCATCATTTCCTGCAAATACTTAACCTGCACATGTAACTCAAAATACATCAAATACATTTTGATGTATATCATTGAGTTGGGTGAGGCTTCTTCAAATCAGGTACATTTTGACCAATGTACCCAACAATCTCCCCCTATTTGGAGAAGTCATAACCCTTAGTCAATGATATACACCATTCATAATTAAATTACAAAATGATGTAAAGCAGGATTATATACAGCAGGGTAAACATAAACATGTATTAATCACACATGTATACAAATACATCATCACAGAACAAATTTGAAATAGACATAGACATCATCACAGAACAAATATGAAATAGATTTAACATATAACACATTGTTCTAATATCTGTCATATACTTTTTCAGAAGTTCACAAAATGTTTTACATCAAAAAGATTACAAAGTAAACTTCAAGAAAATTCTAATTCTATTTCTGTTCTGGCTCCTTAATCACTATGCCTTTTACAACTTGAACTTTAGCTTGAACAGATGCATCAGCAACTTCAGCATCAGCAGGCTTCTTGTCTTTCAGATCTTTCTTCTTAAGCTCTTCTGCTTTAATCTTCTGCCTTTCAAAATAATGGTATGGCTTTGGAAAGTACTTGCTAGGCTCCTGAGCAGTAGGAGGTAGCTTTCCCATCTTGGCCTTCCTTCTGTATTGGACTATTGCCTCCTGTCTAGTCTCATGTTTTCTCCATTCAGCCTCAGAAAACCATTTGTTCCTGTCATGCACATTATCTTTGGCAGCTTTCCAGGCAGTCAAAATGATATTTCTTGAGGTAGGGCTCTATTGTTCAAAGTCTGGCCTTTGTTCAGCTTGTTCCCTAAACCTCTTCTTAGACAATCTTGTCTCTTCTTCTTTCTGCAGTGCCTCTTGCATGGCTTCAGATATAGGCTGAACAACTTTCTCAAGAATGACATTAGACTTCCCTTCAGTTGGGCTATACATGTGATGAATATCAGCTTGCACCATGTCAAAATCTGGTGGAGGATAGATCACTTGAGCTACTTCTGGTTGCTCACCTCCAAGATAGGCAGGGTTAATTCCAGATTCTGCTACATTGTCATCATCACAAAGAGGAGGATAGCCCAGTGTAGCTCTGATGGAATTAGATATCCATTTGGCATGATCAGAGCTAGCTTTGACTAAAACTCCCTCCCCCTTTATGACTTCTCTAGCCATGTGATCTCTAACATCATCCTTCTGGAATCTGATTTGATTATCCAAGTATCTGACTCCATCTTTAAAGAAAGGTTTGAGCTTATTAAGTTGTTCAGATATGGCCTTCTGGGAGTCTTGAATGGCAGTCTTAAGAGCAGTGAGTTCTTCTAGGAATACTTTGTCAAAATCTGCCTTTGCTATAGCTGGAGTCTGTCCTGCAGGTAGATTCTTCAGTTCTGTGACTATTGCATTGTGGGATTCAGTAAAGTTGTCATTCATTCTTAGCTGATTTTCAAGTACATAGCCTTGCTTGACTGCAATGTCATCAACTTGAGCTTTAATCTGTTCTTGATGTGTAGCTAAGTACACTACTGCATTCCCACCCTTGTGGAAGCAGTCAGTCATTTCTTTCTTGTTAAGATTCATCTCAAATCTTATTGACTTTATGTCCTGGGCTAGATCAAACTGCAGTGATTTGTGCCCTTCATCCACATAAGTTTCAATAGCCTTTCTATGTTCATCCAGTTTAATTTGCATTGTCACCATTAAAGTACTATAATCCACAGTTGGAGCTGGCTGTGCTATAGGCTGTGGAGCAATAGATTGTAAGGCCTTCTTATAACTTTGGCTCCTTCTCTTGAATACATAAAGTTTCTTTTTCTTAGCTCTTTCTGTCTCCTCATCTTCAGAAGCTGAGCAGCTGGCTATATCTACCCTTTCCTTTGGTAGTTCTTCAACAGGTTGGGGCTTGTTAGTCTCATGACTTACAGGCTCTTCAACAAATAATACTTGCTCCCCCTGAACTGGAGCATTCTCCTCTTCAGCAGCAGTTTCCTTATCAAAATCTTCTTGATCTAGATTTAGAAATAAATCTTCCATGGTGTATTCTGGTTAAGACTGAGCAGGAGAAATTCTGGTCTCTTCAACCACTAGATCAGGAACTATTGGAGCTGCAACAGATGTGTATTCCAAGATAGCATCTGTGACTTGATTATCCAGCTGAGTTTGCTGATGAACATCATACAAATCAGTATCCTCTATAGGAAATTCTAAAGTATTGAGTTCAGTGATTACCTCTAGGATAATGCTGGTTGCTTGTTCACTTTCCAGTGTAGTGGGTTCATCTACAACTGGTAGCTCCCCCTGGCTTTGATCCTTGTGTATGGGGCTAGCTTGAGGTAGCTCCCCCTGGATCTCAGCATCATATTGAGGAGCAGGAGATTTCACAGCAGGCTCTTCCTCATTTTCATCTGGAGTGAAGACAACTTGTTCTTCACTGTCTGAGCTGCTAGTGGACTCTTGAGCCACTGGGGCAATTTTCCTTTTCTTCTTTAATGGAATCTCCTTCTCAGAAACTATCTTCTCAGGGGTTGGCATCTCCTTAGTCAACACCCTGTCCCATCTGGAGAACAACCTCATGTCCATTTTTCTCATATGATTTATTTTGCTTCCAGCAGTTGTACTCATAACTTCAGGTATTACACCAGCAAGGTAAAGACTTAAAATCCTGCCCAGGTTGGGCTTCTTCAAGCTTTCTTTAATCTTCTCATAAACCACCATAGACCAGTCAGTTTTTAGAGTGAAGATTATCCTTGTCATTATACTAAACATATGGGCAGACACTCTGTCATGCCCTCCTGGCTTGTTGAGTATGACTTTGCCAACAATCTCTGAGAGGAATTTCCCTTGATTGTTCATGCCTTTTCTAAGAAACACTGATCCAAGCTTCATCTTAGGATCCAGTCCACACCAGGTTAGAGCTTCCCTGGTCTTTGTAGCTGTAACCTCATCTTCCTCTTTAATTCTTGGTAGCTGTAGAATCTTCCTCAGACTTTTAGGTGACACCTTCACCTTCTCACCATGAACCCTGGATTTAATTTTGAATCCAGTTTCGTCTATCTTAGCTCCACTGAGAAATTCTAGTACCTCTTTCTTCCAGATTTTAGTAGGTTCAGAAACAAGATATTCTAATCCTGAATCGACTACTAGGGTTACGACAGCCTTAATTTCTTGATCGGCATCCTCAAAAGCACCGCGCACCAGCTCGTATCCTTCGTTGACATTCTCCTCAAGCTTTGGCGCCATTAGGGTTTGTAGAATTTGTCTTGAGAGAAGAGAGGTGTCGACACAGAAGTTTGGTCTCGAAACTTTGAAAGCGTGTCGACAAACTAAGGCAAAACCCTATTTATACCTTTCTAATTTTGAAGATGAACAGGCGGGACAGCTAACTTAAATTGTGTCGACACTGGCAATAAGTGTCGACACTGACTTATAATGTCTCGACACATATGTGTCGACACAAGTTTAGTCAACAGATTTTATGTGTCGATACTTGTTTATGTGTCGACACCACTTAACTCGACACATAGTCGAGACTTTACTTAGAGAATTCTGAGTAAATACTAAGTGTCGACACCACATTGGATGTGTCGACACCTATATGTCATGTGTCGACACTAATATTCTGAAGTATCGACACCAATTTCCTAGATGTGTCGACACCTTTTTCCTGAAGTGTCGACACCACTATTCTGTGTCGACACAGAAATCTCTATGTGTCGACACCTTTTTTACTTAGCCAATTTCAATTCTGTAAACTTACTCTAAGTTTATCATTCCTAGTTCAATCTTAAACCTATTGAACTTAGCTTCTTCTAGGGGCTTAGTATACATATCAGCTAGTTGTTCATCTGTTTTAACATATTCAAGTAAAATATCTTCTCTTTCTACATGCTCCCTAAGAAAATGATATTTAATTTCAATATGTTTTGTTTTACTATGGGATACATGATTATTAGCTATTGAAATAGCACTAGTAGAATCACAAAAGAGTGGAGTTCTACTTACCTGAAATCCATAGTCCTCTAGCTGATGTTGTATCCAAAGAAGTTGAGCACAGCAACTTCCTGCAGCCACATACTCTGATTCTGCAGTGTAGATAGCCACACTTGTTTGCTTTTTACTACTCCATGAAATTAGTCTTCCACCTAGGAATTGACATGTTCCAGTAGTGCTTTTTCTATCTTCTTTGCATCCTACAAAGTCTGCATCTGAATAACCTGTTAGATCAAAATCCTCATTCCTAGGGTACCAGAGGCCTAGATAAGGAGTGCCCTTTTGATATCTCAATATTCTTTTGACTGCTGTCAAATGAGACTCTTTAGGGCAGGCTTGATACCTTGCACAGACACATATAGCATACATGATATCTGGTCTACTTGCAGTCAAGTATAATAGGGAGCCAACTATCCCTCTATACAAGGTTTCATCTACAGGTTTCCCTGCATCATCCTTGCTAAGAGACATACTTGACCTCATAGGAGTCTTCATGGTGCTGGATGAATCCATACCATACTTCCTTATGAGTTCTAGGGTGAACTTGGACTGGCATATGGATAAACCACTCTCAGTCTGTCTTACTTGGAGACCCAAGAAGAACTTTAGCTCTCTCATACTACTCATCTCAAATTGACTTTGCATTAGCTTTGCAAACTTTTTGCAAAGGCTACTTTCAGTAGACCCAAATATAATGTCATCTACATATATTTGGACTAGTATTACTTTGCCTCTAGATTCCCTAAGGAATAGAGTCTTATCTATTTTCCCCCTTGAGAATTTGTTCTCAATGAGGAAACTAGATAGGGTTTCATACCAAGCCCTAGGGGCTTGCTTTAACCCATATAAAGCTTTCCTAAGTCTATAGACATGATTAGGTATAGTTGAATCAACAAAACCTGAGTGTTGTTCCACATAGACTTCTTCTTTAAGATTACCATTTAGAAATGCTGACTTGACATCCATTTGGTAAACTTTGAATCCTTGAAAAGTTGCATAGACCAGGAACATTCTTATGGCTTCCTGTCTGGCTACTGGAGCAAAGGTTTGATCAAAGTCAATACCTTCTTCCTGCCTATATCCTTTAGCAACTAATCTTGCTTTATTCTTAATGATGACACCTTGTTCATCCAACTTATTCCTGTAGATCCACTTGGTTCCTATTATATTGTGGTCTTTAGGTTTAGGAACAAGTTCCCAGACCTTGCACCTCTTGAACTGATTCAGCTCTTCTTGCATTGCTTCAGTCCATTGTGGATCTAGAATGGCTTCTTCAAACTTCTTAGGTTCAACTTGTGATAGAAAGCTGGAGTAGACTGCTGCATTCAGGTTTCTGCTCCTTGTTTGTACCTCTTGTCTTGGATCTCCAATAATCTGCTCTACTGGATGATCTCTAAGATGCCTATTGGCTGGAGGCATCCTGACTTCTGGTTGAACCTCTTCAGTTTCATCATCTTGCTGTACTCCTTGTACTTCTTCTGCATTTGGTACATGTAGTTCTCCCCCTGGACAACAGCCACTGTCTTCTACTTGCTGTCTTGCAGTAGATTCTTCTTCTAGAGTGAGCTTGTCCATCTTCTTTGTTAAACCTGTGGGGCTGCATACACTACTAGACAACTCATTATTAATAAGTTTAGTCTCATCAAATACTACATGTACAGATTCTTCTACAACTTGTGTAGATAAGTTGTAGACTCTATAAGCCTTACTGTTATTGCTGTACCCAACAAAAATTCCCTCTTGGGACTTGACAGCAAACTTAGTCAAGTAAGACTTTCCATTGTTAAGTATGAAGTATTTGCAACCAAAGATCCTGAAGTAGGATAGGTTTGGTTTCCTGCCTTTCACAACCTCATAGGGGGTCTTGTTGAGGCCTTTAGTTATGGTATCCCTATTAATAACATGGCATGCAGTATTGACTGCTTCAGCCCAGAAATATTCTGGTAGTGATGTATCACTTAATAGGGTTCTACCTGCCTCAATCAAGGTCCTATTCTTCCTTTCAGCAATGTCATTTTGCTGAGGTGTTTTAGGTGAAGAAAACTCTTGAAATATCCCAAAGTCTTCACATAGTTTTGTCATGCTATCAGACTGAAACTCAGTACCATGGTCACTTCTTATTTTGACCACTGTACTATTTAGTTCATTCTGAATTTGCTTGACAAAGCTATAGAAGACATTAGGTGTTTCAGATTTCTGTCTTAAGAAGAACACCCAGGAGAACCTTGAGTAGTCATCTACAACTACAAAGGTATAGACCTTCCTACCCAGGCTGTGAACTGGCATTGGACCAAAGAGATCCATATGCAAGAGGTATAAACACCTCACAGCATCTTTGTTTTCTATGCTTCTAAAGGTGGATCTAGTCTGCTTGCCCTTTTGACAAGCTGAGCAAATACCATCTTTAACACACTTAACTTGAGGATCATTCCTCACTAACTCTTTGCTAAAGAGTTTGCCAAGTGTCTTGTAATTTAGATGAGCTAGCCTCTTGTGCCATTTGACACAATGAGAGACTGTCTCATCAGCTACAAGACACACTTGAGAACCATTGGTCTCACACATAATGTCTAGGCAGTAGACATTCCTCTTTCTATAGCCAGTCAAAATGATCTCTTGATCAGTTGACCTCTTGATATGACAACCATTCTTAACAAATGAGATGTCATACCCTACATCACTTAATTGACTTATACTTATTAGGTTGTGTTTCAACCCTTTAACATAAGCCACTTGAGTAATGGTAACTAAGTTACTAGAAATGTTACCAAACCCTTTGATGATTCCTTTTTCTGAACCACCAAAGGTGACTTTTGGATCATCTTTGATTGGAATGTAGTCCTTTAGTAGTCCCCTAGTTCCAGTCATATGTCTGGAACATCCACTATCCAAGTACCATATTGGGGCATGGCCACTTGGACTCACCTGCAAAACAGATTAATGAACCTTAGAACCCAAAGAATTCTTGGGTCCTTGGTACTTGTTAGTTTGCAACCTGACAAAGCTACCTACTGGTTTTCCAATAGGCAGTTTGCTACTCACTTTGGCACTAGCATTGTGCCAACAATCTATTGCAAAATGGCCAACTTTGCCACAACACCAACATTCAAACTTATTGTACCTTTGCTTAGGTACTGTATTTGCTGTCTTATCTACAGCTGACTTGTTGAATGTTGGGGCTTTGCCCTTGGACTTGGACTTGGACTGAACAGTCCTTGCAGGTCTTGTAAAACCAAGTCCAGCTTTACCTTTGTGATGAATAAATTCATCAATTATGGGTAAAACAGACTTAGATTTAGAAAACCTAGCAACCAAGTCTTTCTCCTTCTGAAGATTAATCTCCAGACTCTTGATTTGATCATTTTTAAATGATATAGTTCTCATCTGAATCACAGTTATGTGCTTCAGTCTGGCTATCTCATTCAGCTTCTAATCAAATAACCTCTCAGAATCTGTTGCTGCAGCTTTGAGATTTGTAATTTCCTTTGCCTGACTTTTGGCTAGGGACTTGCTCTTCTTGTAAGCTAGCAACAGTACTTTATATTCATCTATCAGCTGATGAATATCTTCTTCAGACTCAGATACACTCTCATCACTTGATGAAGATGAATCTGATTCTGTACTGGCACAGGAAACTGAACTGGAAGTTGAACTTTGTACCTTACTGGGTCCTGGCTGCTCCAAGATTTTGTCATTTTCAGTCAATGCCATCAGTCCTTGGCACTGACAGTCTTCTTGTTCATAAATAGAATTCATAATCTGCATAAACTCTTCTTCTTCTTCTTCAGCAAACAGCCCTATGTATGCCTCTGCATCTGACTCAGTTTCTGAAGAAGAGATATCTGACAGGGTCTTCTCCTTTTTGGCAACAAATGACTTTTCTTTCTTGCCTTTGAAATGAGTCTTCTTCTTGTCACTAGACTCCTTTCTCTTCTCTGGACAATCTGCTATCACATGACCTTGTCTATTACAGCAATAGCACACAATTTTTGATAGTGTAGCTTTGCTAGACTTTGACTTTTTCTTGTCTTTCTTTGAAGACCTCTTTTGCTGATAAGAATCTTCCTTTCCCTGTGATGTAGAAGGCCTTGTCCTCCACTGTTTCTTCTTCAAGAACTTCTGAAAATGTCTAGTGAAGGCAGCAAAGTCCTCATCACTTTCACTGCTTTCAGACTTTGTACTAGCTGACTCATCTGACTCAGATTCAGCAACCTTTGGAGGTGGAGTAGGTGACTTACATCTGTACCTCCTGGGGGCTTCTGTCTTGAAAGCTACTGTTCTTTCCTTATGTTCATTTCTTGTTGATTTCTCCTCCTCTTTCCTCACTGTCAACTGCATTTCATATGACAACAATTTGCCAAACAGTGTAGGTGGAGGAATTTCTCCCAACTTAGTCATTTCTCTAATGGCACAGATCTTGGTGTCCTAATCTTTAGTTAGGGACCTTAGAAACTTGTCATTGAGTTCATAATTACTGAACTCTCTTCCATAAGACATGAGTTCATTCACTATCCTATAGAACTTCTTATAGCACTCAGTTATGTTATCCCCCTTTCCTTGTCTAAAACTTTCATACTCTTGATTTAGCAAGGATTTTCTGTCTTGTCTAACTTCTTCAGAACCTTCCATATACACAATTAGAGTATCTCACATCTCTTTTGCTGTCTTACAGTGTATTAGATTCTGAAAAGTTGCATCATCTATGGTACTCACTATAATGTTTTGAGCCCTTTTGTCCATGGTGGCTAGGACAATCTCATCCTTTGTCATTTCAGAGAAATCCTTTGGTGTTCTCTGATTTGCATCTAGAACTGATATCTTCATGGACACATATGGCCCTTCCTTTACTGTGATATAAATTCTAGATCTGAGGCCTCCATAAACAGCCTTACCCTTTCCTTTCAGATCCCAAAGATCTCCTTCCTACATATAGGTAGTTTCATGGATCCCAATTTCTTGTGATTTTCAGTGGAACCCATGGTTCTTGATTTTCTTGAATCTGTACTTGACTTAACCTGAATCTGCCAACAGGATCTCCTCAGACAGTTAGTCCTTTTTGAGGAACCTGGCTCTGATACCACTTGAAAGATATAGTACCTAATCACCTAGAGGGGGGGTGAATAGGTGACCTAATTCTTTTTAACTTTTTATGGCAGCAATCAGTTAATTTCACAGAATACTATCTAATTTAACACAGCACACATTCAGCAATCACAGCAACTCAGCAACCACAGAAGACACATAGTTTTATAGTGGTTCCCCAAGCTTTGGGTACATCCACTTTCCCCCTTCGCCTATCTAGCAGTGTACTAGATTCGGCCAAACTTCTCCACTATCTCAGAACTCAAACTGGTTCCTACACCTCAGGCCCAAGGCCCTACAACTCAGCTTTTCCACAAAGCCCACACTCAGCCACAAAGGCCTACACTCAGCCACAAAGGCCTACACTCAGCCACAAAGGCCTACACTCAGCCACCAAGGCCTACACTCAGATATTTCACTCTCCTACCCTCAGCCTTTATAATTGCAGGCTTACAATCTCAGATCCAAAGGATCCTACAAGTTTTAATGAATACAAAATGTATAAACTCAATAACTTAGATGAAAGAGAGATAAGTTGTGAGATTTTTGATGAGTTCTTGGAAGAACTCAGCTGGACTCAATCTGACTTAGCTTTCTTCAAAGCTTCTTGAAAGTAGAACTCAATAAGATTGACTCCTTCTGCAGCTGATCCTTGATCTCTGCTTCTTAAGATTCAGACCAATCTGAATCCTTCTTCTCATCTGGGTTCCAACAGCTGATTTCTTGGATGGAGCTCTCTCTCTCTCCAACTTCTTAGATCTGCACTTGATTCTTCAAGGAATAGCTAGATCTTCTTTGTTGAATAATTTGAACTTTGACAACTTCAACAACCTTTTGATCAATCTCTTCTATAGATAGTATAGGCCTATTTATAGGACTTCTTCATGGTAACCGGCTGATCCGGTCCATAACTGAATTCTGACAACTCTGACAGGTGTTGTAGACCGCCTGGAATGGCAGCTGTCAAGTCATCCAGTCAGTTCTTGAAAATTCTCTAACTGTCTGATAGTGTCGAGACTTTCTGTCTTCAAGTGTCGACACTTATAGACCAAGTGTCGACACATGTTGTCTAAGTGTCGACACTAGTCTACAAGGTGTCGACACAACTCCTTGTGTTGTTGATTCTTTATCTCGACACTACTTCTTCTTCATGTGTTGACACTGAGATTGAGTGTTGACACAAGTACTTGTACTTCAGTATCCTGCTGAATTCTTCTAAGTGTCGACACATCTCCTTTGTGTCGACACATCTTCATGTGTTGAAACTGTTAAGTGTCGACACTACTTCTTGGTGTCGACACATGTCTTCAGTGTTGATACTTGCTGAGTGTCGACACAGCTCCTTGTGTCGACACATTCTTCTTCTTGTTGAGACTTCAGCTGAGTGTCGACACATTCCCATAGTGTCGACACTTGTACTTAGAATAATTTGTTGAACTTTGCTGTTCTTTGCTAAGTGTCGACACAGCTCCTTGTGTCGACACTTTCTTCAAGTGTTGAGTCGTCAGCTAAGTGTCGACATATTGTTCTGGGTGTTGACACTTACTTCCAGTGTTGACTCTTCTGCTAAGTGTCGACACATTGTTCTGGGTGTCGACACATACTTCAAGTGTTGACTCTTCTGTTGAGTGTCGACACATTGTTCTGGGTGTCGACACTTGTACTTAGTCTCTGCAGACTTTTGCTGAGTGTCGACACAGCCTCCAAGTATCGACACTTTCTGGTGTAGACACAGCTTCACTGGGTGTCGACACAACTGTTAAGTGTTGACACAGCTTCACTGTCTTTTCTTCACTGAGTGTCGACACAGCTCCTTGTGTCGACACTTTCTGTCTGGTGTCGACTCAGCATCCCTGGTGTCGACACAATGACTCCAAGTGTCGACACTGCTTGCCTGGGTGTCGACACAAGTCTTCTTAAGTGTCGACACTTTCCCTCTGGGTGTCGACACATGGACTTAGAAACTTTTTCATCATTTCCTGCAAATACTTAACCTGCACATGTAACTCAAAATACATCAAATACATTTTGATGTATATCATTGAGTTGGGTGAGGCTTCTTCAAATCAGATACATTTTGACCAATGTACCCAACAGTTATGTTATTGCTTAAATATTTTTTTATATAAACAAACTCTTGTTATTTAAAATAATATTAAAATTAGTTTGTTGTTATATTGATGTTTAATTTTTTGTTATAAACAAATTCGTTGTTATATTTTTGTCAAAATATTTTATAAATAAATTTATTGTTATGTTGTTTTATATTTTATTTATAAATAAGTTTGTTATTACGTTGTTTCTTATTGTTTTCTTAAATAAGTTCTTATTATATTGTTGTCTATTTTTTATATAAAGAGATTACTTGTTTAAAGTTTTTGTATATAAACAAGTTTTTTATTAAGTTATTGTGTGAAACGTTTAAAATATTAAAAAAGATGATGATATTCAAATAATCCATAAATAATGATGAATTGAGATATATGATGTTGTTTTCTCAAATTGATCAACTATTTTAAATAATTGTGTGATATTAATGTAATATAAATAATATATTAATGTATTGTACAAATATTTAAAAGGAAGACTGAGTCGATTTATTTTATCGAATAATTTTATACTCCGCTCACACAGAATATAGCTTTTGCGTCCGCCACTGAATGAAACACATCATGGGTGTCCGTATAGAAATGAAACCACCCATAATGGGTGTGCACATAACAAATTATATGGTTACAGATGTGCAGATAACCAAATCTCATAGCTACTTAATTACGAAAATGTCACACTCAAAATCTATAAATGGGCCCACCTGACCCTCATTTGACATCACCTTGTTTCCTCAGCCCAAGAGAGCTCCAAAGAATTCTTTTGAAGATCTCCCTGCGTGCTTGAAGATTTTCTCAAAGATCTTCAAAGGCATCAAAGATTGCTTGAAGTTTTCTCGCGAGCGCTTGAAGATTACTTTCAGCTCCCGACGCATGCTTCCGAGAACTAGAGATCCCCTCCTGCTCCCTACGCTCCCTTCTAGGAACCAGAGGTCAGCTTCTACTCTCAACGCTCCCTTCTGGAAACCAGTGGCCCGCTTCTACTCCCTACGCTCCCTTCCGAGAACCAAAGATCCGCTCCCGCTCCTGATGCTCCCTTCCGAATCCAGTGGTACGCTTCGGCTCCCGACGCTTGCTTCCAGGACACGAATCTCTCGAGCATTTTAAGAAGGTATACCAGAGAATAGGTCAAAGACTACTCCTGATTCTGCCGCTCGGGTACATAGCACATGTTGCTAGCACCACCATTCCATATTGCTTCCGGTCACATCCTCCAGCATCGTTTTTCCAACCGACTCCAGCAGTCCGGAAGAATAATTGTAACGAGCGATAATCTATCACGCTAGAGAAAACAACTATTGTAACCCCCCCCCTCCCGCCAAAACAAAAGATAGTGAAATTTGGCCGACACAGACCCGACCCGTTGGTTTTTTCCCCTTTCCGGGGTTTTCCCAAGTAAAAACTCACTTGCCAGCCGTCAGCATTTTTCTGTGACTATTTGCGTGCTCGACTCGCTCAGGAGCTAGAAAAGTTTGTTTTCGACCTGTTCATGAGCACATTGAGTGACCTGTAATATTTATCATATAATAAAATATATTGTAGTATTATATAATAAAAAATATTAGAATAAAATAATAATAATAATAATAGTGGGTTGCGGTTCAGTTCTGATTCAGTCTGGTCTGGGTTGGGTCTTGACATCCCAATTACAAATGAGACTTGTTTGTTAGAGTTCCGGTTCTTACCTTGATAATAAAACGAAGAAACCGCACCAGGTCATTGTTGTGCACGGTTCCAAAATTTAAATCAGATCCAAACAATTCACACACAATTTGATTTTTATAGTGCGGATTCGACTCATAATTTTTTATTTTAAACGACAGCTCTACTCAAAACCCATGAGTTGAGGAAGAGGCTGGGTTGGGATTATTAAAGAACAATGTTAATAACACCCATTAAATCGTTACTAGCAATCATTTCAATGTGTTGTTTTGATCTTTTTGGATTGCTATTAGCCAATAGAGAGATGTTATTATCATTGCCCTTATTAAAAGCACTTTTTGACTTTTGCAAATATTATTCCACCTTTGGATTGATTTGAGTTGAGTTGACAAAAACAGCTGTAGTGAGGGTGGTAGCCTTATTACTAGTAAAGATATATTTAAGTATTTATGGGTGGTAGCCTTATATTTAAGTTAAAATATTATTCCACCATTAAATGTTCTGATGTAGTGAGGGTGGTAGCCTTATTACTAGTATATATATATATATATATATATATATATATATATATATATATATATATATATATATATATATATATATATATATATATATATATATATATATATATATATATATACTTATGCATCTTTAAATATTGACTTGCAATAGTATTATCTGATATTTTATAATGTTGTGGAATATAATATTTTCAGTGCAAGTATATATATATTTTAAATTTATATCAGTGCAAACATTTGTTAATTAAATAATGTAGTGGAATATAATATTTTCAGTGCAACTGTGCAAGTATGTATATATTTTATTTATTTATATTAGTGCAAAAATATTTGTTAATTAAATAACGTTGTGGAATATAACATTTCCAGTGCAAGTATATATATTTTTTATTTATTTATATCAGTGCAAACATTTGTTAATTAAATAATGTTGTGGAATATAATACAATTGCTTCAAACCTTATCCCATTGCAAGAATACACACAATGGGAGTTGATAAACAAGTTTTATAAGGAGAGATCATATCTTTATTAGGGTTTTTGACAACTTATACGTAAAATATGGTGTCCGAATAAGGAAGAAAATGGCTCTGGAAGATAGGGACTTTAAATGTTTTTTGGTCGAGAGAGGAGAAAGATAAAATGAGAGCTAACTTGTTAAATTAAATTTTATAAATATAACATTTGTAAATTTAGTTGAGATAGCTGCAACCAATTTTAACATTGTTAAGTCCACCGGCGGATCCAAGTTCGGACACACCCGGGCACATGCCCGGGTGTGAATTGTCGCAGATTTCACCAGGCGTGTGAATTGTCATGAATTGTGCATGGGCGAGAGGATTTTATTATCGCATTATTCCCCTTTTCGCTCTCAGAAATTGCCCTAGCCCGCTGAATCCCCATCTCCCGCCGTTGCTCCCGATCTCCCGGCGCTGCTCCCGATCCGTGCTGCTCCCGATCGCCGCTGCTTCTCCCGAGTCCCGCCTCCCATCCACTGCTGCAAGGCCTGCACCCGCCGCCTCAAGGACCGCAGTCTGCCCCTCAAGGTCTTCTTATTCTTCTTCTTCTCCTGCCTTAAGTTAAGTACTTAAGTTGCCTGCTAATTTAGTTCTGTTAATTAATTAATTCTTCAATTAAGTACTTAAGTATTTTCTGTTAATTTAGTACTTACGTATTTTCTTCAATTAAATGTTAAGTACTTTAATTCTGTTAAGTTGCTTTAAGTACTTAAGTTGCTGCTAGTAAATTGTTGTTAGTTCTGTCAAATTGTTGTTAAGTACTTTAGACTCTTTAGTTGTTATAGTTCTGTTAAATTGTTGTTAGTTCTGTTAAATTGCTATTAAGTACTTTAGTTGTTTTAGTTCTGTTAAATTTTACTTTAGTTCTGTTAAATGTTGAGTAGTTTAGTTCTGTTAAATTGTTGGTAAGTACTTTAGTTGCTCCTAGTAATGTAGTTCTCAATTGTTGTTAGTAAATGTTATCAAATTTCTTCAATGTTATCAAATTTAGTTGTCGCTAAGAGAAAATACTTACGCTAGCAATGAGTTATCAAATTACAAGATCTATTTTTTGTTTTCTTTGGTGCCTACTTAGGTGTCCAATGGATAAGTTTTTTTCAAAAGTAACCTCAATGAGTAAATGCATAATACATACGTTAGCAATGAGTTATTGCATTTAATTATTTATTTTAAAATTGTGCTCGGGTTAAAAAAAATTCCTAGTTCCGCCCCTGGTTAAGTCAACCTTCTTCTTTACTCATACCTTATTCAGAATCTTTGAAAGAAACACAACCACTATCTTCGGCACGATATAGCGTGACATCTTCTTTTCTCTACTCTTGTAATTTTTCTTATTTTAATAGTGTCTCATATATTACATCCTAAAGTATACGAGATCAAAGTCAATGAATTTTTACTACGAACTACTTTCTCAAACTTGTTGAATGTTTCAGGCGCCCTTTGTTGAAATTCTCATTCTCTATAGTAGGAGCATGAGTCCATATATTTTTTTGGGTTCATTTTAATAAGGAATTTTCTTACTTCGGGAGGAACTTCCATATGCTCTTAGAGGTATTGACGAATGATGACGACAATGAGGTCAACCTATCCGAAGCCAAGCGCGGGAATACTCAACCTATCTGAAGCCAAATAAACCAGATGCACTAGAAGAACAAGAAAACCTTGTATTATCAACAATCTTTACAAGGTGAGGTATACATGGCGAGACATGCTTCACTGATGTACTCGATGGAAGCAAAACAAGAAATACAAAACTAGTTGTGGAGTCTCAATGAGAAACCGTCAACTCTGCCGAGCTGCCCACGGAGTCCGCTGAAGTCGCCAAGTCGCTAGACCGCAACCTCATCGGGCGGACAACCCATTATTCCAATGCTGAGAACTCTGTCCACTGATCTGCAAACCGCTTAACCGTGAGTTCGCCTAGTCGCCAGATCATCGTGAACAACTGCTGCCGAACTGAACAAATCGCTAGAAGCGGACAGCTTATTGAACTGGGAAAAGGTTGCCGAAGAAAGAAGACTGCCTGGCCGCAAGCCGTGACCTGCTGCTAACCACTGATTGTTAACCGCAGAGTCCGCACTGATCCCTAACCGAAGTTAGAACCAAGTCTCTTGGTTCTCAACGCTATCCGCACACTTGCTCATTCAGATGTAATGTTGATGTGACAGGGGGTCATATTTATAGGCACATAGAGGAATGTGATCACTGCCCTAGTCGATAGGATCACCACCCTATCTCGCGGCGAGCACTAAATGTACTATCAAACCACGGACACAATGCCAGTTCGCCTTGTCTCTGCGACTAGCTAGATATCCAGTTCTCCAAGATCACACCCCCAAGGCTGGATAGAAATCCTATCTGCCTTGTATCCATAAAGCCAAGCCAGGACTTGTCCGCCGCACTATCAGACCCTACAGATACACCACTAGTCCGCACACTAGCAAACACCTCTCCAGTCTGCACGCACATGTGGACACTACTCCAGTCCGCACACTCCGGGCCCGCAACCTGGCATCGTCTGAGCTGCACTTTTTTTGTAACGACCCGGTGCCGACCCACTCTAGACAACACAAGGATCACCGAGGCCTCACTGGCATCGTACGGGTTGCTACCCAAGCACCCAACTCATCTCCATCACCATGCGGGTTGTTGGTTGCCACAGCCTCCCTTTGATGAGGCAAACTCGATAGCCAAGCATGCAGCACGAGAACTTCCCAGGAGGTCATACATCCCGAGATTACTCTATGCGACCACCAACAACCTGCATGTTGATGGAGAGGGGTTGGGTGCTTGGGCTGCAGCACGAACGATGCCAGTGAGTCCACAGTGATCCTTATGTGGTCCAGAGTGGGTCGACACTGGGTCGTTACAAAAAAAGTGTAGCTCAATTGGTGATGAGAAGTTGAAAAAACTCCATAGTTAAGCATGCTTAGGCTGGAGTAGTATTGGGATGGGTGACCTCCTGGGAAGTCTTTGTGATGCGCGCTTGACTATCACGTTTGCCTCATCAAACGAAAGTTGTGGCCACCAACAACCCGTATGTTGATGGAGAGGGGCTGGGTGCTTGGGCTGCAGCCCGGACAACGCCAATGAGATCTTTGTGTAGTCTAGAGTGGGCCGGCACTGGGTCATCACACAACGCTAACCACACGATCTACCAGACTGAGCACACCTAGACTTGGTACAGAACCAGACCAAGTCCACACCACCAGCCATCACCTGTGCGAATATAGCACCAGCGGATACAAAGACCAATCCGCACAAAACTGACGGACTCCAGAACCAATCTGCACAAACCGACGAACTGCGCGAATAACCATCCTATCTGCCTGGTTACCTCCAGGAACAAGCTGATTGCAACACTCTTATCGACTTGACTATCTATCACCTCCGTCCGCACAGACCGCATGGACAGTCTGCCCAGGCCGCCGCTTTCACTTCAAAGAATTCAACACTCGCCCGTTAAGTGAGAAGTGGAAACCAATCCCAACAATCCTCATAACCGAGTAAATAGCCCCTTCGACATCAGCTTCGTGAAGATGTCTTCAATGTTGTCCTCACTCCGAATATGTCCAAATACAAGAGACCCCTCCAACACCTTCTCCCAAATGAAATGGTACTCAATCTCAATGTGATTGGTCCGTGCATGACAAGTTGTTATTAACAAGTTTAAGGGCACTCTCGTTGTCACCGCATAGTAGAGTGGGACCCTGCACTTCTTCATGGATGTCCTCTACTATCCTCTTAAGACATATGGCTTCCCGAGCTTCCAATGCCAAAGCTTTGTACTCTGCTTCCGTAGTAGAGACGGACATAGAATCCTACTTCTTGGTGCACCACGAGATACCCGCTGATCCACATGTGAAGACATAACAAAAAGTCAACTTTCGATCGTCTGAATCTCCCCCATAATCAGCATCTGTGTAACCATGCATGTTGAATCCCGTGTCTCTCTAATAAAGGAGACCCATATCAGAAGTGGACTTCATATACTTCAGAATACTTTTCGCTGCAACCAGATGGGGCTTCCGAGGTTCCGCCATATACCGACTTACTCGGCCTATAACATAAGTAATGTCTGGCCTCGTAATCGTCAAGTAAATAAGGCTCCCAACCAGAGCCCAGAACATTAAAGGATCTGGAAGTATCCTCCCCTCATCACGTCGAAACTTGATGCCAACATCAAGTGGAGTAGATCAACTCTTCCCCTCCCGCATGCTGAACCATTGAACGATCTGTTCCACATAGCCCCTTTGAGAAACGAGTATACCTCTCTCTTTCCTCTCTACCTTGAGTCCAAGGAAGTGTTGGAGCTCACCCAAGTCCTTCATCTTGAACCGAATAGCTCGCTCTGCCCTGAGCCTAGCTACCTCCTCCTCGGAGTTTTCCATGACGATCATGTCGTCCACATACAATAGAACCAACACATGAAGCTCCCCCTCTTATTAATGAACGGGCTCGAATCTGAATCAGAGGCAAAATTACCACAAAACTAGAGGTATTTTGCGATCTTCTCATACCATGCCCGTGGATCCTGCTTCAACCCATAAAGGGCCTTCCGAAGCTTGCAGACGTATCCTGGATAATCTTTAGACATGTATCCTGGTGGCTAAACCATGAAGATATCCTTATCAATTTCCCCATAAAGAAAAACATTATTTACGTTCGGCTGCCACATCTTCCAACCTTGGCAAGCCGCCAAGGACATCACCACCCGAACGTGATAGCCCGTGTCCACCACATTGGTCGCTGAGAAGAGATTCTTCTTCATGCCGGATACGTGATAAACGCTCCCCAGTGTGAGTGGACCATTATCACTACCTAAAGAAACGACACCCTCCTTCTTGACTGCATGAACAGTATCATTAGCAGTTATGATAGCATCATTACCTAAGAACATTCGCAGAGAGGAGAACTTCAACTCGTCCCCGGTGAGGTGTTGACCACACCCCGAGTCCACTATCCAATCATCTTTGTAGTCGATGGTGGACAAGACACGGACACAAGTGTCCGTCATGAATGCATTCCCCAAACCAGCTTCCTTTTTATCTGCAATGTGCCCCGGCTGCAGCTTGAGCTTGCAGTCCTTCTTAAAGTGACCCGGCTGGTCACACCTGTAACACCCCAACCCTTCCTTCTTTTTCCAATCATGCTTAGGAGCATAACTCCTCTCTTGTTAATATGAAGTTGAAGGACCATCACCAGCAGTAGGCTTCTTCTTCTTTTCCCATCTCTTCTTCACCCTGAGAAGAGCGCCTAACTACCTCCTTCAGAGATTGTGACTTCAGCCATCTTTCTAGCTAAGCTCTCCTGTGAAGCCAGTGGGTTCTCTAGCTCCAGCAAAGATGGCTGAGTGGCCCAGCCTTCAATATAAGTAACAAAGGCCACATATTCCTTACGTAAATCGCAGATTATGTACCTCTTTAGCTTCGCTTCCGAAATAGGCTCATCATGGTCCAATGCTGAAATCTCAGCGCACAAGTTCTTTATCTTCAGGAAGAATGTTGAGATGGGCAGATCTCCTTGAGTGGCCCTTGCCAACTCGTTCTCTAGGAATTGTAGTTGTGCTACATTCTTCCTATTGAACAACCCATCGAGCGAATTTCAAATCTTTGCAACTAACCGACATCCGATGATGTGGTTGAAGAGATTCTGTGAGATAGCCCGCTTGATAGTAAACTCTGCTTTCATATTTGTCTTCCTCCAGGCTCTCACCATATCAGCATTGCCAGCGCCAGCAGTAACGTCTTACATGTTGTCTCCGCAGACGACCTCCCACAAGTCCTTGTCCAACAGATAGATTTCCATACATGACTTCCACTTCTTATAGTTGGTTGATGTAAGAAGCTTAATTCCAAGACCTCTTGCAAATCCTCCTTCCATTGCACTATCCCTGGTTCACTTAGACTTCTAGAAACAATAAAGCAAATTGACGGTGATCGTTTCTCAAGCCTCTATTACCTTTGATGCATGTAAAAATTGTGAACCGCGGAAAATAGGAAATCAGGCGCAGGAATACTCAACCTATCTGAATCCAAATAAACCAGATGCACCAGAAGAGCAAGAAAACCTTATACTATCAACAATCTTTACAAGCCGAGGTATACATGGCGAGACATGATTCGTCGATGTACCCGATGGAAGTAAAATAAGAAATATAAAACTAGTCGCGCAGTCACAATGAGAAACCGCCGATTCTGCCGAGCTGCCTACGGATTCCGTTGAATCCGCCAAGTTGTCAGACTGCAACCTAGCCGCGCGGACAACCCGTTATTCCAATGTTGAGAACTCTATTTGATGATCTGAAAACCGCCTAACCGCGAGGTCACTTAGTCGCAAGATCGCGGCGAACAGCTGCTGCCGAACTGAACAAGCCGCCGGAAGTGGACAACTTAATGAACTGGGAAAAGGTTGCCTAAGAAAAAAGACCGCCTGGCCGTAAGCCGCGACCTGCTGCTAACTGCCGATAGCTAACCACAGAGTCCGCACTGATCCCTGACCGAAGCCAGAATCAAGTCTCTAGCTTCTCAGTGTTGTTCGTACAACTGTTCATTCAGATGTAATGTTGATGTGACAGGGGGTCCTATTTATAGGTGCGGATAGGAGTGTGATCACCGTCCTAGCCGATATGATCACCACCCCATCTCGTGGTAAGCATTGAGTGTATCCGCCAAACCACGGACACAATGCCAGTTCTCCTTATCATCGTGATTAGCTAGACAAATAGTTCGTCAAGATCGCACCACCAGGGCCGGATAGAAATCCTATCCGCCTTGTCGCCATAAAGCCAAGCCAGGATTTGTCCGCCACACCAGCAGACCATGCGGATACACCACCAGTCCACATACTAGCGGACACCGCTCCAGTCTGCGCACACCTGCGGACACTACTCCAGTCCGCATACTCCGAGACCACAACCAAATCACACAAGGCTGACAACTGCCAAACTTGGGGGACAAAGAAAGCAGTTTGCGCTAACCATGTGATCTCCCAGACTGAGCACTCTAGACTTGGTATAAAACCAGACCAAGTCCACGCCACCAGCCATCCCCGGTGTGAACACAGCACTAGTGGATACAAAGAATAGTCCATACAAAACCGGCGAACTCCAGAACCAGTCCGTTCAAACCGACGAAATGTACGGATAACCATCATATCCGCCCGGTTACCTCCAGGGAACAAACTGACTGCAACACTCTTGCCGACCTGACTATCTGTCACCTCTGTCCGCACAGACCGCACGGACAGTCCGCCCAGGCCGCCACTTTCACTTCAAAAATTTCAATAAGGTGAATATTTAAATACTGATGAGAACACTTTACACTTTCATTGCAACACATGGTTTGTAACAAGGATGTCATCTTAAGCAATTTCATTACAACCAACATATTTTTTTCTTGATTTTATTTACTCTATCACATCAATATTTAACTAAAACAGTTGAACAAATAAATCAAATTGGAATTGTTAATACTTTTTACATTCATATGTAATATTGATGTGACAGGGGGTCCTATTTATAGGCGCAGAGAGGAGTGTGATCACCGCCCTAGCCGATAGGATCACCACCCTATCTCACGGTAAGCATTGAGTGTATCCGCCAAACCACAGACACAATGTCGTTTGCCTTATCACCACGACTAGCTAGACAGACAGTTCGTCAAGATCGCGCCACCAAGGCCGGATAGAAATCCTATCTACCTTGTCGTCATAAAGCCAAGCAAGGACTTGTCCACCACACCAGCAGACCCTGCAGATACACCACCAATCCACACAGTATCGAACACCTCTCCAGTCCGCACGCACTTGCGGACACTACTCTAGTCTGCACACTCCGAGCCCACAACCAAAGCACACAAGGCTGACAACTGCCAAACTCGACGGACAAAGAAAGAAGTCTGTGCTAACCGCGCGATCTCCCAGACTGAGCACACCTGGACTTGGTATAGAACCATACCAAGTCCACTCCACCAGCCATCCCCGGTGTGAACACAGCACTAGCGAATACAAAGACCAGTCTACAAAAAACTGGCGGACTCCAGAACCAGTCTGCACAAACCGACAAACTGCACGGATAACCATCATATCCCCTCAGTTACCTCCAGGGAACAAACTGACTCCAACACTCTTGCCAACCTGACTATTTGTCACTTATATCTGCACAAACAGCACGGACAGTCCTCCCAGGCCGCCACTTTCACTTCAAAAATTTCAACAAGATGAATATTTAAATACTGATGATAACACTTTAAACTTTCATTGCAACACATGCATTGTAGCAAGGATGTCATCTTAAGCAATTTCATTGCAACCAATATGTTTTTTTTCTTGATTTTATTTACTCCATCACATCAATATTTAACTCAAACAGTTAAACAAATAAATCAAATTGGAATTGTTAATACTTTTTGGGTGTTTATATTGGCAGCCTGTATATCGATGTTGGCAGCCCCAAATTTTTAAACAAAAACCTAATATTATAATCTTATCCTCTCTCTAATATCAACCCCCCGTCGCCTAATAGAAATCCCGCAATCCCGCCTGATACTCCCGTCGCACCTTTTTCCGCCCCCGCAAAGCGCCGACGCCAGCCAGAAAAAACCGCCAGAGGAGGATGATGGACGCTGACAAGCTACTCTAAAAGGTTGGATCTTCTCTCCTAAAGTATTTTGCACTATTTTAGAGTCCTTTATTGTTCTCTCTTCCGGGGTATTAGGGTTTAGGTTCTGTCATGGATTTTGCTCCGACATTTGCTATGGAGGTGGTAATGGAGATTTTTTTCTCCTTTATTGTTTGATTTCCTGGCGGTGGCGACCTAGTTTTTTGCTTTTATTCTCCTAGTTGTAGTGCACTCCATATGTTTGTTCAAATGCTCCAATGACTAAGCCAAAAATTTGTTGATCTCTTTCTACAGATAGAAGAACGCCAACACAACCTAACTCCATGCTGCTGTAGTCTCCTCTTCAAGCGGAAACACTTTTCTGCATTTCGCTGAAGGTATAATTATAAACTTTAGATATATGGACTATGCATGTACAATGTGTTATTTTTAAATTTTTTTCACTTACTATTTAGATTAAAATAAGTTCCGATAGAGAAATGAAAATATTGACGTATGAAGATTGCTCAAAACAAACTTCAATCGATGTTGGTTCGCATTTCATTATAAATCGGTCATTTAGTTGCAAAGAGGAGATGATTGAATGGGCAAGAAAAATTGATAAAGATTTGGGTTTTATCGTAATCATCACCAAAGCCGATAAAATTGACTCAAGGGAAAGACCTAGGGTTATGCTTGGTTGTGACCGGTCTGGGTTTGTAAGAGCATGTCAAAATAAGGGCTTCAATATTAAAAGAGATCTGAGAAAATCAAGTTCAAAACATGACGGTTGTAAATCTTCTCTTAGAGGTCGTAGAGAAGCTGGTGAAGAATGGAAAGTTGAAGTTATGTGTGGCGTGCATAATCACGTTTTAGTTCATCTTGAAGCGCACCCATATGTGGGAAGTCTAGATGAAAGTGAGGCAAAAATTATTAACGAAATGTATAATTTAGGGGTGAAACCATGAAAGGTATTGTCTGCACTAATAAGTAGAAATCCATTAAACATAACATCAATGCGGACTATTTACAATGAGAATGCGAAGATCCTTAGAAATGAGTTGGCAGGTTGTACCCCGATTCAATATTTATATAAGTGCATTAGTGAAGCAGGTTATACTAGTTACAATGAAGTGAATGGAATCACTAATCACTTGGAGACTATATTTTTTGCTCATCCCACTGTTGTTCTATTGAGTAACTTGTTTTCAAATACTTTTTTGAATGACTGCACCTACAAGACCAGTCGCTACATGTTGTCGCTTCAATGCATTGTTGGCGTCACTTCTACAAATCAGACATTTTTCTCATGCTTTGCCTTTTTATCAAATGAGACAGAGGCCAGTTACATGTGGGCATTGTAATGTTTTAAGCGTCTTTTCAATGAAAATATTTTACCAAATATTTTTGTAACGGACCGGGAGATTGCGCTAATGAACGCACTTAAGATTCTTTTCCCGCAAACAAAACATCTACTATGTAGAGTGTATATTAGTAGAAATATTTTGACGCATTGCAGGAAGTTTTTCAAAGCCTGTAAGAATTGCGACAATTTTTTGGGCGAATGGCAACATTTGGTTGATTCGGAGACCGAAAATGAGTACAACATGCGATTTAATCAAATGGTGAATGATTATGCTAAGAAATATTCTTTCGTTATTGCATATGTTACGTCTACATGGTTGGATTCATACAAAGAGAGTATTTTGTCACTTGTAGGATTAATATGTATTTACATTTGGGTAACACAAGCACAAATCGGGTCAAAGGCGGGCATAGTTTGCTGAAGAAATTCCTCAAAATTTCTTTTGGTAGTCTTTCCACTATATGGAAAACTTTCAACCAGATGATTTTGATACAACATACAGAGATTAAGAAAATGTTAGGGCAGAGTCAGATTCATGTTCACACCGATTATAAGAGTTTGTTATAATCCAAATTGATTGACAAAGTATCTATAGCGGCATTGGAGATTATTAAGAAAGAGGAGCTCTCACTTAAATCTTCATGTGCGGAACAACATTTATGTCGGCATAAGACACGTTATACACATGGTCTTCCATGTGCACACGAACTTGCTCAATATATAACTCAGTGTTCTCTGATTCCATTATGTTGAATCCATAAACATTGGCGATTTTTATGTTTGAATGAGTATACAGAAAAGTATGCATCTACGACGGAAGCAAATGAGGCTAATGATATAGAAATTGAACTTGACAGTTTGTTAAAAAGGTACAATAACATTAACGAACTACAAAGGAAGGAAATGAAATCCAAGTTGTGAGATCTCAATTATTAACCCCCCAATTACGCAAACGTTGGAGCCCAAAATGCTAGGAAAATCAAAGGGTCATCCTAAAGGTAGTTGGAAAAAATTCACGGATGACTACAAATCAACAAAGAGAAATCCATTGCACTTTGAACATGTCCTAATGCTTGAAGATAAAACCAAAAATCTCAACATAAAGAGGGCGGCAAGAAAGGTACGTAGAACTATAGGAGGAAATTTTGTAGAAAGGATCAAAGAAGAAATGTCTATATACATCTCTCCACATATTTTAGATGTCATTGATGTGATTGGTGATGGTCATTGCGGATACAAGGTCATTAGTGCTTCAGTTTACATGGATTATAATTGGCATCAAGTCCCGCATGATCTTTATCAAGAGATAGAATAACAAAAGGAGTTGTATACTGACATCTTTGGAATGGCTAGGAGAGATGAATTGTTGAGCTCACTAGACTGTCAAATTGTTCCAGCACCGGTGGAGAAGTGGATGTATATGCCAGACATGGGTTTGGTAATTGCTTCATGCTACAATGTGCAGCTTGTGCATGTCTCATGCGAGCAATCGTTTACTTTCCTTCTACTACATTCAGCTCCTAATGAATCTCAAAGGATTATTTCCATTGGTTTTATAAATGGAAATCATTACATACAATTGAAGTTGAGTGAAGAATGCTCACTACCGCCGGTATTCCCAGTTTGGGCAAGATTTCATACGGTGGTTGTAGAACAATGGGACATACCGTACATTACGCATCTGTAAGATTAGAATGGTATGCATAGTTATCTTTTTTTCTTACAATGTGTTGACAATACATTTGGTTGTAATAAAATATTTATATCACAGGTATAGATTACACACTTTTGGAGGTCATTCAAACTACATTTATATCACAAGTGCAAGACATTATAAGTTCTTTAGCATTTGATAAATTTAAAATCTCCTTTTAATAAAATATAATTTATAATATTTTTTAATAGGATTATGCATGTGCAACTTATATTGGGACATGCCAGTTTGATCATCACAAAGACATGAATTTTGACTATTTTGTGTTTTAAAAAACAATGGACTCTTGCTTTATATTTTGATTGATATGTTGTCGAAAAAAACTATAAAGTGTATTTTATATTTTGTTGTGTTAATATATAAATATTAGTTATTTTATAAAAACAAATGGACTGTCATTAGCCATTGGGCTGCCAATATCGATTTACTTGGCTGCCATTATAATTGGGCTGCCAAGATCGATATACAGGCTGTCAATATAAACACCCAAATTTTTACATTCTCACATATCAAATTATTAAAAAGTTAATATTATGTGTACTACAACCAATATCAGGTTAGCATCACGCAGTATTTTATTTAGTATAAAGTTGATTAAAGATAAAGCCTAGATGTGTCTAATAGGTAAGGTAATTTCGTCAATTTATTCATGGGTCGGGTAAGAGGGTGACACCTCTTCGGACACACGAACCCTTTTGGGGGGGACGTTTGCCCTGGGCATAAGGATTTCCCTTGGTTTTTGAAATGGGGTCATTACAAATGGTATCAAAGCAGCCTCTGTCAATAAGGCTTAGGAGTAGTTTTGATGAAAAATGGGAAGGTGGTTGTCTACGCCTCTATGCAGCTAAAAGTGCACGAGAAAAACTATGCCACACATGACTTGGAATTTAGGGTAGTGCTCAACTGGTGATGAGAAGTGAAGGAACTCTATAGTTAAGCGTGCTTGGGCGAGAGTAGTACTGGGATGGGTGACCTCCTGGGAAGTCCCCGTACGGCCCAGCTTAACTATCAAGTTCGCTCATCAAAGGGAGGTTGTGGCCACCAACAACCCACCTGTGGAGGGAGAGGGGTTGGGGTGCTTGGGCTGCAGCCTGGTAGCGTCGCCTAGAGCGGAGCCGTGACACCGTCACATTGTATCGGCTAGGGGCGGTACAATAAAAGTGCACTTTTTATTATAACGCCCCTAGCCGATCCAACGTGACGGTGTCACGGCTCCGCTCTAGGCGACTCTACCGGGCTGCAGCCCAAGCACCCCAACCCCTCTCCAGCCCACTGGCGGGTTGTTGGTGGCCACAGCCTCCCTTTGATGAGCGAACTCGACAGTTAAGCTGGGCCGTACGGGGACTTCCCAGGAGGTCACCCATCCCAGTACTACTCTCGCCCAAGCACGCTTAACTATGGAGTTCTTTCACTTCTCATCACCAGTTGAGCTGCCTAGGAGGTCACCCATCCCAGTACTACTCTCGCCCAAGCACGCGTAACTATGAAGTTATTTCACTTCTCATCACCAGTTGAGTTGCAGCTCAACTGGTGATGAGAAGTGAAAGAACTGCATAGTTAAGCGTGCTTGGGCGAGAGTAGTACTGGGATGGGTGACCTCCTGGGAAGTCCCCGTACGGCCTAGCTTAACTGTCGAGTTCGCTCATCAAATGGAGGTTGTGGCCACCAACAACCCGCCAGTGGGCTGGAGAGGGGTTGGGGTGCTTGGGCTGCAGCCGGTAGCGTCGCCTATAAAGGAGCCATGACACTGTCACGTTGGATCGGCTAGGGGCGTTACACGATGTCCGATGTGAGGTGTTCTCGAACTACAAGAGCCTCAAGTACGTCTTCACACAGAAGGAGCTGAACTTTCATCAGAGACAGTGGTTAGAGTTATTATGTGACTATGATTTTGATCTCCAATATCACCCTGGTAAGGTGAACACGACCGTGGATGCTCTAAGTAGAAACCCTACAGCCTTAGCTAGTTGGTTGGTGGGTACTGTTGAAGTTGGAGACCGGGCGGTCTGTCTTGGCGGGTTAGAGACCGCGCGGTCTGGCGGTTTGACTCGGCGTCTTGTAAACCGGGCGGTCTAAGCAATCTTCACAGGCGACCTCTCTGCATCTCTTATTGTAAGCCGTGCGGTTAGTGCTTCTGTCTAACCGCGCGGCCTGTGCGGTTTACTTTGTACAGTCCGCTTAGCTTGTAAATTTTAGTCCCACATCTCTTATTTGTATTCTCTCTTCTCTCCTCCATTCTATATAAGGGAGGGCATACCTTTGTAATAGTTATCATTTTTGGATAATAAAATTTCAATTATTCAAAAGTTTATTCGGCTTGTTCTCTTCTTTTCGCTTCCTTTCTCTACTTTCTAACATGGTATCAGAGGACACGGTCTTTTCCTCCTGATTCTGTGCGCTCTCTGTTGTTCGCGGCTTGTCTTCCGCGTTCTGCGGCTTGTTCGCGGCTTGCCTTCTCCTCTGTCCGCGCGGTTTGTCTCTATCCGCGCGGCTTGTTTCTGTCCGCTGCCTGTTTGCGCGGCTTGCTCTTCTTGTTTCTCTTCTCCTCCTGCTCTTTGTCGCAGCGACCTGTTTCCGTGTCGCCGCGCTCCTTGCTCTTTCCTGCCGCTCCGACTTCCTAGTTGCTGCGGTCTGTCTCTGTCCGCGTGTGTTGTCTCTGCACTCGCGGTTTGCTGCTGTGATCTGCCTGACCGTGCGGGTTGTTCCTTTCTTACCCGCATCTTGGTCGCGGTCACCTGCTCTTCTCCTCTCTTCTGTTCGCTCGGCCTTTTCAGTCCGCGCGACCTCTTCCCCGCTGTGCCCTTGACCGCATTCTCGCAACTACTGTGATATGCCTGACCGTGCGGGTTGTCCCTTTCTTACCCGCATCTTGGTCGCGGTCACCTGCTCTTCTCCTCTCTTCTGTTCGCCCGGCCCTTTGCAGTCCGCGCGACTTCTTCCCCGCTGTGCCTTGATCTGGATCCTAGCCGCTCCTGTTCAAGCGGCTTCTTCCCTTTTGTTCCCGCCGCGGTTTCACGCGGATTCTTCCTTGTTTTAGCGGCCTCTCCGCCTCTTCGCTCTTAGCCGCTTCTCTTGTTAGTCGCCGCGACCTCCTGGTTTAGTCGCGCGGCTTGTGCTCTGCACCTTGGTCGTGGCCCTTCGTGCCGCTGGTGTGCTGTCACCGAGACCGCTGCAGTTTCTTCTTCCTCCCTTCATGGCTTTCGCCTCGGTTGTCACGTCTTCTGGTCGTGCACACGTTGTTACTCAGGGCAAATGGCTGATCGACACTGGTGCTACGAATCATATGACCGGCCATCTCCCGTGTTTCTCTCTCCTAGAAAAACATGCTCGCTTGCCCCCAGTTACTCTCGCTGACGGCTCTTCATCATCTGTTCATGGCACAGGGATAGTTCATGTCACCCCGTCTCTTCACTTGGCGGATACTCTATATGTGCCCCAGTTCCCGTGAAACTTATTATCTGTTACATCTCTTTGCAAGCAATTACAGTGTTCCGTCACATTTACTTCTACTTCTTGCTCTTTTCAGGATCCGGACTCCCAACGGACGATTGCTACTGGGACTGAGAGTGGCGGCTTATACTTCCTCGACAACATTTCTGCTTTTTCCACCTTCTCCTCCACCTCCACAGATCTTCTCCAATGGCATCTCCGCCTTGGTCATGCTCCTCCCCGTCTTCTTCGTCAACTTCTGCCCCACCTTCCTCCTCAAAGTCCTCCGCTCAACTGTGAGGCCTGTCAGCTTGGCAAGCATCACCGCTCCTCCTTCCCTCCAAAGCACGTTCGTAGCTCTACCCGTCCGTTTGATCTTATCCACTCCGACATCTGGGGTCCTTCTCCTACTCTTACCATTGGTCGGGGTAGTTCCTATTTTGTCACGTTCATTGATGATTTCTCTCGCTGTACGTGGGTGTATCTGTTAAAAGATCGCTCCGAATTATTCTCTGTATGGACATCCTTCTATCTCATGATCAAAACTCAGTTTGATGTTTCTATCAAAGTTTTTCGGTCTGATAATGCCGCAGAATATCTCAGTCGTGACTTCTCTACATTCTGCATGCAAAATGGGATTCTTCATCAAACTAGTTGTGTCTATTCTTCACAACAAAATGGTGTAGCCGAACGCAAAAACCGACACCTGCTCGATGTCGCTCGCACCTTGATGACCCAGATGCATGTTCCTCGCTCCTATTGGGGCTATGCTGTTCTCCTTGCCTGCTACCTCATCAATCGCATTCCCTCCACGGTTCTCCATGGCCAAACCCCGTTCTCCATTTTGTATCCGGGCAAGGAGCCGTTTCATCTCCCTCTCCAAATCTTTGGATGCACTGCCTTTGTGCATGCCCCTTCTGCCACCCGTGATAAGCTCTCCCCTCGCTCCACCAAATGTGTCTTTCTGGGGTATTCCACCACTCAGAAAGGCTACTGTTGCTTTGATCCCGTCCTTCGTAAGCAGTTCGTCTCTGCTGACGTCACCTTCTTCGAGAATACCTCCTACTTCTCGGATGCCTCTTCTCCTCTTCTCCCAGCTTCTGATTCTCCTGCCATTCCCTTCGTTCCCTCGTCTCCTCCTACACTCTCCACCACTACACCGTCTCCACCCCCTCCTCTTCCTCCACCTCTCTCTCTCCCTTCTCCACCACCCTCTCCCTCCTCTCCGCTGCCGTCGCTCTCTTCTCCCGGGCCAGCTTTCTCTACCACGGATGCTCCGGATGCCGCGGGCCCGGCTGACCTGGATCTTCCTATAGCTCTTCGCAAAGGGGTGCGGACGTGCACCTTACACCCCCTTGCTGCTGTTGTTTCCTATGATCGTCTTACTCCTTCTCGCAGGGCCTTTGCACTGGCTATCTCTGCCACTGCCACACCCCGCTCCTATCAGGAGGCCCTTGCTATTCCTCACTGGAAGATGGCCATGGATGAGGAAATGGCGACCCTCACTGAGCGGGGTACCTGGACTCTTGTTCCTCCTCCCTTTGGCACTGATGTTGTTGGCTGTCGCTGGGTCTTTGTGGTCAAATTTAGCCCAGACGGCACTGTGGATCGGTATAAGGCTCGCCTTGTGGCTAAGGGCTTTACTCAGACCTATGGGGTTGATTACTTTGACACCTTCTCCCCTGTGGCTCGTCTCAGCACAATCCGGGTTCTTCTCTCTGTGGCCGTCAATCGGGATTGGCCAATTTCTCAGCTGGACGTCAAGAATGCCTTCCTTTATGGTGATCTTCACGAGGCCGTTTACATGGAGCAACCTCCTGGGTATGTTGCTCAGGGGGAGACACGAGTATGCCGGCTGCAGAAGGCAATTTATGGCCTCAAGCAGAGTCCTCGAGCTTGGTTTGACAAGTTCAGCGGTATTGTGGCGGCTGTTGGTTTTGTGCGAAGCTCTGCTGATCACTCTCTCTTTATTCGCAAAACTCCTTCTGGGCTGGTTGTTCTTGCTGTATACGTCGATGATATTCTTCTCACTGGCGATGACCAGGAAGGGGTAGCCCTGACAAAGCTACATCTTCGCCAACATCTGATCACTAAAGATATGGGCTCTCCAAAGTACTTTCTGGGGATCGAACTCTCTCGGAAGCCCGACTCCTTAGTTCTCTCTCAGCGTAAGTATGCCCTTGATCTTTTAAAAGAGGCAGGATTGACTGGAGCTAAACCTGCCCGATGTCCCATGGCTATTGGGGAGGACAAAACCTGGACAGATGATTCGCCTCTTCTTTCAGATAGTTCGCGATATAGGCGTCTGGTTGGTAAGCTCATATATCTCACAGTGACCAGACCCGACATTTCTTATGCTGTGGGCAAGGTGAGTCAATTCATGCAAGCGCCCAGGGATTGTCATCTTCAGTCCGCCTTGCGGATCTTGGAATATGTCAAAGCAGCGCCTGGGAAAGGATTACTGTTTCAGAAGAATGGTCATCTGAGGATTGAAGCCTACTCAGATGCAAGTTATGCTGATGACAAAGGGGATCGCAAGTCTACCTCAGGTTTTTGCACCTTTGTTGGGGGAAATCTGGTGAGCTGGAAGAGTAAAAAGCAGTCTGTTGTCTCCAGGTCCAGTGCAGAAGCTGAGTATCGCAGTATGGCGTCAACCACTTGTGAGTTGAAATGGTTGCGGGCTCTCATGCTAGATTTAGGAGAGGTGTACAACCATCCTCTACCTATGTTCTGTGATAACAAGGCCGCCATATACATCTCCAAAAATCCGGTATTCCATGAAAGAACAAAGCACATTGAGGTTGACTGCCATTTCATTCGTGAAGAGATTTTAAAAGAACAGATTTGCACTCCGTTTGTCACATCTGATAAAGAGCTAGCCGACATCTTCACCAAGCCAGTCTCCGCCTCGTTTCTGCATGTTTGCGACAAGCTGGGCATGATTGATATATATGCTCCAGCTTGAGGGGGAGTGTTGAAGTTGGAGACCGGGCGGTCTGTCTTGGCGGGTTAGAGACCGCGCGGTCTGGCGGTTTGACTCGGCGTCTTGTAAACCGGGCGGTCTAAGCAATCTTCACAGGCGACCTCTCTGCATCTCTTATTGTAAGCCGTGCGGTTAGTGCTTCTGTCTAACCGCGCGGCCTGTGCGGTTTACTTTGTACAGTCCGCTTAGCTTGTAAATTTTAGTCCCACATCTCTTATTTGTATTCTCTCTTCTCTCCTCCATTCTATATAAGGGAGGGCATACCTTTGTAATAGTTATCATTTTTGGATAATAAAATTTCAATTATTCAAAAGTTTATTCGGCTTGTTCTCTTCTTTTCGCTTCCTTTCTCTACTTTCTAACAGGTACTCCGAGAGACATTGTACGTGATCTTGAGGAGATGGGAATCATGGTGACCTCCCCGAGAGATTCAGTTGCGACAGCGCATCAATTATATTGGATGGAGATAAAATGCGATCTACGAGACAGGATCATGGAGGCTTAGCCAGATACCCCATTATTCGAGGATGAGATTTCTCGTTTGAAGGACGGTAAGGAGCACCCATATTTTCAAATAAGAGATGAGATTCTCTACTTTTTAAATAGAATATTTGTTCCTTTTGATGGACAGCTTCGACATGAGATTTTGTATGGAAGCTATTACACTCGCTACTCCATTTATCCGGGTATTACAAAGATGAATGCAGATTTAAAGAAGTCGTTTTAGTGGCCAGGGATGAAGCAAGACGTGGTATCTTTTGTGAGACATTGCCCGACATGCCAACTTGTCAAATCAGAGTGCAAGATCCTCGCAGGGTTGCTACAGCCACTTCTCGTCCCAGAGTAAAAATTTGAGGACATATCCATAGACTTCATCTACGGCCTTCCCCGCTCTCGGACGGGGAATGACTCTATTTGGGTGGTGGTTGACCGATTGACAAAAGTGGCGAAATTCATTCCCAACCACTGAGATGATGGTGTTAGTAAATTAATGCGTCTCTTCATCGAAAATGTTGTTCGTTAACACGGTGTGAAAAAGACTATAGTTTCAGATCGGGATGGTAGATTCACCTCCAATGAATGTCAAAGTGTTCAGGAATATTTGGGAACCAAATTGGTATTCAACACAACATTTCACCCCCAGACGAATGGGTAAACTGAGCGCATAAAATGAACTTTGGAGGATCTTCTCTAGTTATGCTTGGTGGATAAAAAGGAGTCATGAGAGTGGTTACTACCCTTGGTAGAATTCTCTTACAACAAAACATATCAGGCGAGTATTGACATGGCCCCGTACGAATACTTGTACGGTCGGAAGTGTCAAACTCCATTTTCTTTGGCCCGAGATGAGAATCCAAGAGCCTTGGAGCCTGTTTTTATGGAGAGTGTCACAAAAAACATTCGGATGATGCAAGAGAGGATACGTGAAGGTCAGAGTCGGCAGACCAAGTACTATGACAGCCATCATTGGCACGTTGAGTTCATAGTGGGTAATAATGTTTACTTGAAGATTCGCCCTCGCCGCGGAGTATCCCAACTTCGCCGCTAATGAAAGTTGAGCCCAAGATACAAGGGGCCATATACCATCACAGAGCAGATTGGTGAAGTGAAGTTCAAGATAGAGCTACCATCGGAGTTACAAGAGCTACACGATGTATTCCATATTTCTTCATTGAGGCGTGCTCTACTACTCCTCGAACATACTATTCAAGAGTCCCCTAAACTTGTAGAGCCCGATCGATTTGTATCCCTTAAGCTGGTGCGGATAATGGATACCGAGACAAGGTCTTGTGAAGAAAATGGGTCCCACTTGTCCGAGTACAATGAGACAATCGCGGGACTGAGGAATCTACATGGGAGCCCAAAGATCAGATGCAAGAACTCAACCCCGAACTTTTTTTGTCAGGTAGAATATAAAAATTTTTATAACTACTATTTAAATCACGTTAATTATACCTTTTTGAAAACACTACCACCCAATCGAATTTTTGAGGACGAGAATTTTTGTTTGACTTTTTGGATTTGTAAAATCCCATTTTGGCCTTCTAGACCCCCTTCGTGTCGTTTGACCCACTACGGTTTCACGGGCTTGATGGGAACCCAAATAATAGGTTAATTTTCTATTGAGTGTTGTTGACCCAATAAGTCACTCAATCCACCCACTGAGCCATATGAACATTTTCGACTTAAATGTGTAATAAACTATCATTTGTATGTAAATTATTGCATTCGGTCTTGATAACCTAGCTAACACATAGATTATACACAAACACCCTAAGTAAATCATATTGACCTATTATCACACATTTCATTAAGTCGACCCATTTGAATTGTGTAAAAGTTGAAGTTGCTCGAATTAGGCTCAATGCACACCAAGCTACTCGACTCAATTAGTTCATCGACGTAAGTGTTGGAACCGAGATTCGGTTCCACCTAGAGTACGGACCTAGGGTGCAGCTCACACCTACTTCTCCCAAGCCGTCCCTTTGTGAGAGACCTGAATTTGGAAGATGACCCTTGGCTCTAGCGTGGAGATCTCACCTCACACTGGGAAGACCTTTGAGATCTCCCCCTCCCTAGTCAATGCTGAGCTAGGTGTCTTGGAGGAAGAAGGAAGAAGATGAGGACTGGTGAAAACCGGATGTCACTCTAAAGCACCCCAAGGGTCAATTTATAGATTTTTGAGGATTGTCTGCCAATAGCGCAATCCTGCTGATCTAAAATTACTGAAATACCCCGAGGCCGGTCTGCCAACAGCCAAACTCTGTTGTTCTGAACAGCTATTCGCAACCCACCAAGGGCAAAATAGCAGACTCTCGAGCCGAGCGATCTGCTCAAGCCGCGCGAGCTGCTTAAGCTGGGCGAGCTGCTCAAGCTGGGCGAGCTGCTCAAGCTGGGGGAGCACTAAGGCCAGGGCGGTTGTCGGCCTCTCGCCGCACCCGCCCCCTAAAATAGGTTGGGGCAGGTGTCGGCCTCCCGCCGCACCCGCCCCCCCTGAAGGAGGGGTCGGGGCGACTGCTGACCTCCCGCTGCACTCACCCTCTGAAGAGGGGTCGAGGCGGGTGCCGGCCTTCCGCCGCACCAGCCCCCTAGAACAAGGTCGGGGCGAGTGCCGGCTTCCCGCCGTACTCGCCCCCTAGAGAAGGGGCTGGGGAAGGTGCCGCCCTCCCGCCACACCCGCCCCCTGAAACTGGCTGGGGTGAGTACCGGCCTCCCGCTATACTCGCCCCTAGAGAAGGGGCCGGGGCGGGTGTTGGCCTCCCGCCGCACCCGCCCCCTGAAACCGGCTGGGGCGAGTACCGGCCTCCCGCCGTACTCGCCCCTAGAGAAGGGGTCGGGGCGGATGGAAGCCTCCCGCCGCACCCGCCCCCTGAAACTGGCTAGGGCGAGTACCGGCCTCCCGCCGTACTCGCCCCCTAGAGAAGGGGTTGGGGCGAGTGTCGGCATCCCGCCGAACCTGCCCATGAAACAGGTCGGGGCGGGTGCCGGCCACCTGTCGCATCCGCCCCCTGAAGGAGGGGCCAGGGCGAGTGTCAACCTCCCGCCACACCCACCCGCTGAAATAGGTCGGGACGGGTGCTGGCCTCCCGCCACACCCGCCCCATGAAGGAGGGGCCGGGGCGAGTATCAGCCTCCCGCCGCACTCGCCCACTGAAGGAGTACACTAAGCACTAGCAAGCTAGACAAATTTTTCCTCCCCTACTAGTATATCAAACAGATTAACAATAAATTGGTCTCCAAGAGTGCAAAAATCCTCTAAAAGCTTACAAATGTGTAGCAAGTCTTACACATTGCTTGGGGATCCCAATCCGCAAATACGGGGTTGTACAGTAAGATGTCCTTAAGCCACCAACACATTTGAGTGGCTGCATAATGTCACATGAATAGGGGAAGGACCTCTAAAACTTATTTAGATAATTTAATTAACTAAAATAATTGATAATTAAATAAATAAGAATGAAAAATAATAAAAATATCAGCTTTTTTCCGAAAAATCCCAAATGTTTACCAAGGTACCCTAAAAATAATAAGACAGAAATTATGAATTAAAATATATTATTTAATTTAAATTAAATTTATTGTATTTTAATAAAGCGTGATACACAAATAAAATGAAATATAATATCAAAATACTCCCAAAAATTATCAAATGATTTTTAAAATTATTTATGACACTAGGAGGCTGTGATAAAAGTTTGAATTCCAAATAAATTGCAATTAATCAATTATAATATTTTTAGAGCCCAAATTAGGTATTACTACCTCCCATATTGATTCTCTTTATTCTCCAAGACAAAACCCAGCTAGGGGAGTTTATTTCTTACCTTTTAAGTATAGGGAGGAGGCTTGGGCGGCAACAGTTAAGGGGGAGGTATTTTTGCTCAAGGAAGAAAGATTTATTTCCTTCCTGATGGGATCCACCTTCATTTATAGGAAAGAAGCCCCCCATGATCTCCCCCAAAAAATGGGTCATGGGTGGCCCACCCCCTCCATGAACTCTCATGAGGAGGAAATCATGGGGGGTGGGGCCCTCCACTCACCCCATGAAGGAAAACCGCCAACCGGGCGGCCTAACCGCCGCCGGCGACCGGCCTCCCGCCGGTTTCACCGGGAGGGCAGCCGCGGCCGGCCGCCTGGCAGCCGGCGGCCCGGCCGCGGCAGGCCGCCGGCCACGCCGTCGGCCTGGCCACGGCGGTCCGCCAGCCGGCCGCAGTTAGCCCTCGGCAAGCCGCCGCCGGCCGGCCCCCGCGGCCCGCCGCCCGGCCCTCCACCGGGCCGCCGACGGCCCAGCCGCGGCAGGCCGACGGTCAAGCCGCCGGCCTCGCCACGGCGGGTGGCCGGCAGGCCGGCCCTCGGCAGGCCGCCGCGGCCGGCCCTCGGCAGGCCGCCGCGGCCGGCCTCTAGGCGGGCCGCTCCCGCTACCGGCAGCCCGGTCGGCCGCCTAGCCGCCGCCGGCCCGGCCACGGCAGGCTGCCGGCCAAGCCGCGGCTAGCCTACGGCCTAGCCGCGGCAGACCGTCGGCCAAGCCGCAGCCGGCCCCCAGTGGGCCGCCGCCCGCCCGGCCGCCGCCGCCGCCATGGCGGCCCCCCGCCAGGGACGACCCCCCTGCCGTCCGATCGGGGGGAGGCTCTCCTCACCGTTCGATTAAGAGGGTAACCACCCACTAACCAACCACTTTAGTGGTGGGGCCCACCATGATTTTCCCCTGGAGGCTATAAAAGGACCCTAGGGGCTATTCATTCTGGACCTTCTGCCGGCCCAGAGCTTCCTTCTATCTCTTCAGGTGAGAGCTCTCCAGCCATCTTCAGCCACCTCGAGCCACCGCGAGCCACCACGAGCCACCAGAGCACCACCAGCCAGGAAAACGCCCAAGTCCCTGCTAAAGCCAAAGGAGGAGGGCGACCGGAACCAGCCTGAAAGATATTGTACCTAATCACCTAGAGGGGGGGGGGGGGTGAATAGGTGACTTAACTCTTTTTAACTTTTTAGGCAGAATTCAGAGTTTATCACAGATTTATATCTACTTTATCACAGCACACAAGCAGCAATCACAGAATGACATAAGCAACCAGTAGACACACAGTTTTATAGTGGTTCCCCAAGGTTTGGGTACATCCACTTTCCCCCTTCGCCTATCTAGCAGTGTACTAGATTCGGCCAAACTCCTCCACTATCTCAGATCCTCAGATCTTACACTCAGAACCCCAAACTAGGTTCCTACAGCTCAGGCCCAAGGCCCTACAACTCAGCTTCTTCACAAAGCCTACACTCAGCCACCAAGGCCTACACTCAGCCACCAAGGCCTACACTCAGCCACAGCAGGCCTACACTCAGAGATACAACTCTCCTACACTCAGGCACACAGGCCCTACACTCAGCCTTTATAATTACAGGCTTACAAAACTCAGATCCCTAAGGATCCTACAAGATAATATGAATACAAAATGTTAACTCTACAACTCAGAGAAAAGAGAGAAGAGTTGTGAGTTTCTTGATGAGTTCTTGGAAGAACTCAGCTGAGATCAATCTGACTTGGCTTTCTTCAAAACTTCTTGAAAGTAGAACACAATAAGATTAATCTCTTCTGCAGTTGATCCTTGATCTCTGCAACTTAAGATTCAGAACAAATCTGAACCCTTCTTCTCAGCCTGGTTCCAACAGCTGACTTCTTGAATGGAGCTCTCTCTCTCCAACTTCTTAGATCTTCACTAGATTCTTCAAGGAATAGCTAGATCTTCTTTACTTTTCAATTACTTGAACAACTTGGACAATCTCTTTTAAAATCCTCCGTTTCTGTAGACAGTATAAGCCTATTTATAGGTCTTCTTCATGGTAACCGGCTGGTCCGGTTCATAACTAATTTCTGACAACTCTGACAGGTGCAGTAAACTGGCTGGAATGGCAGCTGTCAAGTCATCCAGTCAGTTCTTGAAAATTCTGTAACTGTCTGAAAGTGTCGAGACTGTCTGTCTTTAAGTGTCGATACTTATAGACTAAGTGTCGACACAAGTTGTCTGAGTGTCGACACTAGCCTACAAGGTGTCGACACAACTCCTTGTGTTGTAGATTTTATATCTCGACACTGCTTCTTCTTCATGTGTCGACACTGATATTGAGTGTCGACACAACACTTTGTTCTTCAGCACTTTGTTGACTTCTAAGAAGTGTCGACACAACTCCTTTGTGTCGACACATCTTCATGTGTTGAACTTGTCAGTGTCGACACTGCTTCTTGGTGTCGACACATGTCTTCAGTGTTGATACTTGCTGAGTGTTGACACAGCTCCTTGTGTCGACACATTCTTCTTCTGTTGAGACTCTGGCTGAGTGTCGACACATCTCCTTAGTTTCGACACTTGTACTTAGAATTTTGAACTTTGCTAAGTGTCGACACAGCTCCTTGTGTCGACACTTTCTTCAAGTGTTGAGTCTTCAGCTAAGTGTCGACACATTCTTTCTTGTGTCGACACTTTCTTCAAGTGTTGAGTCTTCTGCTGAGTGTAGACACATCTTTCTTGTATCAACACTTATACTTAGTCTCTGCTGACTTTTGCTGAGTGTCGACACAAACTCCAAGTGTCGACACTTTCTGATGTAGACACGGTTTCTCTGGGTGTCGACACAACTGCTAAGTGTCGACACTGCTTCACTGCACTTTTCTTCATTGAGTGTCGACACAGCTCCTTGTGTCGACACTTTCTGTCTGGTGTCGACTCTGCATCCCTGGTGTTGACACAAATACTCCAAGTGTCGACACTGCTTGCCTGGGTGTCGACACAGGTCTTCTTAAGTGTCGACACTTTCCCTCTAGGTGTCGACACATGGACTTAGAAACTTTTTCATCTTTCCTGCAAATACTTAACCTGCACAAGTAAACTCAAAACACATCAAATACATTTTGATGTATATCATTGAGTTGGGTGAGGCTTCTTCAAATCAGGTACATTTAAACCAATGTACCGAACAATGTCCCCCTATTTGGAGAAGTCATAACCCTTAGTCAATGATATACACCATTCATAATAAAATTACAAAATGATGTAAAGCAGGATTATATATCAGGGCAAACATAAACATGTATCAATCAAACATGTATACATAGACATTATCTCAGAATAATTATGAAATAAATTCATCACACAGGAAATTTATCACACAGCACATTGTTCTAACACTTTGTCATATTCATAATTCTAAAGTTTACAGAATGTTTTACATCAAAAGATTACATAGTAAACTTAAGAAAACTCTATTCTATTTTTGTTCAGCCTCCTTGATCACTATTCCTTTTCCAGATTGTACTTTGGCTTGAACAGGAGCTTCAGCAACTTCAGCATCAGCAGGCTTCTTGCCTTTCAGATCCTTTTTCTTTAGCTCTTCTGCTTTAATCTTTTGCCTCTCAAAATAATGATAAGGCTTGGGAAAGTACTTGCTAGGCTCCTGGGCAGTAGGAGGTAGCTTTCCCATCTTGGCCTTTCTTCTATATTGGACTATGGCTTCTTGCCTTGTCTCATGCTTTCTCCATTCCAATTTAGAAAACCATTTATTTCTGTCTTGAATGTTATCTTTTGCAGCTTTCCATGCAGTTAAGATTATGTTTCTTGAAGTGGGGCTCCACTGCTCAAAGTCAGGTCTTTGTTCAGCTTGCTCCCTGAACCTCTTCTTAGACAATCTGGTTTCTTCTTCTTTCTACAGAGCTTCTTGCATAGCTTCAGATACTGGCTGAACCACCTTTTCTATGATAACATTTTTCTTATCCTCAGGTGGGCTATACATTGTCTGGATATCAGCATGTATCATATCAAAATCTGGAGGAGGGTAGATGACTTGAGCCACTTCAGGTTGCTCCCCTCCTAGATATGCAGGATTAATCCCAGATTCTGCAACATTATCATCATCACATAAAGGAGGATAACCAAGAGTTGCTCTGATAGAATTAGATATCCACTTGGCATGATCAGAGCTGGCTTTGACTAACACCCTCTCCCCCTTTATGACTTCTCTAACCATGTGATCCCTCAAATCATCCTTTTGAAATCTTATTTGGGCATCCAAATAGTTGACTCCATCTTTAAAATAAGGTTTCAACCTTTGGAGTTTGTCAGTTATGATATTCTGAGAGTCTTGTATGGCAGTCTTAACTGCAGTTATTTCTTCTTGGAATGCTTTGTCAAATTCTGCTTTAGCAGTAGCAGTAGAAGTAGTCAGTCCAGCAGCTATGTTCTGCATCTCAGTGATAATGGCACTGTGAGACTCTGTCAAATTATCATTCATCCTGATTTAATTTTCCAGTACATAGCCTTGCTTTACTTCAAGTTCATCTACTTGAGCTTTTATCTTTTCTTGATGAGTTGCCAAATAGACTACTGCATTTCCTCCCTTGTGGGAGCAGTCAGTCATCTCCTTTTTATTAAGATTCATTTCAAATCTTATAGACTTAATATCCTGGGCCAAATCAAACTGTAATGATTTTTGCCCTTCATCCACATACTTCTCAATGGCCTGCCTGTGCTCATCAAGCTTAATTTGCATTGCAACCATTAGAGCACTATAATCAACAGTTGGTGCTGGCTGTGATATAGGTTGTGGTGCAATTGTTTGCAAAGCCTTTTTGTAATTCTGGCTCCTTCTCTTGAATACTTGAAATTTCTTTTTCTTTGCCCTTGCAGCTTCCTCATCTTCAGAAGCTGATGTGCTTGCAATTTATACCCTCTCTTTAGGTAGCTCCTCAACAGCTTGGGGCTTCTCAGGCTCTTGCCTTGCAGATTCTTCTAGAATAACTACTTGCTCCCCCTCAACTGGAGCATTCTCCCCCTCAGTAGCAGCACATTCCTTGTCAAAATCTGTTTGATCCAGATTTAGGAAAAGATCTTCCATTGTATATTCTTGTGGAGAATGGGCTGGAGAAATTCTTGGCTCATCTACCACTGGATCAGAAACTACTTGAATTGGAACAGATGTGTCCTCCATGACAACATCTGGGACTTGACTATCAATTTGAGTTTGCTGATTAACATAATTTAAGGAATCAGACAATACATTATCCTCTATAGGGAAATCTAAAGCATTAAGCTCAGTGATTACCTCAAGAATGATGTTTGTTGCTTGTTCACTTTCCAGTGTAGTTGGCTCTTCCACTATTAGTGGCTCCCCCTGGATTTGATCCTGGTGTATGGGGCTAGCTGGTGGTAGCTCCCCCTGTCTCACTGCAGTATCTTGTTGTGCTGGAGACCTCCCAGCAATTCCTTCAATATTCTCTTCTAGAGTAAAGATAACTTGCTCTTCACTATCAGAGCTGCTAGATTTATCCTGAGCTACTGGGGCAGTTTTCTTCTTCTTCTTTAGAGGTGTTGCTTTCTCTGAAGTTATTTTCTCAGGTGTTGGTATCTCCTTAGACAAAACTCTGTCCCACCTAGAGAATATCCTCAAGTCCATTTTTCTCATATGATTGATTTTAGTACCTGCAGCTTGACCCATAACCTCTGGTAAACTACCAGCTAGGTATAAACTTAAGATCCTACCCAAGTTGGGTTTCTTCAGACTTTCTTTAATCTTATCAAAGACAATAACAGACCAATATGTTTTCAAAGTGAAGATTATCCTTGTCATAATACTGAACATAAGGGTTGATACCCTATCATGCCCTCCTGGCTTACTCAAAATCACTTTTCCAACAATTTTAGAGAGGAATTTCCCTTGGTTGTTCATGCCCTTTATATTAAACACAGATCCAATTTTCATCTTTGAATCCAGACCACACCATGTCAATCCGTCTCTGGTCTTAGAAGCAGTTACTTCTTCTTCTTCCTTGGTTCTAGGCAGGTTTAGAACCTTTCTTAAGCTATTTGGTGATACCTTCACCTTTTCTCCATGTACCCTGGATTTGATCTTGAATCCAGATTCGTCTATTTTAGCTCCATTCAAAAACTGTAGAACTTCCTTCTTCCAGATCTTTGTAGGCTCTGAAATAATAAATTCTAACCCTGAGTCTGCAACTAGGGTTATCACATTCTTGATTTCTGGGTCTGCATCCTCAAACGCGGCTCGCACCAGTTCATAGTCTTCATTGACGTTCTCCTCGAGCTTTGGCGCCATTAGGGTTTGAAGAATTTGAACTGAGAGAAGAGATGTATCGACACACAAATTTGCTCTCGAAACTTTTGAAAGCGTGTCGACAGACAAAGGCAAAATCCTATTTATACCTGTCTAGGTTTGAAGATGAAAGGGCGGGCAGCTAACTTAAATTGTGTCGACACTGTCGATAAGTGTCGACACAGACTTATAATGTCTCGACACCTATGTGTCGACACAAGTTTAGTAAACAGATTATATGTGTCGACACTTGTTTATGTGTCGACACCACATAACTCAACATTTAGTCGAGACTTTACTTAGATAATGCTGAGGAAACTCTAAGTGTCGACACCACCTTGGAGGTGTCGACACCTACTTATCATGTGTTGACACTAATTTTCTAAAGTGTCGACACCAACTTCCTAGATGTGTCGACACCTTTTCCCTGAAGTGTCGACACCACTTTTCTGTGTTGACACATATATCTCTGTGTGTCGACACCTTTTTACTTAGCCATTTCTATAAACTTATTCTAAGTTTATCATACCTAGTTCAATTTTAAACCTATTGAACTTAGTTTCTTCTAGGGGCTTAGTATACATATCAGCTAGTTGATTATCTGTTTTAACATATTCCAGTAAAATATCTTCTTTCTCTACATGCTCCCTAAGAAAATGATATTTTATTTCAATATGTTTAGTTCTACTATGGGAAACAGGATTATGTGCAATTGATATAGCACTTGTAGAATCACAAAAGAGTGGAGTTCTACTTACCTGAATTCCATAATCCTCAAGCTGATGTTATATCCATAGAAGTTGAGCACAGCAACTTCCTGCAGCCACATATTCTGACTCTGCAGTGGAGATAGCTACACTTGTTTGCTTCTTGCTACTCCATGAAATCAGTCTTCTACCTAGGAATTGACAGGTTCCAGTTGTGCTTTTTCTGTCTTCTTTGCATCCTGCAAAGTCTGCATCTGAATAACATGTTAGTTCAAAATCCCCATTCCTAGGGTACCAGAGGCCTAGATAAGGAGTGCCCTTTAGATATCTCAATATCCTTTTGACTGTTGTCAAATGTGACTCTTTAGGGCATGCTTGATACCTTGCACAGACACATGTAGCATACATGATATCTGGTCTACTTGCAGTCAAATATAATAGGGAGCCAACTATCCCTCTATACAAAGACTCATCTACAGGTTTCCCTGCATCATCCTTGCTAAGAGACATACTTGACCTCATAGGAGTCTTCATGGTACTGGATGAATACATACCATACTTCCTTATGAGTTCTCGGGTGAACTTAGACTGGCATATGGATAAACCATTCTCAGTCTGTCTTACTTGGAGACCCAAGAAGAACTTAAGCTCCCTCATACTACTCATCTCAAATTGTCCTTGCATTAGTTTTGCAAACTTTTTGCAAAGACTACTTTCAGTAGACCCAAATATAATGTCATCTACATATATTTGGACTAGTATTACTTTGCCTCTGGATTCCCTAAGGAATAGAGTCTTGTCTATTTTCCCCCTTGTGAACTTATTCTCAATGAGGAAACTAGACAGGGTTTCATACCAAGCCCTACGGGCTTGCTTTAACCCATATAAAGCTTTCCTAAGTCTATAGACATGATTAGGTTGAGTTGAATCAACAAAACCTGATGGCTGTTCCACATAGACTTCCTCTTTTAGATTACCATTCAAAAATGCTGACTTGACATCCATTTGGTAAACTTTAAATCCTTGAAAGGTTGCATAGGCCAGGAATATTCTTATGGCTTCCAGTCTGGCTACTGGAGCAAAGGTTTGATCAAAGTCAATACCTTCTTCCTGCTTATATCCTTTAGCAACCAATCTTGCTTTGTTCTTAATGATGACTCCATGTTCATCCATCTTGTTCCTAAAGATCCACTTGGTTCCAATTATGTTGTGGTCTTTTGGTTTAGGAACAAGCTCCCAGACCTTGCATCTCTTGAACTGATTCAACTCTTCCTGCATTGCCTCAATCCAATGAGAGTCTAGGATGGCTTCTTTAAACTTCTTTGGTTCAACTTGGGATAGGAAACTGGAGAAGAGCACTGCATTCAGATTTCTGCTCCTTGTTTGTACCCCTTATCTTGGATCACCAATGATTTGTTCTGCTGGATGATCTCTAAGATGCCTATTGGCTGGAGGCATCCTGACTTCAGGTTGAACTTCTTCAGTTTCTTCATCTTGCTGTACTCCTTGAACTTCATTTGCATTAGATACATGTAGTACTCCCCCTGGACAGCAGCCACTATCTTCTACTTGCTGTCTTGCAGTAGGTTCTTCTTCTATAGTGAGCTTATCCATCTTATTGGTTATACCTGTGGAGCTGCATATACTACTAGACAACTCATTGTTAATAAGTCTAGTTTCATCAAATACTACATGTACAGACTCTTCTACAACTTGTGTAGACAAGTTATAGACTCTATAAGCCTTACTGTTGTTATTGTACCCAACAAAAATTCCCTATTAGGACTTGGCAGCAAACTTAGTCAAGTAAGACTTTCCATTGTTAAGTATAAAGCACTTACAACCAAAGATCCTGAAGTAGGATAGGTTTGGTTTCCTGCCTTTCACAACCTCATAGGGGGTCTTGTTGAGGCTTTTAGTAATGGTAGCCCTATTAATAACATGGCATGCAGTATTAACTGCTTCAGCCCAGAAGTATTATGGTAGTGATGTATCACTTAATAGGGTCCTACCAGCCTCAATCAAGGTTCTATTCTTCCTCTCAGCAATGCCATTTTGCTGAGGTGTTCTTGGTGAAGAAAACTCTTGAAATATCCCAAATTCTTCACATAGTTTTGTCATACTATCAGACTAAAATTCAGTGTCATGGTCACTTCTTATTTTGACCACTGTACTATTTAGTTCATTCTGAATTTGTTTAACAAAGCTATAGAAGACACTAGGTGTTTTAGATTTCTGTCTAAGGAAGAACACCCAGGAAAACCTTGAGTAGTCATCTACAACTACAAAGGTATAGACCTTCCTACCCAGGCTGTGAACTGGCATTGGACCAAAGAGATCCATATGCAAGAGGTATAAACATCTCACAACATCTTTGTTTTCAATGCTTCTAAAGGTGGATCTAGTCTGCTTGCCCTTTTGACAAGCTGAGCAAATACCATCTTTAATACACTTAACTTGAGGACCATTCCTCACTAACTCTTTGCTAAAGAGTTTGCCAATTATCTTGTAGTTTAGATGGGCTAGCCTCTTGTGCCATTTGACACAATGAGAGACTGTCTCATCAGCTACAAGATACACTGGAGAATCATTGTTCTCAACCATAATGTCTAGGCAGTAGACATTCCTTTTTCTATAACCAGTCAAAATGATCTCTTGATCATTTGACCTCCTGATATGACAACCATCTTTCACAAATGAGATGTCATATCCTGCATCACTCAATTGACTTATACTAATAAGGTTATGTTTCAAACCTTTAACATAAGCCACTTGAGTAATTGTAATATAGGAGTTAGAAATGTTACCAAAACCCTTGATGATCCCTTTTTCAGAACCACCAAAGGTGACTTTTGGACCATCCTTGATGGGTGTATAGTCCTTTAATAAACCCCTTGTTCCAGTCATATGTCTGAAACATCCACTGTCCAAGTACCATATTGGGGCATGGTTACTTGGACTCACCAGCAAAACAGATTAGTGAACCTTAGAACCCAAAAAATTCTTGGGTCCTTGGTACTGGTTAGTTTGCTTCCTAACAAAGCTACCTGCAGGTTTTCCAACGGGCAGTTTGCTACTCACTTTGGCACTAGCATTGTGCCAGCAGTCCATGGCAAAGTGGCCTAACTTGCCACAGCACCAACACTCAAACTTATTGTACCTTTGCTTAGGTACAGTCTTAGCTGTTTTATCTACAGCTGACTTTTTGAGAGTTGGGGCTTTGCCCTTGGACTTGGACATGACAGTCCTTGCAGGTTTAGTAAACCCCAGTCCAGCTTTACCTTTGTGATGAACAAATTCATCAATTATGGGTAGAACAGACTTTTGTTTAGAAAACCTAGCAACTAAGTCTTTCTCCTTCTGAAGATTAATCTCCAGACTCTTGATTTGATCATTCTTAAATGATATAGTCCCCATCTGAATCACAGTTATGTGCTTCAGTCTGGCTATCTCATTTTGCTTTTGATCAAACATCTTCTCATAATCAGTTGCAGCCATTTTCAGACTTGCAATCTCCTTAGCTTGACTCTTGGCCAAGGATTTGCATTTCTTAAATGCTTGCAACAGAACTTTATATTCATCTATCAACTGATGAATATCCTCTTCAGACTCAGATGCACTCTCATCACTTGATGATGATGAATCTGATTCTGTACTAGCACAAGAAATTGAACTGAAAGAACAATGTTGTACCTTACTAGGTCCTGGCTGCTCCAGGATTTTGTCACTTTCTGTCAATGTCATTAGCCATTGGCACTGACTGTCCTCTTGTTCATATATAGAGTTCATGATCTGAATGAACTCTTCTTCTTCTTCCTCAGCAAACAGTCCTATATATGCCTCAGCATCTGACTCAGTTTCTGATGAAGAAATATCTGACAGGCTCTTATCCTTTTTGGCAACAAAAGACTTTTCCTTCTTGCCCTTGTATTGAGTCTTTTTCTTGTCATTAGACTCCTTCCTTTTCTCTGGACAGTCTGCAACAACATGTCCTTGTCTATTACAGCAATAGCATACTATTTTTGAAAGAGTTGCTTTGCTAGACTTAGTCTTTTTCATGTCTTTCTTTGAAGACTTTTTATTCTGATAATAGTCTTCTTTACCCTGTGAAGTAGATGGCCTTGTCCTCCACTGTTTCTTCTTTAAGAACTTCTGAAAATGTCTTGTGAAGGCAGCAAAGTCCTCATCACTTTCACTGCTTTCAGACTTTCTACTTGCTGACTCATCTGACTCAGTTTCAGCTACTTTTGGTGGTGGAGTTGGTGACTTACTTCTGTACTTTCTGGGGGCTTCTATTTTGAAGGCCACTGTCCTTTCTTTATGTTCACTTCTTGTTGATTTCTCCTATTCTTTCCTCACCATCAACTGCATCTCATAGGATAGCAATTTTCCAAATAGTGTTGGTGGAGGAATTTCTGTCAACTTTGCCATTTCCCTAATGGCACAGATCTTGGTGTCCCAATCTTTTGTAAGGGACCTTAGAAACTTATCATTGAGCTCATAATTACTGAACTCTCTGCCATAGGACATAAGCTCATTCACAATCCTATAGAACTTTTTATAGCATTCAGTTATGCTATCAGCTTTACCTTGTCTAAAACTTTCATATTCTTGGTTGAGCAAAGATTTTTTTTCTTGCCTCACTTCTTCAGAACCCTCCATGTACACAATAAGAGTATCCCACATTTCCTTGGATGTCTTGCAGTGTATCAAATTCTGAAAAGTTGCATCATTTATAGCACTTACTATGATATTCTGAGCTCTTTTGTCCATTGTGGCTAGAACAATCTCATCCTTTGTCATTTCAGAGAAAGCCTTAGGTGTCCTCTGATTTGCATCTAAGACTGACACCTTCATGGGCACATAAGGCCCTTCTTTCACTGTGATATAAATCCTAGGGTCTGAGACTTCCATAAAAAGTCTCACCCTTTCCTTCCAGATGCCAAAGATTTTCTGCAAATGGGTAGCTTCATGGATCCCAATTCCTTATGATTCTCAGTGGAACCCATGGTTCTTGATTTTCTTGATTCTGTAATTTGACTTAGACTGAATCTGCCAACAGGATCTACTCAGACAGTTATGTCCCTTTGTGAGTAACCTGACTCTGATACCACTTGAAAGATATTGTACCTAATCACCTAGAGGGGGGTGAATAGGTGACTTAACTCTTTTTAACTTTTTAGGCAGAATTCAGAGTTTATCACAGATTTTTATCTACTTTATCACAGCACACAAGCAGCAATCACAGAATGACACAAGCAACCAGTAGACACACAGTTTTATAGTGGTTCCCCAAGGTTTGGGTACATCCACTTTCCCCCTTCGCCTATCTAGCAGTGTACTAGATTCGGCCAAACTCCTCCACTATCTCAGATCCTCAGATCTTACACTCAGAACCCCAAACCAGGTTCCTACAGCTCAGGCCCAAGGCCCTACAACTCAGCTTCTTCACAAAGCCTACACTCAGCCACCAAGGCCTACACTCAGCCACCAAGGCCTACACTCAGCCACAACAGGCCTACACTCAGAGATACAACTCTCCTACACTCAGGCACACAGGCCCTACACTCAGCCTTTATAATTACAGGCTTATAAAACTCAGATCCCTAAGGATCCTACAAGATAATATGAATACAAAATGTTAACTCTACAACTCAGAGAAAAGAGAGAAGAGTTGTGAGTTTCTTGATGAGTTCTTGGAAGAACTCAGCTGAGATCAATCTGACTTGGCTTTCTTCAAAGCTTCTTGAAAGTAGAACACAATAAGATTAATCTCTTCTGCAGTTGATCCTTGATCTCTGCAACTTAAGATTCAGAACAAATCTGAACCCTTCTTCTCAGTCTGGTTCCAACAGCTGACTTCTTGGATGGAGCTCTCTCTCTCTCCAACTTCTTAGATCTTCACTAGATTCTTCAAGGAATAGCTAGATCTTCTTTACTTTTCAATTACTTGAACAACTTGGACAATCTCTTTTAAAATCCTCCATTTCTGTAGACAGTATAAGCCTATTTATAGGCCTTCTTCATGGTAACCGGCTGGTCCGGTTCATAACTAATTTCTGACAACTCTGACAGGTGCATTAAACTGGCTGGAATGGCAGTTGTCAAGTCATCCAGTCAGTTCTTGAAAATTCTGTAACTGTCTGAAAGTGTCGAGACTGTCTGTCTTTAAGTGTCGACACTTATAGACTAAGTGTCGACACAAGTTGTCTGAGTGTCGACACTAGCCTACAAGGTGTCGACATAACTCCTTGTGTTGTAGATTTTATATCTCGACACTGCTTCTTCTTCATGTGTCGACACTGATATTGAGTGTCGACACAACACTTTGTTCTTCAGCACTTTGTTGACTTCTAAGAAGTGTCGACACAACTCCTTTGTGTCGACACATCTTCATGTGTTGAACTTGTCAGTGTCGACACTGCTTCTTGGTGTCGACACATGTCTTCAGTGTTGATACTTGCTGAGTGTCGACACAGCTCCTTGTGTCGACACATTCTTCTTCTGTTGAGACTCTGGCTGAGTGTCGACACATCTCCTTAGTGTCGACACTTGTACTTAGAATTTTGAACTTTGCTAAGTGTCGACACAGCTCCTTGTGTCGACACTTTCTTCAAGTGTTGAGTCTTCAGCTAAGTGTCGACACTTTCTTTCTTGTGTCGACACTTTCTTCAAGTGTTGAGTCTTCTACTGAGTGTAGACACATCTTTCTTGTGTCGACACTTATACTTAGTCTCTGCTGACTTTTGCTGAGTGTCGACACAGCCTCCAAGTGTCGACACTTTCTGATGTAGACACAATTTCTCTGGGTGTCGACACAACTGCTAAGTGTCGACACTGCTTCACTGCACTTTTCTTCATTGAGTGTCGACACAGCTCCTTGTGTCGACACTTTCTGTCTGGTGTCGACTCTGCATCCCTGGTGTCGACACAAATACTCCAAGTGTCGACACTGCTTGCCTGGGTGTCGACACAGGTCTTCTTAAGTGTCGACACTTTCCCTCTGGGTGTCGACACATGGACTTAGAAACCTTTTCATCTTTCCTGCAAATACTTAACCTGCACAAGTAAACTCAAAACACATCAAATATATTTTGATGTATATCATTGAGTTGGGTGAGGCTTCTTCAAATCAGGTACATTTAAACCAATGTACCCAATAATGTCCCCCTATTTGGAGAAGTCGTAACCCTTAGTCAATGATATACACCATTCATAATTAAATTACAAAATGATGTAAAGCAGGATTATATATCAGGGCAAACATAAACATGTATCAATCAAACATGTATACATAGATATTATCTCAGAACAATTATGAAATAAATTCATCACACAGCAAATTTATCACACAGTTCATTGTTCTAACACTTTGTCATATTCATAATTCTAAAGTTTACAGAATGTTTTACATCAAAATATTACATAGTAAACTTAAGAAAATTCTATTCTATTTTTGTTCAGCCTCCTTGATCACTATTCCTTTTCCAGATTATACTTTGGCTTGAACATGAGCTTTAGCAACTTCAGCATCAGCAGGCTTCTTGCCTTTCAGATCCTTTTTCTTTAGCTCTTCTGCTTTAATCTTTTGCCTCTCAAAATAATGATAAGGCTTGGGAAAGTACTTGCTAGGCTCCTGGGCAGTAGGAGGTAGCTTTCCCATCTTGGCCTTTCTTCTATATTGGACTATGGCTTCTTGCCTTGTCTCATGCTTTCTCCATTCCAATTCAGAAAACCATTTATTTCTGTCTTGAATGTTATCTTTTGCAGCTTTCCATGCAGTTAAGATTATGTTTCTTGAAGTGGGGCTCCACTGCTCAAAGTCAGGTCTTTGTTCAGCTTGCTCCCTGAACCTCTTCTTAGATAATCTGGTTTCTTCTTCTTTCTGCAGAGCTTCTTGCATAGCTTCAGATACTGGCTGAACCACCTTTTCTATGATAACATTTTTCTTATCCTCAGGTGGGCTATACATTGTCTGGATATCAGCATGTATCATATCAAAATCTGGAGGAGGGTAGATGACTTGAGCCACTTCAGGTTGCTCCCCTCCTAGATATGCAGGATTAATCCCAGATTCTGCAACATTATCATCATCACATAAAGGAGGATAACCAAGAGTTGCTCTGATAGAATTAGATATCCACTTGGCATGATCAGAGCTGGCTTTGACTAACACCCTCTCCCCCTTTATGACTTCTCTAACCATGTGATCCCTCAAATCATCCTTTTGAAATCTTATTTGGGCATCCAAATAGTTGACTCCATCTTTAAAATAAGGTTTCAACCTTTGGAGTTTGTCAGTTATGATATTCTGAGAGTCTTGTATGGCAGTCTTAACTGCAGTTATTTCTTCGTGGAATGCTTTGTCAAATTCTGCTTTAGCAGTAGCAGTAGAAGTAGTCAGTCCAGCAGCTATGTTCTGCATCTCAGTGATAATGGCACTGTGAGACTCTGTCAAATTATCATTCATCCTGATTTGATTTTCCAGTACATAGCCTTGCTTTACTTCAAGTTCATCTACTTGAGCTTTTATCTTTTCTTGATGAGTTGCCAAATAGACTACTGCATTTCCTCCCTTGTGGAAGCAGTCAGTCATCTCCTTTTTATTAAGATTCATTTCAAATCTTATAGACTTAATATCCTGGGCCAAATCAAACTGTAATGATTTTTGCCCTTCATCCACATACTTCTCAATGGCCTGCCTGTGCTCATCAAGCTTAATTTGCATTGCAACCATTAGAGCACTATAATCAATAGTTGGTGCTGGCTGTGATATAGGCTGTGGTGCAATTGTTTGCAAAGCCTTTTTGTAATTCTGGCTCCTTCTCTTGAATACTTGAAATTTCTTTTTCTTTGCCCTTGCAGCTTCCTCATCTTTAGAAGTTGATGTGCTTGCAATTTATACCCTCTCTTTAGGTAGCTCCTCAACAGCTTGGGGCTTCTCAGGCTCCTGCCTTACAGATTCTTCTAGAATAACTACTTGCTCCCCCTCAACTGGAGCATTCTCCCCCTCAGTAGCAGCACATTCCTTGTCAAAATCTGTTTGATCCAGATTTAGGAAAAGATCTTCCATTGTATATTCTTGTGGAGAATGGGCTGGAGAAATTCTTGGCTCATCTACCATTGGATCAGAAACTACTTGAATTGGAACAGATGTGTCCTCCATGACAACATCTGTGACTTGACTATCAATTTGAGTTTGCTGATTAACATAATTTAAGGAATCAGACAATACATTATCCTCTATAGGGAAATCTAAAGCATTAAACTCAGTGATTACCTCAAGGATGATGTTTGTTGCTTGTTCACTTTCCAGTGTAGTTGGCTCTTCCACTACTAGTGGCTCCCCATGGATTTGATCCTGGTGTATGGGGCTAGCTGGTGGTAGCTCCCCCTGTCTCACTGCAGTATCTTGTTGAGCTGGAGACCTCCCAGCAATTCCTTCTACATTCTCTTCTGGAGTAAAGATAACTTGCTCTTCACTATCAGAGCTGCTAGATGTATCCTGAGCCACTGGGGCAGTTTTCTTCTTCTTCTTTAGAGGTGTTGCTTTCTCTGAAGTTATTTTCTCAGGTGTTGGTATCTCCTTAGACAAAACTCTGTCCCACCTAGAGAATATCCTCAAGTCCATTTTTCTCATATGATTGATTTTAGTACCTGCAGCTTGACCCATAACCTCTGGTAAACTACCAGCTAGGTATAAACTTAAGATCCTACCCAAGTTGGGTTTCTTCAGACTTTCTTTAATCTTATCAAAGACAATAACAAACCAATCTGTTTTCAAAGTGAAGATTATCCTTGTCATAATACTAAACATATGGGCTGATACCCTATCATGCCCTCCTGGCTTACTCAAAATTACTTTTCCAACAATTTCAGAGAGGAATTTCCCTTGGCTGTTCATGCCCTTTCTATTAAACACAGATCCAATTTTCATCTTTGAATCCAGACCACACCATGTCAATCCGTCTCTGGTCTTAGAAGCAGTTACTTCTTCTTCTTCTTTGGTTCTAGGCAGGTTTAGAACCTTTCTTAAGCTTTTTGGTGATACCTTCACCTTTTCTCCATGTACCCTGGATTTGATCTTGAATCCAGATTCGTCTATTTTAGCTCCATTCAGAAACTCTAGAACTTCCTTCTTCCAGATCTTTGTAGGCTCTGAAACAAGAAATTCTAACCCCGAGTCTGCAACTAGGGTTATCACATTCTTGATTTCTGGGTCTGCATCCTCAAACGCGGCTCGCACCAGTTCATAGCCTTCATTGACGTTCTCCTCGAGCTTTGGCGCCATTAGGGTTTGAAGAATTTGAACTGAGAGAAGAGATGTGTCGACACACAAATTTGGTCTCGAAACTTTTGAAAGCGTGTCGACAGACAAAGGCAAAATCCTATTTATACCTGTCTAGGTTTGAAGATGAAAGGGCGGGCAGCTAACTTAAATTGTGTCGACACTGTCGATAAGTGTCGACACAGACTTATAATGTCTCGACACCTATGTGTCGACACAAGTTTAGTCAACAGATTATATGTGTCGACACTTGTTTATGTGTCGACACCACATAACTCAACATTTAGTCGAGACTTTACTTAGATAATGTTGAGGAAACTCTAAGTGTCGACACTACCTTGGAGGTGTCGAAATCTACTTATCATGTGTCGACACTAATTTTCTGAAGTGTCGACACCAACTTCCTAGATGTGTCGACACCTTTTCCCTGAAGTGTCGACACCACTTTTCTGTGTCGACACAGATATCTCTGTGTGTCGACACCTTTTTACTTAGCCATTTCTATAAACTTATTCTAAGTTTATCATACCTAGTTCAATTTTAAACCTATTGAACTTAGTTTCTTCTAGGGGCTTAGTATACATATCAGCTAGTTGATTATCTGTTTTAACATATTCCAGTAAAATATCTTCTTTCTCTACATGCTCCCTAAGAAAATGATATTTTATTTCAATATGTTTAGTTCTACTATGGGAAACAGGATTATGTGCAATTGATATAGCACTTGTAGAATCACAAAAGAGTGGAGTTCTACTTACCTGAATTCCATAATCCTCAAGCTGATGTTGTATCCATAGAAGTTGAGCACAGCAACTTCCTGCAGCCACATATTCTGACTCTGCAGTGGAGATAGCCACACTTGTTTGCTTCTTGCTACTCCATGAAATCAGTCTTCCACCTAGGAATTGACAGGTTCCAGTTGTGCTTTTTTTGTCTTCTTTGCATCCTACAAAGTCTGCATCTGAATAACCTGTTAGTTCAAAATCCCCATTCCTAGGGTACCAGAGGCCTAGATAAGGAGTGCCCTTTAGATATCTCAATATCCTTTTGACTGTTGTCAAATGTGACTCTTTAGGGCATGCTTGATACCTTGCACAGACACATGTAGCATACATGATATCTGGTCTACTTGTAGTCAAATATAATAGGGAGCCAACTATCCCTCTATACAAAGACTCATCTACAGGTTTCCCTGCATCATCCTTGCTAAGAGACATACTTGACCCCATAGGAGTCTTCATGGTACTGGATGAATCCATACCATACTTCCTTATGAGTTCTCGGGTGAACTTAGACTGGCATATGGATAAACCATTCTCAGTCTGTCTTACTTGGAGACCCAAGAAGAACTTAAGCTCCCCCATACTACTCATCTCAAATTGTCCTTGTATTAGTTTTGCAAACTTTTTGCAAAGACTACTTTCAGTAGACCCAAATATTATGTCATCTACATATATTTGGACTAGTATTACTTTGCCTCTGGATTCCCTAAGGAATAGAGTCTTGTCTATTTTCCCCCTTGTGAACTTATTCTCAATGAGGAAACTAGACATGGTTTCATACCAAGCCCTAGGGGCTTGCTTTAACCCTTATAAAGCTTTCCTAAGTCTATAGACATGATTAGGTTGAGTTGAATCAACAAAACCTGATGGCTGTTCCACATAGACTTCCTCTTTTAGATTACCAGTCAAAAATGCTGACTTGACATCCATTTGGTAAACTTTAAATCCTTGAAAGGTTGCATAGGCCAGGAACATTCTTATGGCTTCCAGTCTGGCTACTGGAGCAAAGGTTTGATCAAAGTCAATACCTTCTTCCTGCCTATATCCTTTAGCAACCAATCTTGCTTTGTTCTTAATGATGACTCCATGTTCATCCATCTTGTTCCTAAAGATCCACTTGGTTCCAATTATGTTGTGGTCTTTTGGTTTAGGAACAAGCTCCCAGACCTTGTATCTCTTGAACTGATTCAACTCTTCCTGCATTGCCTTAATCCAATGAGGGTCTAGGATGGCTTCTTCAAACTTCTTTGGTTCAACTTGGGATAGGAAACTGGAGAAGAGCACTGCATTCAGATTTCTGCTCCTTGTTTGTACCCCTTGTCTTGGATCACCAATGATTTGTTCTGCTGGATGATCTCTAAGATGCCTATTGGCTGGAGGCATCCTGACTTCAGGTTGAACTTCTTCAGTTTCTTCATCTTGATGTACTCCTTGAACTTCATCTGCATTAGATACATGTAGTACTCCCCCTAGACAGCAGCCACTATCTTCTACTTGCTGTCTTGCAGTAGGTTCTTCTTCTATAGTGAGCTTGTCCATCTTCTTGGTTATACCTGTGGAGCTGCATATACTACTAGACAACTCATAGTTAATAAGTCTAGTTTCATCAAATACTACATGTACAGACTCTTCTACAACTTGTGTAGACAAGTTGTAGACTCTATAAGCCTTACTGTTGTTGTTGTACCCAACAAAAATTCCCTCTTGGGACTTGGCAGCAAACTTAGTCAAGTAAGACTTTCCATTGTTAAGTATAAAGCACTTACAACCAAAGATCCTGAAGTAGGATAGGTTTGGTTTCCTGCCTTTCACAACCTCATAGGGGGTCTTGTTGAGGCTTTTAGTAATGGTAGCCCTATTAATAACATGGCATGCAGTATTAACTGCTTCAGCCCAGAAATATTCTGGTAGTGATGTATCACTTAATAGGGTCCTACCAGCCTCAATCAAGGTTCTATTCTTCCTCTCAGCAATGCCATTTTGCTGAGGTGTTCTTGGTGAAGAAAACTCTTAAAATATCCCAAATTCTTCACATAGTTTTGTCATACTATCAGACTGAAATTCAGTGCCATGGTCACTTCTTATTTTGACCACTGTACTATTTAGTTCATTCTGAATTTGTTTAACAAAGCTATAGAAGACACTAGGTGTTTCAGATTTCTGTCTAAGGAAGAACACCCAGGAAAACCTTGAGTAGTCATCTACAACTACAAAGGTATAGACCTTCCTACCCAGGCTGTGAACTGGCATTGGACCAAAGAGATCCATATGCAAGAGGTATAAACACCTCACAACATCTTTGTTTTCAATGCTTCTAAAGGTGGATCTAGTCTGCTTGCCCTTTTGACAAGCTGAGCAAATACCATCTTTAATACACTTAACTTGAGGACCATTCCTCACTAACTCTTTGCTAAAGAGTTTGCCAATTGTCTTGTAGTTTAGATGGGCTAGCCTCTTGTGCCATTTGACACAATGAGAGACTGTCTCATCAGCTACAAGACACACTAGAGAACCATTGTTCTCAACCATAATGTCTAGGCAGTAGACATTCCTTTTTCTATAACCAGTCAAAATGATCTCTTGATCATTTGACCTCCTGATATGACAACCATCTTTCACAAATGAGATGTCATATCCTACATCACTCAATTGACTTATACTAATAAGCTTATGTTTCAAACCTTTAACATAAGCCACTTGAGTAATTATAATATAGGAGTTAGAAATGTTACCAAAACCCTTGATGATCCCTTTTTCAGAACCACCAAAGGTGACTTTTGGACCATCCTTGATGGGTGTATAGTCCTTTAGTAAACCCCTTGTTCCAGTCATATGTCTGGAACATCCACTGTCCAAGTACCATATTGGGGCATGGTCACTTGGACTCACCTGCAAAACAGATTAGTGAACCTTAGAACCCAAAGAACTCTTGGGTCCTTGGTACTGGTTAGTTTGCTTCCTAGCAAAGCTACCTGCAGGTTTTCCAACAGGCAGTTTGCTACTCACTTTGGCACTAGCATTGTGCCAACAGTCCATTGCAAAGTGGCCTACCTTGCCACAGCACCAACACTCAAACTTATTGTACCTTTGCTTAGGTACAGTCTTAGCTGTTTTATCTACAGCTGACTTGTTGAGAGTTGGGGCTTTGCCCTTGGACTTGGACTTGGACTGAACAGTTCTAGCTGGTTTAGTAAATCCCAGTTCAGCTCTACCTTTGTGATGCTCTACTTGGACTTGGACACATCTCCTTAGTGTCGACACTTGTACTTAGAATTTTGAACTTTGCTAAGTGTCGACACAGCTCCTTGTGTCGACACTTTCTTCAAGTGTTGAGTCTTCAGCTAAGTGTCGACACATTCTTTCTTGTGTCGACACTTTCTTCAAGTGTTGAGTCTTCTGCTGAGTGTAGACACATCTTTCTTGTGTCGACACTTATACTTAGTCTCTGCTGACTTTTGCTGAGTGTCGACACAGCCTCCAAGTGTCGACACTTTCTGATGTAGACACAGTTTCTCTGGGTGTCGACACAACTGCTAAGTGTCGACACTGCTTCACTGCACTTTTCTTCATTGAGTGTCGACACAGCTCCTTGTGTCGACACTTTTTGTCTGGTGTCGACTCTGCATCCCTGGTGTCGACACAAATACTCCAAGTGTCAACACTACTTGCCTGGGTGTCGACACAGGTCTTCTTAAGTGTCGACACTTTCCCTCTCGGTGTCGACACATGGACTTGGAAACTTTTTCATCTTTCCTGCAAATACTTAACCTGCACAAGTAAACTCAAAACACATCAAATACATTTTGATGTATATCATTGAGTTTGGTGAGGCTTCTTCAAATCAGGTACATTTAAACCAATGTACCCAACACAGCCAGCGAACGCAACCTGAAGCGCTAGAGTACCGGGATCGTCCCGTGGCGCAGCCTGTTGCCCACCGGGAGTTGTAGTCTCTCTCTCTCCCTAAGCTGTAACGGGAGCGGCCTGTTGCCCCGATTCTCCAACATACTGTAATCACCGGAATCTAGTGGAATTTGATCGGCACAGACCCGATCACGTGGTTTTTTACCCGTTTAAGGGGTTTTTCCACGTCATCACATCTTCTGCCAACTTTCTACTTTCATTGTATGTGTGCGCGCTCGACCGCCTCGTGAGCTAAGACGGTTCAAACAAATCCGGCCCGACCGGAGCATCGAGTTAGTCCGCAACAGTTTGGTGTCGTCTGTGGGAACACGATTCTTCGAAGGAGTTAGATCACCAGCTTAGCCGCTTCAAAGTCCTGCTCCAATGGCAAAAAGAGGCGCCCACGCTGCTGAAAGAGTCATCCTCGAAGGACCCACCAAACCAGCACGCACCCACTCGCTCGCGAGCGGGCCAAAAGAGGCAAAAGCTGCATATGCGACTTTTGACGCCCTAGAGAGACGCGTCCGCCAAATGGAGGAACAACATATCGAAATGTTCACTCTACTCAGAAGATTAGCGGCACCAGTCATCCCCCTGCTGCAGCCAAATTATCGTCTGGCCCAAGAAGCTCCGCAACAAGAGGAACAAGCCATTGAGAGACAAGAAGAGCGGTGTCAAGTCAGGCTCCGTGGAGACAACTATTGCCATGACCCCCGGGGGACTGGGGGGCAACGTCCACTTCAAGAACATCCCCCTTTGAGTACCGCCCGCACAGGCACGATGCAGAAGGATCCGGCATCCCACCTGCTAAGAGCTTATCAGCCATTCAAGCAAGCCGACGTACAACCAACAGGGGAACCCTCCGCCTCAACCAGACACTGCCCACACAAGAAGTACGATATAGAGAAGGAGTTCTCAAGCACAAATAGCTCCCCTGCACCCGTGACACCATTCCAGGAAATGCATGATCACCACCTCGACAATCCTCATTATGAGAGGGATCCCGGAAGCAGGGTGACACTCGATGCCTCGACCACGAACCTGGGGCTAAGCAAACACCTGCCTAACTGCAGCTCATTTGGCTCCGGGACAGAACCAGACCCGAAAGACGACATTGAAATTCACAACTTCAGCGGAGCCGGCAACCCATGGACACACGTCGAATATTTTGAAGCTGTCATGCATGCGCGCAACGCTTCGGATCAATTAATGGTCCAGACGTTCCCGACAACATTGAAAGGGGAAGCTCGAGCCTGGTTTCATTCTTTACAGGAGGAAAGGATAAGCAGCTACATTGAGCTCGCAACTCTCTTTATCAAAAGGTTTGCCACAATCAGAGAGCCCTCACCAGAAAATCCAAGTCCAAATAAGGTCCAGAAAAGGAAGCTAGAGAACAATGGGTACCTTGATCACAAGTGAAACTGCAATCAGCAGAAGCTGCGCCAGCTTGCGGCACTGAACGCCCCTCAGAGCAGGATCTTTGAAGCGATTCGCGACCATCCAGCCTTGCACAGGCCCAGACCGCATGCACCCGGCCGAGGAGATTTGTCAAAATACCGTGAGTACCACCAGGGACCAGGTCACAACACCAACGGGTGCAATCAGCTGAAGGAAGAAATCAAGCGATTAGCCAGTCTGGGGGGTGGTTGATCAATTCTTATCAAAAAAGAGATCGCCTCCTAGTCAGGGCATGAGATGTATAACCGTCAAAATTAGCGAGCCATCCACCGAATTAAGACAAGTCCTAGTGGACAGAAAGCTGGGTGTTAATGTGCTGTTTTTATCCACATTACTCCAACTCAAACTGTCCACGGGCAACCTTGAGCTAGCATCTGTCAGCGCACGTGTTTCAGGGGACGTCCGGGTACCAGTCATGGGCACCATCACTCTCCCGGTCACTCTTGAAGAAGCATCTCGGCAGGCATACTATGACGTGCAGTTCGTAGTCATCCAAGCTGAGTCTGACTACACCGCAATACTCCAGCAATCGCTCATGGACGTCTTCCAATCCCGCTCCCGCCATTTTCATCCATGAATCATCTCCTTTTTCCGCTCATTTACTTATTTGAAGTTGTAAAAGCCGCAAGCTCAGGTTTGAGAAAACAATCTTTTTGTTGTTTTATTAATACAACAGTTTGTCCAGACTGGGTGTCATGCAATAAGATTGAGCACCTACACCCGGATTGAGCACTTACGTTCTCAGGTACCCGGATTGAGCACTTACATTCTCCGGCACCTGGATTGAGCACCTACGTTCTCCGATGGTCGGATTGAGTACTTACATTCTCCGGCATGCCACCGTGGGGGCCTGCCCCCCTCACGAAGAAGCCGCGAGCGTCCCTCGCGCAACTAAGCCACGAGCAACCCTCGCGCAACAACGTGGGGGCCTGCCACCCTCACGAAGAAGCCGCGATCATCCCTCGCGCAACTAAGCCGCAAGCAACACTCGCGCAACACCGTGGGGGCCTACTCCCCTCACGAAGAAGCCGCGAGCATCCCTCACGCAACTAAGCCGCGAGCAACCCTCGCGCGACACCGTGGGGGCCTGCCCCCCTCACGAAGAAGCCTCGAGCAACCCTCGCGCGACACCGTGGGGGCCTGCCCCCCTCACAGAGAAGTTGCGAGCATCCCTCGCGTAACTAAGCCGCGATCAACCCTCACGCGACACCGTGGGGTCCTGCCCCCCTCACGACGACGCCGCGAGCATCCCTCGCACGACACCGTGGGGGCCTGCCCCCCTCACGAAGAAGTCGCGAGCATCCCTCGCGCAACTAAGCCACGAACAACCCTCGCGCGACACCGTGGGGGCCTGCCCCCCTCACGAAGAAGCCGCGAGCATCCCTCGCGCAATTAAGCCGCGAGCAACCCTCGCGTGACACCATCACGAAGAAGTCGCGAGCATCCCTCGCGCGACACTGTGGGGGCCTGCCCCCTCACGAAGAAGCCGCGAGCATCCCTCACACAACTAAGCTGCAAGCAACCCTCGTGCGACACTGTGGGGGCCAGCCCCCCTCACGAAGAAGCCGCGAGCATCCCTTGCGCAACTAAGCCGCGAGCAACCCTCGCGCGACACCGTGGGGACCTGCCCCCCTCACGAAGAAGCCGTGAGCATCCCTCACGCAACTAAGCCACGAGCAACCCTCGCGCGACACCGTGGGGGTCTGCCCCCATCATGAAGAAGCCGCGAGCGTCCCTTGCGCAACTAAGCCGCAAGCAACCCTCGCGCGACACCGTGGGGGCCTTCCCCCGTCACGAAGAAGTCGCGAGCCTCCCTCGCGCAACTAAGCCGCGATCAACCCTCGCATGACACCGTGGGGGTCTGCCCCACTCCCGAAGAAGCCGCGAGCATCCCTCGCCCAACCAAGCCGCGAGCAAGCCTCACGCGACACCGTGGGCGGCCCGCCCCCCTCACAAAGAAGCCGCAAGCATCCCTCGCGCAACTAAGCCGCGAGCAACCCTCGCGCGACACTGTGGGGGCCTGCCCCCCTCACGAAGAAGCCGCGAGCATCCCTCGCGCAACTAAGCCGCGAGCAACCCTCGCGTGACACCGTGGGGTCCTGCCCCCCTCACGAAGAAGCCGCGAGCATCCCTCGCGCAACTAAAATGCGAGCAACCCTCGCGCGACACCATGGGGTCCTGCCCCCTCATGAAGAAGACGCGAGCATCCCTCGCGTGACACCGTGGGGGCCTGCCCCCCTCACAAAGAAGTCGTGGGCATCCCTCGCGCAACTAAGCCGTGAGAAACCCTCGCGCGACACCGTGGGGGCCTGCCCCCCTCACGAAGAAGTCGTGAGCATCCCTCGCACAACTAAGTCGCGAGCAACCCTCACGCGACACCGTGGGGGCCTGCCCCCCTCCCGAAGAAGCCGCGAGCATCCCTCGCGCAACCAAGTCGCGAGCAACCCTCGCGCGATACCGAGAAGCCGCAAGCATCCCTTGCACAAGCAAAGCCACGAGCAACCCTCACGCAAACTCAGCGGCAAACATCACTCACTCACCATGAGACACAAACCTAAGCTATGCAAGGTAAATAGCGAGCCAATACAAACAAACTACCGACTGACATAGAAACGATGACGATGTCATAACAATGCAAAGATGGAAAGATACAAATACCATCAGCAAAAACAACCAAGCACAAATAAGGGGCAAAGCAAAGTACAATCAAATGTAAGCATACAATGACAAAAGTACTACTACTCGTCTTCAGTATCAAATGCTCATCCTCAGAGACATCTGCAAAACTGAAGCTTGAGGTATCACACCCCAGGCTCTTGCTAACAAAGCGAAAAGCCTTCGAGACACCGCGTCGGAGCGCCAACTCGCGTATATCATCCATCTGAGGCTCCACCTCCTTGGAACAAATATCGTCACGAACCTCCTCCGTGATCAGGCTACGGTCTTGCATATAGTCCAACGACTCCAAGTACTCCGCGAGCCCTGCAGCCTTCAGCTCTGACGCATGGTCATCAGAGGATATTGTCTCCACCTGCGCCTTCACCGATTGAAGCTGAGTCTCGAGGCCTGAGACCTCCTCCTGCGCCGCCTGTAACTGGGCTCCCAAGCTTGAAGTCTCCTCCTTCGAATGCTTCAACATCTGAGTGGTCCGCTCCACCAAAGTCTTCTCCACTTCCAAAGCCGCATGAGCATCCTCTAGCTCGGACTTCAGCTCTGAACCAACTCGGCGGAACTGCGCAATGTCCCTATCATGTTCCTCCCTTAAAGAGGCAAGCGAACTCGTCGTCGATCGAAGCTTCTCCTGAAGAGTAAGGTACCCATCCTTCAAGCTCACATAATGATCATTCCAGGTCAATGCAATCTGCTCCTGGGTCTCTATCTGCACAAAAAAGAAAAGAACAAAGTTAGCCTCTATTAGCAAACGATGATAAGGGAAAAAGCCTTGGAAACAAACCAAATTCATACCGCGCCGCTCATCGCCCTTAAGGAAGAGGACATCCGCGAAGCAGCTACACCAACAGATGCTGGGGGGACTGGGGAAGTAAGTATCTGCACCTCAGGAGTCAAATCATGACAAGCATCAGAGGTCACCACTGCCACCACATCAAGGTCACCAGGAGGCGCCGTCACCGCTTTCCTCTTGCGATACCCTCCTCGAGAAGTCTCCGCTGGTCGGCTTGGGTCTGCCGAAATACCACACTGCACCAACCGCTTCTCCTCCACATAAACATAAATACTAAACAGATGATTGGCCAACTCACGAGGCTCAGAAAACCCAAGCACCGGGTAAAAGTCCCGCTCCTTCTCCCTCACACGGCGGCAACGATCGGGAAGCATATCCCACACTTCAGGAAGACTCCATGAATTCTTGACATATCCGAACAAAGTGTTGTCATGGCGACGGTCTTTGCGGGCCTCAAACTCCGACCAGGCCTTCTTTCTGCGTACCTCCATCCGCTCGCCGCCATCGGAGCGAACATCGCAACAATCCCGAAATTGGTCCAGAGAAAACCGGCCTCCATGCTCGCGGAAGAAAGCAACTAAGCCCATGATCCGAACAATCCCGGCCGGGACGAACTGGGAAATAGGCACCCCACAAAACCTCAAGATCTCGACCACCACCTCGCACGGCGGGAAATGGAAGTCGGACCTCAAAGAAACTTCGCAAATCGTCAGCCAGCCATGACGAGGATTTTGAACCCTCTCCTCAGGGCGCGGGATCCTCACTTCCAAATCAGCAGGAAGCCCATACTTCTTCCTCCAAATATCCACGACATCTTCAGTCAAAGAGGAATGTAAACGCATTGGGCCGGAGGAGCGCTTCGAGACCTACACAGGACAAAAATCAAAAGTTCAAGAAAAGCGCAACCAAGCAGCCCAGGTGGCACGCGAAAGAGGGCTCACAACCTGCTCCCGCGAGCGGCCTGCGCGCGCGGCCTGCTCGCGCGCGAGCGTCCTGCTCGCGCATGCGCGGCCTGCTCAAGCGCGAGCGGCCTGTGCGTGCGGCCTGTGCGCGCGGCCTGTGCGCGCGGCCTGCGCGCGCGAGTGCGGCCGGCTCGCGCGCGCAGCCTGCTCGCACTCGCCCGCGCGGCCGGCTCGCGCGCGCAGCCTGCTCGCACACGCCCGCGCGGCCTGCTCGCGCGCGCGGCCTGAGCCACCCACGGCCAGGGCCGCACGCAGCACACGCGCACGACCGGTTCGCGCGGCCGGCCTCCACTGACGCTCATAGCCTTCCCGCGCCGTCGGCACGCGTAAGCGGCGTGGATGCCCCCGCCTTCGCGCTAGTACGTCATTACCACCCGTCAAATTCCCCTCTGAATACCTTGGAAGTGCTGGCCACCGCCGCCTCAACCCTTTCACCGGAAGTCGTCATGACAGCAGGAACAGAAAGAAATCTCTCCTCTCTCGCTCACTTTGCTCACGGATAGCAGAGATTTGGGGGGCAATTGATGGGTTCCACCTTCATTTATAGGAAAGAAGCCCCTTGTGATCTCCCCCAAAAAATGGGTCATGGGTGGCCCACCCCCTCCATGAACTCTCATGAGGAGGAAATCATGGGGGGTGGGGCCCGCCACTCACCCCATGAAGGAAAACCGCCAACCGGGCGGCCTAACCGCCGCCGGCGACCGGCCTCCCGCCGGCCTCACCGGGAGGGCAGCCGCGGCCGGCCGCCTGGCAGCCGGCGGCCTGGCCACGGCGGTCCGCCGGCCGGCCTGGCCACGGCGGTCCGCCGGCCGGCCTGGCCACGGCGGTCCGCCGTCCAGCCGCAGCCAGCCCTCGGCAAGCCGCCGCTGGCCGGCCCCCGCGGCCAGCCGCCTGGCCCGCCACCGGGCCGCCGACGGCCCGGCCGCGGCAGGACGACGGCCAAGCCGCCGGCCTCGCCACGACGGGTGGCCGGCCGGCTGGGCCTCGGCAGGCCGCCGCGGCCGGCCTCTAGGCCGACCGCTCCCGCTGTCGGCCGCCCGGCCGGCCGCCTAGCCGATGGCGGCCCGACCACGGCAGGTCGCCGTCCAACCTGCGGCTGGCCGCCGGCCTAGCCGCTGCAGACCGTCGGCCAAGCCGCGGCCGGCCCCCAGTGGGCCGCCGCTGTTGGGTTTCTCTATAAGGGTTGGCACAACATTTGTGCGCGCAGCGAAAAGAAAACATCAAGAAAAACCCAAAGAGATGTGGATCGGGCTATGAACGTTGAATCAAGAAGTTAGCAAAACTAGGCAAAAATTACCTCGGTGGCGTTGAGTCACAACCCAACGGAGATGCTCCAAACTTTATCTGCTTGCTAGTGGCGAGTTCTACGTGGAATAGTGTCCACGTTTCTGCAGAAGTCCACACGAGCGGGAGAACACCGATCTATCCGTCGCACGGATTATCGGGAAGGAGAAGACCGCACCTCGGCTATTCCACGGACTGCTAGGTCCGCGCCAGGAAGAGCAGCACCAGCGACAGTCGCTGGAGAAGAGGCGGTCGACGGAGCAAACACGGCGGCGGCGGAACTCTTCCGTCGGCGGCGGGGATCGGGATCGACGCAACGATCAAGCGGAACCTTTTCGTCGGGGTTGATTCGCACAGTAGTCAAAAAGCCCATACCCGATAAAACCTAAGTGTTCTATTTATACTAAGGTATAAATAAACCCAGGAAAATCGCTATCCGCAGACCACCCGAAATTAGGGTTCAGAATCGGCGAGTATCATTCGGTGAGAATCGGCGACAATCGGCGAGAATCACTGAGCAGGTTCGGCGAGAATCAGTCGACGAGTATCATACAGGATCGGCGAGAATCAGAGTACAATACTCGACGATTCTCGCCGATCGTCGAGCCGTGCTCGACGATACACAACGATACTCGACGATCGTCGAGCCGCGGTCGACGACAATTGTCGAAGTAGTCGATCGTCGAGAATCAACAATTGATTCTCGACGATTCTCGTCGATCGGTGAGAATCAGAGAGACGATTCTCGTCGATCGGCGGGAATCAGAAGATGATTCTCGACTAATGTCATCGACCCTCGGACGACAATCCCAACCAGCCCTTCAAGGCAACATTTGCCCAACCCGATGATCCTGTAAGGCAACACTTTGCCCATAACCCTATTCAGGTCGGTGATTGGTAACCTTTACCAACACAGTCAGTCAACCAACTTCTCCACATCTCTTATGTGCGACCCTGCAGGCTCATATCGCGTTGGCAGTGAGATTACATGTTTGATCACTTCCAGATCATCATGGTGACTCCAACAGACTCCCACTTGATCTCGAAAGTATCAAAGCAAAAACCTCACAAACAACGAGCGGCATCTAGCAATGCATCATTGCTCCCCAAGCAATAAGAGTTTATAACTCATAAGCCTTTATGACCAATGTATCAGCGTTGTCTTTGTCCCTTTGTCCCTTACATCCAGAAAGAACTAGAGGCATGGACCGTGTCACCCTCATAATAGCTCAATCCAGTTTCTTGATCCAGGACGGACTTCCAGAGAATGGTGAGTCCAATATCACATATTGACTCAACCAAGCATGGCCATGCATTTCTCAGTCCAGTTCCATCAAGGGGCCCATGGATGCAACTCCTGTCATACAGGAGGACAAATTCCATATCTGCTCACACACAAACACCCAAATGATTCGTAACATGCCCAACAACCACCCTTATCATCAACCTTTCTCAAGGAAGACTTTAGATGACATCAAAGCACGCTCTTCCTCACTTGATGAATGCTGTGACTTCAGGTCAAAGGACCACAACACCATTGTCAATTGAGACCTACTCGTGACACGATTGGATGACAATCCACAGAGTAGTCTCAGGTTGGGTCTGTCCAGTACAACTTGTTCACTAACAAGTACCCACGTGATGACTTGATATCACAATATCATGACCTGTGAGAACCAGTCATCAGTCAACGCACGTGCTAGCCTTCATGTATCATCATCACCCTTAGCTTCTATGATGATACTTGACCAGGGACCTTTAAGAATGAAGCTTCAAATAAATCATAGGCTCTCACATTCAAGTCACGTACTTGATGTCCTATGGAAGCGAACATTCTAAAGGTGTCTATTATGTTAACATTTAACTATCATATATAGAAAAACTCATAATAAAAGAATTTGCCATTAATTATAAAAGAAAAACTAGGTACACAGTTCATCATATGAACAAACAGCCAACAAAATACAAGATTACATGCAACCCACAAGATTCTCGCTAGAGTTGATCATTTAGGTATCGTATACCCATCGATCTAGTATGACCATCATGCTTTCTCTGCGCGAGAGGCTTTGTCAGCGGATCCGCAATATTTTCCTCAGTCGGCACTCTGCAAATGTTTACATCTCCTCGTTCGACAATCTCACGAATAAGATGAAACCGCCGGAGTATGTGCTTGGAGCGCTGATGGGATCTAGGTTCCTTAGATTGTGCAATTGCACCATTGTTATCACAGTAGAGAACTACGGGACCAACAATGCTAGGAACTACATCAAGCTCGCCGATGAATTTCCTAATCCATACAGCCTCCTTCGCTGCATTAGCTGCTGCGATATACTCGGCCTCTGTTGTAGAATCAGCAACTGTCTCTTGCTTGGAACTCTTCCAGCTTACAGCTCCTCCATTCAGGCAAAACACAAAACCTGACTGAGACTTGGAGTCATCTCTATCAGTTTGGAAGCTAGCATCCGTGTAACCACTTACAACGAGCTCTTCCTCTCCACCATACACCAAGAACACGTCCTTAGTCCTTCTCAGGTACTTCAGGATATTCTTGACTGCAATCCAGTGACACTCACCGGGGTCTGACTGATACCTGCTAGTCATGCTCAAAGCAAAGGAGACATCGGGTCGAGTACATAACATCGCGTACATGATCGATCCAATTGCCGAAGCATATGGAATCAACTTCATGCGGTCCTTGTCTTCACAAGACTTTGGACACTGGTCCTTAGAGAGATTCACACCATGAGACATGGGCAAAAATCCTTTCTTGGACTCAAGCATGTTGAACCGCTTCAACACCTTTTCGATGTACGTACTCTGGGTCAAACCCAGCAACTTCTTCGATCTATCTCTATAGATCTTAATACCGAGTATATAAGTCGCTTCACCCAAGTCCTTCATTGAAAAGCAGTTCCCTAGGTTGTTCTTAACAACTTTCAGGGTAGGAATGTCGTTCCCGATCAACAGTATGTCATCTACATACAATATCAGGAAGACAACAATGCTCCCACTGATTCGCTTGTAAACATAAGGCTCATCTTCATTCTTGATGAAACCAAACTCTTTGATTTTCTCATCAAAACGAAGATTCCAACTTCGAGAGGCCTGTTTCAGTCCATAAATGGACTTATTCAGCTTGTATATTTTAGTGGCTTCATCTGAGGATACAAAACCCTCTGGTTGTGTCATATACACTTCCTCAAGGAGGTTTCCATTAAGGAAAGCCGTTTTGACATCCATCTGCCAGATCTCGTAGTCATAATACGCAGCAATAGCAAGCAATATCCTTATGGACTTTACCATGGCAACAGGGGAAAAGGTCTCATCATAGTCAATACCATGAATTTGCTTGAAACCCTTAGCCACCAGTCGCCCTTTGAATGTTTGTACATTCCCATCCTTGTCGGTCTTCTTCTTGAAGACCCACTTGCACCCTATGGGTCGTACCCCTTCAGGTGGTTCCACCAAGTCCCAAACTTGGTTTGCATACATGGAGTCCATTTCGGATTTCATAGCCTCAAGCCATTTGTCGGAGTCCGGTCCATTCATAGCCTCTTGGTAGGTTGTCGGTTCATCATCATGATCCATGAGCAACACATTACCTATTTGAGACACGAAGAAATTCATATCTCTTAGGCTCAAACCTCGGTCTACCAGATCTACGTACGACTTGTGTTCCCTGAGCAGGTTCTCTAGCTACAACATCTTGTAGTCCTGTCTCAGAATCCAATTCCGGTTCATTCACTACATGTGGTTCTTGAACTTCTTCAAGCTCTACCTTTTTAGTCTTTCTTGATAAGAACTCTTTCTCCAAGAAGACACCAGTCCTTGCGACAAACACTTTGCCCTCGGACGGTAGGTAAAAGTAATACCCTTTCGTTTCCTTAGGATATCCCACCAGATAACATTTATCCGATTTGGGTTCCAGCTTGTCAGGCATTTGACGTCTCACGTATGCCTCACAGCCCCAAATTTTAATGAACGACATACTAGGACGCTTCCCAGTCCATATCTCATATGGTGTCTTCAGAACCGTTTTCGTTGGAGCGCGATTCAATGTCATTGCAGCAGTCTCTAAAGCAAAACCCCAAAAGGAAACAGGCAAGTCTGCATGACTCATCATCGAACGTACCATGTCTAACAGAGTACGATTTCTCCTCTCAGACACACCATTATGTTGTGGTGTTCTAGGTGGAGTGAGCTGTGATACAATACCACACTCTTTCAGATGATCACGGAACTCATGACTCAGGTATTCGCCACCTCGATCAGATCGGAGTGCTTTAACCCTTTTACCCAACTGGTTTTCTACTTCATTCTTGAACTCTTTGAACTTTTCAAAGGTCTCGGATTTGCACTTCATAAGATACACATATCCGTATCTACTGAAATCATCAGTAAATGTAACAAAGTAGAAATACCCTCCTCTAGCCATGGTACTCATGGGTCCGCATACATCACTATGTACAACACCCAAGAGATCCTCAGCCCTCTCAGTATAACCAGTGAAAGGAGCCTTAGTCATCTTGCCTAACAAACAAGATTCGCATCGCTCAAATGATTCATAATCAAATGAGTCCAAAAGTCCATCTCTATGGAGCTTGGATATGCGCTTCTCGTTGATATGGCCCAAACGACAATGCCAAAGATACGTAGGGTTTGAGTCATTTGTTCTTAGTCTTTTATTGTTTTCTACATTACAGATCAGATGGTCCAAGTTCAAAACGTAAAGACCATTAAACAATTGGGCTACAGCATAACAAACATCATTCTTAAATATAGAACAACAATTGTTCTTAATTATAAAAGAAAATCCAATCATGTCCAAACATGAAATAGATATAATGTTTCTAGTTATCGCCGGAACAAAATAACAGTTATCTAGTTCTATTACAAGCCCACTGGGCAAAGAAAGATGGTAAACTCCTACGGCTACAGCAGCAACTCTTGCTCCATTGCCGACGCGGAGTTCCACCTCCCCTTTACTCAGCAATCTTCTCCTTCCCAGTTCCTGCACATTTGTACAAATGTGAGAAACACATCCGGTATCCAATACCCAAGATGAAGGAGCAGAAAGGTTTATCTCTATAACGTAGATATTAGAAGCGGAAGTCATACCTCCCCTCAATTTCTGCAGACCCTCAATATACGAAGGACAGTTCCTCCGCCAATGACCAGCCTTGCCACAGTGGTGGCATTTCCCATCCTTCACCGTGCTCTTCTTTTTCATCAGTGCTGAAGACTTGGGCTCAAGATATGACTTAGGTCCTACCTTCGTCTTCTTGGAGCCCTTGGCTTTGCCCTTGACCTTATGCACCATCAGTATGGGGCCGGTAGGCTTGGCCTTCTTCATATTGATTTCGGCAGTTCTCAACATGCCTAGGAGTTCGGGCAGTGTCTTGTCTATCTCATTCATGTTGTAGTTCAAGACAAACTGCTCATAACTGTCCGGCAACGATTGCAGGATCAGATCCGTGGCCAACTCTTGACCAAGAGGAAAACCCAGCCTTTCAAGGTTCTCGATATACCCAATCATCTTGAGTACGTGAGTCCCTACTGAGTCTCGAACTCCCATCTTGCACTGAAACAACGCTTTCGTGATGTCGAACCTCTCTTGACGAGCCTGCCCTTGAAACATTTTCTTGAGATGCTCGTCAATCTCCTTGCACCCCATGTTCTCATGTTGCTTCTGAAGCTCAGAGTTCATGGTGGCAAGCATAAGGCACTCGACATCCAAAGCATCGTCAGTATACTTCTTATAAGTATCTTTCTCAGCACGGGAAGAATTCCCGGTTGGCACCTCGGGGGCTTCTTCTTCCAAGACATAGAGCTTTCGCTCTTGCCTGAGAACAATTCTCAAGTTCCTATACCAGTCCATATAATTTGTCCCACTGAGCTTATCCTTCTCAAGGATGGCTCTCAGAGACAACGTGGAGTGCGCAATGCTTGCCATGGAATTCTACAAGAATTTATGCAGAATAAAATCAGTACCTAAATTTCAATTACAATTTATTCTAATTAGGACTTCAATTAAAATACTCCCACTATTTTATTCGAAAAGATAGCCCTCACTAGCAATTCGGAGAGTTCATGCGAGCTACTCTCTTAGTGGACAAGATCCGTATTTCACCAACACTATGAGTCCGCTTTGGCGTTCCTCTCACGATGCGGTTATTTAGGTAGGCAACGCTTGCCAATTGCATCCTCATGCAATTCTTGTATGGTTGGTGAATAACTCCTTATTCGCATCCATCATATGGTGCATGCCAACCCTATGCCTCTAGGCACTCAACCTTTGAGGTCACCTAGTTAAGCTGGACCCGATTTCGACAGTGGGATATCACAATTATCCACTCGCACCCTTACCAAGATAGATTAATGCACCTTGCTTTGGCAAGCCCACACTTCATCGATCGAGGCAGGAAGAGTGTCATCCATCGGAAGGCATCCGAACACTTAATATTAAAAGAAGGGATTTCAATTTTAGGTTAACAATTAACCATGATCAACATTTGATCAACGTGCACATCCAAAGAAAAACAATTCTAAACCACATGCATCCCTTATGTGCACATCCTAACACCATCAACATTTGATAGAAGGAAGGGCTAAATCTGAACATCCGGAAATTTCCAAATCCTCAGATTTACATGCATTGGACAAAGGCAAAGACAGCTCAACTTAAAGCAGTAGACAAGCTCATCTCTCTTTGTTGGATTCAAAATCCAAAACAAAATCGAGGGATGGTTACTGCTAAGGAGATCACAATTTCTAACACTTAGAAATCCACCGAAATTCCAATCGTTCTTGGTGAGGTACCAAGACTAAATCTAGACATTTAGAACACTTCTAAATCTCTACATTTACACGCACTGGAATAACAAACTTCCAAAACAACGATCATGGCCGCAACCTCCCTCTGATACCACTGTTGAGTTTCTCTATAAGGGTTGGCACAACATTTGTGCGCGCAGCGAAAAGAAAACATCAAGAAAAACCCAAAGAGATGTGGATCGGGCTATGAACGTTGAATCAAGAAGTTAGCAAAACTAGGCAAAAATTACCTCGGTGGCGTTGAGTCACAACCCAACGGAGATGCTCCAAACTTTATCTGCTTGCTAGTGGCGAGTTCTACGTGGAATAGTGTCCACGTTTCTGCAGAAGTCCACACGAGCGGGATAACACCGATCTATCCGTCGCACGGATTATCGGGAAGGAGAAGACCGCACCTCGGCTATTCCACGGACTGCTAGGTCCGCGCCAGGAAGAGCAGCACCAGCGACAGTCGCTGGAGAAGAGGCGGTCGACGGAGCAAACACGGCGGCGGCGGAACTCTTCCGTCGGCGGCGGGGATCGGGATCGACGCAACGATCGAGCGGAACCTTTCCGTCGGGGTCGATTCGCATAGTAGTCAAAAAGCCCATACCCGATAAAACCTAAGTGTTCTATTTATACTAAGGTATAAATAAACCTAGGAAAATCGCTATCCGCAGACCACCCGAAATTAGGGTTCAGAATCAGCGAGTATCATTCGGTGAGAATCGGCGACAATCGGCGAGAATCACTGAGCAGGTTCGGCGAGAATCAGTCGACGAGTATCATACAGGATCGGCGAGAATCAGAGTACAATACTCGACGATTCTCGCCGATCGTCGAGCCGCGCTCGACGATACACAACGATACTCGACGATCGTCGCGCCGCGGTCGACGACAATTGTCGAAGTAGTCGATCGTCGAGAATCAACAATTGATTCTCGACGATTCTCGTCGATCGGCGAGAATCAGAGAGACGATTCTCGCCGATCGGCGGGAATCAGAAGATGATTCTCGACTAATGTCATCGACCCTCGGACGACAATCCCAACCAGCCCTCCAAGGCAACATTTGCCCAACCCGATGATCCTGTAAGGCAACACTTTGCCCATAACCCTATTCAGGTCGGTGATTGGTAACCTTTACCAACACAGTCAGTCAACCAACTTCTCCACATCTCTTATGTGCGACCCTGCAGGCTCATATCGCGTTGGCAGTGAGATTACATGTTTGATCACTTCCAGATCATCATGGTGACTCCAACAGCCGCCGCCGGCCGCCCGGCCGGCCACCGCCGCCTCCATGGCGGCCCCCCGCCGTGGACGACCTCCCCGCCGTCCGATCTGGGGGAGGTTCTCCTCACCGTTTGATCAAGAGGGTAACCACCCACTAACCCACCACTTTTGTGGTGGGGCCCGCCATGATCTTCCCTTGGAGGCTATAAAAGGACCCAGGGGCTCTTCATTCTGGACCTTCTGCGGCCCAGAGCTTCCTTCTATCTCTTCAGGTGAGAGCTCTTCAGCCATCTCCAGCCACCTACAGCCACCTCCAGCCACCGCGAGTCACCACCAGCCACCAGAGCACCACCAGCCGAGAAAACGCCCAAGTCCCAGCTAAAGCCAAAGGAGGAGGGCGACCGGAACCAGCCAGCGAACGCAACCTGAAGCGCCAGAGTACAAGGATCGTCCCCACGCACGCCAACGTTCAAGCTACTCCCGCGGCGCAGCCTGTTGCCCGTCGGGAGTCGTAGTCTCTCTCTCTCTCTCCCCAAGCTTGTAACGGGAGCGGCCTGTCGCCCCGATTCTCCAACATACTGTAATCACCGGAATCTAGTGGAATTTGATCGGCACAGACCCGGTCATGTGTTTTTTTACCCGTTTAAGGGGTTTTTCCACGTCATCACATCATGTGTCAACTTTCTACTTTCATTGTCTGTGTGCGCGCTCGACCGCCTCGTGAGCTAAGACGGTTCGAACAAATCCGGCCCGACCGAGGCATCGAGTTAGTCCGCAACACTTCCTAAAATTCCAAATCAACATCTACTCATATATAAGCCCCAAGTGAGGTTGGATTTCGTTTTCCAGCCTCCTTGCTCCCCTAACCAGCTAGTAAACCAGCCCCGGCGACAACCCGATGAGTCTTCTTCCTCAACTCCAGTGATCTCCACCACCCATGGCTACTTGTTGATCCCCTCGCCTAAACGATGCGCATGTAAGTTCCTCTGACTCCTCTCTGCCCTATGTCTACTTCTCGTCGACCCCCGCTGTCTTCGATCTCCGGAGACGACAATTCTGGTCTTGGATAACTTCGGACCACCCACACTAACCTCCGTCTCCATCGCGGTTTTTGATCTTGCATGGGCGTGTGAAGGGGAGAGAGGGACTCCACTACCCTCTCTCATATCCCTTGAGGCGGAGGAAACCGTTAGATTCCGCTCTGGCGGCCTCCACCATCCAAAAACATAAAAACGGGAAAAAATATATGCAATATTCGCCGGCGGCGGCCAGCCGCCGACAGCTACCCCACAGGAGCTCCCTGGGGAGGCCTCGCACGAAAAAAAACGGGTAGTTGCATGCATGATGGCCACCGCGCATGGACCCGGAAGGAATTCCTTCCAATTTCTGGATCTCTGGCGGCGGCGGTAGGCCGCCGACAAACACCTTGCTGGAGTACCCATCTCGGGCGCACTCACCATGAGCGATGGCCGGAGCGTTGGTGGCTCCGGCCGGCCTTGGTGGAAAACCCTGGAGCGCCATTGATAGAACTCAACGGAAACAAAGAGAAATGACAGATATAAGTAAGAAAGCTTGTGTAATTTCTTGATATATAATTCAGCAAGGTACACTCCATTATATAGGAGGAGATACGCAGAGAAACGCCAAAAACAATTTAATGCCTAATTAAGGCAAAAAACGTCTAAACCAATTAAGATTTAGTAACGCCTAATTAAAGCAAATTCAAAACAAACAAAACGGTACAAAAAATAAGAAACCGTTCAGATTGGTCATTAAACTAATTATTAACATTCATCCCCTAATTAGTTTGTCCTTCACGTCACGCACTCGAAGTCGCTCCCGCATTTCAACGAACTTGTTCCTTGCGAGTGCCTTAGTGAATATGTCAGCAAGCTGGTCGTTAGTATGTACATACTCGACCTCGATCATCCCACGCTCCACGTAGTCCCGAATATAGTGGTAACGAGTATCAATGTGCTTTGACCGATCATGATACACGGGTTCTTGGTTAGTGCAATCGCCGACTTGTTGTCAACAAAGAGAGTTGCTTTGCACCTAATATGCTTACGAATATCATCGAGTAGATTGAGTAACCAAACTCCTTGTTGTGCCGCAATCTAAGCTGATATATATTCGGCCTCGCAAGAAGATAAGGCTACAACCCGTTGCTTTTGCGACATCCAAGTGATGATGTTCTGGCCTAGGAAGTATGCAACTCCCGTAGTGCTTTTCCTATCATCAATGCTCCCTCCATGATCACTGTCGCAGTAGCCAACTAACTTCGTTCCTCCACTAAGATTCCTCTCATAAGAAAGACCAAACTGGCTTGTACCTTTCAGATACCGCAAAATCTGCTTCACCACCGCAAAATGCTGGGTATTGGGCTTCTCCATGAACCTGCTCGCTATCCCAACGGCATATGCAATATCCGGACACGTATTCACCAAATATCTCAAGCATCCTATTGCGCTCCTATACTCCGTAGGATCCACCAAAGGATAATCACCTGCCTTGCTCAATTTGAGCCTTGGTTCCATCGGAACTTGAGTGCTATTGCAGTCTCGCATTCCAAATTTCTCAAGAATTTTTAATGTGTACGAAGACTGACAAAGAGTGATTTTCTGAGGCGTTTGGGATACCTCTATCCCCAAGTAGTAAGTGAGCAAGCCGGGATCGCTCATGCAGAAAAGCTCCTTCATCTGAGCTTTGAACTTGTTCACCTCCACGTCGCTTGATCTGGTGATGATGAGATCATCCACATAGAATCCAACGAGTAGGTTTGAATCTCCCACAACTCGCTTGTAGACGGCATGCTCAATCGGACTCCTCTCAAAGCCCAGTGAGGATAGGCTTTGATCCAGCTTGAAGTTCCAAGCACGCGGGGCTTGTCGAAGGCCATACAATGCCTTCTTGAGCTTCAGCACCTTGTGTTCTTCTCCAGTAATGACAAAACCTGGGGGTTGAGAGACGTATACCTCTTCGACTAGATCCCCGTTGAGAAACGCCGATTTTACATCCATGTGGTGGATATCTCATCCTTCCTCTGTTGCCAAAGCAATGAGCAAACAGATCGTCTCCAATCTCGCCACGGGTGCAAATACCTCGTTGAAATCAACCCCATGTCGCTGCACATACCCCTTTACCACAAGCCGAGCTTTATGCTTCACGATGTTCCCCTCCGGATCTCGCTTTGTTTTGAAGACCCACTTGAGTCCAATGGACTTTTGACCATTCGGAAGGGTGGTAATTTCCCAAGTGTCATTGTCCCGGATGGAAGTTAGCTCCTCCTCCATAGCTCGCCTCCAACATGGTTCGTCTTTGGCTTCCTCAAACGTGGCTGGCTCTCCTGCTGCGAAGAGGCAAAGTCCAGCCTCTTCCTGCTGCAATTCCATGTCTTCAGTTTCGCCGTAGATCTCCTCAAGCGACCGGAAACGAATCGGTCCGCTCGAGTCGGAAGAAGATCCGCTCTGTGAAGTTGACAAGGTAGGAGATGATCCCAACTGAAGATGTGGTGGATTTGCTGGGGCATTGTCGTGCACAGGAGATGGAGTCTCGAGGTCCGCGCCCGACGCAGCCTGGGGTGCAGCGGACGCACAAGATTAGGTTGCGGCAGCACTTGTTCCGGCCCCGATTGCCTCCAAATTTTGGGGGCCCGGTTCTAGCTGATCTCCAAATCCACCTTCAGATCCCTCTTTTGAGGAAAAAATTGGACCTTGGACAGAGAGCTCCTCAAAGCTTTTCTCCTCCCACTCCCACTTCGCCTCTTCGTGGAAAACATCTCGGCTGATCACCAGTTTGCCGGTTGCTGGGTTGAACAGTCGATAGGCTTTAGAACCTGCCTCGTAGCCGATAAACACCATCTGCGTGCTTCTATCCGCTTGCTTCGTGAGATTTGTCTTCGTCGTCTTCGTATATGCAAGGCAACCGAAAGTTCGAAGGTGGTGCACTTTTGGTTTCCTTCCGTAGAATGCATCGTAAGGTGTCTTCCCAACAACACTATGAGTAGCCGCCCGGTTAAGAAGATGCACCGCGGTTGCTAACGCTTCTCCCCAAAACTTACCAGGCATGTTTTTGCACTTGAGAAGACTTCGAACCATCCCCAAGACGGTTTGATTGCGGCGCTCCACCACGCCGTTTTGTTGCGGAGAATAAGGGGCTGTGAGGAATCGTTTGATCCCGACTCCCTCACAATAGGCATCAAACCCCTTGGAGGTGAACTCCCCACCTCGATCGCCACAGAATCCTTTCATTTTGAACTCCGTTTCCATCTCCGCTCGCGCCTTCAGCCTCTTGAATGCATCCAAGGCCTCGTCTTTGGATTTTAATAACTCCACCCACATGAACCTGCTATGATCATCTACTAGCAAGAAGACGTATTGTTTACCTCCAGGGGTGGCCGGATTGATGGGTCCGCACAAATCTCCATGCACCAATTGAAGAGGAATTGATGCACGACCCGCCGCAACGTTCGGAAATGGTAATCGCCTCTGCTTCGCCACCAAGCACCCGTCGCAAAGTTCTTGTGAGTGCTTGATGGAGGGCATCCCCTCCACCATCTTGAAACGCCCCATATCATGAAGTGCCCGAAAATTGAGATGTCCCCATCTAGCATGCCATAGCCACGCCTCGTCTTTGTATTTCTCCGCTAGCAAGGCCACTGGAGCATCCGTCTTCATATTTAGGATGTAGAGACGATTCTTGGATCTCTCCACCTTCATCAAGAGACGCCTCTTTTGATCGAATAGACACAAGAATCCGTCCTCCATGACGATCTTGCATCCGTTTTCCTCCAATTGTCCTAAACTCACAATGTTTGTGCGGAGTTTCGGAATGTAGTAGACGTTGGTGAAGACTTTGTGCTTCTCCTTTTGGTCTTTGAAGAAGACCGCTCCCCGACCACATATCTCCATCGAAGAGCCATCGCCAAACTTCACCTTGCCTCTCACCATCCTCATCTAGCGAGGAGAAGTAATCCTTGCAACCCGTCATATGGTTGCTAGCCCCCGTATCAAGATACCAAACTGATTTCTCCACGTCGCCGGGAAAAATGCTTGGTTGCACATTCTCTTCATTAAGGAGAAGATTAGAACATACCATTTTCGAGTGATCTTCTTCGCCCTCCGCCAATAAAAGGGCCGGTTCAAGATCCTCAAAGGCTTCAGCCATGTGCGCTTTCTCCTCTTTGTCCCTCTTCTTTGAGCGGCACTCCGCGGCAAAGTGGCCCATCTTGTGGCAATAGAAGCACTCGACTCTTGACTTGTCTTTAACACCGTTATTTCGATCTTGACCTTCCCATCGGTCGTTGTTGCGATGTTGTCCGCCTCGCCCTCGTCCATGGCCACGGCCTCCACGACCGCCGGTTTGGTGTCCGCCACCATTGGATGGCTTCTTGTCACGAGCCATAAACTCCCTCATCATCAAGAGAAGTTTCTCCTCCTCTTTGTTGGTAGCTCCACCAACACGCTCTTCATGAGTCTTGAGACGACCGACAACTTCCTCCACGGTCATCGTCTTGAAGTTGCCAAATTGCTCTATCGTCGAAGCAATCTGGACGAACTTCGATGGGACGGACCGCAAGAACTTCTTCACAACCGCAGCCTCCGCTACCTCTCCTCCCAACGCCCTTTGCATGTTGACGTTGGTGGTGAGCTTCATTGTGAAATCATCTATTGAATCTGTCTCCTTCATGCGAAGCATCTCAAACTCCGTCTGCAGAGTTTGAATCTTTGCATCCTTGACGCGGTCCGCGCCTTGGTACATGATCCTAAGCATGTCCCATATATCCTTCGCAGTTTTCTTCTCTACAACCATCTGGAGAACGTCATCTGGAAGTGCTTGTTGGATGGCCGAAAAAGCTATTTTGTTCTTTTTCGCATCCACTGTCGCTGTCGGATCGATTGGTTCCACCGCCTCCAATGCATCTTGAACATCGAGGATCCCCCTCATTCTGATAGCCCAGACGTCGTAGTTGCTCCTCGTGAGCACCTGGTATTTGAGCACATCGTTTTTAAAAAATGTCGTCATTGATCTCCTCCCGAGAACGATGGTTTGTGGCGGCGATGTCTGGCTTTGATACCAAATGATAGAACTCAACGGAAACAAAGAGAAATGACAGATATAAGTAATAAAGCTTGTGTAATTTCTTGATATATAATTCAGCAAGTTACACTCCATTATATAGGAGGAGATACACATAGAAACGCCAAAAACAATTTAATACCTAATTAAGGCAAAAAACGTCTAAACCAATTAAGATTTAGTAACGCCTAATTAAAGCAAATTCAAAACAAACAAAACGGTACAAAAATAAGAAACCGTTCATATTGGTCATTAAACTAATTATTAACAGCCATCACCGTGGTTGGAGGAATTAATTGTACGTGCTTTAATAATTAATAATAATGTATAATCATATTTTGATATACGTACACGTCCCAAAATCGTAAGTTATGTCAACATTGATTTTATTCCGCTTTTGTTGGATGTATAGTTTAGAAAGAATGATCTTATTTGTATATGATACATCGTCATTCATGTACCCTAAATAACTATGTTAGTTGCTTGTATAAACTTGTACAGAGAAAATGCTTTGTATATGACCCTGCCTTATTCGCCATTCATGCACTTGTATCAGTTAAAGATAGTGGGCTGTAAAGTTTCGAACAAGGAGATTATCTTTCTTTTTTTCTTTGTTAATGATAAACGTCCTAGGGGAAAAACTGTGAAACGCCTCCACTGTATAATATAGTTGGGAGAAATATATGGCTTTAATAACTATGCGCAATCATAATTTTGATGTACATATACAATAATATATATCCCTCAAATGAAAAATTTATGTATGACTTCATATATTATATTCTGTTTTGTTGGAGCATAACCACGCAGGGAGGAATTGCTAACTTAAATGAGAAATGACATGGCATAAATGATGACTCCAGGTGGTATATTACTTTAATCGGCAAACCATCCAAAGCTGTTGTCACTCACATGCCCCCGTCGTACCTAGGAGGAATATAATCTGCATGAATGAATTGTGTGTCAAATTAACTTATCGCTATATCTATCTTTCATATTTATGAATAAATCTATAAGTTACCTGCTAATTTCCAAACATTGTCATCTCATTCATCTCCTAATGCATGGGATAAGGGGAGGTGCATGGATATCGATGTGCCGGGTTCGCCGGCTTCCTCCTATTATACACTACGGGGGAAGTTGTGACGACGACTCTATTTGTTGTTGTTGGTGAAGAGGACTGGGGGCTAGCTACCCCTTCCACATAGGTTTGTCACACGCCTGTTTGGTTATGTGCCGAGAAGGTCGATCTCTGTACAAGGTGAGGATGTGTTCCCGCCGAGAGTACCTATTTTCATAGAGGTACGAAGGCCTAGGAAGTTGGGGTGTATCCATAACCTAGAAATGGGAGCGACCGACCCACTGTCACCGTCAGGCCACGACGGTGAGGCTTAGGAAGTGAGTTTTTTTCTCTTAACAGGTCACTATATCGACATTGGGGAAAGTAATTGTGACACATCATACGAATGTTAGGGAGTTAAAGCATTCATACACTGTTGGATCCCTAGTTTGGATTTGGGCTAGTTTCACTAATTAGGTTAGTTTTGACCCACATTTTATAGCCAGGGTCAAGTGTATGAGTCCTAAAGTTTAGGCTAAGTCATTAGGTTCAACATTCATGGACCAGCCAGTAGAAGATCTCAGTTGACCCAGACTTAGAAGAATTCAGAGTTAAAATTGTCAGTTCGAAATTCTTCGAACTTAGCTCGACGATCGTCGATTGCAGTTCGACGAACTCAGAGTTAATTCTCTGAGTTGAGCTCGACGATATTCGAGCTCAGGTCAACGATCTCTTCATTCAGACAGATTCTCTACTCGACGAAATCTGGGATTCAACTTCAACATATTCTTTCCAGTTTAGTTTCTCTGAACTCTGCTCGACAAAGACAGATTCTTAGCTCGACGAACTTAGAGCGCAGAATTGGCTAGTTATTTCCAGAATGCAGTTCGCTGAGCGCAGGTCGACGAACAGGAATTCTCAGCTCGACGAACTTGGATCTCCAGTCGACGAATTCTGTTCAGAGCTCGACGAATTCTGTCTCAAGTCAGATTTAGAAGTTTTTCTTATTCTGTCCTTATTTCTTATATTATTTAGCAGTAATTCTCTTAGTAATTAATGTTTATATTCCCCTGAATATAGCCGTTATTGCAGCATTAATTATGGTTTTCATCAGGGTTAATTACTTGCTTAATTTATTGGGACAGTTGGGGAAATCTTTAATGAATATTCTAGCTGTTTCATTCTCCAGAACATTCAGCAAGAAAACAATCCTCTAGGATCATCTGATGATGAGAATGATGATGAAGACTCCGATGATTCTGATGATTCAAAAGCTAAAAAGAAGGTTGCTAAGAAAAGAAAATCTCCTGCTAAGGCTATTCCAAAGCCCAATCCTAATGCAGACACTCCCTATTATATTTTACAAAAGATTACTCCTTACCCAGGGATGTCTTCATGGATATGGCTATCTAAAAACGAGCAAAAAGCAAGAAAAAAGAGCAAAAGGTACTCTCCTCCTCCTCCTTCTTAAAGGAATTGGAGAGGTCCTCCTCCTCCTCCAGCTGCAGGTGCTTCAGGGAATGTGTCTCAGAGATTTACTGTAACATCCCGACTTTTATTGGGCCACCAGAACCCTAATGGGTCCAATAAAAGTGATCAGAACCTCTACACATGACCCATGCCAAGGTAGGAGGTAACCCTAGATGGGAATATAGGGATAGAGAACTCTGATTAGAGTTCTGTCAGTTCCTTGTGGCCTCGTATAGTCAATATGAGTGTGTCGGAACTCGTTCCGTTGAATACCTAGGTCATATGGTGGATATGGTCGTTCCTCGTAGAACGTCGCGAAAACGAGATTTTTGAATATTGACCTAGAGAATTCTGATTCGAGTTCTATCAGTGATGTGGCCTCGTATAGTCATACGAGTACGTCGGAACTCGTTCCCGTTGAAAACCTAGGTCTATGATGGATATGGTCTATCCTCGTAGAACGTCGCAAAATGTATTTTGAATATA